>CM031240.1:942779697-943979697 GCA_018340775.1 Taxus wallichiana var. yunnanensis
AATGTAACATGAAAATTCCATGCACCTTTGGCGCATCTCGCTCTATGCAACACGCAACTTTCATGCGCCCTTTACTGAAATGCACTCTGCAGTATGCATGCGCCATGCACCTTTGGCACCAGTTTAACCTTTGCAACATCCTCTTCCTATGCGCCTTACCTATTTTAGCCCTGTAAGCTGCAATTTTCCTGCGCCCTGGGCCTGAAAATCTCTAACTCTTTCTTCTGCTAACATTCCAATGGAAGATCAAATGGCTAATTCAACCTTTTGATTGGGTCTCGCTTCTTCTTCATGCAGATCAGCAATGAGTTCGAAAGAACATATGTTTACATCTAGTAGGAGACCCACCAAACCAAAAAGGAAAGGCCAAGCTTACGAGAGGAAGAGATGAAGTACAAATATAAAATGGTCGAATGCCCGAGTCACAGGCCGAATGCAGCATGGACGTCAGAGACTCAGGATTGGGGCATATCGACATGGAGGAATTCTGGGCCAGAACTCAGAAAGTTACAAGGAGTCCATGGATGGACAAACTAATAGGCAAAGTGCCTCCGCACTTCACGGAGGAATCCCGTCGCCGCCGTCAACAATGAATTTATGATGGTGGTTGCCCAGTGTTACAACAAAGACACAAGATGTGTCGAAAACAGTAAGGGCGAGGTAGTCATTAACCTCACTGCCCGTCATTTTGAGATCATACTCGGCATCCCTCACCACCGGCACTTTGTGGCAGTTAGCTGCATTACATCAAGGCCTGGGAAGACAATGAAGACCAATGTATGCAGCTAATGAATGAAGTATATCTGAAAAATAAGAAGGTGGTAACCCGGTGGCCCCAAATCATCCACCGCAGTGACTTCTCAGAAGAGCTCAGCGATACCATTACCTTCCTGAGCAGGGTCTTCGGGCTTTCTGACGCCCATTACTTCCATAAATGGATGTTGCGCTACTTGGAAACAATGAACAAGAATTTTCCTGATCAGCACTTTTGCTGGGGGGAAATTATAAGCAGCACCATCTCCGAGCAGCTACAACAATTCAGCACAACGGGAGTATTCCATATGAACTCCTACGTGGTCTACGCTGCAGCGTCAGAGAGGGATTATCCAGGCCTAACCCGGAGTGGAGTTTGGCCTCAGGTCAAAATATACGAGTATTATCCAGAATTAAGGCTGGAGAATAGCATCTCCCAGTTCACAAAAGTTAACGATGTGTTTTTCTATCACATCATCTGCCTGCTGAGGCTGAATATGACTCATAGTCGTACAACCAAAAACATAGTGGCAGCCACGGAGAAATGGGGAGCCCTGTTCACCCAATTTCCTACATTCACCTATCTAAGGGCTGCCAACTTTTGGGAGAGCCAACCAGAAGCTACAAGGTATCTTTGGGCCTAAGCTGATTCTGCTGGAACTATCAAGGCAGCTGGTCACATACCACGAAAAATGCCTTAAAAGAAAGAAGGGTGGAACTCCTTTCCCCCTCACAGTGGGCCGATACACATGCTCTACCCACCACAAGGTGAAGGAAATGTTTGAGAGCTGGAGTTACTCAATTTGAAGCATGACTTCCTGCCAGCCTACCTTCGACCCAAGGGGCTGCCTGCCAAGAGCAAAGCTTGATCCGATCCATGTTCCTCAGATCGAGGATATTTATATTGACGTCCTCCATGAGGTAGAGCTCAGAAGAAAGGATCATTCTCGCCTAGCATTGGCAGAAATCATCCAATATGGGGTAGCCATTGTCCCCAAAGGCTACCAAACAATGAAGATGAAGTAGACAAGGTATATAATGATACAGATGGGGACGATTGGCCCTTCCCGGCCATTGATAGAACTAAAGCTCCTCGACACCGATTGAGGAGAGGATCAAGGAGACTTTGCGGAGGACAGAACATTGGTGTCAGATGAACGACCTAATCTACCTCGGGGTTGATTTCACAATCTCCCCATTGGGCAACGCACCTTCACGATCAAAGAAGCAGCTTAAAGGCAAAGGTGTAGAAGGTGAATCCAGCACCATTCAGGAAGAAGCCCCTGAGAGTCCTCCTTCCGCGGCACCCGAGCAGGTAATATCTCTGGTCACACCAGAGAAAGAAGCAGAAGAGGAAGTTCCAATTGGCCCATCCACTCAGGATGTCGGCATTGCTACCACAACAGAGGTCCCTTCTATCCCTTCTTCTTCTCTTCCTTCCCCTCCTCGAGAGACTCAAGCGACCATCCCTTTGGTCGTGTCCTCTGTCCCTTCTTCTACTCTTTCCCCTGCTTCTTCGTCTATCTTCTCCTCCCTCGCTGATCTGTCCTCCTCCATTTCTTCCCTCATCTCAGGCTCCCTTCCTTCCTATGTCTTCCACACTGCAGTTTCCTTCCTCCGTGGACACTTCTTTGGCTATTCTCTCAATGCGCGCCGCCACGTGTCTCCACGTTTTCCCCTCTTCTCTGTAGCGCCTCCTCCTCTCGTCTCGGTCCTTCTTCCATAGGACTGTCCGGATCTCTCAAGCAGCCTAAGCCAAGCAAAGAGGAAAGTTCCCATCGCTCCGATGGACTTTTCAATGATCCCAGCCAAAGGGGCAAAGAATCAGAAGCCTGTTACACGCTTCTCTAAAAGTGCTGCAGGTGAGAGAATCATGGAAATTGCATACCCCGATCCCCTCAAAGAGAAAAAGGATCTGTCTCGATGATTTCACTGTGACCCAAGTCACAATGGGGACATCTTCTGAAAGTCTCCAGGGGGAAGCTCTTTCCGCGGTTGACGCCCTCTGTCAAAAGCTTCAAGAGACGAAAGAAGAGAAAAGGCTACTAAAAGAGCAAAACAAATATCTGCTCCAAGCCTTACAGAAGATGGGTAGTGCGCCTCCCACAACTGCCGCCGAGACTTCTGAGCTTCTCAGCCAGGAGAAAATCAACGAATATGCAAAGATCGGTGAGCAGGGTATGGCCGTTTCCACTTGGAGGAGCCAAATCCTCAAAGACAGCGAAAAAGTGATCGCCGAGTTCTCTGACTTATACCTGAATATCAGTAAGGTGAATAAAGAACTCCAAGCGTTAGCAGGGCCCATATCAGAAGAGTTGGAACATGCTAGACTGCAGCACGAGGCCTTCCAACAAATGTTCGACTGTTCAGTCAAAGATCTGGTCAAGTTCGGCGTCTTCGGCCATCCAAGGGCCCTCAACAAAATCATGTCCACTCTGGACTATCGGGTGGATCAGCTAGAATTTATTCTAGAAAAGATTGACAAAGTAAAGGAAGAGGCCCTGGATGCGATGCATCAAATGGAGCGAATTGTTCTCAACATGTCTCAGGGTTGCTCACTCCTTCCTTTACCTTAAGGTCAGCTGATGAAACCATCCGGATCTTCAAGGAGATCGCTTCTCAAGGAACGGGGCCAGAGGTCACATTTGACACTGAATCTATCAACAACCTGCTGGCCTGTAGGGACTTCGTCGGGTTCCTCATTGAGGCGGAGAAGGACTTTTCCAAACTCCCAGAGAAGCTTATAGATGAGCGGGAGACTTGTGAGGCAATAAGTGATAGGCACAAGGATCCTTCTCAGGATCAACTTGGGCCAATAATTAACAAGTTTTTGGAATACCGCGCTCAGTTCCATATCTCATCACCTGAGCAACATCAAAAGTAGGCTACCCCCTTTCGGCCGCAGGATGATGACGACGAGTAGCTTCTTCTTCTTCTTCTTCTTCTTCTTCTTCTTCTCTCTCTCTCTCACTTTCTTGTTGAAATGTCTAAAGTATGTTGGCACAAATGATGACATCATCCATGTTGCGTCATGGGATGATGTCATCCATCAAGTTGTCAAAAGTCAACATGACTTTTAGATATTTTGTAAATATCTTTGTAAATAGGTGGTTGGCTCCTTTTTGCCTTCTTTCCTTCTCCTCTTCTATATATATTGGAATACTTGTTGTATTCGGGGTGAACATTTTTTAGATGAAAATAGAAGTGAGGAGAGAAAGACTTTGAGCTTTCTTATAACAGAAGAAAACAGTAATACAAATATTGAGACTTTGTGCTGAATACCTGTGTTATGTGTCAGAACTTTCTTATGTTAGATCTGCACGTGTTTATTTTGTTAGATTCATATCTACTTTTCTGTCATTTGCTCATCAGTATTGCTTTGTTTATTTATGCAAGTAGGTTTGGCTCTGTTTACTACCAACCCAAAAACATAAATCTTCTGACCTTTCTGCTTTGGAATTCATTTCTTTTCTCCTTCGGACTGTTCCTTCTTCCTCCTCTCTTTCACTCCTTTATCTTCGCAGCAGGAAATAAACCTACTGGGATGAGATCCCAAACCCCCGAAGGCAGAATCTGTGAGACTTGCATAGATTCCTGCTGGTAGAATAGCAATAAACCAGTTTCGCTTTGCTGACTCAAAGAGGGGCTATGCCCTGCACACTGTTGGCTCGTTTATCCATAGATCTGCCCAAGCGACAGATTTTCGGACCAACAGTTTTTGGCGACTCTACTGGGGAACGAATAGATCTGTCAGATCTATGATGGTGGTAAGAAAAAAAAATCAGAAAAAATAAGAAAATCGCTGCCTGTTTGTAAATCTGAACTTTTTGATAAAAATCCAAAAATTTGCAAAAGTGCTCTGATTTGAAAATTTTCTTCTGAGATCCATAGATCTGGCCTTGTTACAAATCTTTAGTTCACTGAGTTTTTATAAAAATTAGTATTTTGCCGTAGATCTGAGTTTTTGGCTGTTTGCAAAAAGTTTGAAACCCTCTGAAAAAAGTCAAAATCAGATCCGAAAATCAGCTTGCTAATCTTCCCTGCTACCTTATCCTCGTTGTTATTTGTCATTTAACCGCAATCGGTTTTCTGAAGAGGATAGGTTTTAAATATTTAGAAAAGTATTTGCTGCTGGTTTTTATCAGAAAAACCAGAAAATCAGCAAGTACAACCAAAAAGAAAGTTTGAATCTGCGCCATAATATCGCAGATCTGGAAGGTACACTGGCGAGTGAACCTTTTACGCGCAGCAGGAGAGCCCGTGGAGAAGCTGATCCTACTTTCGATCTGCTTAAAAGGCACAATTTCAGCGTGACACCGGCACATTTTTCAGCGCTAAGCTCGGCTAGCCGGTCATCCAGGAGCGTCTCACCTTCACAAAGAAAAAGTCTTTCACAGGGGGCATCCACATCCCTTTGTAGTGCCTTGCTACTCAGCGGAACCACACTTCCAGCTCGTGTTCTCTTTCCGGCTTTTCAGATGGTGGTACCATGGGGAAACGCGATGGGTCCTTTGGCTTTACCACATCCAGTTCACGCGCTCCCTCACGGAAATCGAAAGAATTTTCCTAAATTTGACGGGAGCGGAAATCAAAGCACGGATTCCCACATATCCGCATTCATCATGTCATGCAGTATTTTGGATGTGACTCATGAAGATGTGTCGGTTCGCCTTTTTCTGGAAACCCTACAAGGGCCTGCAGCTGAATGGTTTCAGCATTTGCCGGTTGGATCTATCACCAGTTGGGCCACCCTACGGGATGCTTTCGAAGACAGGTACAAGCCTTCAGAGGATGCATTTGCATTATTATCATGAATCACTCACCTGAAGAAAGAGGCCAATGAGACCATGCGCGATTTTATCACCCGGTTTAATGCACTAATCAACCGTGTCCCTGTTGCCATGCTTCCGACGCCGGAAAATCAAAAATGTTTCTTCGTAAACGCTATGAGCTCGAAAGTTAGTTTCTTGCTCCTTCAAGAGCGAGTGGCTACCTTGATTCTCGCCCAAGCCGCTGCCATTCGGATAGAAGATAATCTGATTATATCTGGCGAATTGAAAAAGGAATCAGCCAAGCCTAAATCTTTGGGCCCTTCGCCCACTACTTCATCTGATCCAGCCTTTCAAAAGATGGCGAATGACTTGCTTGCATTGAAGAAGCAGTTGGCCCAGGCCTCCCCCAGTTCCTCGTACTGGGATATTCCACGGAGGAATTTCATTCCCAACAATGTTTCACAAAGGCCACGCCTACCTACAGCTGCTCCATGGTTGGCGCTTGAGGCTCCTCCGGTCAACGCTCTGGCTGAAATCGAAGAAGAAGAGCAGTATTATGAAGAACCTTCATCTCAAGGTGAAGATGATCAAGATGTCGGTGAACCGGCTGGCGACTCTACTATCGGGTATATGGAATTTGATGAGGAAGAATCTGATGAAGAAGAGGGTACCCAGGGATATGCAAGCGGACAGTCATACGCTGTTTTTACTCGCTCGCAAGGAAAAGAAGCGGAAGTTGCTGCTCATGTCCAGCAGGAGAAGGCCGTGTCAAACGTGCCTCCAATCATTGCTAAAAGAGGTAATCCTCTTCCTACTCAACTCCCTGGCAAATCTTTTACAAAGAAATCTTTTCCCCCTATCTCTCCTCCAAATCAATCCTCTCACATTCCTACCAAGGCCACCAACCCTATTCCATCATCGCGAGGTGAGGGACTCATTCCCTCACCAACGCAACCCTTGGCCGCATTTGATATCATAGATCATGCAAAAAAGACCAAGATCCAAATGTCTGAAGCTGAGTACCTTCAGTCAAACCCCGAACAGCTTGTAAGATTGACCAAATATATTCAGAGTCAAGCTGTTGCATCTAAGCAGGTTTCCCCAAAAGGAATCCTTTCCACTCCCCCTGAATCCCACATAAATGTTGCTTCAACATCGGCGTCAGGCAAGATAGAGCCTTTCTATCTCTCTCTCCTAATCAATGGCCATAAGTTGAGTAACTGCATAATTGATTCCGGAGCTTCCGATAACGTCATGCCGGCAAAAGTCACCCATGCTTTGGGCCTCACTCTTACCAAGCCTTTCGGCCGATGTTATTCATTGGAAACCAAGCAGGTTCCGTTGGTTGGCCAAATCAAAGACGCGCAATTTGCATTTGCGGCTTTCCCAGATAAAAGAGTAAAAATGACAGTCCTTGTTGCTGACATTCCAGCAGCCTATGGAATTCTGCTGGGAAGAAGTTTTTGCAGCGAAGTTGGTGGAGAAATTCATATGGACTGGTCTAAAGCTAGAATTCCAGTCAAAGGCGTAATGCAGACTTTGGAGCCGGAATCACAAAAGAAGTACTTGGTTACTAGTTCTGAAGACCCCAAGGCCCAAATCCTTTTCGAATCATCAGGGATGGGGAACTACTTCTTATCTACCGAGACAGATAAAATGGGTGTTCTCGTTCAGGAGAAGGATCTTAATGAGATCTGGACCTTGCAGTTTGATGGCAGCTGTGCAACTAGTGGATGTGGCGCTGGGGCCGTGCTATTATCTCCCAAAGAGGAGGTAATTCCTCTCTCGTTCAAATTGCGTAGTTTTCAACACTAACAATACTGCTGAGTATGAATCTCTGTTACTCGGTATGCAAGCTGCAAAAGAAAGAGGAATTAAAAATCTAAAAGTACAAGGTGACGCAGAGCTAGTTGTAAATCAGGTCAAGAGGATATATCAAGTAAAAAATGAAAGGCTCAGGCATTACCGTAATGCGGTATGGGACAGCATTGAAGAATTCGATGCTTTTTCAATAGAATCAATTCCAAGGGCCCAGAATGACATGGCCGATTCATTGGCCGTTTCAGCGTCCCTCATGCTCCCACACCCAGGTTTGAAAACAAACAAGTACACCATTGAGGTGGTTTTCCGCCCAAGCGTGCCAGACAATTCTCAGCATTGGCAGGTGTTCAACGACGATAATCAACTCATTGCTTTTCTGGAAAAGGCGGAAAATTTTAAAGAATTACACTTTGAAGGGTCTACTTCCACTTGCCGTGAATCAGTCACCGATCAAGGTGACGAATCTAAGGGAATGACGGCATATGTCAGCTCAAAGGAAATAAAATTCCAAAAGGCCTGGTTTCTCTGGAGCGGTTGTTCGACAGGCATGACCGTTTTGTAAAAAAGAAAAAGCGGGATGACCCTGACTCATCCCCGGAAACCGAACCGGTCAATATAGGTTCGATAGAGCACCCGCAATTTGTGAACATTGGCAAATGTTGCACGCCTGAGGAAAAGCAAAAATTTGTCAAGTTGCTGAAAAAATATATGGACGTGTTGGCATGGTCCTATGCCGATCTAAAGTCCTTCAAGCCAAAGGACGTTCAGCATGATATCCCATTGAAAGAAGATGTCAAAGCCTTCCGCCAGAAGCAGAGGCACTATAATCCTAAGATCTCAGGTACCATCCAGGCCAAAATTCAGAAGATGCTGGACGCGAGAATCATCTTCCCGATCCATCACAGTACTTGGGTAGCAAACATTGTGCCAGTGCGCAAGAAAAACGGCGAGATACGCATATGCGTAGACTTTCGAAATTTGAATCAAGCTTCGCTGAAAGACAACTACCCTCTTCCGATAATGGATCAAGTTCTGCAAGCAGTAACTGGATCAGAGATGTTGTCCATGCTTGACGGTTTTTCAGGTTACAATCAGATTGAAGTTTCACCTGAAGATCAGTTTAAAACAACATTCACTACTCCCTGGGGTACATTTGCCTACAGCAGGATGCCTTTTGGCCTAACTAATGTTGGCGCCACTTTTCAGCGGGCCATGGATTTCGCATTCAAAGGTATGATGGGGAAAGTCATTGTGGTTTATCTAGATGACTTGACCGTGTTCTCTAAACGACGAAATGATCATTGTGATCATTTAGAGCAAGTGTTGGCCAGGTGCCGAGAACATGGGATTTCCCTAAACCCAAAGAAGTCTATTTTTGGAGTCACAGAAGGGAAGTTGCTAGGGCATGTGGTTAGCAAAGAAGGAACAAAGATAGATGCCGAAAGAGTTAAGGCTATTCAAAGCCTTACTCTACCTACAAGCAAGACTGGTGTTCATTCTTTCTTTGGAAAGGTGAACTTTCTCAGGCGTTTTGTTCCTGACTTTGCTGAGAAGACCCGTCACATATTGAACATGATGAAGGGGTCACCAACTTTCAGATGGAGTGAAGAGGGAAAAAGGTCATTTGAAGAAATAAAAGCTTCCGTTGCTCATGCACCAGTCCTGGTATGCCCCGATTTCTCCAAGGACTTCATCATGTACAGTTACGCATCTGAGCATACTGTGTCCGCAATCTTAATGCAAAAGAACTCGGAAGAGGTTGAATCCCCGATCGCGTTCATGAGTTCTCCCCTCAAGCCTCACGAACTAAAAATGACTCAACTGGAAAAGCATGCCTTCGCTATTGTCAAAGCAGTGAAGAATTTCAGGTATTACATTCTAAACTCGCATACGGTGGTGTTGGTCCCAGACACGGTGGTGAAATCAATTCTAACTCAGCAGGAGTTAGGAAGCTTGCGAGGAAATTGGATCGCAAAGGTCCAGGAGTATGACCTGGATATTAAACCAACCAAGCTAGTGAGGGGCAAGGGCCTGTGTCAGGTGATGGCTGAAAAAAAGATTCGAAAACCACGATGACGGGGGTGATCGCACTGACAAACACAGACGGGACCAGCGGGAAGAGCACGATTCTGCGCCTGGTTCTATTTGTTGCAACTAGTGATGAGTGGTACTCCGACATCGCTTTCTTCCTTACCTACGGTGAATGCCCAATGCACCTAACTGCAAAGGAGAAGCGCACTATAAAGCTCAGAGTGGCTAAATATGTCATCTGGGATGACGGTTTATATAAACGTGGGATAGATGGCATCTTTTTGCGATGTGTTGACAAACCCCAGCAAGTAAAACTACTGGAAAGTTTTCACAATTCAGCCTGTGGAGGGCATTTCTCTTCCTCCGTAACTGCACACAAGATCATTCGAGCCAGGTACTATTGGCCGACGCTCTTTCAAGACACAGCCATCTGGGTGGCGAAGTGTGAACCCTGCCAGCAATTCGTCGGCAAGCCCAAGTTGGCTGCCTTTCCCCTAAGGCCGGTCATTATCAATGAACCATTCAGGCAATGGGGAATTGATTTTATTGGCACACTCAATCCTCAATCAAGTGCTGGACATAGTTATGTCCTTACAGCAACGGATTACTTCACCAAGTGGGTGGAAGCCATACCTGTCAAGCATGCCACTTCTGAGGTGGTTTGTAATTTCATTAAAGAAAATATCATTGTCAGGTTCGGCGTTCCAAACAAAATCGTTGCTGATAATGCTTCTAACTTCTCCTCACGAGAAGTTATTAGTTTTTGCTATGAATATGGGATAACTTTGGCTCACGCCTCAGACTATTACCCTCAGGGAAATGGTCAGGTGGAATCCAGTAATAAGAACTTGGTGACCATCATACGGAAGTTAGTAGATGAGAATCAGCGAATGTGGCACAAGTCTTTGTACGACGCTTTGTGGGCCGATCGTATTACTCCAAAGAGATCTCTCGGCATGTCACCTTTTCAAGTATTATATGGCACTGATGCCGAGCTTCCCATTTCTGTGGAACTTCCTGCTCTGCGTTTGGCATGAGCTATCGAAGATGAAACTTTCCAAAATTCTCTTGAAAAGAGAATCATGTATCTGGCAGAACTTGAAGAAAAGAGAGTAAGGGTGGTCGACAGGATCACTGAACATCAGAATCAAGTTAAGAGGCTTTTTGATAAGAAGGCCAAGCAGAGAGATTTTCAAGTGGGAGATCTCGTCCTTTTGTGGGACAAGCGAAGAGAACCAAAGGGCATGCACGGAAAGTTTGATTCCCTATGGAGAGGGCCCTTCAAGATCAAGCAGCTCAACGGAGAGAATAGCTTCTATCTCTCATATCTGGATGGAACCGAACTCCCGCTTCCTTATAGCGGGCAGCATCTGAAGATCTTCAGGAAGTAGAGCTTGCTCTCTTCTTTGTATAGTTTGCTTTATGTTGTGTGTTTGCTTTCGTCGTGTGTTTGCTTTCGGTTTGTTGTGTGTTTCTTTTGCTCCCCCTCCGGTCGCCCTTGTTTTTGACTCTGTTACCCAATGGATAGGCACATGAGAACTGGGATTCTCTACCCCCGAGTTCGCTCAGGGATAGTCCCCAGAAAGAGCCAGCTGTTATCCCGTAAAATTGACAAGGGCAATTTTACCGATAACCATACCAAAATTTTGTTCCGATCCCTCGTTAGGGATCCCTTGCGTTCGAAACGTTATAAAATCCCTTCCCGGGAAATCTGGTTTTTCGAACTTGTCTTTTGAGCCTTTTTTGGCTGGGCGCATGAAATTGCTATGTAACACCAACTTTTGGTGCGCCCCCTTTAAAACCTTTGGTGCATGATTTTCAGTGTCAACACACCTTTTGGTGCACCAAAGCTTGTTGAGCCTTCCCTGCGTGCACCAAGGCGCATGCGCCTGTGTTGTCACAACGTTTGTTGCGCCCCTTTTTGGTGCGCCAAAGGGCGCATGCCTTCCCGTGTCGACAACAATTTTCATGCGCTTTTCAAAAGTGGGTGGCGCATTTATGACCAGCTCACCTATATATATGTGTTTGCGCGCCCAAAATGTCATTTTCACTATTCGCTAAGCACGTGATTCTCTGAGCCTGTCAGCCTCTGCCTCGTCGTTTTCAACGCGTTGTGGACCCGTTTTCTAGGTTTTTTGCTATTTATCCGGGTAAGTGCTCTTATCTCTTCCATGTGATTTGTTTTCTGGTTCTTCGTGCTTGCTGGTTGGTTTTTGAATGCATCTTTTGAGCTAGCCCCCCGTGCTTTCTTTCCTTATTTTCATCTTTCCAGATCTACAGAGGAGGATGTTATTTTGAGGGCATGGTCTGAACCCCCCTTTGGATTGAACCATTGTGTGTCCCCAAAACAACCTTGGAAGTATAAGTATCAAAGGGTTGAGCCATTTAAAAGACTGTTTTTCCCTTTTGACGCATCGGCGCGTCATGCAACATTATAAACAGTTGCGCACCCATGGCGCATCTGTCCCCCCTGCAGCATGACTAAAAACCGCGCCAATGGCGCACCCATCTTGCCTGCTGCATCGTTAACTTCTGCGCCCTCAAGGCGCGCCTCTTCCATATGCTACAAGCACTGAACTTGCACCCCAAAGGCGCGCCAACCTTCCTTGCTGCATCACTTTTCCATGCGCCAATGGCACACCCCGCACCCATGCAGCACAAGCTTTATCCGCGCCAAGTATAAAGTCATTAAAATGCAGGTGCATCCCTCCTTACTGTAACATTCGTGTTGTGCAAACCCTCCGTGTGCCACACCATATTTCCTTTGGCGCACGAAAATTTCCTGTTACACACTTTTCCCATGCGCCAAAGGGCACACCAAATCACAATGTAACATGAAAAGTCCATGCGCCTTTGGCGCATCCTGTCTCCATGCAACACACAACTTTCATGCGCCCTTTACTGAAATGCACTCTGCAGTATGCATGCGCCATGCGCCTTTGGCGCCAGTTTAACCTTTGCAACATCCTCTTCCTATGCGCCTTACCTATTTTAGCCCTGTAAGCTGCAATTTTCCTGCGCCCTGGGCCTGAAAATCTCTAACTCTTTCTTCTGCTAACATTCCAATGGAAGATCAAATGGCTAATTCAACCTTTTCGGATTGGGTCTCGCTTCTTCTTCATGCAGATCAGCAACTGAGTTCGAAAGAACATATGTCTACATCCAGCAGGAGACCCACCAAACCAAAAGGAAAGGCCAAGCTTACAGAGGAAGAGATGAAGTACAAATATCAAAGGGTCAGAATGCCCGAGTCACAGGCCGAATGCAGCATGGACGTCAGAGACTCAGAATTGGGGCATATCGACATGGAGGAATTCTGGGCCAGAACTCAGAAAGTTACAAGGAGTCCATGGATGGACAAACTAATAGGCAGTGCCCTGCACTTCGCCGGAGGAATCCCCGTCAGCGCCGTCAACAATGAATTTATGATGGTGGTTGCCCAGTGTTACAACAAAGACACAAGATGTGTCGAAAACAGTAAGGGCGAGGTAGTCATTAACCTCACTGCCCGTCATTTTGAGATCATACTCGGCATCCCTCACCACCGGCACTTTGTGGCCGTTAGCCAAGCAGAGTGCATCAAGGCCTGGGAAGACAATGAAGACCAATGTATGCAGCTAATGAATGAAGTATATCTAAAAAATAAGAAGGTGGTAACCCGGTGGCCCCAAATCATCCACCATAGTGACTTCTCAGAAGAGCTCAGCGATACCATTACCTTCCTGAGCAGGGTCTTCGGGCTTTCTGACGCCCATTACTTCCATAAATGGATGTTACGCTACTTGGAAACAATGAACAAGAATTTTCTGATCAGCGCTTTTGCTGGGGGGAAATTATAAGCAACACCATCTCCGAACAGCTACAACAATTCGGCACAACGGGAGTATTCCATATGAACTCCTACGTGGTCTACGCTGCAGCGTCAGAGAGGGATTATCCAGGCCTAACCCGGAGTGGAGTTTGGCCTCAGGTCAAAATATACGAGTATTATCTAGAATTAAAGCTGGAGAATAGCATCTCCCAGTTCACAAAAGTTAACGATGTGTTTTTCTATCACATCATCTGCCTGCTGAGGCCGAATATGACTCATAGTCGTACAACCAAAAACATAGTGGCAGCCACGGAGAAATGGGGAGCCCTGTTCACCCAATTTCCTACATTCACCTATCTAAGGGCTGCCAACTTTTTGGGAGAGCCAACCAGGCTACCAAGGTATGCTGGGCCTAAGCTGATTCTGCTGGAACTATCAAGGCAGCTGGTCACATACCACGAAAAATGCCTTAAAAGAAAGAAGGGTGGAACTCCTTTCCCCCTCACAGTGGGCCGATACACATGCTCTACCCACCACAAGGCGAAGGAAATGTTTGCAGAGCTGGAGTTACTCAATTTGAAGCATGACTTCCCAGCCAGGCCTACCTTCGACCCAAGGGGCTGCCTGCCAAGAGCAAAGCTTGATCCGATCCATGTTCCTCAGATCGAGGATATTTATATTGACGTCCTCCATGAGGTAGAGCTCAGAAGAAAGGATCATTCTCGCCTAGCATTGGCAGAAATCATCCAATATGGGGTAGCCATTGTCCCCAAAGGCTACCAAACAACAGAAGATGAAGTAGACAAGGTATATAATGATACAGATGGGGACGATTGGCCCTTCCGGCCATTGATAGAACTAAAGCTCCTCAGACAATTGAGGAGAGGGTCAAGGAGACTTTGCGGAGGACAGAACATTGGTGCTGGATGAACGGCCTAATCTACCTCGGGGTTGATTTCACAACCTCCCCATTGGGCAACGCGCCTTCATGATCCAAGCGGCTTAAAGGCAAAGGTGTAGAAGATGAATCCAGCACCATTCAGGAAGAAGCCCCTGAGAGTCCTCCTTCCGCGGCACGAGAAGGTAATATCTCTGGTCACACGAGAGAAAGAAGCAGAAGAGGAAGTTCCATTGGCCCATCCACTCGGGATGTTGGTATTGCTACCACAAGAGGTCCCTTCTATCCCATCTTCTTCTCTTCCTTCCCCTCCTCGAGAGACTCAAGCGACCATCCCTTTGGTCGTGTCCTCTCTGTCCCTTCTTCTACTCTTTCCCTCGCTTCTTCGTCTATCTTCTCCTCCCTCGTTGAGTTATCCTCCTCCATTTCTTCCCTCATCTCCGGGCTCCCTTCCCTTCCTATGTCTTCGCAGCTGCAGTTTACCTTCCTCCCGTGGACACTTCTTCGGCTATTCTCTCAATGCCGCGCGCTGCGTGTCTCCACGTTTTTCCCTCTTCTACTGTAGCTGCCTCCTCCTCTGTCTCTGGTCCTTCTTCCATAGGACCGGTCTGGATCTCTCAGCAGCTAAGCTAAAGAAAAGAGGAAAGTTCCCATCGCTCCGATGGACTTTTCAGTGATCCCAGCCAAAGGGTCAAAGAATAAGAAGCACGTTACACGCTTCTCTAAAAGTCTTTGCGCAGTGAGAGAATCATGGAAATTGCATACCCCGATCCCTCAAAGAAAAAGGATCTGTCTCCGACAGATTTCACTTTGTGACCCAAGTCACAATGGGGACATCTTCGAAAGTCTCGGGGAAGCTCTTTCGCTTGGTTGACGCCCTGTCAAAAGCTTCAAGAGACGAAAGAAGAGAAAAGGCTACTAAAAGAGCAAAACAAATATCTGCTCCAAGCCTTAAAGAAGATGGGTAGTGCGCCTCCCACAATCGCCGCCGAGACTTCGAGCTTCTCCAAGAGAAAATCAACAAATATGCAAAGATCGGTGAGCGAGGGTATGGCCGTTTCCACTTGGAGGAGCCAAATCCTCAAAGACAAGCGAAAAATTGATCGCGAGTTCTCGACTTATACGAATATCGTAAGGTGAATAAAGAACTCCAAGTGTTAGCAGGGGCCCATATCGGAAGAGTTGGAACATGCTAGATGCAGCACGAGGCCTTCCAACAAATGTTATTTGTTCGGTCAAAGATCAGTCAAGTTCGGCGTCTTCGGCCATCCAATGGCCCTCAACAAAATCATGTCCACTCACGGACTATCGGGTGGATCAGCTAGAATTTATTCTAGAAAAGATTGACAAAGTCAAGGAAGAATCCCTGGATACAATGCATCAAATGGAGCGAATTGTTCTCAACATGTCTCCAGGGTTGCTTACTCCTTCCTTTACCTTAAGGTCAGCTAATGAAACCATCCGGATCTTGAGGAGATCACTTCTCAAGGAACGGGGAGAGGTCACATTTGACACTGAATCTATCAACAACCTGCTGGCCTGTAGGGACTTCGTCGGGTTCCTCATTGAGGCGGAGAAGGACTTTTCCAAACTCCCGGAGAAGCTTATAGATGAGCGGGAGACTTGTGAGGCAATAAGTGATAGGCACAAGGATCCTTCTCAGGATCAACTTGGGCCAATAATTAACAAGTTTTTGGAATACCGCGCTCAGTTCCATATCTCATCACCTGAGCAACATCAAAAGCAGGCTACCCCCTTTCGGCCGCAGGATGATGACGACGAGTAGCTTCTTCTTCTTCTTCTTCTTCTTCTTCTTCTCTCTCTTCCGAATTTCTTGTTGAAATGTCTAAAGTATGTTGGCACAAATGATGACATCATCCATGTTGCGTCATGGGATGATGTCATCCATCAAGTTGTCAAAAGTCAACATGACTTTTAGATATTTTGTAAATATCTTTGTAAATAGGTGGTTGGCTCCTTTTTGCCTTCTTTCCTTCTCCTCTTCTATATATATTGGAATACTTGTTGTATTCGGGGGTGAACATTTTTTAGATGAAAATAGAAGTGAGGAGAGAAAGACTTTGAGCTTTCTTGTAACAGAAGAAAACAGTAATACAAATATTGAGACTTTGTGCTGAATACCTGTGTTATGTGTCAGAACTTTCTTATGTTAGATCTGCACGTGTTTATTCTGTTAGATTCAGATCTACTTTTCTGTCATTTGCTCATCAGTATTGCTTTGTTTATTTATGCAAGTAGGTTTGGCTCTGTTTACTACCAACCCAAAAACATAAATCTTCTGACCTTTCTGCTTTGGAATTCATTTCTTTTCTCCCTTCGGACCTGTTCCTTCTTCCTCCTCTCTTTCACTCCTTTATCTTCGCAGCCGGAAATAAACCTACTGGGATGAGATCCCAAACCCCCGAAGGCAGAATCTGTGAGACTTGCATAGATTCCTGCTGGTAGAATAGCAATAAACCAGTTTGGCTTTCTTTGACTCAAAGAGGGGCTATGCCTCGCTTTGTTGGCTCATTTATCCATAGATCTGCCCAAGCGATAGATTTTCGGACCAACGGTGTGCATCTCTTATTTCCCATTAACACTTTTATGCTAGCATTTCCCCTTGTGTTACTTGTGCTATGGTAACTACCATGCATAGTACATATTCCCTATACAAGAATCCATATCTCATATATGCATATCAGTTTCATCCTTCCTCACTTGGGCTCTATTCACTTTTGTCCATCTTACGCACCCCAAATGAGTAGAGGAAAACATTGGATGAACCTTTCACCCTCTTAGCGATTCATGAAACACAAACATTAGGAACAAAATAGAACTTAGTTGCAAAATAGGACCAAAAATAAAATTGGACATAAAATTCAACATGGAAAGAAGCTCCTAGAATAGAGATGTACACCTAGGTGCTAGTGTCCCATATGGGTGCACCTTTCTAGGAAAAAAATAGTTACATAGCAGTTTTAATAGTTCCACAACTACAATTTTCTCCAATTTCAACATGATTACATAGCCAATTTCATATTGCAATCAGCTACTAACAAGAACTTACAACTAACTCGGGACAAAAAGTAGGAACTAAATAAGGGAATGAAACCTAGGGAATATGTAGGATGACAATATGCCTAGAGAAACGTGTCACTTGGTGAAAGTTACAAAATGGGTTTGTGATCATCTGCAGTGGCACTTATCTGTAGGGAAGCGTTAACAGTTGGAGGGAAAAATAGATCGCTCTCCCAATACACTTTCCCTTAGTGGTGACATGATGCCTGAATATGAAGTTTAGCACCGGGATTCTCAAAACCCTAACTTGGTGACAAGATACCCAAATCCTTCATGTTATTATAACTAGCTCCTAAGCATCGAGTCTACAAGTAAGAACAAATTTCTATCCCTTTCTCTTTTAACACTCAGGTGTACTCTAACCCCTTGGTTTATCTTTTCCAATACACATTTCCATTTTTACATATTTTCCAAGTTAAAGTTCAATTGAATTTACCTAGAGCATTGACTACACTTTTTTTTATTTTGCAAGTCCTATCAAATCCCGATGAAGGAAAAGCACACACACAACCATGAAGCAAATCTCAAGAATGCTTTTGGTAAATATGACACTCTAAGGAACTACATGCACATATATATATCACTCCACACATGCAAAGGTCACCCCTAGGATCCTTATATTTCCTTCTCCTTATAATTTTATGGTACACATTTTTCACTATTCTATTTGAAACACCACAACACTCATTCGACACTCTATTGGGTTCAATATTCATTCAAAATCCCTAAGGTATGCTTTTCTTTTCTACTTTATGATATCAAATCCTTATTCACCAACATAAAGTGGGGGAAATGTATTCACTAAATCACACACTTACTATGTACATATAGCCTGTAAATACTTCATTTACATGCATGATTCCTAAGAGAGAGTAGTCATTAACAACCCTTTCACTCTTCTTTGACATTACATTTATCCTTTTCATCTTTAAAGCTTCTTGTTTCGATTGACAACCTATAGTTTTACATAGTAGCTATCATCTTACTCAGCTTTGATTTCACTATACAACCTTTTGAGAACCATTTACAAGACCGCCCATTAGGGACAAGAGCACCTAGGTGGGTACCATGCTCTTTGGGTGCGTTTTCCTATTTACCCTTTTTCTTTAATATTTTGAATGTTACTTATTTCTTATCTTATTCTATCACTCTTGATTGGCTTCTCACTTGTTAATGATGAAACTTAAGAAAATAAATTGTGTGTGTGTGTGTGTGTGTGTCTTATTTAACCTCATTAGTGTGTGTGGGTCTTATTTAACCTAAGGGGGTAAGCATTCAAGACGCACATACCATTACAAGGAGCTAATATTTTCTATCTACTACAGAAGGACTACATTTTGAGACTACATACTTCATTATATTAGAGGGTTTATTTTGAATTCCATACCACACATTTTATCATGCGACAAATTAGTTGTAGAAGCTGTTATTATTTATGTAACTAGCACTAGGGCATCCTATCTCAAGGGACACGATTCTAATCACATGTAGACACCAAATTTGGGTCACACTCCCCTTGGTCCCCTTCACTTAATTAATGTAACACATTTAACTAATCATGACCCCTTTACCCCATATTAATATTCATCCTCACATTATTAATTAATTTAATTATTTTAATTAAGTTAATTTCATCCTCACACCTCCACCTCATCATGAAACCTCATCCTGGACCCATTCTAAGGGCATTTAACTGACAGTGACTAAGTCATCACTCTAACCACTTAGTCATCACTCCTAGTGTCAAGTCACTACTTGACCTAACTAACTAAGAATTCTTCCTAAACCTAACTGGACTTCTTCTAAGATCTTCCTACCTTCTCTCATGTAAACTCTACTTCCCTAAGCGGACCCAACAATCAAAATCACACCAAAAATAGTAAAGATCAGGCTATTTTTGGTAACTTGGACTATTTCACCCCAATTGGCACCAATTTATCTTCAACCGATGTCGGTCACTTAAACCACCATTGATTCCTTAATATAGAATTTTGACCCTTTACCCGGGTTGGTCATTCAGTTATTGGAACCTAATTGCATTTAAGTGTAAATCTTCAATCCCTCCCGCATCTAGACGAAAAACACACACAACCACATTACAAGACAAGTAGTCAGTTCTCGTTCCAGAGAATTGGAATACTTATGGGAGCACACAAGTTATTTGCCATGGCACTGGACTCAAACACCTCTTCTTCGATCAACCATCTCAACTCACACAATCTACAAAATACCAAGTAAGTACTGGGATTTTAATCATTCATGCTTATCCCGTTATAGATCTCTTTCTTCTTTTAGTATTTTATTTCTATTGTTACCCATACATCATCTTCTTCCCACGAACCTATTATTCAACCACCCCAAGCATTTTCACCTTTCTAAACCTCCTTCTTAGTATTCTTGAGTCTTCTCAGCCATATTACAACCCAAAACCACACTACCCTAATTCTCTGTGCAATCACGGAGAGCCTTAAACCCATTTTAATAGTTCATTATCTATTTCCCCTAATGAGGTTGGTTCCTCGAATGTCGTTAGTTTCATCCCTAGAAACCAACATCAATCACCTAACTAATATCACTCTATGTCATTTTATATTCTCAAACTAGTAAGTTTCCCACTCACCCAAAACCAACCCAGATCTCAACCAATCAACCCCAAACCCTTACCAGACCTTTGACAGACTTGTCTAACCTGAACAAACCCTGGTTCTAATTAGATTTAGTGTTATTTTAATATCTAGCATAAAATATAGTATATTGTGTGTATGAGAAACCTAAATCATTACATTGCAATAGGACCTATTTATTTCAGTTTCTTATTCACATTGAATTGTTATTAAACAGTGGATTGACAACCTCTCTAGGAAGCACCACGCTTCTTGGATCTAGCATATGCTAGGCAGTCCACTATCATATGTTATTTAATACTCTTTTGTGGTCTTGTTTTGCATCTACAAGTAGTCCTTCCTAGACAAAAAGGATTTCTCTACGATCATCTTGGATAACGTCAACAACGCGCACATTCTACCTTCCACCTTCGCCTCATAGGTATTCCTCCTTAACCATTTACCTTTTATATGTTTCATCCTAGAAAGCGTAAAACTTATTAGTGAAACATTTTGGCACACTTGATGGGACCCATTTGGGGTTCTTTGCATTATTCATTCTTAGGGAATCATTGTGTGTTTATTTATTTTTGAAATAAATTTCACATTAAAATCTTCTCCTTAGAAACATTCTTCTTCTCCTACTGATCTCAATGAAACTTGTATTTTGGATTAAAAAGAACACTTCTTTTATTCTCATTGCATTAGTGAAAGACATACTCTTTCCTATTCATTTATACTCTCATCGAATTTCAATGTGGATTTGGGTTTAAAATATTTTCATCTCATTTTTGTATGCTACATTCTAGCTCATCTAAATTATGGGCAACCTATATGTTGGAAGTCATGCCCAGCTAATGGTTGACAAACTGAACCGTAGTTCAAATTTTGCACACTCTTTATACCAAATCATTGAAAACAAACTACACATTTCTTAAACAACATATTTCTGGAAGAAGCTATCAAAAATCACATGATTAGAGGATCAACAGTGGGCTCCAGCTAGTTTTCGGCCGTTATCATATCGAGATAAGGATCCTCCTATGCCAAAAATTACCTGAAACTAGCCATAATTGTTAGTTTCTATAGTGCACCCTTAGTAACCAAAAAATCTACTTTATTCACAAGTCAGTCCTAAATGGCATAAGCCACGAAACAAAATCTACATCATAGGATTTTGTGTTTTGAGGTGCTTGAGTTTGTTCTCTTCATTTTTCTCTCCCTACACACTCCACCGTCATATTTGGTGTATTCTAATTGCTTATGAGTATGTCGGGGCTGATCATTTCCATACTCAGTCTCTGAGTTGGTCTTTTTATTTGACCTAAATCACCAAAAATTCACTTTTACCATCTTTCACAAATTTCACAATAACCGGTGTCAGTCAAATGACCATCATTGGTTTCATCATCTTACCACCATCGGTTCACTAACCACCACCTTTGGTTTTAGGTTGTTTTGGTCATGTTTTTCCAAGTAGCATCAAATATTCATTTATTTTATTTCTTTGGCTTCCTTGGTCATCTTACTAGTCTTTGAGTCTTTGACATTACCTTCAAAATCTAGTTCTATCTCATTTTCACCATTTATTGCGAGTTACCAATTTGGCAATTTCCCGCCACCACATCATCAATCTATCAATTGATAATTTTACCCCTTATACCAAAATCGGTTACCACAATCGACGCGCTGGTCATTTATGTTCTTATTTTCCAATCTAAAAACAACGATTGAATCACACATTTTAAAACCATTTTTCTCCATTCTTTCTATGTTTCTGCATTATCAAAAAGCTCATAATACTTGTTTTATCGTTAGTCACATGGTTTTGAGTAGTAAATAATAAAACACTCTCGTGTTTCACTCTATCTTCAAACCGCTCCCACCTAGCCCATTGCCCCCTTCCATCTCATCAACTATGGACCCCAATCAGGCTCTTGCCATACCCAATAGTGATGAGGAGTTCTTGAGACTCCTTGATCACAACCCTGCCACTCTGCACTACTATCTCACTCATTCATTTACCCACGATTCATTAGGGCATCTTGTATATGGCATGCATGTGTCCATTCCTCCTACCCTCACACCCATTTCGCATCGAGATACTACTAGCTTAGCCTTACCCTCTTCCACCTTACCACCCGTGGTTTCCCAACTTGACCCGCATCATCGATATTTGTTGCACCTATGGTGGTATCATCGCACCTTTGATGTATGTCACTCTATGATGTCAACTATGCCTTTATCAACCACTATGAGTGTAGGTCTATTTGTACCCACCACCCTCATATACCTATTGCATCTTAGCCACCATTGGTGTCAACATCCCACACTCCCTTCCAAAACATCATGCTATCCATCCTGCAGAGTCTCTTCCTCTAATTTCTACGAGAGTCTTTACAACCACTCCACGTACCTACACTTATCAACAATAGCCCTATATTTCATCTATCGCTTATTCAAGATACTTTCCATCTACATCTATTCCGTCCTATGTTCCTTCCTCATAATTTTCATACTCGGCACCACCACATACTGCGATATCACCCACGTCATACCCACCTCATCTACCCCTTATACTGCAGGGGGTACCCAGTAATCACAACCTACCATTGATCTTATCAAAATGATGATGGACAAAATGTAGACATTAGAAGCATCTATCTCTGTCTCACGTAACTCTCTGACATACGATGAGATTTGTAATGATCCCATTCACCCATCCATTCTAATTCATCCATACCCTCCCCATTGGGAAATTCCTAAATTCAACCGATTCAACAACAAAGAAGACCTACAACAACACTTGCGGTATTTTAAACATGTGTGTTATCTGATCGCTCATGATGACGCTTTTCTCTTGTGGACATTCCCAATGTCCTTGACAAGACCAGACTTTAGATTGGTATAGTGCTCTACCCATGAATTCCATCTTTTCATTTAATCAGGTAGCTCAAGCTTTTCTAAACCACTTTTCTATCAACATTGTCAAGAAGGTCATCATGACTATCTTTTACATGACACGCTAGTATGAAGATGAATCTATCATGATTTTGTCACTCATTGGTGGAGCTTGATCAACTCACATTCCAACTACCTCAAACTGATTTAATAGAGTTATTCACGGAGCTTGTGCTAGACACATCTCACCAACTCTCTAAGTTAAAACCTTTCACACGTTTGACGAGGCATTCACCATGGCCCAGAAACTTGAAATTCATGTCATTGAAGAGAAGAAGAACACAATGATTGCATAATAAGAACATTGCATTTAAATGAAACGATTCCTCCTATTCTTCCAAACTGTAACATAATTATTCTAAATAAAAGGATTTGCTAACGCATGATGAGTTTTGAAAGGCGCCCATCTCATCCATCCAACCAATCAAATCCTTCTTCCAATATTTCCCCTGTTCAGGATTTTCAGTTCAAGCGGGAGCAACGAAAATATACTCCCATAGGAGAACCCTACTCTTCAATTTTAGAAAAATTCTAAAAGCGAGCAGTCAGTCACTCTTCCTCTCGTAAAACCACATATTGGTTTTGACCCCTCTCATCATGTGCCTCGCATGGTACAAAGAAAATGATTACGAAACTATCATCGCATTAGAGGTCATAGCGATCGTAATTGAATAAATTTCAAAAAAATCATCCAAGAAATGTTAGATAATGGAGATATCGTCTTGGATAATCCTAACGTGCATCAGCTAATCGAACCTTAACATCTTCAAGAATTCGTTCCCAAATCACACCCTTTCGTCGTAACCAAATTGAAACTATGACCAATGACAATAGTGTTCGTGAGGTTCATACTATTTTTAACATAATACTAGCTCTTCCTGTTCAATTTCCTCCTACTCCATCTATCGAGGAGATTCTTGCACGAGCTCCTTCATCCACGGAGGGACCTATTTCATCGATCCTTTACCCATAGAGGAGTCTCCCTTATCTTCTCCTTCACCCATGGAGGATTCCACCATATCTGCCGATGTAGTTTCCCCACTCACCTCTCAACCTAACAAACAACTCGTAGTACTTACTCTTCTACCCATGGGAGATTCATGCTTACCTTCTTCTTCACCAAAATATGAACTTACCTCATCCAACTTGCCATCTCCCCTACCCAGGGGATCCATTAGTAGCATACCTTCCTATTGGTGAAAATTATCCATTATCTTTCAAGGATCTTGTTGATATGCTCTCGATCTCTTCTACCCACAGAGTTTGAAGCCAACCATTTCCCTGTCTCACAGACATTCTTTACAGGGATTACTACCAAATCAACATCATTCCCCCCTACATTGGTGTCATTCTCACGTTTGGTTAACCACTTGGATTATGTTGACAATTCCATGTTGTGAGGATGTATTCAACTTCCTGTCTCAACTCAAATGCAAATGTTGTCTCATTAATACTTCCCATGATCTATCAAAGGTGTTTTAGACAACTAAACCCACCATGCCCCATGCAAGTTGTAGTGTGCCCTTCTTTATCACCCTCACCCACACCTAAACCTTTACCAACAAACAAACTTTTTCCTATGCCTAAAACCTTACCTGCACCTATACCTTCCTCCACATCTAGACCCATTACCACATTAGGAGTCATGCTGAGATCAAGTCTAGTCCATCTTCTTGTCAAACTAGATTTAGCCACATCCTCACAAGCCATCGTAAAGACTACTCCCCACCTAAGAGGAAGACCCAATCCCTTAGACCGCATACACCAGCTTCGCCCACTACCCCTTTATCACCTTCACCACTTCCATCTATACTAGGTCCCCACCCATCAACCTTGGCCAAGTAGCCTCCTACCCAGAGTAAACCAAAAACACAACAAGCCCAACTCATCATGATCCTCTCATTACACCTAAATTACCTACATAGCTTGCTCCTTCTTCACCATCACCTACATCCTTTCTACCTCTTATACGTACACCACTTCTAGTATCCTCATCATTACCCATGCCATTCCCTTCTCCTCAACCAGTCCCTTCCACATTACCTCTTACCACAACCTTCACCGTACCTTCATTATGCCTAGGCTAAAACATCACCTTTTCGTCATCTACCCTCCTTTGTACATCATGCACTTCTTCTTCACCTTTACCCAAGAAGGTGCAACCAAAATCCAAAAATCCACTACCTTCCAAAGAGGTAGTTAAACCTACACCACCTTCAACAACTAATTCATTAATCTACTACACCTTTACCTAATAAGGTGTAATCCAAACCTAAACCGTACTATCTACCAAACAAGTGGTAAAACTTACTCAACCTCTGATTCCACCTCCATAATGCCTCTCCTACAAAATTCATGTACACTTCTATCCAGACCCACACTTACTTCACATTGTGATCCATTGACAGGGTCTTACGCCAACATCTTAGCTAACCTTTGGAAACCTTTTTTTTCAGCACATTGCCACCGCTTAGACCTTACGACCCACTCAAATCTAAACCAAAAGGGTTTAATGATACAATTTTTTCTCTTATCATTGTGTTTAGAAGGAATTATGTGGAAAGCTGTAAGGCTCTAAGACTATTCTTCTCCAACTATGTTCTCTTGAAGAAAACTTTGACAATGATGATCTTTTAGATGAGGACCCTATTCCACTTGCACCTATCACCACACATCCTCATCCCTTACCTATTCAATGAATTTCATCTCCACCTCCAAATCCCTTTTATCCCCTCCAACATTTGAGATCAATATGTTCCACATAAGAGAGCTAGCCAAACCTCCACCAAAATGCCAATGTGCTACATTGCTTTCACAAAACCAATATATTCCCTCACCCTATTTCTTCTCGTCCTATCACTACACCTATCACAATTCACCTTCTCCTTTATCGTAGATCAATATGGTTCAAGTTGCCACTCAAGCACAGAAGGAAAAAGGAAAGGAGAAAATAACTAGTTCATCCGCTACTATTTTACCCAATATTCCATCTGCACCTAAACCCAAAATCACCATCTGTGGACCCACATACCCTATTTTGATGAGGTTTCCCATCGTATAATGCTTAAACAATTACACATGTCTCCACTATTTGAAATTCAGGCCAATCTTCAAATGTTGTTGAATATGAAGCTTTCACTTCTTTCCTCTGGGATCATAGCAATGATTTTTCTTGGTCCTATCTTTGATATGCTCTCATTATTGACCTAAACATTGTGTTCCAAATATCGTAATCATTCCTGATGCAAAACCCATGAAACAAAAGCTATGAAAAATACATCCTCACGTTGCCATTCTTGTCAAAGAAGAACTCCAACGCATCTTTTTGGTTTCCTTCATTCTACCCATTTATTGTCCCAATGGATCTCTAACATCATTCCTATCACAAAAGCAATAGGGGGATTCCACATTTTCATGGATTACCATGACCTTAACTTAGATTTCCCTAAAGATGACTTTCCTCTACCTAGTATTGACCACAGTTGATCTCACTATTGGCCATGAGATGTTATCATTCATGGACGGTTTCTTATATTATAACCAAATATTACTTTCTTCTGAAATATCAACACAAAACCACCTTCATCACTCCTTGGGAACTTCGATATCGTGTCATGCCTTTTGGCCTTAAAAACGTTGGTGCTACATATTAGTGGGCTATGACTTGTCTCTTTCATGACATGATGCATAACATATTGGAAGATTATGATGATGATATTATTAGCACCATACCTTACTATATATCAACCTAAGCATTGGGCCAAACACCTTTCCATCCTTAAGGTTTTCTTTTGACCGTCTCATCAAATAATTGCATTTTCCTTCAAACTAAGAAGTGTTTCTTCGTTGTTCTCTCGGGGAAATCTCTTTGTTTTTATCATTTCTTTGCATGGCATTGAAGTTGATCCACTAAAATCAAAATCAAGGCTATTCTTGAGATGCCTCCATGTACTAACCCTTCATTAACCGTAGTTTGTAAGACAAATTACTATCTATTCATCTCTTTATTTCTCAACTTTCCATCATTCCTTGCCATCCATTTCATCATCTTATCAAAAAGGATGTTTACTTCAAATGGGATAATGAATGCCCCAAATCCTTTGAAACCTTAAAACAATACCTCCTCCAACCACCTATGCTCTTTCCACCTAAGGATGACCAACCATTTTACCTTTACAATTTTCTACTAATCACTCCCTAGGTGTCATGCTCACTCATCGTGATGAGCAACATAAGGAGCAAGTGGTTTATTATATAATCTGTACAATTTTATACTATGAAACTATATATACTCATTCCAAAACAATATTCCTATCCTTAGTCTTTATCACCACTAAACTTCACCATTACTTACTCAACCACAAAACCTTCGTTGTCACTAATATTGACCCCTTACATTACATGTACGCTAAGCCCTACCAACACCAACGTGTTGCACATTCTTTATTCACATTGCTCACGATTCTTGCAGACCTATATCTTGAATTCATTCATCAAACATTTATCAAAGGACAAACCATTGTTGACCAATTCATAGATGCACCTCTCTCCAGAAACCAATCTTATAACTTTGACTTCCTTGATGAATCCATCGCTACCCTCTCCTGGATGATACCATTTACTAGATGAACTTGTTCTTTGAATTTTCCAAATGTTAGGGTGGGGTGGTGTAGGAGTTATCCTCATTCCTCTTGATAGTGAGCCTATGCCATTATCATTCAAACTAGATTTTGATTGTACTAACAATATCACGAATATGAAGCACTCATGTTAGGCCTTCAAACCACCATAGCCTTAGATGTTAAATCAATTAATATCTTTGGTGACTCTCAACTAGTTATGAACCAAGTTAATGGTATATACCATTGTCATAACGAGATACTTGAAAAGTATAAAAATCATGTTGACATGCTTTTGACTACCTTTGACCATTATGAACTTCAAACCACCACCCTGCGTTTCACTAATAAATTTACGGACACCATGGCTTGCTTGTCTTGCTTCTTAAATACCCACTTCACCCTCTAACTCAAAAAATATTTGTCACAATTCAAAGGTTGTACTCCCCTCTTACCTATTCAAGAAATTAATTTTATAGGACACATTGAAACTGATCCACATGACCTTTCGTATAAAAGCAAACACTTGTTGACTACCTTTCCCCTTCAATTCTACCTCCAGATCTTACTCGCAATGGACAATGAGCCTTCATCAAAAGTATCTCTCACTATGTTATCACGGGCGGTCTTATCTATAAATGTGGCTTTAACGGTAGCCTCTTACGATGCGTTATGAGTTCGAAGCTCCATACACCATCAAGGAAGTTCACGATGGGATTTGTGGGGGTCACTTCGGTGGGCTTAGCTATCACTAAGTGCATCCTTAGCCTTGGCTATTCTTGACCAACCCTAAATCATGATTTTTGTGACTATGTCAAGCATTGTGTGAAGTGTCGGCAACATGGTAATATTCATCACACCCCGAGTCATGCCTTACAAAAGCACGAGACCTTTGGCCTTTATCTCAATGGGGTTTGGATCTTGTAAAAAGAGATTAACCCTTATTATTCCCAACTTCATCAATGGATTATTACCGCTACCAAATATTACACTAAATGGGTGGAATCCATACATCTTATTTCTACAAAAGTCGAGAAAATATGTGAATTCATCAACGATCATATCATTTTTTTTTTTGTTCATCACCGCCTCATCACCGATAATAGAAAACAATTCAAAAAAAAACCCTACGGAACTCTCTGTGACACCTTTAGCATTCAACTCATTTTTTCTTCACCTTATTATCCTCAAACAAATGGCGAAGCTGAATCAACTAACAAAACCCTAAACAAAATTCTTATGAAATTGGTTGAAAATACTAGTAAGGATTGGCACATGCACATTCCTTTTGCTTTATGGGCTTATTGCACTAGTATTTGCACCTCACTCTCCCTGCCACACCTTTCTCTTTGGTCTACGGTACAAATTTGTCTTCCCCCTCGAAGTTCAAATTCCATCTCTTTGGATCTCAATCAAATATATGCTCAACGATAATTATTTTCACCATGACCTTTTGGCACAACTTGAGTTATTAGATGAACGTCGCCTAAATGCTCTTCATCAACTTCAAATCTAATAAAAACATATCAAACATGCCTATGATAAACATGTCCAAGAACAAACCATCAAGGTCATGACCTCATCCTAAAGGAAAATCAACATGTAACAAAAGTGGAGAAAAGTAAACGTGGAAAATTTTCTCCTAATTGGCTTGGACCCTATATCATTACTCATACATATGGCTCGGTGCTTATCATTTTACTTCACTTGAAGGTAAACCCGAACCTAAGCCCCTCAATGCCTTGCATCTTTGACCATTCTATTTTTGAATCAAGTACTATATCACCTTTTATCTATTACAAGCTCGTCCCCTGAGTACCCATTCACCTTCCATCTACCTCTTTTAAGGACCAATGACTACACCAGAATTGTGTGATTATCCGTCACCTTTTAGCCTTATCTTAAATATGAGTACCACGGCTCTACTCATGGCATGATTCTCATGGATAATTTTCATCCTTTTTAGGATGGAATCCCATGGTCATTTTCACCTTAAAACCTCTCTTTCATAGCTAACCTATGTGTGTTATGGTTTTGTCTTCATAAAAGAAGCCTATACTCCTTTATAGTCTTGTCCATGACCTAAAAGTAAAAATAAAATATCAAAAGTAATATGGGATTTTCAAATTCAAACTCCTTGAGTCAAACTTCTTGTAAATAGATGACTCCCTCAAAAGGAAATCTATCTTTCCTCTTGCTACTATAAATAGACTACTCCCTTGAAGGAAAACTATAAAAATCTAGCCCTATTGTACATAGTCTATCACAAAAAGAAGACTATTTATGCAAAAATTAAAATTAAAATATTCTAAAGCTTCCCGCATCGATCAACTTCATGAAGACCTCAAGGATATATTCTATTCATCCCACATAGACTTCCCACATCGATTAGTATATAAAACAAAAGAAAAAATAAAAAGATAATTTTTTCATCATGGACTTGCCTATTTTGGTCTTGGGTATCTTGCAGAAGAGGCATGTTGTCTCCCACCAAGGTTATGCTAAAACAACCCATTTCACCTCACCATCTTTCTTTTTTAATATTCTACCTACTCAAGGGATGTGCCACAAATGTGACATTTCATGATCATGTGAACTTTTTTCACCCTTAGAACAATCAATCATACAACACCTTTAGGGTCTTACGTTCATAAGCCAATCTTTGGTATGATAGACTCATAATGGTTCTTACCAATTAGGCAGATTTTTGTCTCCTCTTATCGTTCACCTCTTTTCTTACTTATTGATTCTGCTACACAGACCAGACCTTCGACACCTACATTCTAGGAATTCCTCTCCCACCAAAATCACCCATGCATATTCAATCTACACTCAAACATGCCTAAATGACCTAAACTTCACCATGCCTATTCAACCTACACTCAACCATGCCTAAATGGCCTAAACTCAACCATTCCTAAATGACCTCGACTCAATCATGCCTAAAACCTACCAACCCATTCATCTCCCTTATCATATTCTTCCCTAGCTTATGGGAGAATTACATCGACTGAGGCCCCTTTTGTCGGGGCTATATAGGTAGCAGCACTCGAGGGCATAGGGCCCTTGGAGGTTAGCTTGACCACTTTTACCCCTAACCAATTTCCCCCTTTACGTTCACATTCTACCCTAGTTAGTTTCCATTTACAAAAAACTTGGAAATTAATATATCATAAAAACACATATACCTACCATTTTATCACCACAACCATATTTTACTTAAATTATTTCATATTTCCATGATATTAATTACTTATAAATTTATACACAACATACATACAACACATTATTTCCATAAAAGCATTAACTTGGAAATTACCTACACTCCACCATGCCTATACCCGACCAAACCAAACCATGCCTATACCTAACTCCATCATGCCTACTCCAGTCCTCGACTCACTCAATCATGCCTAACTCACCTAGTTCCCATGATACACACTAACAATGGAAATTAAAAGATTACATCATCCATCTAATAATAATCATCAACTATATAAGGGGGATGTTTGGGTATCAATACATATGCACATAAGGATACAAGTGTCTCAAAAATCTCATATACAATATCATAAAATATTTCACATGAGACATATATATATATATATATATATATATCAAAATCATAATGCAATCTCATAAATATCTTAGCCTCACCTGAGGCCCTCCTCTCCACTCTCACTGTCTCCTCCTCTCTCCCTATTAATTTCCCTTCCAACATCTCTCCATCCTCTGCTGGTCCCTTCCTGACCTCCATCTCCTCCTGGCCCCCCTTTGTCAGGTCCGGTCTCTAAGATTTGGTAACCTCACCCTGACCCTATCTCTGGGGGGCCGACGTGACCCCTATGCTTCCTGAGCTATGAGTCTTGGATCTAGTCTGATCACTACTACACTGTTGGGCACTATGCTTGGCATAATAGGGAACATCAACACATATGATGGCTAGATGGTCCTGGTAATAATAGGCCTCATTAAGGGCATCCCTGAACCTCATCATAGATATGATCTGGGATGGTGCCATCGGCCTAACTGCCACCTATGAACTCTGTCCTACCAATAGAGGACCTGTCTTGGTGCGAGCACTGTATTAGAGGACCTATATCCTCGGTGCGTATTGGTACTGTGCAGTAAGCTACTGGGCTGTAAGGCCCAACTTGTGTCTATGTGGCAACCAGCTATCCTCGTAAACCGGTGACCTACGCCTATAGTGCAACTACCGGTGCACCATCCCCTCAGGATCTTGTACCTGTAATTGTGCTTGTTCATGGGCAAGGTAGTCGGTTGACCTTGTTATGTAGTCACATACCCTGCCAAAGTAACTACTTGTGCTTGTTCCACTGTCAACTGAACTCCCATCACGGTCACCTATCCCTGTAGGGAATCCCTCTGAACCATCACTATGGCTAAGTCTCGGATTGACCTAGGCGGGTGGTGGTGCTTCTGTAACTCCTTGCTGCCCACTACTTTTTGTATGTCACAAAGTGGTCCCTACATCATCAAATATCATATCCACTTTGGTACCTCCTATCCTATGGGGTTTGTTTATTAGGTGGACACAGAGGTCTCTCCACATCATCCATGTGGTACTGTGGGAAGGGTGCGACACATCCTACTGTAATCCGAAATAGCGTCGACGACTCTATCGGCGGGGATCATCTCATGCTGCTCGCCAACACGTTTGCCATGTATCTACTACACTAAGCTGTGACTCCTGTAGCTCTTGAGCCATCCCTCTAAAAGCTAGAAAATTGACATAGGGCTGCCAGACTATGTCCATCGCATACAAGCCCTCCAGCTCCTACCTGTAGTATACTACATCATGAGCTGCCTCCTCTACTCAAGGATGACCACCTACGACCACCCACCTCCTGTAACCTTCCCTTTATCCCCCATGGTGCCAATTTGGTACCGGTAGTCCTTGTGGCCGCACTACCACAATATGCTCGTATGCCAAGTAGTGCAATAGGAACATACAATAGATGTTGTAGTGTCGCATCCTCTGGTAAGCCCACAACTCCCTATATAGCTGCACTAAATATGTTGGTGCCCATGCAAATACTCCGATCCTTAATCATATCTCGTAACACTCCCATCAATCCTTTGGGAAATCAGCCACCCTCTGAATATGGAAGTGCATAACACCCCACCGCTACCATCATCATTATTGTTAACCGCATCTCCTATGGGTGTGCAACATATAAAGCCCCATAAATAAGATGGGCATTGTGCTCAGTCAAGTCACTCGCCATCTCCCTAAATACTGCAATCATCACCTCAAAATCCCCATCTACTAGACACTGAGTAAACATGCTCACCAACAATCGGTAGCCACATAATCCTATAAACATCCTCCAGTGTGATCGTCATCTCACCGGTGGGTAGGTGGAAGGTATTGGTCATTGCATCCCATCTATCGATGAGAGTGACCATGATACTATGATCCCGTCAAATCTACCTGTATAACCTAATACTAATTAATCCAACCTCTCACGTGTGCATCCACTCGTCCTCAGTGACGTTGGGTCGCATCTCCACTAACAATGGTGGGACCCTATCTCGCACCATCAACTTATGTCATGCTTGTATCCAGGAAACTCAACAATGTCAAATACTTCCCAACTTTACTCACATTTATTCACCCCTACTTATCCCCACCCCACACCCACATGGCCCTACCTACTTATCTTTTTCCTAACTATTTTTCTACCCTACCATCCATTTTATCTTTCCTAACCAAGTTCCCATGCTCCATTTCATCATTTTCCTCATTCGATATTAGACCTAACCATATATCGCCTATCCCTAGCTATATCTCCCTTCACCCACCTACTTCTATTCAACTCTACCTCTCATATCTCTAAATTCAAGTACCTATATTTTTTTATAAATCTCATTTTCCCCATCATTTACCCTTTTCTACCCTAGGTCACTTTCCACGTGACCGACATCGTTACATTAAACCGACATCTGGTCACTTTAACCGAGTGCAGTCACCTATCTAACCATCAACACCGGTATGCTCAACTAATGTCATACGACTCCAAACCGATGATTTTCTATAAAAATAATCCCACCTAATCCCAATCCCACCCACCCCAATTCATTTTCCCACCCACCTATTTAATCTATATTGCATCCTCCCCTAATACCCGGTTTCATTCACTTTTACCCACATTTCAAATTTTTAATCCCCACCCCCATTTTTTCATTTAGCTCAAATTTCAATTGAAAATAACATGATATGGATTTAATCCTACCTCAACACATTGCCTCCTGTTGTTTCCTGTAGCCATTCCTCTAATTGAAATCTTAGTCCTCCGACCAATCCAATCACTCTGAATGATGTCGTGGACTCATCTACCTTGCTCCTCCGGCCACTGAGATACCTCCAACTCATTACTGGTACAATACCTCATCCTTTTCTTCACAAAAAATACTAAAAACACTTCGCTTATGTCATTTTCTAAATATAGAAAGGTTAAAGTGAATCCGTAACATACAAATTTTTACTTTTTTACCATTTCCCCAACTGAACAACGTTAGTTTATCACGATCGACATCGGTCATGTGCCCTAGTATACCGCGGTAGGTTTCTCTAGACCGGCATCAGTTTTCCATAACCGGTATCGGTTAGCCTTTTTCCCCATTGCACCATATGGTACAACATCTGCTTGCCCGAAACCTTTTTCCGCTTAACCCAAAGTTGATCCTGACCTAACACCTCACCCTCATGACCTTATCACCTATCACCCAACATCGAATTAGTTGGGGCATATTTTTTTCCCTACCATTACCTTACCTCCAACCTTACCGAATCACTCAACCCAACCTCACTCATTGTGACACTCGAATTCATTTACTCGTTATACCTTGCGATGTTGTTACTCATGTTGTTTAGCCTAATGACCTTACCTTGCCTAATGCCATGTTGTTTATCCCAACCTAACCTTTGGTGCCTTGGAACAAACCTATTTCCCATTCTAGAACCTATTGACCTTTGAGGATATGGAATTTGCAAGCTCTCAACTTGGTACCTTATCACATTCTATATGTGTGCATGCATTAGACTGCCACTACCTATTACCCAAATGAAATCACCCTTACCTACAACCAACCTACCCTCATTTTCATCACTTACCCATTTATCAAACCACTCACCAACTCCGTTTTAGCACCTCATTAGTTCCTGGTTTGAGGGGATCACCTCCACCCACACTTGGGGCAACCTAACCCTCACTCATACTTGGAGCAATGACTTCCTGTTTTTATCGGTGTTGCTTAGAAATACAAGCTACATGACAAAAAGGGGTAAATGTAGACACCAAATTTGGGTCACACTCCCCTTGGTCCCCTTCAATTAATTAACGTAACACATTTAACTAATCATGACCCCTTTACCCCATATTAATATTCATCCTCACATTATTAATTAATTTAATTAAGTTAATTTCATCCTCACACCTCCACCTCATCTTAGACCCATTCTAAGGGCATTTAACTCACAGTGATCAAGTCATCACTCTCAACACCAAGTCATCATTCACGGTCTTTGAGTCACTACTTAACCTAACTAATTAAGAAATCTTCCTAAACCTATCTGGATTTCTTCTAAGATCTTCCTTCCTTTTCTCATGTGAACTCTACTTCCTAAGTGGACCCAAAAATAAAAATTCACTCCAAAAATAGTAAAGATCTCGGCATTTTTGTAATTTGGACTATTTCACCCTAACCGATGTTGGTTTATCCTTAGCTAACGTTGATCACCTAAACTACCATCGGTTCCTTTATATAGAATTTTACAACCCTTTACCTGGGTTGGTCATTCAATTATTGATCTTGATTGCATTCAAGCACGAATCTTCAAGCCCTCCTACATCTAGATGACAAACACACACAACCACAAAGTCAAGACAAGCAACCAATTCTCCTTCCAAAGCATTGGAATACTCACGGGAGCACACAAGTTGTACTGCCACAACACTGGACTCAAGCACCTCTTCTCCGATCAACCATCAACCATCTCAACTCATAGGATCTACAAAATACCAAGTAAGTACTGTGATTTTAATCATTCATGTTTATCCCATTGTAGATCTCTTGCTTCTTTCAAGTATTTATTTCTTCTATTACCCATACATAATCTTCTTCCCACCAACTTGCTATTCAACCACCCCAAGCCTTTCCACCCTTCTAAACCTCCTTCTTAGTATTCCCAAGTCTTCTCAGCCATATTACAACCCAAACCACACTACCCTCATTCTCTGTGCAATCATAGAGAGCCTAAAACCCATTTTAATAGTTCATTATCTATTGCCCCTAATGACATCAGTTCCCTTACCATCATCGGTTTCATCCACTGAACCGACATCGATCACTGACCGATATCGCTCTCTATGTCATTTTCTATTCTCAGCCAACAAGTTTCCCACTCACCCAAATACAACCGAGATCTCAACCAATCAGCCCCAAACCCTTACTAGACCTTTGACAAACTGTTTAACCCAAACAAACCATGGTTCTAATTAGATTTAGTGTTATTTTAATATCTAGCATAAAATGTAGTGTATTGTGTGTATGAGAAACCTAAATCATTACATTGCAATAGGACCTATTTATTTCAATTTCTTATTCACATTGAATTGTTATTAAACAGTGGATCGACAACCTCTCAGAAACACCACGCTTCTTGGATATAGTATACGTTAGGCAGTCCATTGTCATATGCTATTTAATATTCTTTTGTGGTCTTGCTTTGCATCTACGGGATTCCTTCCTAGATAAAAAGGAGTTCTCTACGATCAGTTTGGATAAAGTCAATAACATGCGCATTCTACCTTCCACCTTCGCTTCATAGGTATTCCTCCTTAACCATCTACCTTTTATCTATTTTGTCCTAGATAGCGTAAAACTTATTGGTGAAACACACACACACACAAACTACATTGAGTTTGAAATGTAGTGCAACGCTTGGTGGCAATCTCGTTGGGGTGATCACCAAGGTCACTCCAACTAAAGCATATGAATATTTTTATTCATCTTATGTGCACTTGACTATTGTACATGTAGTTATGGGTTATTTTATAGAAACATGTGTAACATAACGAATTTGATGCGACCTACTGACAAACAAGGCATGATACTGTAAATAAACATATCATGAGCCACTTTGTAGACACTAGCGCTTGGGCGGCTCTGTCCCATTTTGGAGGGTTTTGTCTAGTTAGCTTCCATATTATAGTTCTAGACACAAAGCTTAGATAACCCAAAATCTCCCCTTTCAAATAAGTCTCCGGTCAAAATCGGTTCATACATACAGATACAAGTTAGGTCATTTTGTAGACCCTATCTAGATCACTCTTGCTTTCATTTCCTTTGCTTGAATACTATTATATTTATCTGATCAACATTGTCCTTATCTTAGGTTTAATTTTATTAAATCAGTTTTTATTGACACAATGTATTAAATTTTTACAAATATAAGCCATCACTAAAAAAATAAAGCAAAGAGAATAAGAACACAACAATCGAATGGTAGATATAAGCAACAATCAACATTATATTAATGCTTGAGTATGTAAAATCCATTAGAGTAACAAAAGAGACATTGGACATATTACATAAACTTAAAATAGAGGCCTAGACACTTAGAATGTTAGTACTCATAAGAGTAGAGTAAATGTGCCTTCGATGGAGAGGAACAATTTACAATGAAATGCTCTTGCCATTTATAGAGGAAGGGAATATAAGAAGAAGGGAATATTTATCTTTAATTGTAATTTTTTTGCATAATTGTAGTTCGCAAACTTTGAATGAATCGATTCAATGTATGCCCACATAACCTCTATCAAAATAGTAAAACGGTCTCATGCAAGATGCACATGGGTGGTCCCTTGATGAGATATAGGTTTGTATGATTAAATGAGGGGTTATGCTCAAGAAATCATCTACATCTCGATATTGTCATTTGATTTGATCCTACATTTAATAAAAGATGATAACACGGACATTTGGTAGCTTATTACCTCCAAAAGATAGTGTGTTTTTCCATAAGACAAATGTCATCCGAAAATAATCTCCTAGAGCTCTACAATGGATCTAATTTGGCTCAATTTGTTGTCATGCAACAAAATATACGGCTTTAAATTCTTGTATCTGACACTTTTTCAAAGGAAAATTGTTAGGTTGTCGAATTTTCCACAAAGCCGAATTTTCCATCTATCCCTTTTATTTGATGGTCGGTGTCACGTGATGAGTTTCCGTGGTTTCCAATTGTCTTTACTCTTTGACCATTGCTTCAAGTGTGTGACTTTACTAATTTGGGCATTGTGGCAACAATTGGTATTCCTTGGGCTATGGAAGATTTTCAATCTTGTCTTCTCAATAGTTAAAATTCTTTGGATTATGACTTCATAGATACACACCATGTGATAAGCATTCATGCACCCACACTTTGGGCTATCTTGTGGCGAGGCATTTGTGCTTCCACCAAAAGTGACAAAGACGGGACAAAGGGGGCATGTTTACCCTAACTTAGTGATGGCCAAAAATGTGTGTGTGTGTGTGTGTGTGTGTGTGTGTGTGTGTGTGAGAGAGAGAGAGAGAGAGAGTGAGAGAGAGAGAGAGAGAGAGAGAGAGAGAGAGAGAGAGAGAGAGAGAGAGAGAGAGATTTGAATATCATCATTAATGCTCATGAGGTTCTTGTGCTTAATATTTTTCCATCTTTGGTGTGGCCGATATATGTTTGGCATGTATGGTGTCTTTCGAGAGTTAGAGGGGTCCTTTTTATCATATCGGTTAATTATATTGCTAAGTCGTAAAATTTAGTAATAGTTGTGGGTTATGCTAAGAAAAACAACAATCTACGTTTGAAGAACCTCAAATCCTTGTTGTTTCCTCTAACAATAACAACCGCGTGAGCGAAGATTGCCTCAAAATGCTTTAACTAAATTCTTTCACGTATGATGAGCCTATAGTGCTGAAGAGGGACATACTTTTAAAAAACCCAACTCTCATGGTAAACTGGTGTTATGTTAGTCCCACCTAGTTAAATGACATTTTACGGGATTTTTGATAATAGTCTAAGATCCGTAGTGGATTTGAGGGTGGGAAAACCAATATGATATGGTTTAGTGTTAACATATACTTGTTTATCAATATTATACATTAAGAGCTTTTATATTCAGCACTTTATGTGGTGTTCTTATAAATATGGGAGTTTGTGACTGGAAGACCACATCTTCACGGTTCCAAAGTTTTGAGAAAATGTGATAGGGGATAATATGGTACCTAAGGCAAAAGACAAACTTATCTCACGTATGGTATACCTCACACTCATACTACCTAGACCCTATGCAATGATAAACACTAGTACTAGACCCTTATCGAATTTCAAGGCAGTCTTACATACTTTATCCCCCACAAGCTTTTTCTTCCCTTTCCCTGTACCTTCTCTTTGCCATCCAAATAAAACACCAACTGCAGTGTCGCCTGCGCCTCAAATCTACCCTTCTGTAGGCACAGAAGATTAGGTAGTTAAAGTCACCATTGAGAGTTTAAATTTGGATTTGCAAGCCTGACAAATATCATGGTCAAAAATCCTGGTTATCACTCGATTTGACATTGCAGCAGAGCAACGATGCCGATTCATCCCAAATCGTTTGGGAAAATTCTGCACCGTTCCATTTTCTACTTAGTGTCAGTGTTATTATAAGAATGTTTAAAGAACCTGGCATAAAAACAAGCTATGTGGGGATTCAATATTAAATGAGGCATTTGTACAGCACGCAATCAATATTCTAATTCTAATTGTATTCAACGGATGTGACGAGACACATTGCGCACGTACACATAAAAATGTATTATAATGTTTTTTTGCAAGTTAAAACAACACACATATGGCAGGGGACGTGGTGCCAGCTTTCATATATGTTGCCTTGTTCTGTGAACAGTGAAAGAGACGGTATTAAGTAGACAGATGCATGCCAAATTGCCAAAGGTGAGTTGGAGAAGCAAAGAAATTACAGGCTTACGGCTACCCAAATCTTGTAATGACAATGATTACGGGGAGAAGATTTGATAGATCATTACAACGTCTGTGGGTTATTACAGAGTGGGAGTATCGAGGATATCTCTGATTTAGTCAGAACTCCGACAGCTAAAAAGACAATTAATGGCCGTGTTCGTAGCTGCCGAAATATGAGTTGAGTAACACGGAGGATTGTAGCCTTCCCTCTAACCAAAACAAAAATACACTTTTATGTTTTAACTATGGGAGGGGAGCCAGTCACGGTGCACCCTAACTTTGGCGCACTATTTGCAACAGCAAAAAAATCAGATGAATCACAAAAATCAGTCAAAAGAAGCGGGCCAAAATTCTCTGCACACTCATCGCCTTTGCCAACTCAGCAGACACGTAGATCTCCGTACGCATGAGCTGGAGTGTGAGGTGTCCAAAAAACTACGTTTTCGCGCGCTTGACCAAATCCGGTGAATGTCACCCCCCACCGGTTACTATATTCGATGCCACTTAAGGCACATTAACTCGCTGTATATTGAGGACAGGGAAATCCGCGCATAGGGATATGGATGTCATAAATGGTTAAGGCGCCGTGTCAACCAAGCAAACGACATCAAGAAAGCCACCACGCGGATTCAATGCTTGTGCTTCATGGCGCCACCTACTCCCAAACCGCCTCCAGCAGATAGACTGTATACCGCTCGAACCAGCAAAGAATGCAACAAAACAGTGCAAGCCATCGGACCAGGAGGGGAATGTCTACGGTTTTGGCGTGATAATTTTCTTCTTGCGACTTCACGTGTTCATGCTTACGGTTACGGCGTTGGGAGCTACTCATACTTGCGACTTCTTTCTTCAGCAATAACTCAGTGTTTCAGTTATAATCCTTCTGATCTGCCATCTTCAATCTTGCCGTGGATGCTTCAAGACAGGTTTCGTTTGGTTCTGTTCTGTGTCATTTACTTCTTTTAGACAAACCCTCCTTAGTCGTTTTAAAGTGAAGTTCAATTTGATTTGGTGGTTTTACATATTGAAAAAGTTTTTTCTGTACGCGTCTTGCAGTGGTGGGGAGGAGCTCGTTCGGTTGACGGAGAATGATCCACGCAGATGCAGACACATTCCTTCAAATGTGTTTATCAACACATCAAAAGAGCTTGGAAATTGTTTGATTCTCTTCGAATATTAACAGTCGATTCGGTTCTAATAGGTGAGGTTTTAACCCTCACTGAGGCAGTGATAGAAACAATTACTAATACTTCTTCTGTACTGGTAGATTGTGTTATATGTCTTCCTAGTTACGTGATTCCTTCTTGCAAAGACTTAAACTCCTATTGTTTCTGAAAATTACAATATACTGAACATTAAAAAAAGCTGGGTGATCCAAAAAATGTGTCAAAAGAAGTGCGTGAGAGTTGAATCTTTTTACTTGTTGAATTTATATAAAATATGTCAAAATAAGCGCGTGAGTATTGTATCATTGTATCATTGTAGCATTCGATTGTGCTCAACTGAGCGTGCTCAAAGTGTGATTTTTGCTCTCACGTTTCCATTGTTGTAGCTATGTACACGGACGCTTCCATTCTTTTAAAGACATTACATTTTATCTCCTCTACTTCTCGATCACTCTTAATGGAACTTGTGCATTTGGCAGCGTAAAATTTGGTTTGATCCTTCCCTTTTCCTCTCTCTGACACAATTGTAACCCTCCTATTTCTTGAACCTCAAAGCAACAGGCACATACCCATTGTTTGATATACATTATACTTGTTGAATGAATGTAAAAACAGTTCAGTGGTTCTCTAAAATCCGCACCGACAAGTATGATGCCACGACCATTAGTAAGGTTCCTATAAGAAGATGACCACCTACTGATCACTGATACTGTAATTGAATGTAGCTGCCTTTGTAATCTGATACTGTAATTGAATGTAGCTGCCTTTTTAATCTGATACTGTAATTGAATGTAGCTGCTTCGACACATTGTAACTCAGCTATCCTAGTCTGCTATACTCAATTTTTTTGGATTTCTGTTTATTGCCCAGAGAATAAGGTTAGTGTCTTACTGTATGAGAGGGGATCCAGTCCCGGTGCACCCAAACTTTGGGACACTAAACTGAACATTTAAAATCACCAGGTAATCACAAAAATCTGTCAAAAGAAGCGCGTGAGAATTCTCTACAGCCCCATCTCCTTCGCTGTTTTCGACAACTGTGAAATCCACGCATAGGGATATGGTAAGTTTAACAACAGAGCTGCCTAATGTTTCGGCCTGAGATTTTTGTGTGTGGGTGTTTACACTGACCACCTCTGTGTTGGGAGCTAGTCATACTTCTGAGTGTACTTCTGTTTTCTTTCTTCAGCAATAATATCTACTTGAAGTGATATTTTAACTTTGCTTCCTTCAAAACTAGAAATAGTCATTTGAATCTTGCCGTGGATGCTTCAAAAGAGGTTTCGTTCTGTACACTGTTCTGTTCTTAGCCATTTACTTCTTTTATGGTAACCCTCCTTAGTCGTTTTAATGTGAAGATTGGAAAATTGTTCATATTTAAAGGTAATCAAGGGGTTAGGCTCCTTGAGCAATAAATGAAATGGAGTTGATTGATTCAAACTACACTAGTATGAGATCGATTTATAATCTGATATGATTTATAAGCCTTGAATATAATGATTTTTCATGGCAACCCCTATTATTTCGATATAATTTATGATTTTACATATAAAATCGATAATATAATTTATAACTTGTCTTGCCTTTGGTGTTGTTATATAATTTATAATCGATATCGATTTATAATGCGATATGATTGATTCTCTTTGAAACTACACTTGCTTAGATTGTAGGTGAGGTTTTACCCTCATTGGCGGTGATGTGTTACTTTAATGACATTTACCATTGAATGTTACTCAGTGTAATTTTCAGAAACAATAGGAGTTTAAATCTTTCAAAAAGGTTATCACATAACTTGGAAGACATATATATTCATTCAGTAAACATTCCATTGTCCATTACAAAAACATGGCCATACAATATACTTGGGCCATATAACTACTACTACTATATTGTACTTTTTAAATCGAAAGGCCAATTCCACACATCAAAAATTCAGCCCTCAAAATTAAATATTAACTTTCGAAAATATTATTTCCAAAATCCGAGGAAGGGCGGCGTTGAATCTGCAGTTGAGGTTGAAGCTGGGGTGTTACTTTGCAATTGCCTCCCAATGTTGACATCCCTCGCAGGCGTAGTTGGAAATGGATCAGAACTTGGAGAAGCATTCACTCCGACTGCAGTATTATGTGTTGAAACTGATAAAGGGCAATGTATGCCCATTAATTCTCTTAGCATTGGGTGTTGATCAGGAAAAGGATTAATTGGACTGCTCAATCTCCTTTTCCTTTCTAACTCTCTTCTTGCCTTCTCAAACTCCTTCTCCTTTATCTCTTGATCCCTTTGAATCCTTTCCTGTTCCTTTTTCTGTTCCCTTTCCTGCCTTTGAATCAACTTTTGGTGCTCCTTTGTTTTCCTTCTATATTCTTTTTCAATCTTTTCCTGCTCCTTCCTCTCCCTTTCAACAATTCGTTCAGCCTTCTTCTCTTGGATTTGTTCCTTTTTTCTTTGCTTTAATTCATCTATTTCTTTTTTTCTGTTCTCTTTCTCAACCAGAAGCTCCATGTACTGATCTGCTGTAATTAGTAGAGATTCCCTACTCAATCTTATACCAGAAGCACTATTTGACCTTGATGATTCTCTAACCTTTTCCTGGGAGTTTTGAGAATCTACAAGAGTTTTACGTCCTGGTTTGCCTCACAAGTTTGGTTCGAATCTGCCCCTAATACCCCTGCATCATTATCTTCAGGTTGACTGCCAACATAGTAGTGCACCAAATCTGAGTCATGAAATACTGCTGGTTGAGAGGGTAAAGAGAGGCTGACCTCTTCATTATTGAAGTTCAAGTTGACACCAAGATTAAGAGCTGCTTCTTTCATCCAATCGGGTGGGCTTTCTTCTGTGGGCAAAGATAGTGATTCATCGATTTGATTAATTCTGTTTGGAGTTTCCAATTGTTGAGCAACACATTCATTTATATTTATCTCCATCTGCTGAGGTTCTGATTCTTTCTCCAATTGTGTGTTAGGCACCATCTGAGCATCTTCACTTCCCTCTAAATCAACCCTAGATAGATGAAGCATATTTTCTGCTGCACCAGCATCATCTTGAAAAGATGTGTCAAATGTTCTGCTTGGTGCCATGTCTTCATCCAAGGCATTGGGATTAAGAGGCCATATCCCTGTTCTTTTGAATCCTGATTTAATGTTGCTAGGTGTAAGAGCCATTCTGAATGCTTTGCTCCCTAACTCTGCTAATTCAGCCCTTTTCACATCTATCCCATGGTTTGCAACTATCCATTTGCGTCTCTCCTCCTTGAAGTATGTTTTGAATGGAGCAAAGACACTCACATCCAATGGCTGTAATTTATGAGAGGTGTGTGCAGGAAATGTTAATAAATCAATCCCCAAACTCCTGGCTTCTTGAATTGTCCCCAAAGCAACATGTGAACCATGGCCATCAAAAATTAGTAAATGCCTATTGGTAGGAGACACTCCACCAGGTATAGATGATGCAAAGTGATGTAACCAATTCATGAATAAATCTTTTGTCATCCATGCATGTGATTGTGTTGCCATGCAAGCTCCAGGCTCGCAACCTGCAATATAATTTTCTAAATGGCTCTTCCCCTTAAAAAGATAGAATCTTGGAATACTTTGTCCAGTAACATTTACACAACACAAAATGGTAATCCATTCTCTACTTTTTGGGATGATATATGGCACACTCCTACTACCCCTTTTAGCAAGCACTCTCATACCACAGTTCCTCCCAGCTTGTAATCCAGTTTCATCACAATTCCATATTCGGTTTGGTCCATATGGGTTGGCCTCATAAGCTTTAGACAAATTAATGTAGAAGGAACTGACAATTGATGGCCTCAAACACCTTTGCTCGATCCTTATCAAGGCCTTCAGCTGTCCTTAATGTTAGATCCGGTGTCTTTTTTTAAAACCTGCCCACCATGACTTACCCGGAAAACCATCCGTGAATGGGTTAGACCTTGTTTCGCAGATTTGTGCCACACATGTCTTAAGTTGTATAATTTCTAACCCATGTCCCATGTCAGCCATTTCATGACACCAACTCACTATCTCCATCTCTTCTTCTTCTGTTAGAATTGTTGGTGGACCCTTTCTTTTAGTGGTGGTAATGCCCATTAGCCAAGAAGTAAGGGTGGTTGTTGGTATACCCCATTTTTTGTAGCAGTAGCCGCGTGTAGAGTATCCATAATCTTCAACATCTTTCATGGCATTATTCATATCAGACTTGTTCCAATCAGATCTTGGCTTTGACACATTTTGTGTTGAAGGGCTCACTCTTATTGCTTGGACATTTACTTCTTCATGTGGTGTGTCATTGGCATCTTGAGGTGGGGTATTGATAGCCTCTTCTTCACGTTCTTCACTTGGCGGAAATCTTGCTCCCCTAATTTTGGCACATGCAGGTCTTACTCTTTTTGGAAGCTGCCTTCTCCTCATGATGTCAATAAAAACCTGCTAATATAGTTAAATTCACCAAACCGATGTAACTTACAACAATGAGATATTCAGCATATTGAATCATCAAACGTAATTCTCAAGTGCAGCCATTTGATATGAGTGCCTATGTTCTGAGCAATGGATACTTCAAAAATCAAAGGTAGATGAATATTCACAAGTAATTCTGAGCTAAATTAATGAAACTGTATACTTTATGCTGCCTCTAAATGTAGATGAATATTCACAAGTAATTGTGAGCTAAATTATTGAAACTGTATACTTTATGCTGCCCAAGTAATTCTCTACAGCCCAATCTACTTTGCAAACTAATTCATGTAAGATGTATATCAACAAGTAATTCCAGTCTAAAGTAATGAAACCTGCAGATGTATGTGTACATGTAGATTTATATTTACAAGTAATTCCAGGCTAAATTGAAGAAATATGTATATATATACTTACAAAAAATTACATGTTAGATGCATATTTTATGCTGCCTTTTCATGTAGTTGTATATTTAATGCTTCATTTTCACGTAACTGTATTATTTATGCTGCCTTTTTTGTCGTTGTATATTCTGTAGATGTATATTTAGATTCAGATGTGTATTCTGTAGATGTATCTTTACAAGTAGATGTATATTTCTTATATATCTATTTGCAAATACAGAGCCTTTCCGTAATTCAGCCTGGAATTTCTTGTAAATATACGTCTACAGAACACACGGCTACTTGTAAATATGAAATACAGGTTTCATTAATTTAGTCTGGAATTACTTGTTAATAAACATCTACATGAAAATTAGTGGTTGTTTATTACTACCATATACCTATGTGTGGATTTCGCTGTCCTCGGAAACAGTGATTGTTTTAGTGATAAGTGGCAGCGAATACAGTAAACTGTGGGGGGTTCTACTAACAGCTATTGGTCCGCACCATGAAAATTCGGAATTTGAGACACCTCACACTCCAGTTCATGTGTACGGTGATCTGCGTGTCAAATGTGTTGGCAAAGGAGATGGGGCTGTAGAGAATTCTCGCGCGCTTCTTTTGACGGATTTTTGTGATTACAATGTTTTTTTTAATGTCCACTATAATCCGCCAAAGTGTGGGTGCACCATGACTGCCTCCCCTGCCATAGAGCCTTTCCGTAATTTAGCCTGGAATTTCTTGTAAATATACGTCTACAGAACATACAGCTTCTTGTAAATATGAAATACAGATTTCATGTATTTAGTCTGGAATTACTTATTAATATACATCTTACATGAAAAGGCAGCATAAAGTATGCACCAGCAAGGGGATACATACTTTGACTGTATAAATGTGAAATACAGATTTCATTAATTTAGACTGGAATAACTTGTTAATATACGTCTACATGAAAAGGCAGCATAAAGTATGCACCAGCAAGGGGATACATACTTTGACTGTATAAATGTGAAATACAGTTTTCATTAATTTAGACTGGAATTACTTGTTAATATACATCTTACATGAATTAGTTTGCAAAGTAGATTGGGCTGTAGAGAATTCTCAAGCGCTTCTTTTGACAGATTTTTGGGATCATCAGGTTTTTTCCCATATGGAGATTGACAATAAAAAAAAATTAAAATTAAATGAATGTGCATCAATATAAGAACAGAGTTAAGAACTTACTGTATGTGGCACTATGATGTGGAATAACAGTTGATTATGGCAGCTTGGAACTGTAATTGTCATGCACTAGCAAAATAGCTCTAACTGAATAAAATTTCAGAGCAGTTGAGGAACTAGATTTATAGGAGATATGAAAAGTGTTGTAGTTGAGTGATCCCTGTGCTTTTTTTTGATTGGGTAAAATTGGTTGATCCTTGTGCTTGTTTTTGATTGGGTGAAACTGATAGGGGTGGATCAAGATTTATGATATTTTATTTCAATACTCATATTTGAAGTTCAATTTGATTTGATTTCTCATTTCAATTCAATGTTTGTTTCTTGAGCCTCACATTTGTTGAAAATATGCAGGTACATAATTTATGGGAGTAGCTGGGATGGAAAATGGTGACAAAGTTAATGCTTAAAAGACAACTTGTATCTGAAAATGGTGCACTTTGGACTTCTGCTTGTGAGAACCTGGCCTAAAGTGTGTGAATGACAAGACCTTTTACACAGTAAACTGGGAACTTAAATTATGTGAAAATTGACATCAAATTGATATGATGATGTGATATCTATTTTGTATAGGGATGAAATACAATTATATATCCTTGTATTAAATACATGTTGACTTTAAATCTGGCAATTTTTGAAGTGTAATATATGTTATTATATGTTTAAAAGCCACACTGACTATTCTACTTTTGACAGATTCATGGCTGTACATGAAAAGTGACAGACACATCAGTTTTTGAGGATACTTTGTACATTTATAGGATAATATTCATTCCATTATTAATATTTTACTGTGCAAAAGCTGACAGCAAATACTCCCACTACCCTCACCACTACTGGGTAATGCACCATGATTGGCGCCTCCCCTGTAAATCTTAATTGATTATTTGTTTTTCAATTCGGTTTCGCTTGACAAAGGAAGTTGTCCTAGTTCGAATGTTAATTGTTTGCATGTACACACCCCTTCTTCTCTCTCTCTCTCTTTTTTTTTCTAAAAAACTTTATTTTGGAAAAGATATATATACTATATACATATTTTTTTAATTGGGATTTATACTCAAGATCACATATTTAAACTAGCAATTGTACGTGAAGTGTACGATGTGAACGCCGAAAGGGATATAGGGAAGAAGTGAAACAAAATTAAGAGGAATAATGGGAAAGGAACAGGGGTGTAGAAAATGGCGTAAGAGGGTGGAGAAGTGCATGGAAAAAGGAGGAATTGAGGAGCTAATGTGAAAATATGCCCTCTTTGAAGAGCGTGGCATCGCGCTATCATAAGGAGAAAACCCGTGTTGTGGAAGATGTCGATGAAAGTGTAGAGGGAAATATCTCAAAATGCAAGTAGCGCATGGAAAATGTTGCGTAGGCGAATACTTGTTTGAATTTGCAGGTCTTGACTTTATTGGGTTATTAGGAAAATGTAAATGTATGGGGAATCGAATGGATGTTTCTTTGTAACCATTGAAGAAAAGAATAGGGTTTGTCTCAAGTCAAGAGGCACATAGTGTTTCCAAGTGTAGACGATGGAGGTGAAACCTTGGAAGTGTAAAAGACGATGCAATGTGATTTAGGTGAGAAAGATGTTTGGGAGGGAGGTCTACCACGATGACAACTCAACAACTAAAATTAATCCCAACGGATCAGGTAATTATTAATCCCTAGGGATCGGGTAAGTAAGGCGTGCAAAAGGAATGTTCAAGGAAAATGAAGACACAAATCGAAGGTTAGAAATAAAAAAGTGAGAATGTATGCTTAAGGAATGTATGCATAAAAGAAATGTACAAATCGAAGGTTAGAAATAAAAAAGTGAGAATGTATGCTTAAGGAATGTTATGTGCTCCAATATTTTTGTCTCGATCTCATCCACATTATTCAAATCAATGCAATTTGAGTGAAAGGTATTTTTCATTTACCATTCAAAAGAGGGAATTTTTTAATAAAAAAGTGAGAATTAAATATTTATATGTCCCACACTTATTCCACGAATTATTTTGTATAAATCTACTCAAGCATCACCTATTCCCCTATAATATTGGGTTTGTCATTTTTTTGGTCATTTTAAGTCTATATTGCTATAGACACCTAAATTCAGATATCATACCCTTGTATGCCAGCGTGCGCATATTTTACTATGGTCCAAGCTAGACCCCCTTTATTTAATTAAATGCCCACTTATTATCCCATTCTTATTAATCTTTATTAATAAACATTAATTGATTAATTTTAATTAATTAATTAATTAATATCCACTTGCCCTAATCAACTTTCCTTTTAGGATGTTTTTATCCTAAATCTACATCCCTATGATTTTTCCTAGTTTTTATCCTACCTATCTTTATCCCCTAACTACCCATGACACATCCCTAAATAACCTCTTCCCACCTACAAGCTTTAAAGCACTTTTCCCATCCTTAAAAACCGAAATCGACCAAAATAAAAAATCAACCCCATTGGGAAAAGTTTCCTTCAGTAGTCGAATGACGACCTAACCTATCGCCGTTGACCCTATAAAACCGAGTTCTTGATTTTCAAAAGAGGACAAATGCATGCAAATATCTCGAGTTTTCGTGTGACGTGTGACCTTTTTCTCGTGCTCCGAGCAATCTCGCAACAATTACATGGACCTCCTAGATCTCCTTCCAACACACTTACATCACTCACATGGACATCCTTCGTGAGATTATCATCATTTTGTATTATTTTATCATATTATTATTGTCTTGTTTGCATCTAACCCTTTTACAAGACCAAATCATCTTTAAGCAAAGGCTTAGAGCTCCATTATCGGCCTTCTCTTCCAACTTCTTTGCTTACGGGTCATCTATTCCATCTCGCTTGTCTTCAACCTTGTTTTTCTGTACTGCTACACTCACCATAGCCACCCAGTTGTCATTGACCCTGACCTTATGTCACTTGTGTTTTCTGTCTCAAGATCCTTCCCTAGTTCCCATCTCTATTTTGTTTTGTCACTCGACATCGGATCCATCATCCTACTTCTTTGTTGCATCAAAACTAACCTATCTCGCATCCCATTCGCCGCCATCGACCGGGTCATGTTTCACAATCAATCTACCTAAACTTTTGTTTTTTGCCATTTTTGGTGTTTTTCGCCTTAGATTCCCTCAAGTCATTTCTAGCATCTACAAGCTTCTATTGTTTCAGTTTGAATTCATATCCCTTAAAGTTTACAAATTTATCTTACTATTCAGATCCACACACCTGTGTCATCTTCGACCTACCCTCTACCGCCTCTAGTCGCCATCAACCTTGCCAAGTAACTTTATTTTATGTCAATTTAGATTAGATTTGTATGTGCCTTACATTTCTACATTTTTAGTTTTTGTGTGCCTTAGATTTTGCATATTATTTTGTTTATTATTATTGCTTTTATCATATCTTATCAAACACATGGGTTGACATCCGCCAAGGAAGTTAATGCTTCTTGGATCCAAATTCATCGGGAAACCCCCATCTATCATCTAATCCATTTTCTTTCTAGTCTTTGTTGTATAGGTCATCAACTTGTGAAGCAAGGATCTATCAATCACTTTACGTCTGTTCATCTAAATCACGCATTGGAGGTACCATAAACTCTCCATTTTCTATTTTGTTTATATTTTCTTTAGTAGCTAACTCTTTAATTTGAATTGAAAGAGAAAATTACAACAACATTCATGGCACTTTTCATGCGGGACCACCCTTTAGGCGATCCTTTTAATTTCTTTCTATTTTTCGCTTTCTTTGTCTTCTACTAACACTGCAGCATAAGGCTTCACTTTTTGCTTGCTCATGTTGGGTTCGGCTGCTTGGATCGCTCTTCACTTAAAGTTCAGATAAAAAGGAAAAGTGTTCTACATGTATTCTCCTTTTTATCTTATTTTCTCTTTTTGCATCACATTTTCCCTTTCCTATGTGTGTTCTCATTGAAATCTCACATTTGGATTTGGCTTAAAAAGAACCCTTTGCATCCTTTCTTGGAAACATAGTTTAAGTAGGGGTTAACTTATCGCATCTCACATCCTATCACACACAACCTAAAATTTACACATCAATCAACACATCTAGACATCTTCCTACATAATGGACTGGTTGGGATTTCATCACCCAATAGGAGGTTGCACAAGACTTCCCAACCATAACATCCGAAAATCAAATCTAGATTGCCTTTTCCTAGGTACCTCGTTATCCATTCCCTTTTTATTTTTCACACTTTCTTAAATCTAGATAATGAAAACTTTGTTTCTTGACTTATTTTTTTAACACATTTCATAAAAAATATTTTCTTATTTCACACCTGGTACTACTTCTTTTCAAGATCAAACAATGCAACATTATAATATATCTAACGATACTACTACTTCATCTAGTAATCTTGAGATTTTAAATTGGATCTCTCAACCTTGTAAAGACCATGTCATCCAAATTAATCCCCCTTTTGAAACCAATTCTCCTATCTCTCCTCAACCGACCACACCACCATCTCCTACTCCTTTAGAAACTCTTAGGCCTCCTTCTATCCCCATCTATGACTTCCTATGTCAGAATCCCCCTGAAACCTCTCAATCTTTTCAATCCACTCAATTAGTGGATCCTATTCTTCCCTTGTCACCCAATTATACATACATTTAAACTTTTCATTAATCAAAAATTCTATTCGACCCCAAACATCCTATCAAACATCCCCTTCGACTTTAACACACCAAGATTCTTTACATCCTTATCCATCCACCTCTCCTACACCTACATCAACCATAATTACAATCCCCATACCTATCATATCAACTACTACCGCTCCTCCAACATCTTCCATGACTGGTATTTCATCAACACCCTTGGTTATTCCTGGGCCTCTTTCTAGCCCCATCTATGACTACTTTCATCGTAAGTCCACCTCTTGATCATGTCTAGTGAATCCTATTCCACCCCCATCACCTTATATCAATGTCATCCATGTTTCATCTACCATACCTATTCGACCTTCACAATCTATTCCCATGCCTCATGTTTCTCAACAACCAAACCTTTTTTTTCCAATCCCAGCCATCTTATTACATTCCTACTTTCCAACATCATATGAAATTTCCACCCCTTTCCATCTTTAAACAACCCTTTCCTAATCCACCACCGAACAACCTATTCCTGCCATCCACATCATATAATTTCAACCCTTATTCAATCAATATCATACATCAAACATCTCCCCTTACCTATCTCATCTACCTCATCATCTACCCCTATCTCAGACATTATGAATCCTTTAATACCTACCCCCATATCCACATCAACCATGTCCACGATCATCACACCTATCCCATTAACTTCTACCACTTGTTCCACATCTACATCTATCCCTACCTTTACCATAACCACACCGAATTTAACTATACCCACATCCATATCAAACACACCTACCACTACATCACTTACATCCCTAAATGATCCAATTATACCTACCTCCTTGTCAATCCCAACTACCCCTATATCTACCTCATCAAGCAGAGTCACTTACCCCTACCTTGGCATCTTCGTCACATATACCTACATCTTTTCCTATGGCCACATCACCTATCTCATCCCAATCTCCTACATCCACTATTTCCACATCTATACCAATCAAATCCTCTCGATTTGGAAACATATCAATGATACCCCTCAGAACATTTATAAAACAAGCACCTCCACCTAAGACAAACACAAGGGGGATTCATTCTCCCTCTACAAAATCAATTGTTTCTACATCAACCAATCTAAAACCTACACCACCATCTTCAGATCCTCCAGTCAATATTATTGTCATCCATGCCAAGGGTAAATCCTCTCGATCAAAATCTAAGGCTCGTGGTAAACATTCCCAAAGGTCTCTCATGTATCCTCACAAGAAGTTAGGTCTTCCCTCTTCTCAAAAATCCAACATTACAACATCCATCATAGGAGCACCCCTATCTATTTTAGGACTAGGCCCTTCATTTAAGACAAATCCCAATGTTAAATACAAATCTAAACAATCTGATTCTCCTCCTAAGATATTAAATTTACCCATCCAAACTACATCCTGTCCTTCCCCTAAATCTAAGCCAAAATATCCCATAGCTGGTCCACCAACACTTTAATTGGGTCCTACACGGATAACCTTCGACCTTTAACTCAAATATCTACCATCACGCTTCCTCCCATTAAACCTTTGGATCCTCATAGTAAGAAACCATCATGGTTCAACCCTAATCTTATATGCGCCTATCATCGTACCTTGGGTCATGATGTTGAGCATTATAAGGCCTTTCGGACTATTTCCCATGATCTTATTGAGAAAGATGACTTCCTCATTCAGAGAATCCATCCTTCTCCATCCACCATAACCAATCCAACTCCTATTCCTACATCCCCATCCATCAAAATTACTAAGTCTCCTCCTTCATACACATCCTTCACTATCACCACTCCTTCGCATATCACTCTTCCCGTAGAAGGTCCTCCTTCTTCATCAATATTGTTTATCTTTCCAATCACCCTTATGATCCCCAACCTTCTATCCAATCCAAAACCATCAGCATTCCTTCCGGGATGATCACATTTAAATTTCTTTGACATCCACCAAATCATCTACATCTAATTTGTCTAAAGTGATATAATCTCTTTCGCTATGAGGGTCATCCTCGCCTTGTTCTTGACCCCCTCACGTCCTCGAGCATCCCATTTGCATCAATTTGTTTCTATTCAAACAACCTCCCCATTGACACTTGGGGACTTCACTTTTGATATTGTTTTATTTTAATCTCATCTCATCCGATCTTTCCAAACCAATTTGTCCATCATCTCAAAGCCTACCTTTGTGGCCATACTTATGCCTCTCTCGAGGTGCCATATTTTCATCCAAAGTCCACCATTATGGCCATATTTGCCACTCCTTTGGGGGACCTTTTATCTTTTATTCTCATCAAATGTCCACCGTTGTGGCCATATTTGTCCCTCATTTGGAGGGGCATTCATCTTTTCTCGTTAAAAGTCCAATGTTGTGGTCATATTTGTCCCTCCTTTGAGGGACAATTCATCTCTATTTTCATCAAATTCCACCTTTTTGGCCATATTTCTTCCTCCTTTGGGGCACCATTATAGTCATATTTTTATACCCTTAGACCAATAGTCTAATCCCATGTGCATCGACCTATCACCCAATGGGCACTAGGCACTCACCCGAGGCACGCGCGAGCACCGAGTCTCTCCTTTATGCTAGTCTTGTGAGAATGCATCATCTTATGACATATAATCAAATGCAGAAGAACAAAAAATAACTATACAACATTCTAAGAACCTAGAACAAGTTTTCATCTCATTACATCCAGAAAAGAAGAGTAATAAAAAAATATGAAAATGGTTCATACATAAAGGAAATGCATAAGGAATATACTCATGAACACGTATATGGTTTACAATAGAGCCTTATATTCATATCAACATGTTTAAGTACCACATTACATTCCATGAAACCATTACAGACCTTCATATTACAATGCAGAGCCAAGTCATGCATAAAACTACACTATGTTCATCACATTACAAAAATGATTGTAGACCCATCCCTCTAAATGTGCCATCACTCCCGATTTCTCCTAATCCCTAACCCTTAGAACCCTCCATTATATTTCTATAGAGCTTTGCCTCTCTTCAACTCGTATATCTATCTTTTCTTCTATCGGGTGCTTGTATTTATAACCTTAGCAACCACCGCCATGCCTTTATGAAGTTATAGATCGGTTGCCAAGTGTCGAAGTGGTCCTCCATGGGAGCATGCCTTCTTAGATCCGAGCTCTCCACTCTTTGCAATGATGCCTTCTGGAACCTTTTTCACGTTCCTAGAATATTCCTTTTGATCCCACGCGCGGTGGCACATTATCCACAAGGGTCACGCTTTTCTTGTGTGCTTCCTAGGATGCCAAATATGGCTAAGTCCAAAACCTTTCTTGTCTTACGCACATGTGCCATGTGTTCTATAAAACACTGCTAGAACCCTTCCCTATGCACCTTCAACCCCACGCATCCTTCTTTAACTAGGTCCCACATGCCCATGTGCATTCTCATCCTTAGCCAATATTCTGGGGGCCCAACATCACCCCACACTACACTTGTTTTGTGTCCTTAAACAATTTCTTCAATGAATCAAAGAATGAATGGGATCTTACAAATGGTTGGAATGGAAGAATAAAGGAATGAATAAATGGAGGAAAGAATGGGGAAATTTTTTATCACTAGAGGAGGATAGGGAAATCCTTCCCTAATTCTATTTCTAACTTTTGCCAAGTGTTGACCTCGTTCTGAGCTTGCTGACAGAGGTCACCCACTAGGTGCTTACCTCCTCAAAGCTTAGCCCTTATCCCTTGGCGTTCATTGTCTCCATGATCCCCTCCAATTGTTTTCCCAAATCCTCAAGCGTGTCCATCCTCCAAGTGATTTGGGGGTATAATTATTTCATCTGGTTCTTGATTGAGCCCTGCAAGGTCTTAATGGCCTCTGATTTCTTTTCCACTTTGGCTAGGATTTTTTCTCGCTCAGCCTTGTTCCCCTTATTATTTTCTTGGAACTCCTTGAGTTCCGCTTCATGGGTGGCAACCAAGATACTTTCCACTCTATCCCTATCTCGCGTAATTATCATAGGCAACCTCAACAACTTACGCGACGGATTTTACATCAGCGAGGATCTTGTTGTACTAAGAAAAATTTCTACAACCTTTATCTTATCCTCTTTTTCTTGGCGTGCCAACGCCTCTTCTATGGATTCTAAGGAAAGTGGCCACCTCTCCATAGTGAGTATGTGGGTCAAGTCCTCTAGGCACTATAAGGTTGATCCATATTTTTGTGCGGGTGGTGTTAAGTCTAGATGCTTCAAGAAAATGGCATCCGTGATCATATCTATTTTCTTGTATGCCTCACGCACCCTTGCCTTCTCATATTTTAACTCACGCCTTAACTGAGTGCTGATTAGCTCCTCCTGCTTCAAGTCCTTACTTTTCTTAAGGAGATCCTCCTCCTTTTTCTCTAGCTCTGCCTCTAGGAACTTCACCTTGTCATTTCTTCCGAAGAGTATAGCTTCAACCTCAACTGAAACCTTGTTGAGCGCATTGCAAATTTGCTCATCGATAATTGTTGAGCATTCACCAAGGGGTTTATTCCTTTTTTTTCGGAACCTTCATCAATGATCCTTGGATTATTTCAAATTTGGGCTCATCAATGTGGGACTCAAATTCCCATGATAGCATTTTCCTCGTCTCGAGGGTATGCACCTTCCTCATCAAATGAATCCATGGCCAAGAGTTGTTCCGTTGGTATGGTGCTCTGAAATTACACGTGCAACACCTTGTTCGGATCATTGATGTAGCCCATTCCTTGACCTTGTGCTACTTTTGTGCTCTTCCTCCCTATGTGTGCAGCCCTTGGAAAGCTTACAACCAAACTAGGATCTCCCCCCATGCTACCATATTCTTTTCCTACGCTTTCCTCCTCAACTTCCTTCAAAGACCTCATCCATGTTGCGTTCTACCTCTTGTTCCACCAGCTTCTTGATAATTCCTACCACTTCTCTCTCTGCGGCCTCTTCTATCTATTCCTTTATGAGGCTTGGGGTCCTTTGATCCTTTGTATTTACTTCTTAATGCTTGCACAACTGAGAGGTTCGAGATCTAATCCTACTCTAACTTTGAGGAGACGAGGGGTAGAAGTGCAAGAAATTGAAACTAACTAAAGATGGTGATGCACCAAAAGGAGTGGTGAAACATATTTGTCATATTTGTCAAATAGACACGAGACCAAAGTTCACAACATAAAACATACATAGACTGATAAGGTATAATTTAGGATCTGAAATGAAGCAAATAATACAAACAGAGGACTGAAACCCATTCACAGAGCTTGCATTATCATTTCAGTGTCAAAAACACGCATTACACCCTCAGAGAGGTAAAAGAAAACTATTACAATCTTTGGAGAGGTCTGATCCTTGCATCAATCACTTGCTGGAGGTGAAAGAAGAAGTCTGCTATGCCCAAAAAATGTTCCCCTTTTTTAGAAATGAGCCAAATCTGCCTTTTACATTACATGGGTCGAGCCTAGGAGACAGAAACGTACAAAAACGTGAGAGCCCATTCCTTCTTGACTACGTAGGTGCATTAAAATGGCATGGGGGACCTTACAAACCCATACCCTATCATTTTGACGAATTACAGGAGAATGCGACCCATTCTGCATTAAATCAGTCAGTTGAAATGTCACTTCTGGCCATGAACACGCGTCAGAGCCTGTTTCTCAATTTTCTCTCTCTCAGACTACACCAAAATTCAAGATTAACCCTAGAATCACGTAGATAATTTCATAAGCTTTCCGTTGATATAAAGAACGTGCAAATCGAGCTCTGGATCAAAAGATATGGAGATCTGAAGATTTAGGGCACAAAACAGGTGAAACAGATTTTTAAATTTCTTCCCGCGCTCTGCCACCTGGATGACACGTGGCATGCATTGATTGGTCATCGGGGTGGGGCAGACCTTTACTTTTAGCTTTTGGGTGAACTTCTTGCCAAATTCTCTAACTCCTCCCGAGCTCCGCATTCCTTGCTCCATAGGACACGTGTCCTCTTTTGATTGGCTCGGGCTGACCCCTCAAACCTCGCCCTTTGAATTTTGGACTTTTCTCCTTGTGACACGTGTCATGATTTGGTTGGTCGCGGGTCTGCCGGCTCTTTTCGCGTCCACCGCGTCCATTTGTCCCGGATGTCCCAGTGCTGTCTGGGACAAAAACTTCGATCCGCCCGAAATGGGCTTCCCTGTCCCTTTTTGCCGGTGACACGTGGCGTGATATGATTGGCTCTCGGCTTTTTGGCTATCGCGTCTTCCGCGTCCCTTTGTCCCCGGATGTCCGAGTGTTTTGGGAAAGTTCCCATTTCAGCAAAACCAGTCGGTTCGCGTCCTTCGCGTCTTCTCACCCAAATGTCCGGAATTGCTTAGTGCGGGACAAAAAGTTCAATCCGCTTCTGTCCTTTTTCGAAGGCGGTTCGCGTCCTTCGCGTCTTCTTGTCCCAAATGTCCCAGAGCAGTTAGTCGATTTTCTTCTCCTTCGGCCGAACCGGCTTTCCGCGTCCCACGCGTCCCGACGGCCCGGATGTTCCTTTGCTCTGCAGACTGCCTGGCGGCCTTTCGGCCGATTCGCGCCCAGATGTCCCTCACGTCCCGACCGTTGCGAGGACTAGGACTTAGCCATTTTTCATGATTTTTTCTGGCCCAAGCTTGTTTTTGCAACTTTTCACATTTTCTCAGAACTTGCTCTTTTCTTCTTGGCCAGGGGAGTTAGAAAAAATCTGAGGGGACCCTAGAAACATGATTTTTGTTCCCTGAATCAATCAATTTGCCTAGGGCTTGAGAATTCAATGCATGTTATCAAAATTTACTCTGGGGGTGAATTTTGGATAACAATTGGTGACTCAGCGGGGGTACCTGCCTGCTAGGTGAAAAGACCAGTAGCCAGAAGTAGTCCATTGGGCATGGAGTTATCAAACATTCAGTTTAGAATCCCAACTGACTAAGAATGTGTAAGGAGGAAGATGGAATATCACCTGATGAAAGCAAAAGACTGCAAAACATCTCCATGGACAGCAAGTTGTGCCAAAGCACTTAGGGAAAACAAAACTAACCTACAACAAAACAATGTGCACAAGCACTTGGAGGAAAGAAAATCTAATCTAATATTTACAGAGGTAGTGAACTTCCCTCTAGAAGCGCGCTTGAGATAGATTCCATTGATTTGGAATCTGCGGTTCTTCACCATCAATGAGGCCAATTGGAAAGCATTGTTGTTCTTGCACTTTGTGACCATGTATGGGCCACTCAAATGGCATCAAATTTTGAATGCCTTCCGGTTTTGCTCTATCCACATCCCATTTTAACACTAGATCTCGACTTGAAAAGATCTATCTTTGGCCTTTCTATCAAAGGTCTTCTTGATCAAAGCTTGATCCTTTTCCATTACTTGGGATGCCTGGTTTCTGATCTCTTGCAGCTCCATCAACTCTGCATACCTCACCTCCATGGGCTCAAACTCTAGCAACTCAGCTGCTTGCTTCATGAGTTCCAACGTTGGCAACTCAAGTGACATGGGCAAGATTGCCTCTCTTCCATAGACAAGCCTAAATGGAGAGTTACCTGTGGATCTTTTGGGAGTTATCCTATCAGCCCATAAGGCTGATTTCTAGTTTGGTATGCCAAGACCTCTGATTCTCATCAAGAGTCCTCCTAATGATCCTCAACAAGTTCTTGTTTGTAGACTCGGCTTTGGCCATTACCACGAGGGTAATAGTTCGATGAAGTGCTTAGGTAAATACCATTCTTGACAGCCCATCGGTCGGTCACCTAGATCGATGAATGCCGATGCATTATCGGAGATTATTGTAGTAGGTACACCAAATCTGGTTGTTATTCCCTCATAAAAGTCTAAGATCTAGACTCATTTGCCTCTTTGAGTGCTCTTTGCTTGTCCATTTGGTGAAGTAGTCGTGTTTATCAAAATCCATTTGTGCCCTTGGCTTGAAATGGGATTAATGACTCCGATGAAGTCCAAACCCCATTGCATGAATGGTTGGTCAACTGAGATTGGATGCAATGGGAGGGCAGCAAGTCTCTCTTTTCCTGTGAAGAATGCACAATTCTTACACCTCTTGATCCATGCATAGCAATCACTGAAGATTTTAGGCCAATAATAACCAGCCTTCATGATTTTTAGAGCTGTCACTCTTGGTGCAAAATGGCCACCAGCTGGTCCACCATGAAACTCTTCCAACACCCTTTGAATCTGATTTGTGCTAATGCATCTCAGCAGCACTCCATTCACATCTTTCTTGAACAAAACTCCATCAACAATGGCATACGGAACAGCCTGCAACCTGAAGTGTCTCCTTTGGGTCTTGTTCATCTCTGGGGGGCACAGGCCTATACCTAGGAAGTGTATAATGCCTTGGGTCCAGCAAGGAGTGGGGGAAGCATTGTCTTCTTCTTGATTGCCACTTGGCTCATGGCTGTCCTGGACTATCAAAACAGCCTCTTCTTTGTTGCATACTTCTTTTTGCTTCCCCAAAACCAGCTGCTCACACAGTCCTTTCCCTCTTACCAGCTTGGTGACCTTGATCTCAATGTCATATTCCATGACACGGGTGATCCAACCTGCCCTTTTCTCATTCAAATCCTTGTTGAGGAGGAAGTCCTTAACTCCGAGCATGTGAGACCAGCATTTGGACCTTGTTGTTTGAGATTAAATGCTTGAATTTCTTCAAGCTTCGATTCTGCAAGCACATGCTTCTCAATAAAAAGAGTACCTCACCTCATAGTCATCTAGGCTCTGGTGAAGAAGGCAAAGCTGCTCATCATTATCTTTGTTCTGCTTTGTACTAGAATGGCGAAATAGTGTCATCACCTCCAAATGCATAGAGGATGAAATCCTTGGAGAAGTGCAGGTTGATGAGAGTTGGTGCTTGAGAGATAGCTTCTTTGATTGCTTCAAAACTCTCCTTGCCTTCTTTGTCCACTTAAAAGCCATGCTCTTCTTTAACATTTTGGTGATGGGCTTGTGAGGGCTGCAAAATGCAGGACAAACACTGCGGACAAAATTGATCCTTCCCAAGAAGCTTTGAAGAGCCTTCTTGTGACTTGGCAATGGTAGTGCTCTTATGGCTTGACCCTCTGGATCAATTGCAGTCCCTCTTTCGAGACAATATGGCCTAGAAGTTTCCCCTCATGAGCCGAGGAATATGCATTTTTGGGATTGATGATACCCCAAATCTTCTACACCTCGAAATACTTGCCTCGGATGAAAAAGGTGATCACTTTGCATTTTTGGAGAATACGGTGATGTCATCAAGATATATCAAAACTATTTTATTGATCAACCCCTTGAATGCCATATCCATTGCCCTTTGGAAAGTGGCTCCAGCATTTGATAGGCCAAATGGCATCTTCTTGTAGGCATATGTTCCCCATTTGGTTGTGAAGGCTGTCTTGAACTGATCTTCCTCCCTCACCATAATCTGATTGTAGCCTGAGTAGCCATCAAGTAGTGAAAACCTTTCTGAACCAGCTACGACCTGCAATATTTGCTCCATGGAAGGGAGTGGATAATGATCCTTGAGAGAGGCTCTATTCAAATCTATGAAGTCGACACACAACCTGATCTCTCCATTCTTCTTTCTAACTGGGACTAAGTTGGCGACCCAACTTGAGTGTTTGATGGGGAAGATGATTGGCCTCAATAAGCTTGCTTAACTCTTTTCTCATGAGAGGTTCAATATGGGGATTCTTTGGCCTTTGCTTTTTGCACAGCGAGGCTTGGATTCGGATCGGCTCAATAGTATGTTGTGCCTGACTTTGGGTTGAAACCTCTTAGATCTTTGTAAGTCAAGCAAAGACATCTGGGAACTCTTGACAAAAAGCTGAACAAAATCAGATTTCTCTTGTGAGGTACTTACTTTGCCAATCTGCATGATGTTTTGCCTTCTTCCACTAAAATAGGCTCGAATCTTCACCCTTTACTTGAATGTTCACTTTCTCCTTCCTTAGGAACTGATCATTCGGGTTGAAGATTGACTCGAGGTTATGAGGCCTTTTGGTAATTTGTTAGTTCTCGGCTGCACCACTTGGTCACCATCACCATCACTTGATGCGGCTTGTCTTGATTCTGGCGGAGAACTCAGCTTCTTCTTGTAGGAAATTAACAATTTGTTGATCATTCTCGAAGACTTGCCAACTTGTATTGTTATCGGAACATTTGGTCTCACAACCAATTTGATATGAGGCTGAGATTTTCACTTTTGATATTTTCTACTACACGTCAAATGCAGCCCCAATTGCTGCTGCCATCTGTCAGTGGCTTCATTCTTTTTCTTGGGATGGAATTGATGCTAAAAGCTTCAAAATATTCGATAAGATCCCATACCCGATTTTTGTAGTTCTTCAACAGATCATTTTTGGCAGCATTTTTCCTTTGACTTGGTTTACTGATCAGCTCACTATCACCAAATACTTGTAAATTCCTGATGCCTTTCTTCTTTGCCCAGTGCAATCCATGAATTAAGGCTTCATACTCAGCTGTGTTGTTTGAGCAAGAAAACTGAAAACGGAAGGCTGAGTAATACTTTATACCTTGTGGTGAAATGAGCATAGCTCCTCCTCCTGCACCTTGTCTACTCCTTGACCCATCAAAGAACAATTGCCATACTTCATTCTTGTCTTTGTGATCCGGCTTGGTGATGCTGGGGAGAGGTTGATTCTCTTCATGTAAACAATAAACTCCTAGCGCAGATTCTTCTACTTCTTGATAGGGATCAAAAGCATGTATCTTGTTTGCCCATTCATCAAGAGTTAGATCCGGGATACTTCCAACCTTGGTGTCAGCCTCATCAGTGCTAGGGTGATCTTCTTGATCAAATCTTTGAGCAATTGGCATTAATCGACTTGGAGTGTAAGGCTCAATATGGAAGTTTTGATAGGTTCGGATCTGATTGTGGCCTTAGTTCCATATCTTGTTCTGAATAGCATGTGTGACCAATCAGTGAGACAAATACCCCCCAATCTTGGCTGTGAAGTCCCTTGACAAGCAAAGGGAAAAGAGTGGTGGAAGGTCTATGATTGATACATCTTGTAAAACAACAACATTTGGACATGCGTGCGAGGTAAGACTCAAATTTCTAATCACTCAAGCTATTGTTGCTATTGCTGTCCCATCTAGCTGCACTACCCCTTTAGATGTTATTTCATACTGGAGCCCTAGCTGATCAGCTATCTGTTTAGGCATTATTGAGCTACTTGCCCCGAGTCTATCATGCAATTATGTACTAGCTGATTTCCGATGATTAATGAAACATAGAAAGGAGGGGCTTGACATTTTACCTTGTTGCCCTCCATGACTTCCTTCAGGCTGGGCAGCATTTGTAAGCACTTTGTCTTGCATCTGAACCTGCTGATTCGAAGTTGGCCAATCCTTCATGGCAGCTTGCAGTCAGATCTCTTTGGCCTGGGATAGATAGGGATTCCCACATTGATATGTTGACGTTTGTCTTCTTCATCTGATCAATGATACTGAATGGTGATGAAGGATCTCTCTGTTGTCCCTTGGTTTGCACATTTACTCCTTGCACGTGGGCAGCAACAGCTGGCATTTGAGTTGGCCTAGGGGTTGTTCTTGGCTGCCCTTGTGCATTTGAAACTGGACTTTGCTTGCCAATCATTTGTGGAGCCGTGGAAGGTTGTGGATTGGCTGGGGCTAATGGTTGTTCTTCACCCAAATTTCTCCTCTTTGACCTTGTGTTGGCTGCAACACCTTGAGAAACTACTTGATTCATGCCACAGAAATCTTCTGCTTGCCAGTTCACCAATGTGGTGTCATTTGGGGCTGATTGCTGTTGGAATGTTTCTTGTTGTTGATTGTTTCCTTGACTGCCCTCGCCCTCCACACCAGTAGTTGTCACCATTAGTGCTTGATTGAGAGCACCATTGAAACACATGGATTGGTTATGAGGCTCGTTGCATGGAAAGCACCAATCATATTCCTGAGCAATGTTGTTCTGTGTTGGCACTAATGCCTTAGAGGCAGATATGGCATTTGGATTATAGGGCTGGAATGGTCTATTGGCAGGAGGCCTTGTTTGATTCATATTTGCAGCTGGATTAGGTGGTCTTTGTGGTTGGTATGGCTGCCTATTAGGCTGAGCTTGGGGTTGATAAGAAGGTCTGAAACCTTGGGCTTGTTGCCTCTTGAGAGTAACTAGCTCATTGCCTAGGTTTTGCAATTGCTTCATGACCTCTTGAAGCTCATTTGGGGCACTTGGAGATGAAGTGGAAGCTTCATTTGAACTCTGATTTCTAGGAGTGGGAGAAGGAGCCAAATTAGGTGCTTGATGGGTGTTTGGGCTCTCTAAACTTGGAAACAATGGCATGGGAGGTCTAGGGGCAAGTTTGCCAGCTTGGATTAAACAATTTTCAGCCCTAATGGCAATGCTATAAGCCATAGGGATAGTTATGCCTCCCATGGACTGAATCAACATAGAAATATCAGAATTTAAAGCTTTGAGATAGTATAGAAAAGCACCTTCTTCTTTGTTGGCTTTTTGCCCTTTGGAATCCTCTCCCAAGTTTTTTGAAATCTGAAGTTGAAATCGGTCAGCTGCTCATTGGGAGCCCTCTTGATGGTTGTTAGCTGCTCCAAAAGAGACAAGTTGTCTCCCTTCTCTCCAAATTGCTCATGAAGTGCAATACGGCTGATTCAGTTTGTGATAGAACCAGCTCAAGGCTCCTAAACCATTGTAATGCTTTACCCTTGAAGGAAGATGCAGTAACTTGTGACCACTTGCATTTCATTGATTTCATGAATTACACAAAGGTTAGCAATATCTTTAACATGATCACTGGAGGTAGTCGATTTTCTCGGTGAAGTAGGGAATGTTCTTCAAGGCTGATAGGAAGGCTGGATGTTGTGCATTGAGAGCAAGTGGGCTGCTACTGTGAAGTTGACGTAGGGATTGTTCTGAGCCATTCTAATTGGTCTTAAAACCCTTGTTGACTGAATGAAAGGCCTACCAGGTGGAGGAGTTGAGAGAGTTCTATTTGGTGGAGATGGAGACCTTTGAATCCTTCTTCCTCTTTGCCTTCTTCTTGGAGATAATTGCAGGTATTCAAACAACACTTCTTCTTCTCCAACTCTTGACCTTGTGGTGATTCTTCTCATGAGTTTTCAAGCCTGCACTTGGAACCAGTTGGTTCTTCCCCTTGGAGTCGCCAGATATGCAAATAATAGCTCTTTTTAAGCAAGAAAAATGCAGCAGATGCACATCAACCCTGCTGATAAAAATGAGACCTCTAGGTCCCACCGGGCGTGCCAAAACTGTTGTTGCAGGCTCACAGCACCCCTGGATGCAGATCAGGCTTCTAGGTTGATCACTCTAGCATCCAGTGTGATTGCACAACATGGAAACCTCTCTCTCAAGCGTGGGACTTGTGGCGAGAGAGGAATCTCTAGATTAGAGGTTGGTTCCTCAAACTCCTCGATTTAGATCTAATGCTTGCACTGACTACGAGAGGTTCGAGATCCTAATCCTACTCTAACTTGCGAGGAGACGGGGTAGAAGTGCAAGAAATTGAAACTAACTAAAGATGGTGATGCACCAAAAGGAGTGGTGAAACATATTTGTCATGCAAATAGACACAGACCAAAGTTCACAACATAAAACATACATAGACTGATAAGGTATAATTTAGGATCTGAAATGAAGCAAATAATACAAGCAGAGAGGTGAAACCCATTCTGAGCTTGCATTATCATTTCAGTGTCAAAAACACGCATTACACCCTCAGAGAGGTAAAAGAAAACTGTTACAATCTTTGGAGAGGTCTGATCCTTGCATCAATCACTTGCTGGAGGTGAAAGAAGAAGTCTGCTATGCCAAAAAAATGTTCCCCCTTTTTAGAAATGAGCCAAATCTGCCTTTTACATTGCATGGGTCAAGCCAGGAGACAGAAACGTACAAAAACATGAGAGCCCATTCCTTCTTGACTGTAGGTGCATTAAAATGGCATGGGGGACCTTACAAACCCATACCCTATCATTTTGACTGAATTACAGGAGAATGCGACCCATTCTGCATTAAATAAATCAGTATTTGAAATGTCATACGGCCATGAACACGCGTCAGAGCCTGTTTCTCAATTTTTCTCTCTCAGACTACACCAAAATTCAAGATTAACCCTAGAATCATGTAGATAATTTCATAAGCTTTCCGTTGATATAAGAACGTGCAAATCGAGCTCTGGATCAAAAGATATGGAGATCGAAGATTTAGGGCACAAAACAGGTGAAAACAGATTTTTAAATTTCTTCCGCTCTGCCACCTGGATGACACGTGGCATGCATTGATTGGTCATCAGGGGCGTGGGGCAGACCTTTACTTTTAGCTTTTGGGTGAACTTCTTGCCAAATTCTCTAACTCCTCCCGAGCTCCGCATTCCTTGCTCCATAGGACACGTGTCCTCTTTTGATTGGCTCGGGCTGACCCCTCAAACCTCGCCCTTTGAATTTTGGACTTTTCTCCTTGTGACACGTGTCATGATTTGGTTGGTCTGTGGGTTTGCGGCTCTTTCGCGTCCCCGCGTCCATTTGTCCCGGATGTCCCCAGTCTTTATGCAGGACAAAAACTTCGATCCGCCGAAATGGGCTTCCCTGTCCCTTTTACTGCCGGTGACACGTGTGGCGTGATATGATTGGCTCTCGGCTTTTCGGCTATCCGCGTCTTCGCGTCCCTTTGTCCCGGATGTGTTTAGTACAAATTCTTTTTCGGCGAGTCCAGGTGGTTCGCGTCCTTCGCGTCTTCTTGTCCCAATGTCCCGTCTTCCGGGACAAAAACTTCCGATCCGCGAAATGGGCTTCCTGTCCCTTTCCGGCGATCCAGGCGGTTCGCGTCCTTCGCGTCTTCTTGTCCCAAATGTCCCAGAGCAGTTAGTCGATTTTCTTCTCCTTTGGCCGAACCGGCTTCCCGCGTCCCGCGCGTCCCGACGGCCCGGATGTTCCTTTGCTCTGCAAACTTCCTGGCGGCCTTTCGGCCGATTCGCGCCCGATGTCCCTCACGTCCCGACCGTTGCGAGGACTAGGACTTAGCCATTTTTCATGATTTTTCCTGGCCCAAGCTTGTTTTCTGCAACTTTTCACATTTTCTCAGAACTTGCTCTTTTCTTCTTCGGCCAGGGGAGTTAGAAAAAATCTGAGGGGACCCTAGAAACATGATTTTTTGCCCTGAATCAATCAATTTTCCTGGGGCTTGAGAATTCAATGCATGTTATCAAATTTTGGCCTTATGCATAGATACACCCTTGTTGCGGTCCTCCCTACAATTGGTAGCATTAAAGGCTTCATCATTTGTACTTCGTGGGAGACATATTTCTCCACATATGCATGCTTATTTGGGTAGACGAGCTTCCAGTGCAGCTCATGGTGGTCTAGATCTACCTCACTAAGGTTGAACCTTAGTCTCTTGGCCTCTTTGAACCAATTGACTCTAGCTTAGAAGTATTACACGGTGAAGGAGAAGGGTAGCTTGCACCATGGACTCATAGTCCCATATGTCAATGTAAATCTACCAATGCAGAAGTGTTGGTACACTACAAATTTTTCCTCTCCATCCATGAGTGCTTGTAAATGCTATGGGATTCTCCATTCTACTTTGAATGCATCACACATTCAATTGTAGAAATTTTCCAAGCGCGCTTTGTGAGTGGCCATCATGGTTTCACAAGTGTACTTCATAAACCTTTTTACGGGTGAGGGATCCTCTTTTGGATACTCCTAAACAAATGTTTCTAACCCATCGAACACTCCGATACCTAAAAATATAATGGTGAGGAGGACGTTACTAAACAATATATTTTCTCCCTCCTAGATGTTGCTTATGATCTCATCTACGATGAAAGCGGACAAGTTATAGATTGTTCCTTTTGATATCTTTTGGCATACATTTAGCCATGCCTTGTTCACTTGTGTCCATCATTCCTGATCATTGAGCTTGGTCACCAAGTGTGCGTCCATCCTCATAATAGGGTCTAGAATCTCAGTAATGTCAAAGTATCGCGACCCCTTCTTGTAGTCATACGTGGATACAGTCTCCTTGATAGCCTCCTTGTCGCTTAGATCATCATCTATGTTATCTCCTTCATAATTGAGGCCTGTGAACTTGGATATCAATGTGGTGTTATGCGCATCTTGCACCCCATAAAATAAAAGTGATCCTCATGTACACATGACATCAACCATTGATAAAGGTGCTTAGGCTTTCCAAAGTAAGGTAACTCATACAATTGTAATAATCTAGCCTTCTCTAATTTGACCTTCACCTTGTCGTTGTAAATGGGCATTCCATCTGACATCCTCTTGTTAGTTGGGTGAACCAACTCTAACGCCATTTCTTTCTCGGTTGTGCTCATGTGATGGTTATAATCGCTCACGACCATCTTTCACAAGTGTGACTCCCACTCTTTTCCTAGCAATACCCCATCTGGGTACTTGAATTTCCACATGCCATTCTTCATTGGTGCTTGTGACAGAAGCTGTTAACTTTCCTTTTCCCTTGCCTTTTGTTTTCTTCGGTGAAATGGTTGGTTTCTTGGGTGCCATATTTTCTGGTCAGGCTAAACTTAAAACTCCTTCCCCTTTGCTCGATCTACTACTCTGCTCAATCCCAAAGCTCACTCTTGTGAAGAAATCCTTTTCCTTCGTGCCCTAGCCACCAAACCCTAACTGGGAAATCCTTCCACAAGATGGCACACCACAAATAAATTTTCTTCACGCCCATGTACTCCTTCCTTCTAGTTTACAAATTCACTTTAGTCACACAATCAGATTTCTCGGATTCTTCTTCCTTCACACAAATTTCTCTCTGGATGCCCTAGTTCACAAGAGCTTCTTTCACTTCGTAATCGCAAGGTAAAATAATGATGTGCCCGACTTCATATTTATAGATTTTCCTTCTTTCCAACATTAAATTTTATACCACCTACCACCGTACTTGACACTAAATGTGGATTTTTCCACTAAGCCGAATTTAAGTGCCCTTACCCATGCACCACATCCTACGTGAAAAATCCTTTACAACCTTATGGCGTGCAAAAATCCAATCCGACCAAAGAATCTTATGCATGCTCTAGAACACCGAAGGAACTTCTTCTGTCCACTTCCTGATTTTTTCCTCGCCTACCTCATGTTGTTCCTATGCTCTTCATCCTTTAGTATATGGTCTCTTGTTACATCCTCCTTGACACCATACTTTATCATCCACCATTTCCTCACGCACTTTCTCCACCTTACGCACTTCCTTCTACTGGGCCACTTACTTTTATTATAGGCTTATACTTTGCATTACTCCACCCCACACTAAAACAAATGTGTGGTCCTCTACACATACACAACCTTGGAAAAATAATGTGGTTATCGATGCACAAGGTGTAAAATGAAAAAAATAAAGGAACAAGAAAAGAAAATGCATAAAGGGAAATTCTAGACTAGTTGGCAATACTACCTTATTACAAACACCAAGAAGACTTATTTATAGTAGGGCTTTAACCTAATCCCATTGAAATGACTTGGTAATCTCATCCTATCCAAAGCACTTGTAACTAGTAAACACCGAATCAAGAATGTACGAGATGATGTAGGGTCCCAACCAATAGAATTTCAATTTCCCAGATGGTGCAGATACTTGGAATCATACAACAACACCATCTGCCTAACCTCAAACTTCTTGTTCTTGATATGACGATCATGCCATGCCTTTTGTCTTGCCTTTTTCTGTCTTCTAACTCCATCTAGCAAGTGATCTCCTTTCGTCTAACTGCATCAACTTATCAATCCTTTCTTCTAGCGCTTTCTCATCAGCTAACCCTCTGCGCATGCTATACGCAATGATGGTAACATGAATTCAACTGGTAAAATAGCCTCTGCACCAAACACCAATTGAAACGGTGTGGCCTTGTTCAACCTCTTGTAGGTTGTCCTGTATACCCATAGAATGACTGATACTTTGTCATCCCAATCCTGTCTTCCAACATCACAAATCTTAGTCAACATGTGACTTAGTATTTTGTTAAATGCCTCAACAATTCCATTTTCTTGAGGGTGATAAGGGGTAGTCTTGTGATGGGCCACCATAAATTATTCTAACAGAATCCTGATCATTTCATTGAGAAAGTGTGTACCTCTATCACTTGTTAAAATTAAAGGAAAACCATACCTGCTAATTATGTTCTCCCATAAAAATCTAGTAGCTGTTCATTTCCAGTGTAATCCTTTGTAGGTGCTTCCTTTGCCCATTGTGTCAAGTAATCAGTGTAAGTAATGATATACCGTGAACTAGTCCTTTGTGCGAGCTTGGTAAAATTGGCCCTACAAATTCGATTGCCCATTTTTCAAATGGTTCAGCACTAGCTATTGGTTGCAAGGGCATTTCATCCCTCTTTCTAGGTTTTCCAAGGTGTTAGAAATGGTCACAGCCTTACAAAACTCAATACAATCCTTGTAGATGGTTTCCCACAAAATCCCTACTAATAAAATCTTCCATACGGTAGCATTTCCTGCATAGTGTCCTCCTGCAATCCCACCATGTGATTCCTCCATAATTTCCACGTGCTCATGTTCCAATACACATCAACGCAGAACCTCATCACGACCTAAATTATACAGGTCTCCACTAATCAACATGTAGGGTGTGACGTGTATTACTAACTACTTTCTCTCCAAAGCCTTCATCCCTTCCAGACAACATGTGTTTTCAAGAACACCGCGATATATTCCAAGTCCGAGGGCACGCGCCACAACCTAAATAGTTATGCATCTGGCATGGTATCCTCAATGCTTTGCACATCCTCCCTGAATTAAGTATTGATAAGTGTTTGGTCCTAAATTTCTTTTCCTTGTTTTATGACCACTTCGAACTCAAACTCTTGAAATAATAGGACCCAATGACAATATGCACCGCAACACGGGATTTTTGACTAAGCATTTCAATGACATGTGGTCTATGTAGAATATAAATGGTGTTGCCATAATAGATCTTTCGCCTAAAATTATGCAAAGACGTAGATCATAGACAATGCTTTGTGCTCAGTAGTTGTGTAATTTTTTTCTACTGGTGTCAAATTTCTGCTTGCAAAGCACAAGGGATGATCAACAATTCCCTTATAAGGTTGTGTTAGTAATGATCCCATAGCTGTCCCTAAGGCATCAAAATGCACATGGAAAGGTTTATCCCAAGAGGGGAAACATAATATGGGCGTTGTGACAAGCCTATCCTTCAAAGTGTCAAATACCTTCTATTGTGCTTCCCCTCAATGAAAGGAACTCTCTTGTTTTAACAATTCCTCAAAGGGTATGATAATCTTGGCATACCCCTTGATGAATTTTCTATAATACCCCATATGCCCAAGGAATCCACGCACTACGCTTCGACTAGTAGGATCCCATAATCCCACAATAAATGTAACTTTGGCAGGATCTACTAGTAAGCCTTCTTTGCATATAATATGTCCTAACATGGTTCCAAATGGAGTAGGAAAGAAACATTTCTTAATGTTGAGGGATATCCTCAATTGTCAACATCTCTCAAACATCAGCCTCAAATTATCACAATGGTCCTTCACTAATCCATAGATAGTCTATTCATCCAGGTAAACTTAAATAAACTTATGGATGAAGTATTGGAATGTTTGTACCACGATGCATCGAACACACGCAGGCACATTCTTCAATTGAAAAGGCATAACCATGAAGGAAAAAATTCCCCATTCAAAGTGGTGAAAGTTGTCTTTCTCTGGTCTTCCTTTGCAATCGACTTGGTGATACCCGAGAACCTAATCCATGAAAGAGTAGACTTCACACCCGACTACTCCTCCAAAATTTCTTCAATAAAGGGGAATGGAAAGGGTTCGATGACACATGTATCTGCATTCATATCCCCGTAGTCAACACATATCCTTATCCTCCCATCCTTCTTGATACGATAACCATTGAGTTGATCCATTTTCATTCTTCTACTACCTCAATGATACCAGATGCTATCATCTTATTTATTTCTTCCTTGAATCGTATGCACAAATATGGAATCATCTCGATAAGACCTCTTATGAATCGGGCGTGCACCTTCCTTATACTCAAATTTCATTTCCTCTAAGGAATGGTGGATGCCTTTGAGTTCATAATACCCATAAGGGAATAAATCCTGGAACTCTTGCAATAGATCAATGACATTTGAAACTTCTTTTTCGACCAATAGTCTCCAATGATAGCTTCCTTAGGTTCTGTCTCCATCCCAATGTTAACCTTATTTATTTTCAAGGGATCATGGTAGGTGCATGCTCACTCATCAGTGCTATCTATGACCTCATGCATACCTTCCGAATGGTTAACATCCAAAGTTTCCATTTCTTCTCTGTCTACTACATAGACCATTTTTCCTTTTTCTTTTTCCATGCATGTGTGCTCAAGTTGTACTTCCTCTGATTCCTCTTCATTGAGGCATGTCTCCAAATAAGGTTCACCTAGTAATTCCAATAGCCTATCCTCTACCATAACACTATCTCCCATTGTAAGGCATTTGATTACTTACAATTCCCTATCCACCGATGGCTTTGTAATCCTATACTCGAAGGCTTGAATGAGATCAACCACCAACTTCAGCTAATTACTTTTTGGATGATGCATCTCTCGAATGAATATACCATGTGCGTACATAGCCTTATAAGGTGGAATATAACTTATAAACCCATCATGAAGGTGGTAACGCTTCTACGCATCCCATCCGAGCCTTCTCACATTCTTGGATATTAAATGAGGTGGTCTCTTTTCCATTATAGTCTTACATGACCGTTGGCACATTACTCCTAGAGAACCTTATAGAAAATGTAACTCTTACCTTGTGTTACTCTAGGAGGTTCTCTCGATCTATAGCCCACTAGTGCGTTGTAGTTTCGAGTAGGTTATAACTGAGCATCACCCTTCTCTTGTCCTCATTCTTCCATTGAGCTTCCATCTCCCATAAGAAAATTTCAGGATATGCTCCTCCAAAGTAACTTGGAAACTTTTTTCCTCCTAGACTCTTGAATGAGTGCACCTTAGTCACCCTTGTTACATATCCTCTCAATTGTTTCCCAATCAAATCATATGTCCCATGTATCCAATTGTCACATGCCACACTAGTGGTATCACTCAAATCCGAGCATCTTCAAATTTGGATGACTCCTCCGTGGGATGAATTATCTTAGGATCTCTGATGGAGCACACATAGATTCTATCAAGGAATTCTTCTCCTAAGGGCTCAATATAGGGTGTTGAATTCCCATATGTTAAAGGAATGATCACCCTTTCTTCCTTGTTTTCAAATTTGATATACCCTTTGTTAAACCGCAGGTCGACATTGTTCTTGTAACACCATGGGTGCCCAAGCAATGCTTTGGAAATTTTTCTGCCTTGGCAAGTGCCAAGACTTTGAAGTCTCTAGTGAACTTGGCCCCTTGAATGGTGATAATTGCATCCTTCAAGAATCCAATGGGCATTTCCTTAGTTTTGTTTGCCATATACAACACATTCAAAGATGGTCTGTAACGTGGGCCTTCCCATTTGATGTTAGGCATCTAAGGTAAGAACATTGACCTCTGCTCCCATGTCAATGAGGATATTACTTAGAAGCCATCCATCAATAATTGTATTCAAATTAATCTCCTTATCATAGTCAAGGCTATGAGGAGGAAGGTTTGCATGTAAAACCTACCTTTCACGCTCTACTCGATACGTGGTACCTTATCCTCAACCATTCTCCTAACAATGGAATAATATTCTCTTGCCTTAACATCCTACATACCTCCTTGACTTCATCCAAGTCACCCTTTTGAGCCTCGACATTCTTCCTTTGCTCAATTTTTTTATTTCTCCTTTAGACATTGGATCTCCCCTTGCAAACTTTGAATCACGTCCATAGTCTCTTAATACACCTCCTTCGATGAGAGGGTCCAAATATTTTCCATGTACCACTTCCTCTCTTGAAACTAGTGTCCTTTTCCTTGGCATCTCCCTGGCACATACAACCTCTGCTCACATCGTCACCAAGACGGAGTTCTAGTCCCGACTCACACACCACTTGTGGCATCCACGTGAATCATCTTCTTCATGCTCACCATCCCAACACCTTTGTCTTTATAGTCTTTGTTGGTTCATATGCTCATAGAGCTCTGGACATTTCTTGTAATTATGTTTCTTTTTGTACCATGAGCATTGTAATAGATCAAGATACTCACATTTGTAATGCTCCGTAGATCCATAGTTATAATAGGTTCCTCACGGGAATTTACTTTGTCCTTCGCCATGGTTATCTGCGACCACAAAATTCTCCACAAAACTTCTTCCACATGCTCCTCCATTTACACGCCCTTCATAACGACGGTCATCATCCTTGGAACTTCTTACAAGGCTAGTCTGGTGCACACCTAGATCAATAACATCATGGATTTGATCAATCAGTTTACAATCCTTAGTATCATGGGTTGTAGAGGTATAGATCTTACAATAAAAAAAATTCTTGCTAATTGTATGCTGCAAAGTAGGGGGAACCTACTTGTATCATGATCCCCATGGAAGATCTCACAGTCTACCGCTACAGCGCGTACCAAATTTTGAGTGAAACTATCCTTTATATGCCCTTCCACTTCAAAGTCTATACACCAAATTCCACTACGAAATTCATGCGCTAAGTTTGTATAAAAATTCTCCAACTGCTTGGTCATTGTAGCAATTTGAGACTCCAGAAAAGGACTAACACCAGTATCGACGCTCCCAAAAACTTTGGCATGCAGGGTAGCTTCCAATGCCTCGCGCGGGTCTATGAAAGTCTTGTGTGATAAAGCCCTTCTAAATGGTGTTATCAATCCTTTGAAAAACCATTGAGCATGTTGATAAGGATGAAAATGCATTGCACATACGACCATTCTATTGTCAAGTACTTACACTTATGAGTATAGTCTTATCTTTAGACCATCTCTCCACCATTATCCACTTCCATCTGTCATGGTAATGATATGAATTATGTGGTCTACCATCACTACCTTGATATGAACTTGAATATAAGTACAACGGATCTACTTATAACATATTCAATAGGGATAAGTTCTCCCATTAAGTGAGAATCCCATAATCATTACCTCCATTACTTTCTCATTCTCCTATTGCAGCCATGCGAAGGGTCCAGGTGTCTCTTGTACATTCCTTATCCCCTCTTAAGTGGTTTATTTAGCTATTCCCAGCTCTCCCCATGTGAAGCTCAAACTCAAGTATGTAAAAGAAAGAAGTCAAAAGTTATCTAACAAATGTAATGGTCCCTCGAAGGACAAATGTTCACGTAAAAAGAAAAAAAAAATATACATATACAAATAAAAAAAATAAAAAAAAGACCGACCCCTTGAAGGACAGATATTATATTATTCTTTTTCATCTACGTTATGTATTAAAATAGACTAATTCCTTGAAGGATAACTATCATTCCCACCATCTATGTTGTATATATAGTAGACCATACCATCGAAGGATGGCTACTCTCTTGTTATTTAGAAAGCTTCCGCATTGATAAACTTTCTTCTATTATTGTTCTTTCCCTTTCCTAGAGCTGGGGCATAGACTTAAGGAACACCATCTTTGGAGAACCTTCTTCCCACATACAAGTTACATCTCAAATCCTTCGTCATGTCAATATTAATATTATGAGAATATTTCATCCATATCTCCCTCTTGGTCTTTTGGTATAATCAAATCTCATTAGTTATGTACTAACACCTGCTATTGGCTACAAGTGTAATGCTTTGAGTAGTACCTTTTCTTGTTTACCTCTTATCCGGTTAAAAGCATAACTTTCTTACATGGCCCTTGCTATGGTTATGTGACACCCATCTCATAAAAATCATATTTTATTACAATTATAATCAAATTTTATGTCATTAAATCTACATCTATATATTTTTTTATTTTTAAGGATGTCCCCTATCAATATCCTTCATGAATCTATGAAGTTTGTTAATGTTTCTACGCACTATCTTTAATACACTATTCGGTTTGGGGATTCTACTTGAGATTATCTCTCAAGTAGCATTCATTATCTGGCAACTTCTCATCCTCCACCATGACCAATGTTATCTTTCTCCATCCAATCTTTCACATCATCCTTCTCTTCTCTACAATCACCTACCAATTTTATTTCCCATCACTCTTGTTTTTGTTTGTCATCTAGCATTGAAATCTTCTTCTTCATCATCATAGATGTTTCATACCTAGCTAGGAACATCTATGTAATTCCCAAGGCGGCACATAAACCATAATCGAGGTAGACATGCCATTCGGACAAGGTCTCATTTGTGATCATGTTTGTTGACCATTCCTTCCTCCTACCTCCCTTTATTAATCCATTTTCTCCTAAAATTCACCTCAACTCATTCTCTGCTGCTCTTCTCACCCAATTTTTCCTTCTCCATTATTTGTTCGATACTTCACGTGTCATCCACTCGGGCCATTATTTTTGTGTTTTTCTCTTAACATACTTTTATTACCATCTATTTTATCATTCCATTTCCTTCCATTCTTCATTCGGCTTGAAAATCCTACTTAACCACCCATTCCATGTAGGCTTCTTAATCATAATGCAACATTTTCTTAAGATCCCGCCACTTTGTAGAAACTCTTTCATTGTTTTCTATTCCATTCAACACTAGAAACATCTTCACTCATAAAACTTCGCTTAACGCTCCGACATCATCACTCGTATAACATAGGCATCCTAATTAAGAATTATCTTTACACTCACCATATTACACCGCATACATTCCTCCATCCACTCATGTCACACTCCTTTGTTTCCTTGTTATTTCCTCCTTTCAATTCTGCTCCGTCTTGGTATACACCGCTCATTATTTTTATCACTCTTCTTCTTTGGCTTGGCAATCCTACTTAACCATTCCTATGACATGGCAATCTTAATTAAGAGTATCTCTCAAGAATGATCTGTCTTATTGCATTTCCTCTTTCCTTCATATTCCCATCATCTTTATTCTTTCTTCATTCCCCACAAACACATCCTCTTCCCTTCTCTTTTTCCTCAAACAAAATATCTCAAACTTCCTAGAATATCATCTCCATTATCCCTCATTTAAAATCCAACTTAACTACTTCATACCCTCTCTCACTATGTCTTATTCCTTTATCTTACTTTTTTCATCTTCATCCACATCCTCATCTATTGCATTCTCTCCTCGCCTTTATCTTCTTACATATCATTAGCCCTCCTTTCTTTATTCTTTCGGTCCATTTTCTAGAATACTTCCCCATATCTTTCACCACATTTACTCGTCATTATCATTGTTCATCTAACAATATTTCATCATCGATTCCATTCTTGCACTAAGAATTATCTGTGGACTTCTCCTAAAACTCGTTTCTCCCCATTCTACTAATACCGTTTCACTTTTTTACCTCCTCCATTTTCTCTTCCTCCTTTTTCTTTTGTTCCCTCTAATCATTATTAGAGGATTTCTCCTAACATCCCTCCACTAGTATTTCCTTTTCATATTCCCTATGCCTTTTCAAGTATCTCTACTGTCTTCATCACATCTTGCCTTTGCATCATTTTCTTTGTTGTTCTCTCCTCCTTTCTACCTCTGGTTTTCTTTCATTTCATTTATATCATCTTCATCTCCTCTCCTCCTCACACTTTCATTCTATTTCTCCATTGATAACTTGACTCAAAAACGTTGCCCCATATTCTTAATCATCCTACCATTCACATGCAATCTATTTCATATTCAATTCCCTTCCTGTTTTGGATCTATCATCTCTTCTTTCCCTCTCATTTTCATTTCCCCATTACTGAAATTGTTTCTCTATCACCCCTATCTTCCTAGCACGTCATAGTGGCTTTCTTTCTCTTTTCCATTCTACCTCCTCCCACATCTGATTTAACTTCTTCATCTTCTTCATCTCCTTCATCTTTCCATCCTACTATACATATTCATCTCTCCAATCGTCCTTCTCTCATATTCTTCACAACTTGCCTTTCTTAGTTCGTCATCTCTTTCATGATCTTTCTTTCTTTCCCTCTACTTTGATCTCCATCTTCCTTTTATCCTTCTTCTTGTCATTTTCTTATCTTCTTCTTTGTCGTTCATCATTTCTTTCTTCCACCATTTCTCCTCTTTATTATCTCTGATGCTTCTTTACTATGATATATCTTTATACATTCACCTTCCCTTCTAATCTCTTTTCCCTTCTCATCTTGTCTTCTTCTTGTTTAAACTTCCTCCTTCCCTTCTTCTCCTGCTCTCTTTCTCTATTTTATTTTTCTCCAGGTCCCTCGTACCTTACCTATTTATTTCCCCCTTATCTTTTTCCACTACCCTCTTATTGAATGTCATTCTCTCTCTTTTGTGCTTTCATCTATCTTCTCACCTCTCTTATCATACTTCTATACTATTTGATCCCTCTCCTCTACCATGTCGTTTCTACCCCAACCATGTCCGATTTCTCTAATCTCTATCGCTTATCATCCACATATTTCATCTCATCTTCCCGGGACATTTTTGTCTTAGAGGATACTATCATCACCAATCCGGCACTATGATCATTCTTCACGGGAACTCCTTGTGCTATGATTATTTACTAATGCACATGACCTTTAGTTTGGTGGATGTAACTGAAACAAAACAACAACCAACCGAACACAAGAATACCATTGACTATGATAAGACGGAATGATGACAAATCTGAAATATCAAAGTAAATTATAATATTAACATGAAATTGTTACAATCTCACCCATGAGGTACTTCAACAAGACTATGGGAGAAACTTTACAATTACGCCTCTTGATGGCTTCTTCAACACACCTTTAATTGATGGCTTCCTTTGCACACTTCCTACAATATTTCTCACTACTTCTTTCTATGCTAAATGAGGGGGGTGGCCTCTCTATTTATAGAACTTCTAGGCTTATCCATCCTATCTCTAAGATAGGATAAGAAATCCACTCTGACGAATCATATTCCATACCTTAACTCTTATCTATACATGTAAGCTTATCTTCTAAGATAAGATAAACCTTATCATTTTACATGGGTTCCACATTTTTAGACTTTTTACAAATAAAATACACAAAATATTTATGACCTCACTCCTTGTCCTTATTACTAATATAATATTTCTAATTCCTAATCATGTAGACCCTACTTCTCTAATTACCCAAACTTTTACATTTTAACATTACCGGACCACTTACGACAAATATTTACTTTTTACAACATTCCTATTGTACTTTGACTATTACCGTACTCCACATTATTGGCGACACCGTACTGACGGTGCCGTTATCTTCTATCAGACGCTACTACTAATTATACTTAACAACATCCTATTCCTAATACATACATTAATGAAATATAAATTATGGAGGAAAATTTTAGTGTCGACATCTTCCCCCTTCCTAGCTTCTACTTCGTCCTCGGAGTAGACTATTCTGGTGCTTGGAAAATCTTCAACTTGTCGTGGTTGACCCATTTCGTAATGGGAGTGCCATCCAATTCCTCCAGTCGGTACATACCATTTTCATGCACAACTGCTATTTTTTAGGCCCCCATCCATTTTGGAAGAAATTTTCTCTGTCTTCTTTTTTGTATCGGAATCATATACTAGGACCAAGTCATTCACATGAAATGGAGACCATCGGATCTTTTGATCAAAGTATTCCTTCTGCTTCATTTTCTTCTTATGGCTTGTATCCTTTGCTATTTCCGTCATTTCCTCTAGCAAATGAAGATGTACCAACCTTTCTTTTTTATGAATCACTTTCATCCATCCTTTCATTTTTCATAACTCTCACGGTGGGAATGTCAAACTCAATAGGAAGAATGGATCAATGCCATAGGCCAATTTGAAATGGGGAGTATCATGTTGCTGACTTTGATGTTGCCCTATATGCCCACAATGCTTTGCATGAATCCTTTTATCCCATTTATGTACTTTGCAAGGTGCATCTTTTGCTAGAATTTGACACAACACAAAATTTGTTCGTTCCACCTGTCTATTTGTGCTTGGCTTGTATGTTGTTGCCTTCCTGTGCTTAATAGAAAACTTATTGACTAGGGCTTCTACCACCTCATTAATGAAGTGGCTTCCTTGATCTGTTACAATTTCTAATGGGCAACCAACCGGTGACAATGCGTTCATACATGAACCTTGCCACTTCATCCATGGAAGCTGTTTTCAATGGCCTAGCTTCAACCCACTTGGTTAAATAATCTGTGGCAACTACAATATACTTATTTTGGCATGATGTAGTTGGAAGTGGACCTACAATGTCTATTCCCCACTTTTCAAAGGGACCAAGGGAAGAATAGGACATAATGGAGCTAATGAAGTCTTACGGTTACCATGTGTTTGACAAATATCACATGTCTTACAATAATTATAACAATCTTTAAAAAGAGTGGGCGGTGATAACTCGCATCCAAGATCCTTCTTGTAAGTTGTCCAGAGAAGTGCCCTCCACATGTACCATTGTGGAATTCTTCTAGCAGCTCCTTTCCATGATCACGTCCAATCGCTCTCTCTTGATGCCCATCGTGTCCTATTCGAAATAATGCTCCATGCAGAATAGAATATGGATGACTGGCTTGAGTAATATTTCTCTTAGTCTTTACATTGGCACCATCAGGAAACTTGAATTCATTTAGATAATTCCAAATATCTATGTATTCACTAGGGATTGTGTCAAGGAGAGACAATGCTTTGCATCGGGAAAATCATCATCATCACAAGATGATCCTAAACCATCATAGGCTCGAGAGAGTGCATCTGAATTGACATGCTTCTTTCCTAGCCTATCTATAATATCAAATTCAAATTCTTGTAGCAAAATTATCCATCTTGCTATCCTCCCTGATGGGTTAGGCTTATTGAAAATATATTTGAGCACGATGATCACATAACTAGAAATTTTTGCCCTAGCAAGTAATTTCTAAACTTCTTTACAGCAAAAATGATATAGCGAGCCTCTTTTTCAGTTACAGTATAGTTTACCTCAGCACTGCTCATTTGTCTGCTCCCAAAGTAAATTGGATGTTCATTCCCATTTTCATCCTTTTGGCTCAAAGTACTTCCTAGTGCTACATCTGAGGCATTAGTGTACACAATGAATGGCTTGCTCCAATCTGGATTCTTCAAAACAGGTGAAGACACCAGGGCTTCCTTAAATTGTCCAAAAGCTTCATGTGCCTTATTTCCTGGTTCATAAGTAACATCCTTCTTCAAGAACTGGGTTAGTGGCTATGTAATCTTTGAGAAATTCTTGATGAACCTTCTATAGTAACCCACATGGCCTAAAAATGATCTCAACTTACTTCTATTAAGAGGAAATCGTAAATCTTTGATTTTTAAAACTTTATCAGGATCAGTACCAATACCATCTCTGGATACAACATGCCCTAACAAAACGCCTTTAGAACATCCAAAGACACACTTTGTAGGGTTTAGTGAGGCTTGTGCTTCATCTAACCTTTGAAATGCTTGTCTCCATCTGGTGCAGGTGGTCCAACTTGCTCCCATAGATGTAAAAATCATCTAGAAATACTCTGATGAAGGTCCCAATGTAGGGTTCGAACACCCTATTCATCAAACGCTGGAATGTTGCTGGAGCATTACACAACCCAAAAGGCATAACTCTATAAGCAAACGTTCCCCAAGGAGTGGTGAACATGGTCTTCAGCTGATCTTTCTCTCTATACAAACTTGGTTGTAGCCGCTATATCCATCAAACAAAACTATAGCACTCTGGCCAGCCTACTTCATCCAAGATCGATCCGAAAATGGAAGAGGGTAATGATCCTTCTTTATTGCCTTATTGACCTTCCTATAATCAACACAAATGCGTAGCTTCCCATTCTTTTTTATTGAGATCAAAATGGGAGAAACCCATTCTGAATTCTCCACAACAAATATGAATCCTGCATCAAGCAACTTATCTATTTCTTCTTTTACAGTCTTGGAAAAATTAGGATTCATTCTATATGGCATTTGCTTTATGGGTTTAGCACCATCTACCAGCTCAATACAATGTTCTACCCAACTTACTTGACGGAGTTCCTTGTAATCAAAAGTGAATAGGTGTATGTACCTTCGAAAGAGCTGGAGGTAGGATTCCTTCTCACTCTCCATCACAACATCACCAATCTTTATTTGTTGGAGACGATCATCAACTTCTTCTTCAGATAATTTTATGGGGTCATGAGTTGGTGTGATCGGCAGATATCCATGACTGAAACATCCACCTCACTTTCTTCATCTTCAGTGTCCACTTCACTGGTACTAGAGTAATCAGAGGATGTCCAATCATCAGTTTCATCACTTGAATCCACAGGTTCTGCCTTATGATGTCGAGGGATCACATTTATCTTCACCCTCTCTCTACCATGTCCAAGTGTCATGAAACCTTCATTCCAGTAGTTTCTTGCATGAACTCTCCTTAGCCATGGTCTTCCCAAAGAACATTGGGTGCACAGCAGTACCATTTTTCATCACCGAAAGTTTACCACACATACCACACCCATAATGATATTGCCACATTTGAAACTACACCTTCTGGTTTAGTTTTTCCTTTATTTAATGACCTTAACATAAGTGTTGAAGGGCGATCAATTTTTAAACCCAACATATTCATTACAGACTCGGTCATTACATTAACTGCAGCACCTCCATCAACTAAGACATCATGAATTGAAATACCATTACATAAGACCTCGGCTTGTGGAGCATAGGGATCTCGCCTCCGCTCCAAAATAGGGACCTCAACCTCCTTCCTTCTTCGAGCATTGAGTCCACCTCGCAACTCCCGCCTCTTCTCGAAGACATAGCCAAGAGTTGACCATATGTAATATTTGCAGTCTTTTTGGACAGATCTTCCAAGATGGAGTATGGTCCTTGCCCCGTGAAATCGAGAAAATCCTGCACACCCAACTTTCTTCTCCTATGTTTCTTACTAGTTTCTCCTTTCATCTTCTTAGGATCAGTTCCATCTTGATTATCTTTTTCTTTCTTTCCTTTTGTTACAAACACATCTACTTCATTATTTCTACTCTTATCTACTACATCAAGAGAATTCACAGTGCTTTTCCTTTATCATTATCTCTGTACTGAGATGTAGAAGCTCTATCGGAAAATTATACTTATAATGATCCTTTTTATAACAACCATAACAAACAACTTTAGAAATATTTCTTTTGGACCTCTATCTCCTCCCTGAGAACTAAATTCCTTTCCTTGAAGAAGATTAATAGTTAACTGGCCCATCTTCCTAAGTAGATCTTCATACTCAGTAGATGTACTAGGAGAAATATTTGTGCTCACCGGGAGTGGTTGTGGATTCTGGACCAAAGGTGCTGGTGTAGGCTCTACTTTAACAACAATTTCTTTGGGCTCCTCTTCCATGCTTTCTTCTTGCCTTCTTGCAATCTCCTTTGCTTGTTCAATGGTAGCTGGGCGGTCATACTTCACTCGTTGTCTGATCTCGGCTTCATCCCAAGAATGAAGTGCTTACAGAGGAGATTATCCACGCCATTCATCAACCCATCCGCTAGTCCTTCCTTCCGGATCTGGGCATCGAGCTTCCTCCTTAGCTCTAGAACACGAGCATGATAATCCCTTATCTTCTCCTTCTCTCCTTGGGCTAGCTTTGTGATCTCGATCATGAGGTTTGCATATCTCTCTGTTGTTCACCAAATTCTTCAAGAAAACTTTCAGATTAATAAATCCCATGAGTTTTTCACATTATCACCTAGTGTTTCAAACCACCTAAGTGCAGAACCATCCAAAAAAGTAGGAAAAAATTCAGTCCATTGTTCCCTTCTTATAAGGCCATTACAAATACAAGATCGCTTAAACTCTTGAATGAAAGAAGAAGCATCTTCATTAGATTGAGCTGAAAAAACAGGAATCTTTCCCATTTTCAAAAGTAACCACCATGAAATACCAACCCACAAGATTTATGTGCACAAATAATTGGAATTACTATAGAAATGTCCACGGTAAACTATGGTAAAACTTGACTTCTGCGGTAAAACTGATTTTCTTGTGGTAAACACTATTCACGGTAAAAAGTGAAGTTCTTTGCGGTAAATACTATTCCCGGTAAAAGTGACTTTCTTGTGATAAATACTATTCACAGCAAAAATGACTTTATCATGGTAACTACTATTCACGGTAAAAAGACTTTACCATGGTAACTACTATATACGAGTAAAAACAAGGTTACCTTGTAATTGATTTTTGACTAAGTGGGAATATCTCTCTAGAAAATCCACCAACGAGGAATGGTCCGGCAAGCGGAACCAAAATGTCATCACCAATCCGCACTATGATCATTCTTCACCGGGAACTCCCCTGGTGCTATGATTATTTACTAATGCACAACCTTTAGTTTGGTGGATGTAATCTGGAAACAAAACAACAACCAACCGAACACAAGAATACCATTGACTATGATAAGACGGAATGATGACAAATCTGAAATATCAAAGTAAATTATAATATTAACATGAAATTGTTACAATCTCACCCATGAGGTACTTCAACAAGACTATGGGAGAAACTTTACAATTACGCCTCTTGATGGCTTCTTCAACACACCTTTAACTGATGGCTTCCTTTGCACACTTCCTACAATATTTCTCACTACTTCTTTCTATGCTAAATGAGGGGGGTGGCCTCTCTATTTATAGAACTTCCAGGCTTATCCATCCTATCTCTAAGATAGGATAAGAAATCCACACTGACGAATCGTATTCCATACCTTAACTCTTATCTCGTACATGTAAGCTTATCTTCTAAGATAAGATAAACCTTATCATTTTACATGGGTTCCACATTTTTAGACTTTTTACAAATAAAATACACAAAATATTTATGACCTCACTCCTTGTCCTTATTACTAATATAATATTTCTAATTCCTAATCATGTAGACCCTACTTCTCTAATTACCCAAACTTTGACATTTTAACATTACTGCGGACCACTTACGACAAATATTTACTTTTACAACATTCCTATTGTACTTTGGATTACTACGTACTCCACATTATTGGCGACACATCTTGATCGACGGCACCGTTATCTTCTATCAAACGCTACTACTAATTATACTTAACAACATCCTATTCCTAATATATACATTAATGAAATAGAAATTATGGAGGAAAATTTTAGTGTCGACAATACCATAATGACCAACATCTATATGATTTTGTACTCTTCCATGAATATTTTCTCTACTTTTTTTGTCACAAAAGTATCTTGACTTCTTATACTATTTACCAAACAAGTAGGGTTGCTTTTATCTTCTAATTTGCTAACACTTATGCATATTTCCTATGAAACATGATTACCATCATATTTGTCACATATTTAGGGCATTTTATCTCGATTTATATCCTATCTTCTCATCTTGTCCACATTTATGATTATTTCTTATACTTGTAGATGCATATAACTCAATTCTTGTCCTTATCGTGCCTTGTCTTTGAGGCATCATTATCTTCATCCTCGTCCCTTTTATGGACACATGATTTTTACATGATTCCTCGCAGATAAAGGGTTGTGCACATATTTCGCATTTAGTTTCACATATTTTGATGTTTTCCTATGACCCATTAGTCATCTTGGTTTACATCCATACTGCAGATGGTCTTCACCCACTCACTTTGGTATGTAGAATGTTTTCGTCGGTCTCCATTGAAACAACAATTGTCCTTCAGATGTGATATTGAAGTCACGACCATACATTTTATTTTTCATTGTTATTATGATCCTTTTTTTTTTTGCTTGAGGCATCTTACCTTTAGTCATGTCTTCATCCACCCTTGGACACATATCTCATCTAACCCTTTTTGTTTTTATCTCATGGCTTGCTATCGCAAACTACTCAATAAAAGGGGCAAATGTAGACACCTATTTTTGGTTATATCGCCCCTCCATCATCTCATATTCATGTAATTTCCATTCTCACATCTCTTTCTCTTAAATTAAATAAAATCCTATCTATTTTCTCACATTATTTGATTAATTATCAAATGGGCTCCACGTAGACCCATTTGATAATCCAAATTTTGGCATTATCCCCCATATTTCACATTTTATTTAATCCATGGGTATTAATACACCCATCGACACCCTTTTTTAAATGGAATCTTTTATCTCAATCAACATGTCAATAATTCTCCCACTCCATCTAATAATTCAAGCCGTGGTCCCCACATGATCACATCAAATTTCTTAACTTTCAGTTACTTTACTCAACCACAGGTATCATTTAACCTGTAGTTTAACCTCACATCCAATCTATAAATATGGGTTTTTTCCCATATTTCAAGGACCACTGGACCGGAAAGGAACGGATCAAAGACCTAGAGAAGAGAAGAAATATCTTAATTAAGTTATGCAGTTTAAGGAAGAAAAATTTTCCATGGTCCATTATCTTGCCAACTTAATGTCTGGTTCATCTCCATTACTGAGCACAAGCTAAGTTCTCTCACCATTTTAATTACTTGTAATTTTATATTCCATTACTATTGTTCACGATCTATTATTATCTTGTCTAACACGGGGGTTGACATCCTCAAAGGGAGTTAAAATCCTCTTAGAATCGACACTGTTTAGGGAACCCCCGCATATTATGATCTAATCTTATCTGTTTGATTTACTGAGATCTAAATTTTTATATCATGCATCTATTGTATTTACACTGTATAATCCATCGTCATCTCCAAGGTACTAAGCCCTTGTATAATCGACGTTGTTTAGTGTTTCTTGATTACTCGTAAACTCATCCGGGCGGAAGCTGAAACACGAGATCAACATTTGGCATGCCCGATGGGACCAAATGAAGATCTACATTTCCGGCTTCTGTCCGGATGAGTGTATGAGTAATCAAGAAACACTAAATAACATCGAGTATACAAGGGATTAGTACCTTGGAGATGACGATGGATGATACATGTGCAAAGTTGATATCAGACTCCTCGGTGTGATCCCAAAAAACCTACCCGTAGTTCACATACACTAGAAAAATAATGATTAGAGATTTCAAGCAAGGGTTGCATGACAAAGTAGATCTAGGAAGCATTAACTTCCTCGGTGGCTATCAACCCCCATGTGATAAGAATAATAATACAATAGCATCCAAAATAGATAACATACAAATTGATGAACAAAAGAACTTGGATGATCTTTGGTGTGTAGACAAAATTATTGATCGATGCACGTGCAACATGAATCTCATCACATGAACCCAAATCATGAGTAAAATGTCATGGAAATTCTATGGGCTATCACCAAGATAGAATAATAATGATATTATAAAATAACTAAACTCTCATAGCATTCACTGAATTTTCTAACTTTTAATTCCTCTTTAATATGGGAAAAAAACCATATTTATAACTTAGATGTGAGGTTAGATTGAGGTTAACAAGTAACCGGGGTTGAGTAAAGTAATCTTGAGTTAGGGATATGATGTGATCACATGGGGACCATGGCTTGAATTATTAGATGGAGTGGAGAGCATGATTAACATGGTGGTTGAGATAAAGATTGTATTTTTAAAAAGGGTGTCGAATGGGTGTATTAATACCCATGGATTGAATAATTTGTGGAAGATGGGGATAATATCAAAAAGTTGAATTATCAAATGGGTCTACATGGAGCCCATTTGATAATTAATTAAGAAAATGGATATGATTTTATTTAATTTAAGAGAAAATGATATGAGAATGGAAATATTGTGAATGTGAGATGATTGATGGGTGCTATACCCAAAAATAGGTGTGCACATTTGCCCCTTTTTGTTGAGTGGTTTGCGATAGCAAGCCACGAGACCAAAAAAAGGGTTAGATGAAAGATGTGTCCAAGGATGGATGAAGACATGACCAAAGGCAAGATTCCTCAGGCAAAAAGGATCACAATAAATAAATAAAATTATGGTGGTGACTCTAATATCACATTGGTAGAGGACAATTGTGGTCTCAACAGAGATTGATGACAATGTTCTATGGACCGGTGAGTGTGGGTGAAGACCACTACAATATGTATGTAAACCAAGATGACCAATGGGTCATAGAAAAACATCAAAATATGTGTAAATGAATGCGAAAGATGTGCACAATCCTTTGTTTGTGAGGAATCGTGTAAAAATCATGCATCCACGAAAGGGATGTGGATGAAGATAATGATGCCCCATCACAGGCATGAGAAAGATACAAAGTGAGTTATATGAGTTGACAAGTACAAGGATGAAACGGTTCCCCAACATAAGACATAGATGGAATAATCATAAATGTGGACAAGATGAGCATATATGATAGAAATCGACATGAAATTACCTAAAGGTGTGATAAAGATGATGGTAATCATGTTTCATAGGAAAGATGCATAAGTGTTAGCAAATTAGAAGATAAAAAGTAACCCTACTTGTTTAGTAAGTAGGATAAAAGTATATATACTTTTATGAGAAAACAAAAGTAGAGAAAATATTCATGGAAGAGTACAAAATCAGATATATGGTGGCCATTATGGTATCTTCCAAGACAAAAATGTCCCAAGAATATGGAATGAAAGATGTGGATGATAAACGATAAAGATTAGAGAAAGAAGAAATGGTTGGGGTAGAAAAGACATGGTAGAGGAGAGGGATCAAAATGTAGAGAAGAATGATAAGAGAGGTGAGAAGATAGATGAAGACACAAAAGAGAGAGAGTGACATTCAATAAGAGGATAGTGGAAAAACATAAGGGGGAATAAATAGGTAATATACGAGTGAATTGGAGAAAAATAAAATAGAGAAAGAGAGGAGGAGAAGAAGGGAAGGAGGAAGTCTAAACAAGAAGAAGACGAGGTGAGAAGGGAAAAGAGATTAGAAGGGAAGGTGAATGTATGAAGATATATCATAGTAAAGAAGCATCAAATATAATAAAGAGGAGAAATGGTGGAAGAAAGAAATGATGAAGGAAAAAGAAGAAGACAAGAAAATGACAGAAGAAGGGATGAAAGGGAGATGGAGATAAAAATAGAGGGAGAGAAAGAACGGATCACAAAAGAGATGACAGAACTAAGAAAGAAAAGTTGTGAATAATATGAGAGAAGGATGATTGGAGAGATGAATATGTATAGTAGGATGGAAAGATGAAGGAGATGAAGAAGATAAAGAAGTTAAAGAAGATGGGGGAGGAGGTAGAATGGAAAAGAGAAAGAAAAGCACTATGAGGAGCTAGGAAGATAGGGGTGGTAGAGAAAGAATCTTAGTAATGGGGGAAATGAAAATAAGAGGGAAAGAAGGGATGATAGAGCCAAAATAGGAAAGGAATTGAATATGAAACAAAACACATGGAAATGCATGTGGATGGTGAGATGATTAAGAAGATGGGACAACATTGGTGAGTCAGGTTATCAATGGAGAAGTAAGATGAAAGTGTGAGGAGAAGAGGAGATGAAGATGATACAAATGAAATGAAAGAAAAATAGGGGTAGAAAGGAGGAGAGGACAACAAAGAAAATGATGCAAAGGCAGTATGTGATGAAGACAGTAGAGATATTGAAAAAGGTGAAGGGAAGATGAAAAGGCAATACTAGCAGAGGGATGTTAGGAGAAATCCTCTCGATAATGATTAGAGGGCACAAAAGGAAAAAGGGAGGAAGAGAAAATGGAGGAGGTAAAAAAGAGTGAACTGGTATTAGTAGAATGGGGAGAAACGAGTTTTAGGAGAAGTCCACCGATAATTCTTAGCATGAGAATGGAAGTGATGATGACATAATGTTAGATGAACAATGATAATGACGAGTAAATATGGTGATAGATATGGGGAAGTATTCTAGAAAATGGACCAGAAAGAGTAAAGAAAGGAGGGCTAACGATATGTAAGAAGATAAAGGTGAGGAGATAATGCAATGGATGAGGATGTGGATGAAGATGATAGAAGTAAAGATGAAGGAACAAGACATAGTAAGAGAGGGTATGAAGTAGTTAAGCTAGATTTTAAATGAGGGATGATGGAGATGATATTTGAGGAATTTTGAGATATTTTGTGTGAGGAAAAAGAGAAAGGAGAAGAAAACAATGAAATGTTATTCTATGTTTCTAGCTTCATGTCCAGATGAGTGTATGATTAATCAAGAAACACTAAACAACGTCGAGTATACAAGGGTTTAGTACCTTAGAGATGATGATGGATGATACGATCACAAAGTGGATATCGGACTCCTCGGTATGATCCCAACAAACCTACAGTACACATACACTAGAAAAATAATAATTAGATATTTTATGTAGGGGCTGCCTAAAAAAGTAGATATGGGAAGCATTAAATCCCTCGGTGGTTGTCAACCCCCATGTAGATAACATAAAAATTGATGAACAAAATAACTGGATGATACCGGTGTGCAAACATAATTACTGATTAGATGCGTGTAACATGAATCGATAACATGAACTCAAATCACGAGCATAATGTCATGAAAATTTCACGTATTATCACCAAGATAGAATAATAATGATATTATGATAAATGGATAAAATACATCAACATTCACTCATATGGATAGGAAGATGGAAATGTAGATCAACATTTGGCATGCCCGGTGGGACCAAATCCAAGATCTAGTCATTTTTGTTTGTTTTGTCCTTTTATTTACCTCGTGTAGGTTTGGTGTTATCTTCATCTGTAGTAGAGGTTTGTGTCATCTTCAAGGTAATTACTCTTCTTGTGTTTAACGGCTTGTACTGAGTTTCACCCGCATGGGAAATGAATCTAGAAATTAACCTTATCATTTGGCTATGTTTTCAAGTTTGATTGTGTAATTTATTATTTTCTAGCTATCGTCACGTAATATATTTTGCAAATATAGTGTTTTTCAACTCATTGATTGTGGGGTTTTAATGTTATCTCCATCTATGCGGTATGGTATGTACATTTAGTCATTTTTGTCGTCACTTCAAGGTACGTAGCCTTTGTTGTTTTCAAAAATTTGTCATTTGGTTGTTTATAATTAATATTAAATTTGTTTTTATCATTTAGTAAATAACATTAATTAAAATAAAAAATTAAAAGAAAAAAATGATTAAGTTTTATCCTAAAACTACCCCCTAATTTCCTTAACTCAGCCAACTTGGCCTAAGTATCTCCTCACCTCTCCACTCGACCAACTCGGCTACCTCCACACACCAACCTCCATCCTCATCACGAACAACCATGAGCTCTTCCTCTGATCATCCCCGACCTCCATCCTCACCTGCCCGAGCTCCATCTCCCCATCCCACCTCACCATCCACAAATCCCGAACCCACTCCATATCTCTTCCACTAACCTGTCTTTTCCCTCCACACCAACTCCATTTCACCCACCACCGCCTCCTTCCCACATCCCTTCTCTACACCTTTCCACCTCGAGATCCCACAGGTCTTCACCGACGCAAATCCCATCTCCTTTACCTTGGAAAAATCTTCTCCCACCACTCACTGAGCTCTTACATAGTTTTCCAATCCCATCCTTACCACCTATACACCCCATAGCTCCTTTTGACTGAGTGACTCGGCTCTTCAATCCATGACCCATCCTCACCAAATCACTCCCCTTTCCACAAATCTCCACGACCTCTCCACTCCCTATTACCCCTCTCTGGATCTCCCTTCTACTCAGTCACTCCACCCCACTTCCCATGGAGTCCTCCACATCCAACGCAGCCATCCACCCACACCGAGCTCTCCACTTCCCTTATCCCGAGCTCCCACCTCACTGACTCCTCCTCCCCACAAATCCATTCCATTATCCAAATCCTCACTATACTCCATGGAATTTTTCAAAAGTAAACAAGCTTGGATTTAAAAAAAATAGAAGACCGAGATATATAGAGAGGGAGGAAAATATTCTTAGCATGGTTGCAAATCCACGCAAGCTTTGCATCTTATAGCAATTGATTCACAATTGTGTAGAACACATTTATAAACCCCGCATGGAGAACCCATAGCCAATTATATACATTTATCATTTATATTTTTGGTGATTCTCACTATGTCATCGTACATATGAAGTGCTATATCCATGTGCATTAGAACCAAATCTAGAGTAAGTAGATAAGGAGGTGTTAATAACAAAGTTAGATAAGATATTTCTTTTTCCCATCCCATCGATTAGACATTTTATCTCATTGTATCATCTATTGACATCGAACGTTCAAATATATTTTATTTTGTTAATAAACATTTGTTTATGAAATTTATTTATATTTTGATAAGATGTTAAATAAATAAATGCATATTCACATTGGTTTTGATCGTAGTTTATTGTCTAGGAGCTTAATTATTATCTTATTCATTTATCGTTCATTTTTATAAGTCTAAAATAGGTTTGGCATTTATATAGTGCGTGTCGTTATTTATTATTTTGATTTGATTATCACATTTTCATGTTCAACATTTTGTATTAAGATTCACATTATTTTCACATTAGATCATCATTTATTTTATTACTTAATAATAATCGGTGCATTTTTATTATCTAATTTAATTTATATTCAACTAATCTTGATAATCTGTTTATATTTATTTATTCTTTTTATCTTCGGTCATATCCACTAATTTTCATACTTTCCTTTACATGATTGCATTGTAAAAAAATAATCTTAAACTCAAACCATATCGCCAATCGTTGCTTGTCAATCTCATCTGCAGTCATAAGATCCTTGGACGTTCCCAATCATTGATTATCATTTTCAAACATTTTACTTGGATATGACAAAAGGTGCTTTCCAGATTGTTTAAAGCTTACACTTGGCTCAACTTGCTGTTAGATAAAAAGGAAAAGTGATATACAGGTATTCTCCAGTTTTCCCTATTTTCTCTATTCTGCATGGTATTGTCGGTATTTTGGATGATTGTCGGCATCAAATTTCATATTTTGATTTTGGAGTAAAATGAACCTGTGCATTCTTGCTTGCTCACATAGTGTAACTAGGGGTTAATTATTTGCATCACACCTATCATTACACACCACCTAAAATTTCACAAATTAATCAACACATAGAAACATTCCTCACACTGGTTCATTGATTAGGACTTGATCACCCAACAAAACCATTTCAAACATTTCCTAGGCATAACTTACCTGAAACCAAACATAGTTTACCTTCTTCTAGGTCCTCTCCCCGCCATTTTTTTTCTCTTTATAGACATGTTCTTAATTAAAAATCAAAAACTAAAAAAATAGTTTTCCTCACTTGTTTGTTGATATAACAACAATTTCCTTTTATGCCCGTAATCACTCGATCCACTTTGCTAAAAAGATGGAACACAACATCACCACACAAAGCTGCTTCATCCCAATCAATCACTACATCAACAACTTCATCATCCATGTTTCTTCGTATCTCACTCACAGGCACCCATTCTCTCACTAATATACCTCATTTAATACCTTTCACAAACACGATGGCATTAGACAAACATTTCATCCCATCTAGGCTAGCCACTCTTCCCTCTGCTAGATAAGAGCCTATTTGTACTTCCATCTTCCCTCTGGGGGACCCAAAATTTAGGCAGATTCTTAATTCCAACCCTGTGGCCCTTCAAGATTATCTCTTAAGAAGATACATACACCTTCCTCTGGATGACCCACCGCTTCAACATGTCTATCCTTATAATAATGGTTTTGAAATTCCTTAGTCTCGGCCTTACATGATTTTACGTGTCAAATTTTGATATGTGTTTCCATCTTCTTGTCTAGATGAGTGCACAAGTAATTAAGAAACACTAAACAAATCAAGTATACAAGGGCTTAGCATCTTGGAGATGATGATGGATGATATGGGTGTAAAGTTGATATCTAACTCCTCGGTGTGATCCCGAGAAAACTTACAGTTCACATACACTAGAAAAATAATTATTAGAGATTTTAAGTGGGGTTTCGACAAAGTAGATGCAGGAAGTGTTAACTTCCTCGGTGGTCATCAACCCCGTGTGATAAGAATAATAATACGATAGCATCCAAAACAAATAAAATACAAATTGATGAATAAAAGAACCCGAAAGATGTCGGTATGCGAGATGGTGTTAGTGATCGAGATGTATGCAACATGAATCTCATCACATGAACCCAAATCACGAGCGAGAATATCATGGAAATTCCATGTGTTATCACCAAGAGAGAGTAATAATAATATTATGATAAATGGCTAAAATTCCTCAACATTCACCCAAATTTCCTAAATTTTTCTTCCTCTTTCAAATATGGGGAAAAACCCATATTTATAGCTTAAGGGTAAGTATAAACTACAGGTTAAAAGATACTCAGGGGTTGAGTAAAGTAACCCAAGATAAGAAACATGATGTGATCCAACGGGGCTCACAACTTGACTTAAAGTAAAGAAAAGGATAAAGATGTGATAAGAGGTGGGGATATTAAATGAGATAAAATATTTTATTTTTGAATGATTAAGAGTGAGATGTCGGATGGGTACATTATTGCCCATGTTTTGAATAATTTGTAAGAGATGAAGATAATGCCCAAAAATTTGAATTATCAAATGGGTCCACATGGAGATCATTTGGTAATTAATTAAACAAGGTGAAAAATGGATGGGATCTTATTTAAATTTAAGAAAAGAAAAAGGTGAGAGGGGAAGTTATATGAATGCGAGATACAGAGAGGCGCTACACTAAAAATTGGTATCTACATTTATCAAAATATGTGGGGGTTGGATATTTTGTTGATCTGCATTTCCAAATTCTTGTCTAGATGAGTGCATGAGTAATCAAGGAACATTGGAAAATGTCGAGTATACAAGGGATTAGTACCTTGGAGATGATGATGGATGATACAAGTGCAAAGTTGATATCGAGACTCCTCGGTGTGATCCCAAAAAACCTATAGTTCACATACACTAGGAAAATAATGATTAGAGATTTTAAGTGGGGGTTGCTTGAAAAAAGTAGATTCGGGAAGTGTTAACTTTCTTGGTGGCTGTCAACCCCCATGTGATAAGAATAATAATAAAATATAGTCCAAAATAGATAACATACAAATTGATGAACAAAATAAATTGGATGATACTTATGTACGAGATGGAATCACCGATCGAGATGCATGTAACACGAATCTCATCACATGAACCCAAATCACGAGCGAGAATGTCATGGAAATTCCACGTGTTATCACCAAGATAGAATAGTAATGATATTATGATAAATGGCTAAAATACATCAACATTCACGCAAATTTTAACCTTTTCTTCTTCCTAAATATGGGAAAAAAACCCATATTTATAACTTAGATATAAGGTTATATTGAGGTTAAAAAGTAACTTGGGGTTGAGTATATTAATATTGAGTTAGGGCTATGATGTGATCATGTGGGGACCACAGATTAAATTATTAGATGGAGTGGGGAGCATGATTGACATGGTAGGTGAGATAAAGATTCCATTTAAAAAAAAGGGTGTCGGATGGGTGTATTAATACCCATGGATTTAATAATTTGTGGAAGATGAGGATAATATCAAAAGGATGAATTATCAAATGGGTCTACATGGAGCCCATTTGATAATTAATTAAATAATGTGAGAAAATAGGTAAGATTTCATTTAATTTAAGAAAAAGAGAAGTGAGAATGGAAATAGTGTGAATGTGAGACGACTGAGGGGCGTTATACCCAAAAATAGGTGTCTACATTTTCCCCTTTTTGTTGAGTGGTTTGCGATAGCAAGCCATGAGACAAAAACAAAAAGGGTTAGATGAAAGATGTGTCCAAGGATGGATGAAGACATGACCAAAGGCAAGATGCCTTAGGCAAAAAAGGATCACAATAAATAAAAAATGTATGGTGGTGAATCTAATATCAGATCGGTAGAGGACAATTGCGGTCTCAACGGAGGCGAGACGATAACATTCTATATAGACCGGTGAGTGGGTGAAGACCACACTGCAATATGGATGTAAACCAAGATTACCAATGAGTCATAGGAAAACATCAAAATATGTGCAACTAAATTTGAAAGATGTGTGCAATCCTTTGTTTGCGAGGAAGCGTGTGAAAAAATCATGTGTCCATAAAAGGGACGTGGAAGAAGATAATGATGCCCCAACACAGGGCACGAGAAAGACACAAAGTGAGTTATATGTGTTGACAAGTACAAGGATGAAAAGGTTCCCCAACATAAGACATAGATGGAATAATCATAAATGTGGACAAGATGATCGAGATAGGATATAAATCGAGATAAAATTCCCTAAAGATGTGACAAATATGATGGTAATCTTGTTTCATAGGAAAGATGCATAAGTGTTAGAAAATCGAGAAGATAAAGGCAACCCTACTTGGAATAAATAGGATAAGAAGTCAAGATACTTTTGCGACAAAACAAAAGCAGAGAAAACATACATGGAAGAGTACAAAAATCGAGATAGATGTTGGCCATTATGGTATCCTCCAAGATAAAAATGTTCGAGGAAGATGGGATGAAAGATGTGGATGATAAGCGATAGAGATTAGAGAAAGAAGACATGGTTGGGGTAGAAAAGATATGGTAGAGGAGAGGGATCAAATAGTAGAGAAGGATGATAAGAGAGGTGCGAAGATAGATGAAGACACAAGAGAGAGAGAGAGATATTCAATAAGAGGGTAGTGGAAAAAGAAAAGGGGGAATAAATAGGTAAGGTACGAGGGACACGGAGAAAAATAAAATAGAGGAGGAGAAGAAGGGAAGGGGAAGTCTAAACAAGAATAAGACGAGGTGAGAAGGGAAAAGAGATTAGAAGGGAAGGTGAATGTATGAAGATATATCATAGTAAAGAAGCAACATATATAATAAAGAGGAGAAATGGTGGAAGAAATAAATGATGAAGGACAAATAAGAAGACAAGAAAATGACAAAAGAAGGGATGAAAGGGAGATGGAGATCAAAACTAGAGGGAGAGAAAGAACGGATCATGAAAGAGATGATAGAACTAAGAAAGAGAAGTTGTGAAGAATATGAGAGAAGGACAATTGGAGAGATGAATATGTACAGTAGGATGGAAAGATGAAGGAGATGAAGAAGATGAAGAAGTCAAAGAAGATGGGGGAGGAGGTAGAATGGAAAAGAGAAAGAAAGGCACTATGAGGAGCTAGGAAGATAGGGGTGATAGAGAAAGAAATTCAGTAATGGGGGAAATGAAAATAAGAGGGAAAGAAGAGATGATAGAGCCAAAACAGGAAGGGAATTGAATATGAAACAAAATGCATGGAAACACATGTGGTGGTGAGATGATTAAGAAAATGGGACAACGCATTTTGGTGAGCTAGGTTATCAATGGAGAAATAGGATGAAATTGTGAGGAGAAGAGGAGATCAAGATGATACAAATGATATGAAAGAAAACCAGAGGTAGAAAGGAGGAGAGGACAACAAAGAAAATGATGAAAAGATAGTACGTGATGAAGACAATAGAGATATTGAAAATGTCGAAGGGAAGATGAAAAGGCAATACAAGTAGAGGGATATTAGGAGAAATCCTTCGATAATTATTAGAGGGCACTAACAAACAAAAGGATGGAAGAGAAAATGGAGGAGGTAAAAAAGAGTGAACTGGTATTAGTAGAATGGGGAGAAATGAGTTTTAGGAGAATTCCACCAATAATTCTTAGCGCAAGAATGAAAGCTGATGATGACATAATGTTAGATGAACAATGATAATGACGAGTAAATATGGTGATAGATATGGGGAAGTATTCTAGAAAATGGACCAGAAAGAGTAAAGAAAGGAGGGCTAACGATATGTAAGAAGATAAAGGCGAGGAGAGAATGCAATGGATGAGGATGTGGATGAAGATGACAGAAGTAAAGATGAAGGAACAAGACATAGTAAGAGAGGGTATGAAGTAGTTAAGCTAGATTTTAAATGAGGGATGATGGAGATGATATTTGAGGAAGTTTGAGATATTTTGTGTGAGGAAAAAGAGAAGGGAAGAGGATGTGTTTGTGGGGAATGAAGAAAAATACGAGATGATGGGAATATGAAGGAAAGAGGAAAGGAAAGGAGATAGATCATTCTTAAGAGAGACTCTTAAGTAAGATTGCCATGCTGTAGGAATGGTTAAGTAGGATCACTAAGCCGAAGAATAAGAATGATGAAAATAATGAGTGGTGTATACCAAGACGGAACAGGAAGTGAAAGGAGGTAATAACAAGGAAAAAAAGGAGTGTGACATGAGTGGATAGAGGAATGTATGTAGTGTAAGATGGAGAGTGTAAGAGCAATTATTAATTAGGATGCCTATGTTGTACGATTGATGATGTCATAGTGTTAAGAAGAAGTTGTACGAGTGAAGATGTTTCTAGCATTGAAGGGAACAAAAAACAATGGAGTTTCTACAGTGGCATGATCTTAAGAAAGATCTGCATTTTTATTAAAAAACCTGCATGGAATGGGTGATTGAGTAGGATCGTCAAGTTGAAAGAAGAATGAAAAGGAAATGGAAGAATAAAATAGATGGCAGTAAAATGATATTAAGAGAAAAACAATAAAATAATGGCCCAAGTGGATGACACGTGAAGTATCGAACAAACAACGGAGAAGGATGAAGTGGGTGAGAAGAGCAGTGGAGAATGAGATGAGGTGAATTTTAGGAGAAAATTGGGCTGATAAAGAGGGGTAGGAGGAAGGAATGGTCAATAGACATGATCACGAATAAGACCTTGTCGAGAATGACAGGTCTACCTCGAGTAGGGTTTTACGTGCTACATGGGGAATTACGTAGATGTGCCAAGCTGGGGATGAAAGGTCTGTGATGATGAAGAAGATGATGTCAATGCCAGATGACAAACAAAAATAAGAGTGATTGGAAAGAAAATTGGTGGGTGATTGTAGAGAAGAGAAGGATGGCGAAAAGAATGGATGGAGAAAGATAACATTGGTCATGGTGGAGGATGAGAAGTTGCTAGATAATGAATGCTACTTGAGAGATAATATCAAGTAGAATTCACAAACTGTAATAGAGATCAAGTAGAATTCCCAAACCGAATAGTGTATTAAAGAGAGTGTGTAGAAATAGTAACAAACTTCATAGATTTATGGAGGATATTGATAGGGGACATCCTTAAGAATATAGATGCGAGATTTAATGATATAAAATTTCATTATAATTGTAATAAAATATGAATTTGATGAGATGGGTGTCACTAACCATAGTAAGGGCCATGTAAGAAAGTTATGCTTTTAACTGGATAAGAGGTAAACAAAAAAGGTACTACTCAAAGCATTGCACTTGCAGTCGATAGCAGGTGTTAGTACATAACTAATGAGATTTGATTATATCACAAGACCAAGAGGAAGATATGGATGAAATATTCTCATAATCTTAATGTCAACATGATGAGGGATTTGAGATGTAACCTGTATGCGGGAAGAAGGTTCTCCAAAAGTGGTGTTCCTTAAGTCTATGCCCTAGCTCTGGGAAAGGGAAAGAACAATAATAGAAGAAAGTTGATCAATGTGGGAAGCTTTTGAATGCCATAACAAAAGAGTAGCCATCCTTCGAGGGTATGGTCTACTATATATACAACATAGATGGTGAGAATGATAACCTTCTTTTGAGGGATTAGTCTATTTTAATACATAATGTAGATGACAAGAATAATATAATATCCGTCCTTCAAGGATCGGTCTAATTATTTTGATTTTGATTTTATTTTTGATTTGTAAATGCATATTTTATTTATTTATTTTTGGATGAGTTTGTCCTTGAGGACGGTCATTTTTGGATAACTTTTGACTTTTTTTGCATGTATGGATATTAGATTTACATGGGGGAGAGCTGGGGATAGCGAAGTAAACCACTTAGGAGGGGATAATGATGGTACAGCAGACACCCTGATACCCTTTACATGGCTGTAATAGGAGAATGAGAAGGTAATGGATGTAATGATTATGGGAGATTCTCACAAAATGGGAGAACTTATCCATATTGAATATGCTATAAGTAGAGCCATTGTACTTATATTCAAGGTCATGTCAAAGTAGTGATGGTAGACCACATAATTCATATCATTACCATGATAGATGGAAGTGGATAATGGTGGAGACATGGTCTAAAGATAAGACTATACTCATAAGTGTGTGTACTAACAATAGAATGGTTGTAAGTGCAATGCGTTAAGGGGTTCGATCTCTAGTTTACCATCAAGAGAAGAAAATTTTCCCTGTTGGCTCCTTGATTAACACTGCATTCGAGATAAGATAAGAATTTGGTAAGATGAGATATAATGAGATAGATGAGTAAAGGTAAAAAAAACTATGTGCTATCCTTTAAGGAAGCAATAATATGTGTCCCTAATGAGATGAATAGATGGTGCTCTGAAGAAGGGGAAATTATGACCACAATGGTGGATTTTGAATAAGATGGAATGGATTAAATAGAACATCGTGAGATAGATGAGATGGAATCTATGTGTTGCTTTTAAAAGTGAATAAACAAGAGAAATATATGCATCACATCGAGACGAAACATGGCCACAAGGGTGGACTTTGGTGAAAAATATGGTCCTTATTGGAAGGAAAAACATGGCCTCAATGGAGGACTTTGATGACACAATCATGGCCACAAAGGTGGACTTCAATGAAAAAGATAAATATAGTCTCTTAATGAAGAGACAAACATGGCCACCATAGTGGGCTTAAGATGAAAATAAATGGTCCCTTAAGGGATAGACACATATGGCCACAAAAGTGGGCTTCCAATGAGATGAATATTTGGATGGGGTTGGTTTAGATTGAATGTATTTGGATGAGATAAATAAAACAATGTCAAGGATTAAAGTCTCCCAACATGAAAGGAGAGTTGTTTAGATATGAAATGTATTAATCGGATAAGGATGAGGGGAGGTGACTCCCTAGTGAAAGAGATTGTATTACTGTAGGAAAATTAGATGTGGATGATTAGGTAGATGTGTTGGGGATCATAGGAAAATAATGTTGATGAATAAGGGAGGACCTTCTGTATGAGTAATAACATGCGAAGGAGAGATGTTAATGAAGGATGGAGGAGAAGACTTAGAGACTTTGATAGATGTGGAATTAGTTGCGGATAAAATGGTAGAGGGACAATCCTCAAAAAGGTCTTCTCTTTCAATGAGATCATGGATGACAGTTTGAAGAGCCTTACAACACTCAGTGCTATGACCAGGGTACGATGGTAGGCACAACTGAGGTGGGGATTAAACCACGATGACCTCTTACTATGTGGGTTAAATTCCTTGATAGGTGGAAGTGTAATGGCAGAAATTTGTAATAAGTGTTGAAGGGTTTCCGCATATGATTCAATTGATACATTAGTATATGTATTTTTTTGGGAATCCTTTAATGTAGATCTTGATGAAATTTCTTGGGGTGTGGTTGTATGAGTTGTCTTGGAGGATTGCTTCATGTCATTCCACAATTTTGATTGAATCTCGAGGGAATGCTGGATGTTTTTGATTTTGTTTGGTGGAGTGATTGTGATGCCTTAGATGGAGATTGATGTTGCCCCAAAATAGATGATGTATATTTGGTATTCGTTGGTGAAATGTCTATCTTCTTTTGGGGACACACAAGAGATCGTTGTGGAATTGTACCAAGGATCTTAGATTTGGATGGCAAAGAAGCATTCTTGGAAGGGATGATATTGATTTTAGTCGAAGGATCTAAAGGTTGTGTTGTAGTTGATATGGGTGAAAATATTAGTGTTTTCATGGTGACATCCGACGAAGGTTGGTTTGGGGAGGAATTTGTAGATGAGATGAGAGGGTTATCTGAAGTTGTTGTAAGTTGCATTTTGTCCAAGATTCTACAAATGATGTGGAAGAAGAGGATGATGTGTTTGGCACAATTAGAAGGGTGGAAAGAGGAACTGAGAGAGAATCAATAGATGGTATGATAGGTAAAGAGGGAATAGATGTGGATGGGGGAGTGTTAGGAAACCCGATGGATGAGGATGTAGAAAGATGAGTTATATTCATTGTGGATGGGGAAGTATGTTCCCCTTGTTTGAGGAAATCATCTTCCTGAATGAGGTCATGGAGATGGTCTGAAAGGCTCTACATTTCTCAATGTCATGACTGGAACATGATGATAGGTGCAAATGCAACTGGGATTGAACCATGGAGGTTTACTACTATAAGGATCCCGATGTCTAATGGGAGGAAGCATGATCATAGAAGTTTGAATTAGATGTTGAAGGATGTCTGCGTAGGATCCAATCAAGGTGTCAAAAAGAAGGTAACTCTTATGAGTTTTAAGATGATGTTTTGGCTTGGATTTTGACATGGAAATCTGGGATGTCGATGTATGAACTAGTATAGATGTTGATGATGGGGATGGATTGCGTTGTAGTTTTAATGTTTTAGTTTCAGTTTTAATGTTAGTTGATGATTCAGGGTCACATGAACTAGATTGAGGAGGTACTTGAATAACTTTGATGGAGAATGAAGGATCCTCTTTAAAATATTCTTCACTTGGAGGTGACATGGTTGTGGAAGTGTGTGAAGAATGAGGGGACATTTGCATTTGAATAGATGAGGTCAATAGTGTAGATGTTGAAGTGGAGGAATAGACTGGTTTGGTTTGGGAAGGATGCATCCTTCCTTAATGAAGTCTGAACAATGGCTTGAAATGCTCTACAATGTCGATATCATGTCTAGGGGTATGATGATATGTGCAAACAAGGCTAGAATTAAACCACGGTGGCTTCTTACTACCGGGGTCAAAGGCCCTAATAGGCGGAAGTGTGATTGCAGAAATTTGTAACAAATGTTGGAAGACCTCGTATATGATTCAACTGAAACATTGGAAGTGTTGTGTCTATGCAGAATCTCTTGGTTTTTGGAGAAGGAGTGGATGTTTGAGATAATTCAGATGTTGAGGACAAAGTTTGAGTATGTTTATGTCTTGATGGCTGGAATCCATTTGTGATTTTCATAGTGTTGGATGATTTTAGTTGAAGGGATTTGGGGTTGGATTGTTTAGAAGAAGGAATATTATTTTCCTGTATAAGAGAATTTTGAGGTAATATTTGAGAGATTTCATCCTTGGGAGGAATGACAATAATTTCTACCAGAGGATCCAGAGGTGGTATTGCTAGAAGTGTAGGAAGAAATATTTGTTTGTTGGAATCTAAGGAAGATGGAAATGGATTGGTGGCACTGATGTGGTAGAAAGATTATTTACAATTGAATCCATTTGAATTTCTTTCAAAGGTTCTTCAAATGATGTAGGTGGGAAGAACAATGTGGATGTGGTAAGTCCTCGGAATTGGGATTGGGTCTATGGTTGGCATTATGGGTAAAGATGGAATAGATGTGGATGATGTAGTGTATGAGGTATATTCAGATGTAGAATCAATGGTGGATGTGGGAAGAGGTGTTGAGGTGAACATAGATAGGACCGAGGTTAGTGTGGGGTGAGGGTTAATGGATTGAAGAAAGGGGAGCTTCTAGTGAGGTGGATATGGTGATTGATGAAGAAGGTATATTTGTGGATGGAACTGAATTTATACCCACAATATGTATAGTATTTATGGTGTGGGCATTGGGAACTTGCGATGTAGAAGTAGTGGTGGTTTGACTTATTGATGTGGGTGTATGGTTTGGAAATGGTTGTTTAAAAATATCTAGTGGTTGATTAGGTGAGGCATTTGGATTATCTACATGAAGTTCTCCTTGATCGATGAGTCTTTGGACTGAATCCTTGAAAGTCGACATCTCTCTATGTCGTGTCCTCAGACTTGATGATACTTGCAATAGTGATCCTCTCGATACCACATAGGTCATGGTCTAGATTTGTTAACAGGTTGGATAGGCGGTAGTGTGATCAAGTGTGTTGTTATCAATTTGTCAAAGATGGCACTTGTATGATTCTCCTAAGGGAGTATAATTGGGCATTGGTCGTGGAAATCATTGTTGAGTTACTATGGTAGATGTTGGGGTAGGAGATGATCTAACAATGATGGCGTTGGCGTAGTTGTCTTTGATTTATCATTTGATGTGGATGGTCTAAAAATTTATTTTTGGCTTATTGGTCTTTAATTTTAAATGCCCTATTCTAAGGCACGTGTCTCAAGCTTGTGGGCCATGGTGAAAGCCTCTTCAAAAGTGTGAAATGATTGGATTTGCAAGGTTGAGGAAATATGCTTAGCACAAGAGTGCATGAAGAGCTCGATGAGGTCAGTTTGAGGTAGTGGAAAAGATAATTGATTTATCATATTGCGCCATCGTGCGAAATGAAATCCATGATGGATTCATTTGAATTGGTGGATGGTATATAGGTCATTGATGGTTATTTTGTGCACAATATTAATGGAGAAATGCTCAAGAAATAATTGTGCAAGCTGGGAAAAAGAAAATATGGAGTACTGGGGAATATTATTATACCACTCTAAGGCGGGACCAACCAAAGACATGGGGAAAGTACAAAGCATCAAGTCTTGGTCGTGTGCAATGAGATAACATGTATGTTTAAATGCTGAGATGTTGTTGAGGGTCCTCCTTGCTATTAAACTTGGTGAACTTTTCATAATTCCCAGTGTGGAGGATATGGTTTCATGGGCATGGATGGATGGATGGGTTCATTACATATCTATTCATAAGACAATGTGACTTTGGACCCTAACGTAGTAGCCTCTAGGTTGGCTAACTAACCTATCAAGATTTGCATGGGGTCATTAGGAAGTGCCTATTGAGCAGTGAAAGGTGGTGGTTGGACTTGTGTATGTGTGGGTATCGAGGGACTTGGTATGGGTGAGTGTAAGCTATGTGTGATAGTTGAGGTGGTTGTTGATAGAATGTGTGTTGGTGAGAAATAGGGGCATGGTGTGATTGTTGAGATTGTGTAGGTTGTGGAAGTAACTGTTGAGTGGGGATGTGAGTATATGTGGGTTGATAGACTGGAAATGACATTGTATGTTGCAAAGGTATGGTTGGAGGAAGTTGAGAAGTGAGGGTATAGACTTGTGATGTAGAAGGAATTTGTTGTTTGGATAAGGGATTTGACACATGGGATGGTTGAATGAAGGTACCAGTGACCATCGGAGTTGTTGTAGTGGTAGGGATGGTAGTCACGATAGTCGTGTTGATGTGAGGAAGATTGGGCGGAATGGGCATGACTACCTAGGTGGTCTGGTGTGCCGATGGGTTGGTGGAGGATGAAGTAAAATCATGTAAGGCCATGGATTGAGGAATTTTAGAACCAGTATTATAAGGATAGACCTGCTGAAGTGGTGGGCCATCCAGAGGAAGGTGTATGTATCTTCTTAAAAGATAGTCTTGAAGGGCCACAGGGTTGGCATCAAGAATTTTCTAAATTTTGGGTCCCCAAGAGGGAAGATGGAAGTACCAATAGGCTCTGATCTAATAGAGGGTGGAGTGGCTGGCCTAGATGGGATGGAATGTTGGTCTAATGCCGTAGTGTGGGTGAAAGGTATTGAATGAGGAATATTAGTGAGAGAATGGGTGCCTATGAGTGAGATAGGAAGAAACATGGATGATGAAGTTGTTGATGTAGTGATTGATTGGGATGAAGCATTGTGTGTGGTGAGGTTGTGTTCCATATTTTTAGTAGTGGATCGAGTGATTACGGGCATAAAAAGGAAATTGTTGTTATATCAACAAACAAGTGAGGAAAATATGTTTTTTTTTTTTAATCAAGAATGTGTGTAAAGGAAAAATAAATAAAATGGCTGAAAGAGGACCTAGAAGAAGGTAAACTATGTTTGGTTTCAGGTAAGTTATGGCTGGGAAATGTCTAAAATGGTTTTGTTGGGTGATCAAATCCCAATCAATGAACCAGGTGCAAGGAATGTTTTGATGTGTTGATTAATTTGTGAAATTTTAGGTAGTGTGTGATGATAGGTGTGATGCAAATAATTAAACCCCTAGTTACACTATGTGAGCAAGTAGAATGCACAAGTTGCATTTTACTCCAAAATCGAAATATGAAATTCGATGTTGAAAATCATCCAAAATACCAACAATACCATGCAGAAAAGAGAAAATAGGGAAAACTGGAGAATACTTGTATATCACTTTTCCTTTTTATCTGACAGCAAGTTGAGCCAAGTGTAAGCTTTAAACAATCTGGAAAGCACCTTTTGTCGTATCCAAGTAAAATGTTTGAAAATGATAATCAATGATTGGGAACATCCAAGGATCTTATGACTATAGATGAGATTGACAAGTGACAATTGGTGATGTGGTTTGAGTTTAAGATTTTATCTTTGAAAACGTAATCCTGTAAAGGCAAGTATGAAAATTAGTGGATATGACCCAAAAGAGATAAAAAGAATAAATAAATATAAATAAATTATCGGGATTAGTTGAATATAAATTAAATTAGTTACTAAACAATGCAATGACTATTATTAAGTAATAAAATAAATGATGATCTAATGCGAAAATAATGTGAATCGTAATACAAAATGCTAGACACAAAAATGTGATAATCAAATCAAAATAATAAATAACGACACACACTATATAAATGACAAACCTATTTTAGACTTATAAAAATGAATGATAAATGAATAAGATAATAATTAAGCTCCTAGACAATAAACTACATTATCAAAACCAATGTGAATATGCATTTATTTATTTAACAACTTATCAAAATCTAAATAAATTTCATAAACAAATGTTTATTAACAAAAAATAATATATTTGAACGTCTGATGTCAATAGATGATACAATGAGATAAAATGTCTAATCGATAGGATGGGAAAAAGAAATATCTTATCTAACTTCATTATTAACACCTCCTTATCTACTTTTAGATACTCCAGAGTTGGTCCTACTACACATGGATATAACACTTCATATGTACGATGACATAGTGAGAATCACAGAAAATATAAACGATAAATGTATATAATTGGCTATGGGTTCTCCACACGAGGTTTATAAATGTGTTCTACATAATTGTGAATCAATTGCTATAAGATGCAAAGCTTGCGTGGATTTGCAACCGTGCTAAGAACAATTTCCTCCCTCTCTCTATATCCGGTCTTCTGTTTTTTTTTAAATCCAAGCTTGTTTACTTTTTGAAAAATTCCATGGAGTATAGTGAGGATTTGGATAATGGAATGGATTCGTGGGAAGAAGGATTTATTGAGGTGGGAGCTTGGGATAAGGGAAGTGGAGACCTCGGTGTGGGTGGATGGACTGTGTTAGATGTGGAGGACTCATGGGAGAATGGGGTGGAGTGAGTGAGTAGTGAAGGGAGATCCGGAGAGGGGTAATAGGGAGTGAGAGGTCATGGAGATTTGTGGAAAGGAGAGTGATTTAGTGAGGATGGGTTGTGGACTAAGAGATCCGAGTCACTCAATAAAAGGATCTATGGGGTGTAGAGGTGGTGAGGATGGGAATGGAAAACCATGCAAAAGAGCTCAAGATTTGAGAAATGGGAGAAGATTCTTTCAAGGTAAAGGAGATGGGATTAGCATCGGATGAGGAGGAATGTGGGAGCCGAGGTGGCTAAAGGTGGAGAGAAGGGAAATGGGAGGAAGGAGTGTGGTGGTGGGTGAGTTAGAGTCGATGTGGAGGCAAAAGACAAGTTAGTGGAAGAGAGATGGAGTGGGTTTAGGATTTGTGGATGGTGAGGTGGGATGGGGAGATGGAGCTCAGGGAAGGTGAGGATGGAGCTTGGGGATGATCAAAGGAAGAGCTTAGGGATGTGCGTGTAGTGAGGATGGAGGTCAGTGTGTGGAGGTGGATGAGATGGCCAGGGAGAGGTGAGGAGATACTTAGGCCAAGTTGGCTGAGTTAAGGAAATTAGGGGGTAGTTTTAGGATAAAAATTAATCATTTTTTTTATTTTAATTTTTTTAATTAATGTTATTTACTAAATGATAAAAAAATTTTTTTAATATTAATTATAAACAACCAAATGAATTTTTTTAAAACAACAAAGGCTATGTACCTTGAAGTGATGACAAAAATGACTAAATGTACATACCACGCCACACAAATGGAGATAACATTAAAACCCTACAAGAAAGTGAGTTGAAAAATGAAACATTTGCAAAATATATTACATGATGACAACTAGGAAAATAATAAATTACACAATCAAACTTGAAAACATAGCCAAATGATAAGGTTAATTTCTGGATTCATTTCCCAAAACTTCGAACATAACTAAAGAAGAGTAATTACCTTGAAGATGACAAAAACCTCTACTGACGAAGATAACACCAAACCTACATGAGGTAAATAAAAGGACAAAACAAACAAAAATGACCAGACCTTGGATTTGGTCCCACCGGGCATGCCAAATGTTGATCTACATTTCCAGCTTCTTGTCTAGATGAGTGTATGAGTAATCAAGAAACACTAAACAACGTCGAGTATACAAGGGCTTAGTACCTTGGAGATGATGATGGATGATACGGGTGCAAAGTTGATATTGGACTCCTCGGTGTGATCTTGACAAACCTGCAGTTCACATACACTAGAAAAATAATGATTAGAGATTTTATGCGGGGTTTCTGAAAAAGTAGATCCGGGAAGCGTTAATTCCTCGGTGGCTTTCAACCCCGTGTGATAATAAGAATAATAATAAAATAGAGTCCAAAACAGATAACATATAAATTGATGAACAAAAGAACTTGGATGATACCGGTGTGCAGACGGAATTATTGATCGATGCGTGCAACATGAATCTCATCACATGAACCCAAATCACGAGTAGAATGTCATGGAAATTCCACGTGTTATCACCAAGATAGAATAATAATGATATTATGATAAATGGCTAAAATACATCAGCATTCACCCAAATTTCTTAACCTTTTCTTCCTCCCAAATATGGGAAAAAAACCCATATTTATAACTTAGATATAAGGTTAGATTGAGGTTAACAAGTAACCGAGGTTGAGTAAAGTAATCTTGAGTTAGGGATATGATGTGATCATGTTGGGGACCATGGCTTGAATTATTAGATGGAGTGGGGAGCATGATTGACATGGTGGGTGAGATAAAGATTCCATTTTTTAAAAAAGGGTGTTGGATGGGTTTATTAATACCCATGGATTTAATAATATGTGGAAGATGGGGATAATATCAAAAGGTTGAATTATCAAATGGGTCTACATGGAGCCCATTTGATAATTAATCAAATAATGTGAGTAAATATGTGAGATTTCATTTAATTTAAGATCTCTACAACCTCACGTGGGTTTGTGAAAGTCTTGTGTGACAGAGCATTTCAATGATGTTATCAATCCTCCGAAAAACTATTGAGCATGTTGAGAAGGATGAATTTCATAAGATAGTTTAGACAAGAGATTCTTGAAACACATGTCCTACTCCCGCACACTCTCTATAATTCCATGCTGGATCTCGTTCAAAACCCTGATGCTCTTCTACTCAAGCTTAGGGATATGGAACTCTTCCAGGAAGGAGTTTTTCAAAGTGGTGTAGTTTACCACAATTTTATGGGGGTCATACTTCCTATACTAACTATGCACACATCCCTGTAATGTTGTTGCAAACTGACTTTCCTTCCACTTTGGGGTAGTGATCCCTTTCATGCACCATAGTAATTCACACTTGTGCACATGCTCTGTAGCATCTTCAATACCCCTATAGTTTGGTAAGTGCAAATAAATCTCAAAGAATACTTATGGAGGTGGTTAAGGCCCTTGTCCTCTCGCTCTAAAGCCTTGGTTCCCTCCTCCACCAGATCCACTGGATCCTCCAGGCCCCGTTCCTCTTAACCCACCTGATCCACCTCTTGCAGTCGACAAAGGACCTGAAGTGGTCATGCCTAGTGTTCCCAATGTCCCACTGAACTATGCACCAATGGTTTGTGATATTTTCCCACTACCAGTTATATGTCCTACGTGACTCCCAGATGTGATACCCAAAGCTTGCATATTCACACATTTTCCAAATATTTCTCTAAATATAGGAATGGCTTGTGTAGCCATGGATGTTCCAAAAGAGAAATTATACCTCCTAGGTACAGATCGATTACTCCCACCGATGTGAACTAGGTTAAAAATACTTCTAGCTTGATCTAGAAAACTAAACACCGGGGTTAGTCATCGGGGGTTCGAGATGTGCACCGACGACTCTTATTTTTCCTTGTGATGAAATATCATCAGAAGATGAAGGGGCTTATCTCCCACGCTTACCAAGATGGGGTAGCACAAACTTTCGAGATTCCATGTCCTCTACATGAACCTCAACTCCTTACTACAACATCTACCTCCATAGATCCATCACACTTGTAACCTCGCATTGTCTAGTCATCTCCCTTTCACGAGCTTCACTATACTTGAGTCATCTCTCCTCCCTTTTCTTCTCATCCGTAATGTCCACCATCTTCCTCCACCTTAGCTTCCTCTCCCAACGCTCAAAGAAGCTTAGCTGGCCATGGGAAATGCCTCTAAACTCAAAGTAATGACCAAGATCTTTATAGCCAAAGGAATAACACACAAAAATGATCCTATGGGATCCCTTAGAAACTCGAAATCAACAACTTCTGGGAAAGAATATGTAGAAATGGCATATTCAAGAGTATAACTAGTCAACACTCTCTTCCACCAATGATCAACAACACATGTCCAAGTCAGATCTGCATCTTATAGCCTCTAATAGTCATCTTGGGTCCATATGTGTGATCTGTAGTACCAACTTGATCTAGATGCATATGTTGAAAGCCATTCATATAGTTCTACTGGAAAACAACTAGAAGAATGTCTCATATAACTCATGGTACATGTTTTCTTCTACCCATCTACGTGCATTGAACTCAGTCTAGTCTTTGGATCTTTAGTTAAACCCATCCTCCGTGCTCTTGAACCATGTTTCAACACTTTCTAGGGTCGACACTCTATCATCATGCATAACAGGGACAATGATCTATGCCATTTCTCACAACAACTTCAAAAATAGGTCTAAAAATGGAACCAAGATGTAGTCATATTTTTATACCCTTAGACCAATAGTTTAATCCCATACACGCCGACCTATCACCCAACAGCACTAAGTGCTCACTCAAGGCACACGTGGGCATCGAGTCTCTCCTTTATGTGAGTCTTATGAGAATGCATCATCTTATGATAGATAATCAAATGCAAAAGAATAGAAAAGAACTATACAACATTCTAAGAACCTAGAATGAGTTGTCATCTCATTGCATCCAAAAAAGAGTAATAGCAAACAACATATGAAAATGGTTCATACATAAAGGAAATGCATAAGGAATATACTCATGAACATGTATATGGTTTACAATAGAGCCTTATATTCATATCAACATGTTTAAGTACCACATTACATTCCATGAAACCATTACAAACCTTCATATTACAATGCAGAGCCAAGTCATGCATCAAAACTACACTATGTTCATCACATTACAAAAATGATTACAGACCCATCCCTCTAAATGTGCCATCACTCCCAAAGTTATCCTAATCCCTAACCCTTAGAAATCTCCATTATATTTTTGCATAGCTTCTCCTCTCTTGAACTCGTATCTATCTTTTCCTTTATCAGGAACTTGTATTTATAACCTCAACAACCACTGCCATGCCTTTCTAAAGTTGTAGATCAGTTTTAAAGTGTCAAAGTGGTCCTCCATGTCAGCATGCTTTCTCATAACCTGAGCTCTCCAATATTTGCAATGATTCCTTCTGGAACCTTCCATCGCATTCTTAGAATATTTCCTTTTTGATCCCATAGTTTTTAGGCTGGCACCTTATCCATAAGGGTCACACTTTTCTCCCGTGATGCCTGGGACACTGAATATGGATAAGTCCAAAACCTATCCTTCCTTTTGCGTGTATGCTATGTGTTATGAAAAATACTTCTAGAGCCCTTCCTTATGTACCTTCAACCCCGCACATCCTTCTTTAACTAGGTCTCACGCGCCCACGCGCCCTGCTCATCGTTAGCTAATATTCCGGGGCCTAACAACCATCCTTTCCATTCTATGTCCACTTTTGTGGTCATATGTTTTCCTCTTCCCGACACCATACTCCTATCCTAAGTCCACTCTAGTGGCCATATCTCTCACCTCCTCATTTCTAATGTGTTACACATATTCAATGATATTTATTACCTAAACTTAGCTCATCCAAAGTCCACCGTTGTGGCCATATTTTTCCTCCCATTGGGGGACCATTTAAAATCATTCAAATTCCACCTTTGTGGCCATGTTTGATCCTTTCATCTGAAGACCACCGTTGTGGCCATATTTTTCTTCCCATTGGGGGACCATATTTTTGTCTTAAACCCACTTTCGTGGCCATCTCTGTCTCGTTAGGGACACAAAATTTTATCACTTCCTTACTTTTAAAAGTTAGCGCATAACATTTATCTTCACATGTATATCCTATTGCGAATTTAATGTTTGTGACCACATCCTTAAACATCAGTGACCTTGTCCTACTCTGATGAGGGTCGTCAATCCTCATCATTAATAATGTCAATCTAGGGCTGGTGTCTGATGGATGTATGCATTAAGAGAAGAAGATTTGTAGAAAACAACTCTTTTAAACACAAACCAAACTTGCATAAAATAAACCACACTTGCAGAAATTTAAAGGTATACTTGTAGATATAAAGGCACACTTGTAGAAATAAAGTTTGTATGAAATAAATCACACTTGCATGAAGGAAATCAAACTTGCAGGAACAAAAACACACTTGCATAAATTGAAATTCCTAAATTAGAAATAAAAAAAATTAAACAAAAAACCTACAGGTTCACAACAGATGAATTTTCACAATACAAAGAGAAAAACAATACAACAGAATGAATTACAGACAAATGTATAAACATAAACATAAATACATAGATCCATCTTATTCAAAATGAGTGGCCAACTCATTCCTTGGAAGAAGATTTAAATCATACTTTTGAGATCTTAAAACTACTGAGAATATTTGAAGGAAAAAACAAATCTTTATTTCTCTGGAGAAAAGAATTACATATCTCAGTTGGAAGGTTGTATTTATAATTCATGCATCCAACCAACTCCTTATTTTAGGAAATAAAATCTGATCTTATCTTTATTCCAATCCTAACAACTAATATCTCCATCTCCACAAAATATGGAGAGAGAGATATTATTGGAGTCAAAGTATTATCTCTTAGTTTTAGGAAGATTTGCTCCCAAATATTCTCCTTGCTTTTTGGTAACAAGAATGAAAATGATTTTATTCTCCTAAATTATTGGAAGGAGGTTTTTCCTCAAAATATGATTTTACCAAATACCTTTCCTGGATTTTCCATTTGACTTTGTTGTTTTTGATTGTGGAACTTTTGATGTATCTCGATATGCTTTTTCCTTAGATCTGCAGATTCACTAAAAGTTAGATTCATCTTCATTGGTAAAACCTGTAGCAAATTTGAATGATTTTAGTTTAAACACATTGCTATGAACAAAAACTTCTCTCAAATTTTCTGTTTGATTTTTCAGTTTCTATTTATCAAATCTGTTAGTGCTAAATCGATACACTTTTTCCTCGAATGTAATTCACTAAAAGTTAGATTTCTCTTCATTGGTAAAACTTGTAGAAAATATGAATAATATTTTTGTTAAACACATTCTTATGAACAAAAAAATCTCTCATATTTTCCATTGGATTCTTTGATTTTTCACAATTCCTCAAAACTATCATTCTCGTTGATGTAGGTTCCGAGCTAACTCCAATGGTTCCAGAGCTAACGTTACTTTTTTTATGTAGGTTCGGAGATAAATCTAATGGTTTTGGAGCTAATGTTATAGGTTATGGAGCTAACTCCAATGGTTTTAGAGCTAATGTTGCAGGTTCCGAGCTAACTTTGTTGGTTCTAGAGCTAACTCCAATGGTTCCGGAGCTAACTAAAACAACTATAACTTTTGCATGTGATCTCAGATTGAGATGATTATTTTTTTAACTTGCATAATTTTTCAAGAGGAATCTAGATATGAAATCATATTTGAGTTTAGATGTACTGTTTATGATCAATTACATTTTTCCCAATACTAGCATTATCTTTCCTTTATGGTTTGCATATACAATACTTTGCATCTTTTACCAAACAATCAATAGAATTAGTCAACAAAATAGATAACAAAATATTTATAAAGAATGAACAAGATATATATCCTATATTTTATCTTAATAAAAACATAAGTTCCAAGATTACATTTAAATCCACTTTTAAAGGTAACTTACAAGGACAAAATAATGGTAATTTATGACAAATTTATGGCCTCATCATACTCTAGAAAGGAGCCAACATAGAAAGTTGTTCCCCTAATTGGATTTTACCATATATTATCACACATAAGTGATTCGGGAGCATATCAATTGGCCTCTCTTGATGGTCAACCGGAAGTGGAACCTCTTAACACATTGCACATGTGACCATTCTATTATTAGCACATTATCGGTGAGCACTTAGTCATATCCTTAGATAATTCCTCCATTTTATCCTCTTTCATATTCCATTATGATGATTTGGAATTATGTGGTCTCATAGGAACTTCCTAGATCTCGACCTTAAATATGGGCACTACGGCTCTTCCCGTAGCATATTCCTTATGGATAGGTCCTCCCCTTTGGTGAGAACTTAACAATAATTACAATCATCACCCTCTTATTAACCTATTGGAACCATGAAAAGGGTCCAAGGGTGTCTCTTATACATTCATTACCCCCTTCTAAGTGGTCTACATAGCTATTCCTAACTCTTCCCCTTGTTAAAGTCAAAATTCAAGGATGTTCTTATCAAAAGTCAAAGTTATTGAAAATAGACGCTCCCTCGAAGGACAATTTTTCATGCAAAAAAAGAAAAAAAAAGAAGAAAATCAAATCATATCAAATAAATAGACCGATCACTCGAAGGATGGATATCATATATATCATATATGTATAAAGTAAACCATACCCTCAAAGGATGGCTACTTTCTTTTTTATTATGACATTGAAGGCTTCTCGCATTGATCAACCTTCTATTTTATTAACATCCTAAGAAAAATTTCCGTATTGATCAATTTTCTTCTAGAAAACTTCCCGCATTTATCAGTTTTCTCTTTCCCTTCCTAGAGCTAGGGCATAGATTTAGCAAATACCACTCCTGGATAACCCTCTTCCCATGCATAAGTTACATCTCAAACCCCTTTGTGGTATCGAAACTAGGTTTATGAGTTCATTCCATCCTTTCTTTTCTCATGATCTTTGGTATAACTAACTATCATTGGTTATATGCTAACATTTGTTTCAGATCACATGTGCCTTGTGTTCCTTGAATCCCCCTCTTGTTTACCTCTAATGTGATTGGAGGAATATTTTCCTCGCACGTTCCTTGATATGATGTAGTGTCATTCATACCTATAGGTTATTATCGTTAAGTTGTGTCTTATCCTACACCTCATCCGATCTTATCCAATCTCTCTCATCTTAAGTCCACCTTTGTGGCCATCTATATTCTCCCTTTAGGGAATTTTATTTCAATATTTTTTATCCTCTCGAGTTCACATTTGTGACCATATTTATTTTCCCTCTAATAATTTTAAACTATCCCTTTATACACTCTAAGTCCACCTTTGTGGCCATATTTACTCCTTCGGGCATTTTATTTCACAATCCTCTCTAGATTGCTTCCCTTAAACAATGAGAAAATAATGAAATATCCTCTTCTTCATTTGAGATAATGATTGGAAAGTGATGACTTGGTTTTCCTTCCTCTTACCGAAGATGATGTTGACACTAAAATTGGTTGTGAGGGTACAATCTCTTCTTGTCTTTTCTCTAGAGAGTTAATCCTCTACTCTAATTCATCCACTTTATGAGAGATGGTAGACATGATGTCTGTTGGTTTCTTAAACATGCACCCATGTCTTGGATCTAGAATGATCGAGGTGTTTGGGACCACAATGGAACCATCCCTAAGTTGTGGGACCTTGCACACTTGGGACAGATCTCCAAAGAAGGTCAATTCCTCTATCTATTTCTATTGCTACAGCTACTTCTAGTGCTAGAAGGGAAAACTAAACTAACAATGCTAAGGGACCAGAGAGATAGAAAGATAACATGAAAGGAAACTACACTAAAAGGTGATAGCAAAAAAAGAGGGATGAACACTATTTATTCTCCGAGTGAGAATGAAAGGAAATGAGTGAAAGGAGGCTAGGCATAAGTAAAACATCTAAACATGTATTTTGAGACCATTAGCATTGAACAAAACTAAATAAGGAAGCCGCACGGAGCCGAAACGGCACAACCAACACACACCACATAAGACAAGGCAAGAAGAAGGAATGTAAAAATGTTAGGACAAGAAATAGTCACAAAACAATGCTTCTATTACTTCCAAAAATGCAGGTTCTATTACAATGGCAAATGAGGTGATATCCATATGCGAGAGCCATATCTAGAGGTCAAAGCAACTCAAAATATAGAAAGTATGGAGTCCTTAGCAAAATGTGTAAAGATCCCAAGTGTCCAACATAACAAATGAGTATATATCTTACATTTATAGATGAATCCATGGAAGAATAAGTGAAAAGGAGGGGAAACATGAATTTGGAATACAACCACCAACAAGAAGCATTCAATTCCTACAAATATGCCCGGAGATATGTGAAATATGCTTCCCAAGCTTGTTTGGCATGTTGAAGAAGAAAGGATGGCAGATCATATCGAATCGGGTGGTTGGAAAAATTAGATCTACTCATCAATGCTTAGAGAGCTGTTTTTACATTTCTCGCCTACCAAATCCACTAATAATTTGAATTTGAATATATAGCACTATAGATAATGTCAACAACACTTTGAAAAGTCTAGGCACTTGTTGATCTAAGATCTCTGTAGCAGAATTTATGGATGTCGAGAAAATGTTAGAGTTGTTGGTGCACGTAAAACATGTGGCACACATAGATTGGCTTAATTAATGGCTATTTGTGTAAATATTTGTCATTTTTTCCACATCGTCTAAGTGATTCATCGTAAGGATTCAACGCCTGTTAGCACACTTTGATTGGTTGCACACAACACACTTAGGTATGTCGAAGTTGACTTGGCATAGAAGGGTGCAAAGGAGTGTGCGGGGAAAGGGCATGTGGAAGAAAATAAAGAAATGCACAAGGGAACACACGTGAAATACACGCTGGGAAATGGAAAATAGGTGAGAAGAGGATGCATGATCAAGATGCAAATATTACAAAGCAATAGGCACAACGCATGAGAGGGCCATGGAATTAGCTAATTAAAGCAAGTATGATATGCGTGTAAGGTGAAGAAGCTACTTAAGAAGAAAGTGACTGCATGACAGAGTGTGGGCATGAGGGAAGAGTGGAAAAAAGATGAAAAGGAAAATGGAAGGAGAGAACAGAAAGCATGCGAGGGCGCATGAGGAAAAGAAGGGGTGCCAAGGGGAAACTGCAACCAAGGAGTTGTGCTAATTGAGCTTGAGCGTGCGTAACCTTCAATGAGGAACTGAGAGCTAGAATGTGTATACAAGTTACCCAAATAACTAGGAGAGTTATTTAGATAATAGTTTTGGTGACTTTCAGGGCCATCTGCTTGCTAGATGAAGGAGACTAGTAGCTTAAAGCATCCATTAGGAACAAAGTCTGCTTATGCAATCATTAAGATGCCCCTATAGTCACTTGAAATATCATTTCTTGACTCTCATTCTAAATCTTGCAACTACTGAAAGAATCTTTTGTATTCTGGAAGCAATGGAAAGAGCACGCACAAAAAGCACATGAGAATAAATAAATATGCACAAAATGATAATGTACACATAGCACTCTTGGAGGAATTGAAACTACTCTAATATATAAAACATGATGTAACAAACTTAATGGAAGGGTTTGAGATAGATCCAATTTATTGAGATTTGTAGTGTGCCTCCATCAAAATGAGTTAACTCGAAAGAATTAGCCTCCTTGCAGGAATTGACGATGTATGGGCCACTCCAAAGTGTATCAAAATTTGAATGGCACCTTGGTTTAGCTCTATCAACATCCCATTTTAAAACCAAGTCCCCAAATTTGAAAGCTTGAGGCTTAGCCTTTTTTCGAACCATTTCTTTGTTGCTTGTTGATGTTGTTCTAGCTTGATCATGATAGAATTCCTTAGTTCTTCAAGATCAACCAACTCTACCATTCTAATTTTTCTTTGGTTTGTGCCTTCAAATTTCAATTGCTTGGCAAGCGCTAATGAATTCAATTATAGTGTTAAAGGAATGGTAACCTCCTCACCATAGAAAATCTTGTAAGGTGAAGTTCCTATTGGCTTCTTGACTATGATTCTATCTACTCAGATCATGCATGAGACCTTTGTATGCCATTATCTTTGGCTAATGTTCATTGTGTGCTTCATAATTTTGATCAGGTTCTTTTTTGTTGATTATTCCTAACCATTTCCCTGAGGGTAATAGTTAGAAGAAGTCTTCGTAGATGTTCAGATTTAGAGCACAATCAGTGATTTTAGTACCAAGGAAGGCCTTCACATTATCATAGATAATTGTTTGAGGAATGCCAAATCTTGTGACTATGCTTTCGAGAAAGTCAAGGATGACTGACTCGGTTAATTCCTTAAGTGTGATAGCTTTTGTCCATCTGGTGAAGTAATTTTTAGCTATCAAAGCACAATTTGTGTCCAGCACTTGAAGGCAGGTTGATCATGCCTATGAATTTGAGACCCCATTGCACAAAAGGTGGATCTTCTTGGATTGGTGAGAGGGGAAGCACTACCAATATTTTATTTCTTGTGAAGAAATCATATTCTTTTCATTTTGTGACCCACTTGTGTGCATCTGAAAATAGGGTAGGCCAAAAGATACTTGCCATTATGATCTTAATTATTGTAGTTTTGGAAGAGAAGTGTCCACTAGAGAATCCATCATGAAATTTTGCTAACATGTTTTCAGTCGCACGCAGTTGATACACCAACAACACACCATTAAGATTCTTCTTGAAGAGGATTCCATTGATAAAAACATAGGGGATAGATTATAACCTTAGATGTCTTCTCTTTTCTTTATTTAAACTATGAGGGTATTCAACATCGGAAAGGAATGTGATCATGTCCTTCATCTAATCACGCATGCTAGGGTCTACATTTTGTTCAAGTTCTCGCATGTGGTAGGTCCTCATCCGTAGAAATAATGAAGCCTTAGATTCAGTCTCACGCATCCTCAAAAATCTTCTTGTAGAGCATGCTACCTCTTACTATCTTTATGGCCTTGAGAGTCACATCATACTACATGATTTTGGTTACCCACCATGCTCTTTTCTCACCCATTTCTGATCCCATGATGAAGTCTCTAACATAAGAGTGGGAGACTAACACCTTGATATGATTGGTAGTGAGCATACTCTTGAATTTATTGAGTGTGCGCATGATGGCGAAGACTTTATTCTCCATGTGACTATATTTTAGTTCATAATCCTTTAGTTTCTGGCTGAAGAAGGCCATTTGTTGTTCCATCCCTTGTTCATTTTCTTGTGTTAGGATCAGCAGCAACACTCGCATCAATGCCATAATCATAAAGGATGAAATCCTTTGAATAATCCGGATTGATGAGAGTTAGCACGCAAGCAATCTCTTGTTTTATCTTTTTGAATATTTCCTTTCCTTCTATTGTCCATCTAAAAGTTGTGTCCTTGAGCATCAAGGTGATGGGCCAAAATAATGCTACAAAGTTAGGGATAAAACACCTAACAAAATTGATCTTGCCAAGGAAGTACTGTAGGGACTTTTTGTGTGCTGGTAGGGAAAGAGCTAGGATGGTTGAGACACACTCAGGATCAATTGTGATGTCATATTTTGAAACCACATAGCCCAAAATATTTCCCTGCACCACTACAAAATTACACTTCTTGGGGTTAAGAGACACCCCAAGATTTTTACATCTCTCAAAGACTTTATCCAAGCGCGTCACATGATCCGCGCTCTACTTTTTTGAAAACATTTATATCATCAAGGTAAACCGGGATGAACTCATTGATGTAGCCTTTAAAGGAAATATCCATGGAACGCTAAAATGTGGCACCCACATTTGATAGACCAAAGGGAATTTTTTGATATGCATACGTCCTCCATTTGGTTGTTTTGAATTGATCCTCTTCCTTGACTAGGAATTGATTGAAACCTAAGTACCCATCTAACATGGAGAATCTCGTGTGACAGCCACAGTTTGTAGAATCTACTCTATAGAAGGCAAAGGATAATTATCCTTTAGAGACGCCTTATTCAAATCTCTAAAATCAATAAAGAGTCTGATTTCACCATTCTTCTTATGCACTGGAACAAGATTTGTGACCTAGGTAGAGTATTTGATAGGAAAAAATAATTTTTCTTCAATGAGTTTGGATAATTCCTTTCTCATGAGGGGCTCTATCTTTGGATTGACCACCACTTTTTGTACTGATGAGGCTTGATACTAGGATCAAGGTCAATGTAGTGTCAGAAACACTTAGATCAAAACCTTTGAGGTATTCATACTCCCACAAGAAAATATCACTATATTTTTGACAGAGAGAGATGAAGGCTTACTTCTCTTCATGCACACAATATTTACTAAGCAAAAACTCCTTTCCACATGTAATGGTGATCGAGGAGAGTAGTATTATTACACAATGTGCATGTACCTTTCTTTACCTTTGAAATCATCATCGGGATAAAACTTTTCTCTAAGGTAACCATCCATTTAGGCAACTTGTTTGTCTTATTCTATATCACTTGGTCACCATAGCTGTCATGCAAGTAAGCTTGCATGCTTGATGAGAAATCAGCTTCATTATGGATAAATTGGATGATCTACACGTCATTCTTAAACACTTTCTAGTTGGTATTGTTTTCTAGAATAGATGGTCTAATCACCATATTGATGTGTTGAGTGTTTCCTTTGAGAAATTCCTCAATAAGAGAGAAATGTGAACCAAGCGTGGCCATTTGGTCGGCTTCCTTTTTCATTTTGTGACGCACCACCTGTATATTTAAATCATTAAAGCTCTTAAGGAGGTCCACAAATCTATGCTTATAAGCTTTGAAAAGCTTATTATTTGTCTGGCATTTGTTGGTAACTGGTGGATAACCAATTCTATGTCCCCAAAGATCTGCAACACCTTAATTTTCTTCTTCTCAGTAATGAGCAAGCCATGTACCAGCACTTTATACTCTGCCACATTTTTAGAACATACAAACTACAGCCTGTGCATGAAGAAGAATTTATCATCCTTTTGGGAAATGAGAACCACTCCTACTCCCGTGTCATTTCTTCTTCTAGATCCATCAAAATACAACTTCCACAAAACAAGTTCAACTTTTTGTTTCTTGAGCACGCACGGTAGCATAGATTCTTCTTGAAGAATGCAATAAGTACCAAGCCCACTTTCATAAGATTCCAGTTATTTAGCATATGGATCAAATTTATGGCTTCTCTCCACCCATTCATTAAGTAGTAGGTTAGGAAAAAAGGGTGTAAGAGACTTCTCTTTAGGAACTCAAGCTTGTTCTTCTTAGATTAAATAGTTGGCTTAGAGATGGGATTGGACATATGACTCTACATGATAGGAAAATATAGGCTCAATGTGTATGGTAAAATGGGTACCATACCTTGTCTTGAGTAACATATGAGACCAATCAGAAGACAAGTAACCACCCAATTTAGCAGTAAAGTCTCTTGATAGACATAGGGAAAAATAAAGAAGTAGGTCAATGATAGACACGTCTTGAGTTATGGTCAGACTTGGACATGCATGGAGGGTCAAATCAAGATCCTTGATGATTCCTAAGGTGGTGATAGTTGAGCCATCAAGCTGCAGGACTCCCTTAGACAAAGAGCGTATTTTAGACCTAAGACATCAACAATTTTTTAAGGCATAATGTAAGTACTAGCACCTGAGTCAATCATGAAATTATGCACTGGGTATTTTCCTATGATCAAGGACATGTATAAGGGTGGGGTTTTAATATCTCTACTTACTTGTTTCTCCTCTTTTTGGTAGATGTTGATAGAAGTGCGTGGCCTCTGCATCACTAGGTTAACATGCGGGAGTTGTGCCAAAGCTTCATGCAACAGATCCCACTGAGATGGAATAGTCAGGGTATCCCACATTGTGAAATTTATGTTTGTTCTCTTCATTTGGTCCATAATGCTAAATGGAAGGCCTCATATCTTAAGAATTTGGGGAACAACATCCCATCTCTATTTGACTGTTTAGGTGTGAAAGCATGGACTTTAGCTAGAGAAGAGACTTGACCTACCAAAGGAGGGGCTAGCATTGCATCGAAGGATTTTTTAATGGGGCATCTTGCATAAGGACTGGGTGCCTTTGCTACTAGATTCCTTAGCTAAATCTTTCTACTTTTGAGGATCTTCTTGCATTACTGAGAGTGGCACCTACATTCTTGACTCTAACATTATCTTCTTGTATCTTGTGTTATCCGCAACTTGGGAGCTTGGTCTATTTGCATCTTCTATAGCTTCGTTGATTACATAGAAGTCCTCCATGCCAAAGAACATCTGATTTGTCTCTGGAGGAGATTATGGTCTTTCTTTATTTTATTCTTTAGGGAATTTATTAAAGGCTTGAAAACTGAAGCATTATGGATCATGAAGGCTGGGTGCACGTGAAATTGGCTCAATGATATTGAGTATGAGGCATGTTGCAAGGAAGCACCATTATAAATCTAGAGTGAGCGCCGACTTGCAGTGGGTGCTAGAAGAGAAGGTGCAAGAGGAACAAATTGCAAAGGAAAATGTGTATTGGGATGTCATCTATCATTCTACTGGTTGGGCATGTATCTTTGATTTCCTTATTGATTCCGCCAAGGCTGATTTCTTTGGCCATGCGCCTGATTAGAATTGACTCTATAGGCTTATGCCAGTTGTTTTTCTAATGATATGACTTTTTTTGATAAATTTCTAATAAGGGTCTTCAAATCTTCATCTTTATTTTGCTTCAATACAAAATAGGATGTTGAGGCAACCAATTGCGTACTTTACTTAGGAATAGGAATAGGGGCCACAAAAGGCCGGGAGCTTGTGACATTTCGGGAACAAGGGCATAGGATGTCTAGGAGCTATCTTTCCCACCTAAATGAGACTATTTTATGCTCTTACTTTGCAATACTATAAGCAATGGTAAGGTCCTACCTCTCATATATTGGATCATAAATGAAATATCATTGTTAGGTGCCTTCATATAATATAAGAAAGCATGCTAGGATGTATGCCTTACCACAAGAGGGATTCTATCCCAAGTCTTCTAAAATCTAATGTTGAAATCAGTCATCTGCTCATTGGGAACCCTTCTTGTTGTTGTTAGTTGTTCCACCAGAGATAGATGATCTGAATTATCTTCAAAGTAATTACAAAGAGTTGGTACCAGCTCATCCTAGGTGGTGATAGATCCAAGTCTTAGGCCTTGGTACCATTGAAGCACTTTACCTTTAAAAGAGGATGCAAGTATCCTAATGCTACATCATCATGTGTGATCAAATAGAGTGAACACACATTTGTTATATCCTGGATATGCTCCTGAGGGGTGACTTGATTCTCACTAGTAAAGTATGGAATACTCTTGAGTGTGTCATTTGGCATATCATGTTGCACAACCAAAACCAAGGGACTTCCTCTAACAAAGTTTGCAAAGTTTCTCAGTGGAGGAGGTGGATGATGCGCCATTGCAAGGTGCATAGGTGTTTGTTTTAAGGAGGAGTTGATTAGGTGTGGCACACAGGAGATAGAGATGCACACATGGAATTTCTAGAATGAACTCTTCTTAGGGATAACTAGAGGTACGTGAAAGAGTATTCAACTATTGCACTTCTTGTATGCACTCTTCTCATGAAAGGCACTCAAGACTGCTAAAAATATATTTGAAAATGTTGGGAGTAGTTAGATGTGTTGAAATGAGCCTCCAAAGGCTGAAATACTAAGTCCACACACCAAAACTTAGAGATATGAAATTTGAGCTTTCAATGCTTTGGTCCCACTGGGTGTGCCAGAAACTGTTGGTTACTCAAACATGCACCCACATCTTGTATTCGGAAGGATCAAGGTGTGTGATACCAAAATGGAACCATCCCTAAGTTGTGGGACATTATGCACTTGGGACGGATCTCCAGAGAAGGCTGGTTCCTCTATCTATTTCTACTACTACTGCTACTCCTAGTGCTAGAAAGGAAAACTAAGCTAACAATGCAAAGGGACTAGGGATAAAAGGATAACATGAAAGGAAACTATACTAAAAGGTGATATCACTAGAAAATAGGGATGAACACTATTTGTTTCGAGTGAGAATGAAAGGAAATGCGTGAAAGGAGGCTAGGAATGAGTAACACAACTAAATAGGAAATGCATGAGACCGAAATGGCACAAACAAACACACAACACATTAGAAAAGGTAAGAAGAAGAAATGCAAACACGTTAGGACAAAGAATAGTCACAAAAAGATACTTCTATTACTTCCAAAAATGCACAGTACTATTATAATGGAAAAGGAGGTTGATATCCACATGTGAGAGCCAGATCTAGAGGTATGCAACTCAAAATACAGAAAGTATGGAGTCCTTAGAAAAATGCATAAGGATCTAGAGTGTCCAACATAACAAATGAGTCTATCTCTTACATTTATAGATGAATCCATGGAAGAAGAAGGAAAAAAGGAGGAAAACTGAATTGTGAATACAACCACCAATAAGAAGCATTCAATACCTACAAATCTGCTTGGATATTTGTGAAATATGCTTCCCAAGCCTGTTTTACATGTGAAGAAGAAAGGAGGGTGGATCATATAAAATCGGATGGTTAGAGAAATAAGATTTTCTCATTAATGCTTAGAGAGGTGTTTTTCCATTTATCACCTACTAGATCTGCAATAATTTGAATTTGAATATATAACATTGTAGCTGATGTTAGGATCACTCTAAAAAGTCTAAGCACACATTGATCTAAGATCCGTAGTAGAATATATGGCTATCAGAAAATGTAGATTCATCGGCGCACACAAAACACTTGGCATGTGCAAGTTGGCTTAAATGATGGCCAATTGTGTGAATATTTATCGTTGTTACCATGTGTCAGTCAATGATTTATTGCAAGGATTAGGCACCTGTTGGTGTTCTTTAACTGGTTGTGCGCAACACACTCAAGAATTTCAAAAGATGACCGGAAAAGAAGGCCGTAAAGGAGGGGCACGGGAAAGGGCACGTGAAATAAAACAAAGGAAGTCAAAAAGGGACACAAGTGTAATGTGTGTGGGGAATTAGAAAATAGGTGAGCAGAGGATGTATGGTCAAGGTGCAACTATTACAAAGAAATACGTGCAACACATGAGAGAGGAAAAGAACTTAGTTAATTGAATCAAGTATGAGACACGCATGAGGTGAAGAAGCCGCTTAGGGAGAAAGTGAATGCACAAAAGGTGGGTGTGAGGGAAGAGTGGAACAAAGAGGAAAAGGAAAATGGAAGGAGAGAACAAAAAGTGCATGAGGGTGTGTGAGGAAAAGAAGGAGTTACAAGGGGAAAATGCAACCAATGAGTTGTGCCAATTGACCTTGAGCACATGCAACCTTCAATGAGGAACTAAGAACTAGAATATGTATACAAGTTACCCAAATAACTAGGAGATTTATTTGGATAATAGTGTCAATGGAGGATTTTTGTATAGCACATATGATTCCTTGGGAATCTCCTTTGATAAAAATCCTTCATCACATAAAAATGGACATTGAAAATCAGTTTTCTAGACACTTGGGGCCTCCTTTCAATCCAAAATTTCTTTAGGAATTTAGGGGTTTTTAGGTGTTCCCACTGAAAAATATGAAAATACATGACCTGAAAGGCTGCAAATATAGGATTGATCCTAATAATCCTTGTAAGAAGTGCTAACCAAACTTGCCGATAAGTTAGGGGTCCTCTGGTGTCTCCTACACACTCTATGTCAAATAAGGCCCTAACAAAAGCTTCATTAGGTCCACTTAGGTTGAAAATCTGATTCAAATCCTCTGAAGAAATTTCTTTCAAGCTTTGTGCTACTAGTACCTTTGCCATTGTTTGATAAGAAATATGAAAAATAATATTTACCTTTAGAATAAGAAAAGAAGCACATAATGGTGAAAGGAAGAACCAAGTTTTATAGTGAAGGGGGTGCATATTGATCTGATCAAGAGAAATATTTCCCATGAGATGAAAGAAGATTTTTCTCAGCTCACACAAAGAAAATTTAAGAGTTAGAAGGGATTAGAAATGAGCAGAACTGATGAATCAATATGATTTGACAAGAACCATGTGTGGTAATTAAGCCAATAAGACATGAAATAGAGTGCGTAGCACCCAAGATGGATTCTTGGGAGGTAGATGAGGATATATGTCATATAAAAATCATCTAGAAATGCTCAGAGGTCATCTGAAGTGATTATCTAATCAATATGTGGAAAGAATGATTAAAATAATTTTCTAGAAATAATGACCCGATATCCCTAGTCAAGTACAAATGGAACCAATGGAAAAGACTCGCATTTGTACACTGGCAGTTTAAAGTAATTTTTTTAAAAGGAGTGGCATGTTCTAAAGTAAGTATTGTAAAGGGGAATATTCCTTGGAATATTTGCTTTTTGGGGGAAATTTTGAAAGTTAGCAAGTGAGTTGAATGGTATAAAGGTAAAGAGGTAATCATGTGAAAGGGAGGGGTTAACATTTTATGAGAATTGTTTAAAGAAAAGAGAGAGCTGAGTAAAACCATTTTCCAAGAGTTTATCTAAGAAACCTATTATTTCCTTTGTGTTTTCAAATTTAATCATGTCAAGATGGTTACAAGTGTTTAGCCATTGAAAATCTTTGAGATTGTAAATAAAACTTTCCCTTGCTGATAAATTTGATGAACCTTGAGTTAATTGTGTTAATCATGAGCATTGTTGTATTTGATTTCATTTTGATAATGTTTCAAGTAGTTATTCACATTCCTGTTGTAATCTTATGTTAGGAATTCCTATGAATCACACAATATCTTATCCTTATGGTAGTATTTTGGTATTTGCAATTGTGTTGTGAGAAGAGTTCTCATTTCATCATGTAATAAACAATTTAAACTCACTTTATTTCCATCTTACTGATATAGATCATTTGTTAGTCTATGAGTGTATCTTAGACATGATGAACCAGGATTTCGATGTTTAGTTGAGTCTTTGACATGATATTTTATGTGAATTTCTCAAAGAATGTGTGAAACCATGTATCTTTGGGATTCCATTGATATGCATCTTCTGGTTGAAGGTTCGTTGTTAACTATTTGAGGTGTTTTTGTCATCTTAATTGGAATATTTTCCAACCTTTGTTGAAAGTTCTTAGGAATTTGGTATAATCAACTTTATCCTGTTCATAACCCTAATGAAATTCATATATAATTGATAAATCCTATTAGAATTACCCCTACTTGCACTGTTTATCCATAAATGTAAAGGAAATTTTCTGAATTTGCCCATCCTTTACTCAAAACATGTAGGAGCAATTAGGTTTTGTGTGTTGTCTTTAGTAACTAGAACCTTGTTTAGGAGATATTTTCACTTTCTAGAGTGACAACTCATGAGAGTTAGACTATGTTGCATTGACCATGCCTCCTCAAGGTTTTCTTTAAATATCATAGAAAGATAGTTAAATATTGTCGATTCATTCACATCCTTTACAAATATAGGTTACAAAAGGGGTCCTCTCACCCTGGTTGAAAGAACGACCAAAATTAGTGAGGGTAGGTCAAACCTTCAGCATGGTGATGCCTAATTTTCCCAAGTTTAAGTGACAAGGAGTCACTCAAATCCCTCCCGGATATAAAAGGACTTGAATCCTAATTTATCTGCCTATAAGCATCCCTCTCAACCTGTTGATGCTACTCGACTATCAAAGGAAGAATCAATTTGGGTACCAACAACATACAAAATAAAAATGGAAATTAAAACCAAGTACATCATTAATACATACACATCACCATCAGAATCATCATCTATATCAATGAAAATATTTATGTATCAATACATATGTACACAACCACAAATAAATACAAGTATATCAATATACTCTGAGACATAGTCTCACTATCTTTGCACGTAGGATGATATAATAATCAAAATAAAAAATCTCTTGTACATCCTCAATATCATTGGCACGGGACAATATAGACCGAAAATGGTTACACCAATCATATCAGGTGACTAGTTGTTACTCCATCTGATGTCCATGCATATCTCATATGTCTCCTCCTCCTCACCTCCATCCTAGTGACATGCCTGCACCTCCCCACCTAGCTTGGGTCTTGGCCTAATCCCTTTCTACCCCTCTCATGGGACTCTGGTCTTCGTGAACTTGTAGCCTCGCCATGACCCACCTATGGGATCACCCATCCCCTTTACTCTTAGAACTATCGTGCATGCGGGATCTATTCCTCTCACTTGCTGCTGTTGTACCACTCGTACTTAGCATAAGAAGGGACATCTATCCCGAGTGGTAGTCATATGATCTTGGTAATACCATGCCTGCGTTCAGGAATAACTCAACATTGTCATCAACACCATCTGAGGTGGTGCCAAAGGTCTCATAGAAACTTGTGATCTCTCCCTGCTAAGGATAGCCCAAGACCCTACACACCGTGCTCCTTGTCCTCTTCCCTGCACTGGGCCCCTATCTTATCATAAATACATGTAGTATGAAACATTTTCCCCGAGCCTATGGCAGTCCTTGTCTTATAACTTGGGCCTGTAGGGCCACAACCTAAGCCTGTGTAGTGGCCAACTGGCCTGCAAAATTTCTACATACACCTTTAAGGTGGTAACTTGTCCCCCATCTCCATCTCCACCATGTACGGGAGCCTTTCCTGTGTAACTGGGCTGTAGTGCCACTAATTTTTCTTATAAAATGAAAACATGTACCTCGACCCAAAGTAAGCTACCCATGTAAAGCTATGATTTTTGTATGTAGGGAAGCTACCTAACCCTGCAAGGTATCCCTCTGTACTATGATGGTAGCTAAGTCTGGCTGCCATGGCCTTAGTGGTACCACTCATAGCTGATCCACCCACCATTGCCTATATCTATCGATGAACCCTACATCATCGATCCACCTATCCACCTCCCCTGCTCTTCCTACCTTATAATCACACTTGGTCATGGTGGAGACATAAGTCTCTCCACATCATCTCTTGTACTATGAGAAGGGTGGAGGCACGTCCTTTGGTAGCCGAAACTATCATCTCACCCTATCTATAGGTATCATCTTGTGCTCACTAGCATGACACCTTTGAATCCGCGTTAGTAGTTTTAACCCCTCTTATACCTCTTTCATGTCTCGTATGAAGGATAGCCAACATATGGCCTCTAAATAATATCCACACCAGATAATCCCTCTAGTAACTACCTGTAATATGAAACATCATGTGTGGCCCTAGCCACCCTATGCTTCCCACCAACTAGTACCCACCATCTATATATGACTCTAACAAATTCATCCCGAAACAATCAAGTTGAGGAAAACCAACTGGACATACACATACAATGTGCTCATATGCCCAACAATGCAGAAGAAAAGTGCAACAAAAACTAAACTTCCATAATCTCCCATAGGCCCACAACTCCCTATACAACTATACTAGGAATGTCGGTTCCCATGCAAAATAGATCCTCTCCTCCACCATATCCTGGAGCACTCCCATCAATTCTCATGGGAATCTACCACCCTTGGCATCTAGTAAGGCGAAACAACATATCACCTCCATCATCAAAATAACCAACCTCGTCTCTTGAGGATGGGCTGCATGCATCTCGCTATAGCTACGGATTGCACTATAGTACCTCAACTCACCCATAGTATCCCGAAAAATAGCCACTATAGGCTCCATGGAGGCCTTTGAAGAAATATAATACACTTGTTCACCCACAACCGGTAGCCACGGGATCTTGTATACATCCTCCAGGGTGACAATAATCTCACCCATCGGTAAATGAAAAGTGTTGGTTGTTGAATCCCATCTATTAATGAGTGTGACCATAAAACTAGGATCTTAAGCTACACACCTATAGCATCATATCCCAATCAATCCAACATCATTCATATGCTCCCACTCCTTTGTAGTCACACTCGACCACATGTATAAAAACAACGATGGTACTTTAGTCCGCATACATAGCTAGTCCCTAGCCTGCATCCAACAAAACACAACATTGTTAAGACCTCACTACCTCCAATTACATCTTAACCCCAACACCATACCCAATCACACCAATCCTTCTTACCCCATTTACCTAATTCACATACCAACATCCTACCCTTTACACTCATGATTCATTACCTTCACATTATTTCACCTACTCACCTATCCCATCTAGCCAAAGATAATATTTTACCCTTACCCTCTACAAGAATTCATTACTTGCCCCATCTTGACCTCTTTTCCTTTCATGCATAAAACTTCTTACCCCCTCGTCCCTCTTTCACCCTAGCCGGTGCCGGTCTCCTAGACCATCATCGGTTCTCCTTGATCGACATCGGTTCGATTAACCGATGTCATTCACGTTAGTGTTGACTGATGTTAGCTACATCTCGACCAACGTCAACCAAAACCTAACCGATGAAAATATCTTTTGCAACCCCTAAAACTAAAACCCCTCCTCTTTTCTTAAAAATTGATAAAAACAACCTACAACCCTACTTAATTGATCCATAGGGATCTAAAATGACTCTACTTCATCAAATCAGTTAGCACGAAGAAGGAAAAATAAGACATGGAGGTTCTATCTTTATAGTAATAGAATCACCACTCTGTGTAGAGCGGCGGTTATAGAACTCTCGCCTAACTAGGGCAGCCATCCTAGCACCGCCGATCCGCTTTGGGTGTGATCCTAGCTCTTTCGAGACAGAAAAAAAAATTTGAAACGAATAACCCATAATTTGGAATGTTTTCTTTCTCTTCTCCTCCATGACCTTTCCCATTCTCCAGTGCATGGGAGGACATGAGAAAGGATATAAATACATGTTTGTAGAAGAGAATAGGATCGGGGAAGCATGAAATAAAGTGAGAAATAAGTTCTTAGTGCTTTGGAATTGTGTTTTTTAGAAGACAGGAGTGTTGAGACAGAGCAAACAAGTAATTGGAAGGAAGTGTGAAATATTATCTACTTATCTTTTATACTTATTATAAATTATGTACTTGTTATTTTGAATTGGCCAATAAAAGTGGCAAGAAAGAGCAATTTCCCTTCCGACTAGTTTTTCCTCCTTTGGGAGGTTTCCAAGATATAACTTGTTGGTGTTTATGAGCTTAAATTCTTTCCTTTCCTACAATTGTGGATTCTAAGCATAAACATAATTCATTCAATAGATATCTCTATCATTTTCTAATGGAAAGTAGAACAACAATGTTTAATTTGTGTTTCTCTGGATAATTCCAAAGTTGAAGATTTTACAGATCATTTTGGTATCGAGCTAACAATTATCCAGGATTGTGGTATTAATTCTTGGATTTGTATGTCATTGACAAGATCTAAAGGCAAAGAGGCTTTACCTTGTGATCAAGAAATTTCTACAAAGAAGTGGGAACAGAGAATTTGGGGAAAAATGGAGGAAGAAAACTTGGTCCGTAGAATCGAGATGCTGAAGACCATGATGGATAGGATGTTTCAAAGGCAAGAAGAACTTGTAGATTTGCAGAAGACAACTTCTATCAAGCAAGACTCCATGGACTCAGTGGTTTGGGGCTTAGCTGAAAAGTTTGGCATAGGAAGGAGCCACCATGAGGAAAGTTATGGGGAAGAGCATGAAGAAGAGACTTCAAATGCAAGAGAAAAGGTAAAATCTGATCATACTCCTTTTAAAGTTGAGACAAAAGTTGAGATTAAAATATTTGAAGGACAAGTAGATGTAGAGTTGCTTGATAAATGGTTAAAATAGTTAGAAGTATACTTTAGCATCCATAATGTCACTAAGGCACAGAGGATCACCTTTGCACATCTCAAAATGGAGGGACATGCTCTGGTTCGGTGGGAAAATCATCTAACCACTTATGAAAAAAAGATGCATCCTATTGTGAAATCTGGGCAAGAACTTAAAGAATTACTTAGAGATAACTTATAACCTATTGGCCACAAGATTGACCAAATGATTAAATGGCAGTATTTTAGACAAGGCAGTGGTCAAAGTGTGCAGGACTATACTATAGAGTTTTGGAGGTAGGCCATGTTGCTAAACATGGACTTGGAGGATGAGGATATTATGACTAAGTACTTGGGAGGAATTCACACTCACCTTCGAAGAAAATTCATCTCCACAAAGCCTAAATATCTCAACGAGGCATGTGTACAGAATATTACATAGATGATGAAAAGAAGCAAGGAGAAGCAGAGCCAAGGGCAAAGTAGTCGAAAAATCAGCAGAAAAAAGAGTATGGGAAAACAAGTAAAAAGATTAAGTGGAAAGGGAAAGGTAAACAAGCTGCCACTACTTTAAATACTTGTAAAGATCCCAAGAATTTTTGCAAGAACTGTGATATCAATGGTGTTGGAAGTTTCATCCGGAGTTACATCCGAAGAATTGAACCAAGGACTCAAAGAAGTCCATGAAAACTATAAAAATAGAAGGGGAGGTGGAAATCGAAGATGAATTTGATGTAGATAAAAGGCTTGGATGTATGACCACCAACATGAAAGACAAGAATAGGAGATGAGTAGGCTATTCTAGATCAAAATCCAGATCAAGAGAACTAAGGTAAATGTTTTGGTTGATACCGGTTCTAAGTCTAACTTGATTTCTAAAGTAGTTGTAAAGAAGCTTGGTCTTGAGACTTACAAACATCCACACCCTTATCCTTTAGGTTGGGTGAAGAAGGGTGTTGAAATTCAAGTAACAAGAAGATGTAAGGTCAAGTTTGGGATAAATTCCCAGTATATTGATGTTTTGGAAGCTAAAGTTACTCCACTTGATGCTTTTGATGTTGTATTTGGAAGTCCTTACTTGTTTATCAGGGATGTTATATTAATGAGAAGGGAAAATCAATATAGATGGGTCAAGGATGAGATCAACTACAACATCTGGACACATTAGCGTAAGACACAAAGTTACTATGGTGAGTGCTAACCAAGAAAAATGACTTATTCAGGTAAATCATAATCAGTTTTGTTTACTTTTGTTAAAGGATAAATTATAAGGGGTAGAAGTTTCAGATATTTCTAACAGGGAAAGCATGATTTGGATAGTATTATTTAGTCTTTTTAGGAAGTATTTTAGGATCCCAGTGGGTTACCACCAAAATGGGAAGTAGATCATGAGATTCAGCTATTACAGAGTCCCCTCTACCAAAAATTGGGAAGTAGAGCATGAGATTCATCTATTACCGAGAGTCCCCTCTACCAAACATCGGGAAGTAGATCTTAAGAGTGAATCAAGTAAAGAAAAACTCAGAAACTACTAGACCAAGGGGTTATACATCTGAGCACCTCACCATGTGGTTCACCTATTGTGATGGTGCCAAAGAAGGATGGTTCTTGGAGAATTTGCATTGAATATCGTGCTTTGAACAAGATCACCATAAAGAACATATATCCACTTCCCCACATAGATGATCTCTTGGACCAACTTCAGCATGTCAAATTCTTCACAAAGTTGGATCTCAAGTCTAGTTATCACCAAGTCATAATGAAGGAGGAGGATATATGGAATACTTCCTGCAAGACAAAACAAGGTTTGTATGCATGGTTAGTACTTCATTTTGGGATATGCAATACGCCCGATACATTTATGAGATTGATGAATGTTGTATTGCGGGATTTCATAGATTCATGTGTCATTGTATATCTAGATGATATTTTGATTTTTAGTGCCACTTGGGAAGAATATCTAACTCATTTACAACAAGTCGTGCAAGTTCTAAGGGAGAAATAACTACTTTGTAATATGAAGAAATGTGAATTTTCCAAACAATCACTTGTATATCTTGGGCACGTGGTTAGAGGAGGAGAGCTATGAGTGGATCCAAAGAAGGTGGAAGCCATCTCTAATTATCCAACACCAACAAGAGCCATAAGTACTAGGATTTTTGTGGGAGTGGTATAGTACATGCGGAAGTTCATTCCGGGATTCTACATGATTGCAACACCTCTACAAATAGTGGTCAGTAAAGAGTAAGGGTTTTGGTAGGGTAAGGAACAAGAAAAATCCTGTGAGTTATTGAAATACAAGATTAGTCATGCTCCAATACTTTCTCTTCCTAATTTTTAGCAGCCTTTTGAGGTAGAGACATATGCCATTGATTACGCTATGGGTGTAGCGTTGCTTCATGGAGGTAAACCCGTATGTTATCATTCTGAAACTTTCATTTCAACAGTTAAAGTATATTTAGTATATGATAAGGAAATGTATACAATAGTTTAGGAAATTAAAAATGGAAGCATTATTTTTGGGTAAAGAAACTATTGTGCACACTCGACCAAAAAACTCTCTAGTATTTGCAAGCACATTATAAATTGCAGTAAACAAGGCACTATAAATAGATGGGGTTCCTTCAACAATTTCATTTGGTGATCAAATACAAGAAGGGTAGTACAAATTTGGTGACATATATGTTGTCTAGGCCACCCACATAGGATAAGTTTTCCTATTTTTGCCACTATCTCTCAAATCGATCCCTTAATGAAGGAAGCTTAGGGAGAGGCATATTCCTAGGATAAAGACTTTGGGGTGACATTTCAGTAGTTGCAGTCCCAAGGGACTGAAAGGATAGGGATTGAAGATTGTTATCTCAAAGATCGGCTACTTTACCTATGGGGGAAGCTTTATTTGCATAAAGAAGAAAGACTTCTATTGATGAGGGAAGCACATACCTTGAAAGTAGTGGGACATTTTGGTGTTGGTAAGACCCTATCCCACTTATAAAGGTACGCATATTGTCCCAACATGCAATAAGAAGTATCAAAATTTATACGTTGATGTAAAATTTGTTGTACCAACAAGCCTAAGACTAGGAAGGAGGGTTTTTATATGCCTTTGTCAGTACCTACTCGTCCATGGGAGGACATTTCTATGGATTTTGTAGGAGGATCACCTATGTATAAACATGGCCATGACTATCTCTATGTTTTTGTTGATAGATTTAGTAAGATGCATATTATTATGGCATGTAGAAAGAGAGTAAAGGCACATGAGGCAAGTAGATCTTTTTTGCTAATGTATGGGTGCATTTTGACTTGCCAAAATCTATTATTTCGATAGGGATTCCACGTTCTTGGGGAAGTTTTGGACTACTTTGTGGAATAAGATGGATACCAAGTTACAAAGGAGCATAGCTTTACATCCATAGATAGATGGGAATACAAAGGTAGTGAATAGGAATTGGGTACAATTGATTAGAGGGTATAGCAAAAATACCCACAGACTTGGGATGAGTCCTTAGCCTACATTTAACATTCCTATAACCAGGAAGTACACACATCCACTATAAAGTCACCATTTGAAGCATGCTTGAAATATCTACCTACAAATGTGCTAGACACAAAAGTTAGGTAGAAGGATGAGGAGGAGACATGAGACACATAGGTGACTAGAGAAAAGAAATTCTATGAGAGGATCTAGAAAATCCATCTCAAAGTCAAAGAACAATGAGAGAAATCTCAAGCCAAGTACAAAGCTAGGAATGATCGGCATAGGAGAGAACAAAAGCTTCATGTTGGAGATAGAGTTTGGATTTACTTGAGTAAGGAGAGACTACAAGGTCAAGCATGGAATCTCAAGCCACTACAATATGGGTCCTTTACCATATTGGAGCAGTTTGAGAAAATGATTTTCAACTTGACTTGCCATCATTTATGAGGATGTGCTTTGTAGTAAACTATGAGAAATTACACCTATATGAGCCATCTATGGTAGATGAAGATGAAGGAATATAGTTTCTACCTTCCATTGAGGATTTCATCTTGGAATCATGAGGTGAATTAGAGGAGGATGTAGTGTTGCAACAAAAGGTCAGAGAGACTAGGAGAGATCCACATGTGTCTTGGTAGATTGGAATGAAAGGAAAGACACCAAGGGAGGCCCATTGGTACTCAAAGGAGAAAGTGAGGGAATTATTACCTCATCTAATCCCCCAATAAGATTTTTGGGACAAAAAGCCTCATAAGTAGGGGAGGTGTGATCCATAGGGATCCAAAATGACTCTACTTCATCAAATCAGTCAGCACGAAGAATGAAAAATAATACATGGAGGTTATGTCTTTATAGTAACAGGACCACCGCTCTATGTAGTGGTGGTTACAAAACCGCCACCCAACTAGGGCTATGGTCCTAGGAGCATTGGTCTGCTTTGGGTAGTGGTCTTGGCTCTTTCAGATAGAAAACAAAAATATGAAATGAATTTCCAAGAATTTGGAAGGTTGTTCGCGTCTCTTCTCCTCCACGACCTTTCCCATTCTCCAGTGCATGGGAGGACATGAGAAAGGATATAAATACATGTTTTTAGAAGAGAATAGGATCAAGGAAGCCGAAAGCAAGTGAGAAACAAGTTCTTAGTGCTAGAATTGTGTTTTTAGAAGAAAGGAGTATTGAGACAGAGCAAACAAGTAATTGGGAGGAAGTGTGATATATTATCTACTTCTCTTTCATAGTTATTGTAAATTATGTACTTGTTATTTTTAATTGGCCGATAAAAGTGGGAAGAAAGAGCAATTTCCCTTCCTAATTGGTTTTCCTCCTCCGGGAGGTTTCTAGGATAAAACTTGTTGGTGTTTATGAGCTTAAATTCTTTCCTTTCCTATAATTGTTATTCATTCACTAGCTATCTCTATCATTTTCTAATATAAATTAGAACAAAAACGTTTAATTTGTGTTTCTATGGATAATTCCAAAGTTGAAGAGTTTACAAATCATTAATTTGAACCACTTACACCCCACATTTATTTCTCCCCTACTTAGCCTATATTTTACCTCATCCTCCGGATTTCATCTATTTTTATGCAAATTTCAAAATTAACATTTCGCCCAAAATTTCTTCATTGTAAAACACAATTGGAACAAATAGATAAGTTAAGAAATGCCCCTACCTCATAATGGTATCACCTACATAGTGGCACATCTGATTTGCACTAGTGTTGCACCTAAACCCTCTCTTGCCTCTTCCATGACACAAATCTACCTCGAGTCTCTTTGCAATAACATGCCTCCAACTCGACCTCATGGACCCAACTACCTAGCTCCTTTCACCACTTAGACACCTCCACCTTAGCTTAGATTCTTGTATTGTTTCTTTTCTAGAAGCACTATCGCTCTATAATTTTCCTAAATGACAATAAGATAACATGAATACATACAACACAAATTTTTCTTTCTTTTTACCCAAATCAACATGACCGATGTTATTCATGTCGTGTTTTACTAAACTAGAGACATTAGTCAAACATAATCGGCATTGGTTACCCGTCATTACCATTTACACCCCCTTTTTCTCATTTTGACCAACCTCATTCTTTGTCACATAGCTTTTTCCAATCAACACCTAGTGTACCCTACCCACAAGCCTAAACTACCCATACAATTCCTTAATTGTGTTTAGGGATTTGTTATTTTACCTATACCTTGGCCTTACCCATGCCATGACCTATTTACCTAGACTTGACCTAATTTTTGTGACCATTGAACTTGTGTACTCGTTATACCTTGCGATGTTGTTACCTATGTTGTTTTAGCCTAACAACCATACCTTTCCTATTTCCATGCCATTTATCCCGACTAAACCAGAGTGTACCCAGATCATACCTAAATGTTATTTCACGTAACCTACATTATGTTTTGGACCATAACCTATACCTTAGATACCTAAATAAATTCAATTTTTTTTTGGATAAACCTATCAACCTTGTACAATGTAGAGTTTTCAAGCTCTTCAACTTGGTACCATGTCGCAGTTCTTTATTTGTGTGTGCATTCAATTGCTCTTACACATTATCCGATTCAACCATTACCATTTACTCAATGTTCCTATACCCATACCCATAACCCACCTACCTTCAATTTCACCAAGTGCACATTTATCAAACCACTCACCGACTCAGATAGCACCTCACCAATTCCTGGTTTGAGGGGGATCACCTCCACCCACACTTGGGGAAACCTCGATCTCACCCATATATGGGGCAACCCCTCTCTCACCCATACATGGGGAAATCACTTTTTTCTTCTTAATAAGCGTCTCTTATCAATACAAGTTATGTGACAAAAGGGGAAAAATGTAGACACCAAAATTAGGTCATACTACTCTTATAAACATTTTAAATTAAATTAACCATACCTTACCTATTCATATCCCACAATGGACATGATTAACTAAATTAATTACCTTAATTAATTTAACTAACATCCTTACTTGACCAGCTCACCTAGCCATCTCACCTAGCTACCTCACTCCACCCACCAACTCAAACCCCATTAATGACCTAAGACTAAGTCTAAGCCTATCCTAACGACCTAGAACTTAATATAAGCCTAGAATTAACTCCTATTAACAAAACTAAGATGAATCATACTCATCCTCCCATGATATATCAATCGATACTCAGATGAAGATTGAAGACCATGACAAAAATAACAACAATTAGGCTATTTTTGGCTAGCCTAGATATTCCCACCTTAATCAACACCGGTAATACCTCAACTGACGTCGGTCCACTAACCATCACTGGTTAGGTTAAATACATTTCCTAAATCCTTTTCTGAGGTTGGTCATTTGATTCAGAATCTCACATGACCAGAGACTTAGAGCACTCTGAATTTCTGAAGCACTCAAGCAAAGGAAAGCACCCGGGAGCACTACCAATAACCATCGACATCCAACACCTTCTTCATGATCATGGATTCAAAAGAGAAGCACAAAGGCTTGAAGTACCATGACACGTACATGACATCCCTTCTCTCTAGATCTATGTCACCATTTTTTCATCACCTGCACTCTCCAAACCCATTCTTCAATAAGTACCTAACATCTCTTCAGTTATCTCTATTTTCTTTTAGTAAGATCATCATTCCTCTCAGTAATTTATTTTTTTGTACATTTGTACACCTCCTTCCTCCCACTAACCTATCACCTTACCATATCTATCCCTTTCACCTATCTTCACCCTCTCCTAGTCATCCCTGAGTCACTAAGGCCATTTTATGACCCAAATCACCATTTCAAGAGCATCGAGAAATCACAAAGAGCTCATAAACTAGTTTTTAAGAGCCTTTTACTTACTTCCCCTACCGATGCTAGTTAGCTAGCCAATGTTGGTCATCCTACAAAATCGACATTGGTCACATAGCCAACATCAGATTACTATGTCTGGAAACATACCTCAGACCAACAAGCTCACACCTTTCCCTAATAGCCCATAATCACTCCTAATCTTTACCATATCTTATGCATAGCTTGTACTGCACTGCAATCCAATACCATCCCATCGCCCTGATCTATTTTGACCTCAATAACCTTTTCTATGACCTTTCTTATTTATTTTACATGAGATACCTAAATCATTTCAATTCCAATAAGTTTGTTATTTCATGTTTATTTTGGATAGCATTAATATTGTTATATAAAATTGGATTGACATCCTGCTCAGAAGCATCATACTTCCTAAATCCAAACTTCTGCTAGGTAGTCTACTCATTGTTTTATTTAACTCTATTTGGTGGTATTGTTTTGAATTTTATAGGTATTTCCTCCTATAAAAATCAGATCTCTCGTAATTAGCATTGGATCAGAAATCAAAACACATGCACAACCTTCAACCGACATCACAAACATGTATTCCTCCTTGGCATATCATCCTCTATCTATTTCATTAACTTGTTAAAAATCGGTGAAACACCTAGCTCCTTGATAACATGCCAACCTTTGATTTAAACTCTTTCACCTTCTATTAGATATGCATTCGAAAAGAAACATTGAAGAATGGTTAGGGAGTAACCAAAAAGGATTCAAACCACAATGCCCGTTACACTACTCTCATTAACACAAAATTTTCCTTTTTCCTCAAGAAATGTATGCTTGGGTTATATGGGTGGAATATATTTTTAGAATTATTTCTAAGACTTTGTAAGCTCCATTATCATCCCGTTGATGGCGAATCACAAGCACCCCGAAATACCTACAACTTGATGGGTTGAGACTCTCAGTGCGATTGCATAACATGGAGATTTTCCTAAGTGTGGGACCTTGTGAAATCAGAAAAGCTCTCCGGATGAAGGCCGGTTCCTATTCCTCTGCTCGATGCACACATAAAAATACAAAGGGTTTACTCAAAACCTAAACTAACTTGCCAAGGAGACAGGGTAAGAAGATGCCTAAAAATAAACCTAAACTAACAAAGGTGATGCACCGAGGAATGAAGAACACCTGTCTTGCCAATAAACACAGACCATTAAAATGCAATGCAAGATCATGCACAGATAACTAGATTGCAGTGAAAGATCAGAAGGATGCAAAAAGAACACAGAGAGGGTTGAGAATCATCCACAGACATGCATTATTTTCTCCAAATATTGATACAATACACTACAAATTTCTAAGAGGCAAAGTTGCATTACAGTTTTAAATGGGAGGTTTGAACTTCCACAAATTCACTTGCCAAAGAGAAGAAGGGAGGGGCAAAACAAGAATGTCCAACCTTTAGAAAGAAGCCCCTCCTTACAATTTATAGGAATAATGAGAGAGGGAAGAGAGAGCAAATCCAAATCTACCCCTCGTAGACACCAAATTTGTGTCTTACGACCCCTTGTGACCCGCATCTCATCTCGCAATCTAACCTCATTACCTAAACCTTACACAATTATTTATTAATTACCTTGTAATTGATAAATCCACATCACCTTACCCGCCACCTCACTTTGCCACCTCATCATGACCTAGCCCTAACCCTAAACTAACCTAATTAAGACCTGTGACTTGGTCTAGACTCACATCCATAACTAATGCCTCCTTACTCGCACCCAAAGCCGACCTTCTAGCCACTTGACCAAGCCCGCAACTGATCTCTCGGGAGAAAAGCAGGGAAGGCGGGCTATTTTACTAAAAATAGCCTACTTTTTCCTTACCGATGCCGGTTCCTACTCGACCGCCATCGGTTACGTAACCGCCATCGGTTCCCTGTAAATGGGCTCCCCAAACCAAACCAACGGATCGGAATTTCATTTTGTAGATCAGTCAAAGGATTTCTGGATCAACAGAGAGCATTGCAAGCGAGGAACAGAGTCCAGATCTTCACTTGACAGAAAGAGCGTAGACGAGTAAAGAAACCAGAAGTGTTTACAACCAAGGAGATCAAATTGCATCTTGGTCAAAACCAGTAAGTCACATCTTGCATGTCCTTTGTTATAACATTGCTTATGCTTCTTGAATCTCAGTCCTCCTAAATCCGTTTCTGAATCCACTACCCGACGTGCCATTACATCTAACTGTCATTCTTTTGCTTCTAATCATCCCATTTCCTAATACCATCCAAAAACCAGCCATTACAAACACCATAGCCACCAAGAAGATCCTAGAACCCACCGCATTATCGGTTATCGAATGGCATCGGTTATCGAATCGCATCGGTTCCTCTGATCAAAACCAGAAAACCAGCATTTCCCCCTACCCAGTTTAACGAAACAATTTAATTGATATTTTGCAAGTCTTTTGTGTTAATTCATATTAGCAGGGGAACTGACCACCTTCGAAAGGAAGTTTTATATTTCCTGGGCCCAAGTGCGTTTTCTCATTTATTGTTTAATCAAAATCTTGTGGTCTTGTGTTCTTATTTGCAGGTAGTCCTTCCAAGACAAAAAGGAGTTCTCCGCAGTCAGCCTGATCTTTCTCTACGGTACGCGCACACCATCTCGACATTCAACAGGTATTCCTCCTAACCCTAACCTCATCTGTTTCTAAAAGGAATGAAAGGATAGAAGCAACTCTATTCCCAGTAAGTTTCAAACATTCCTAGCGAAACATTTTTGCCAGGTGGGACCCATTTTGGGTTTCTTTCTCTTGCTTATTTTCATTTTAGGAAGCATATTTGCTGTTGCTTTTGTTATATATTTCGTAAAGAATTTGTCTTGCTTTCCTAGTTTCGCATTAGTGAAAGTCATCTCTCTTGCTTCATCGAATATAATTTTTGATTTGGGTTTAAAACACGTGCATTGCATTCCTGCTTGTTGTTCTTCAATTCTAGTGAACATAGATTAAGTAACAGGTCATACACGTGGGGGTGATATCCACGGTATTGACAGGAAATTAACCTTAGTTTCACTGCACAACACATACCGAATCACTTCACAATTAACACAACAGCTCAAACATCCCCCCTTTTCCGCGGTATTCCTCCGCCCGATTGAGGTAACCTTATAAGCCAAAACAAATGGACATTTCCCTAGGTCTTGTTGTTTAGGATTCTGACATCATCTTACGTCTAAAGGCATAAGCCCACGATAACTAAAATTAACCCTAGGATTAGTCTCTAGATTTGCGTGTGCCTCTTGCTTGTTTTCAAATCCTGTTTTCTCTGTCATACTTTGTCTTCTGTGATCAATAAGTTGATAAATATACTCAACGTTGCTAAAAATCAAATTAGCAGCCTTTTATATCTTCTTATCCTAGACTTTTGACACCAGCATCGGTTAAGGGACCGACGTCGTTTTCTTTGTGACCGACACCGGTTACTAAACCGATATCGGTTACTGTCTTCATCAGCCCCTGACAAACCAGCAACTTGCCAAATTCATCATTCTGAGGTTGTTTTTGTTCTTGATAGATTAAAACTTTCCTGTGTGTTCTTGTCTATGGTTGTCATCACTCGGAAGCAAGCCGCCGCCATGGTTTCACATGCCTGCTCTGTGTCTTTGCTGAATCACCCCTTCACATTTTATAGGGAACCCTACGGACACCGGTGAGATCCCCAAATTCTGTAGGAGACAAGGACTTTGCCAAATTTCGGATGCTAATCCCAGTATTTGCACAATACTATTTGTCTCATGCCCCGACCGTACGCCTGATGGTCAGCTCCTTATTGGCATGCCTATTAGTATAGCTGCTCATTTAGCTCCCACTCCTCCTGATAACACTACCTTACTTCCTGCATCTCTAGCCCCGTCTCCCAATCTGGACAGCCTTCAGAGGTTCATACGACCCCGATTAGCTTTCCTTTGGTTAACCTTGGACCCCACGTATCGTTACCACCAACTACCCCTATCTCATCTCTCTTTCAGACCACTCCATTCATGACTTACTCTCTGCCACCTATTCACACAAGCTTTCCTTCTCAAGCTCCACCTACCTTTTCATTCCCATACACGTATCCAAAGAACCTTAACACCTTATATGGGACATCCCTATTCTCGTGGCACCATCATCTCATCCAACCACGATTTCATCAAACAAATGATGGACAAAATGTAAAACCGGAGGCTTCCGTTTCAAGAAGTCGTAGCGCCTTGACATACGAGCAAGTTTGTGGGAGCCCATTCACCCTTTCGTCTCCCCTTCATTCATATCCTCCTCAATGGGAGTTGCCAAAATTTACTCGTTTTAATAGTAAAGAGGATCCTCAACAACACTTGCGATCATTTAGACATGCTTGTTATTTGATTGCCCATGATGATGCCTTGTTACTCCGCACCTTTCCCATGTCCTTATCGTGCCCCGCCTTGAGTGGTACAAAGTTGCTTTAACCCAAAGACTCAATCTTCTCTTTTAACCAACTAGCCTGGGATCTTTCTTGGATCATTTCTCCATTAACATTGCCAAGAAAGTATCTATTACCGACCTCTATGCCATCCGAAAATTTGAAGACGAATCTATCGCAGATTTCGTTGGACGATGGCGGGGCCTTATCAACCAACTTACGTATGCCTTGCCTCAAACCGAACTCATCGAACTATTTACACGGGCCTCGCGCTTAAGCACATCTCTCCTACCCTCCAAATTCAAACTTTCCGCACATTCGACGAGGTTTTACCATGGCTCGGAAACTAGAAATTCGAGCCTTAGAAGAAGAGAAATTGCGGTTGCATAACAGAAACCCCAATTTCCGAAACTCCCGATTCTACCAACAAGCCAAACACCACCACTCCTCACGCGTCCACTTCTTCTAAATCAAAAGGAGCTGTCCACGCAGAATGGTCAAATCTCAAACACCATCCAATACTCCGCCGAAAACCACTTATAAGTACAAAGCCGAGCCCACCAATTACACTCCTTGGGAGAAACTTATGGCGTCATCCTGGAGAAATTACTCAAAGTCGGGCTATCACCTTGCCCCCCGTTAAACCTCACTGGGTTTGACTCCACCCGCGCAATACCTTCCTGGTACAAAGAAAATGACTTTTGTAACTTTCACCGCGTAAAAGGACATAGTCATGAAAACTGCAAGATGTTGAAAAACATAGTGCAGGAAATGGTTGACACAGGGATATAACCTCGATAATCCTAACGCCCGCTAACCGAAATTTGAAAATTTTCAACAAGCCATTTCCGAATCACTCATCCAACAGTAACGTGAACCAAGATATCTTAGCCGAGGAGAGTGTTCATGAGATCCATGCAGTCTTCGATTCTCAGCCAAAAGCCTCTATTGAAATTTTTTTAAATCAAGCCTCTCCACCAACACAGGAGTTTGAACCTCCTTCACCACCATCAAGCCAAAGTGAAATCATTCCTTTACCCATAGAAGAGTTAACTGCCCGGACTTCTCTTCTCATCGACGAGTCTTCTTACACCACATCCCTACAAGACTGTGAGCGGATGCTATCTAATTTATCTATTTCCCAAACGTCCCCTTCTACCACTCTTGCTACACAAGAGGAAGGCTCGCCACTCCTTTTGACATCCTTAGACGAGAAATCTCTTACACTAACATCACCACATTCTTTAAACATGACAGATCCCCTCGAACACGCCCTCCTACCTATTAGTCCCTCATCGCCTAAATCTTTTCAACGACCGGTTGACCTCTTAACATCTATTGATACAGTGCCTCATCTACCTCCTGTGTCACACCCGCAGTGGACTGGAATTACAACCCACCTTTCTTCCGTACAAAAATTACAAATCACACTGAGACCGTCATTCCACGTAAGATGACAGTTCCCTATGGGAACGTTTGAGTACCCCTTTTTCTACTCAAATGCAAATGATTGATCCCGATGTCTCCACTATATACCCGAAGTGCTTACATAAGCTTAAAATGCCCATGTTCTCACCTTCACCCCCTCACCTCTACCAAATGCCCCGTCCACTTCTATCAACTTAACCAGATCTTCCCATATGCTTGGGACCTCACCGATGCCTGGGCCTAACGCACCCGCCTAAGCGACTCGATCTATCCAAAATAAATCCGCTCCACCACCTAGGAGACAAACTCAATCCGTGCCCCTATCACAATCAAAACCATCATCGTCATACCTACCTTCCATATTGGGACCCCATCCTCTACCTTACATCAATATATCATACCTCTGCGTTTTCTTCAAAACAACCTACGCCTTCCGCACCTATACAGAAATTCCAGGTATAGCATCACCGCCACTCGCGTATCCTCGTCCACCTATAACCCCTAAACAAATTCCATCATCAAAAGATTTGTTTTCGGGGTCTACTCCTATTTCCCGTGGTTGTTTTCGATACCACATCATCTCGCGCCTCATCATCCAACATAGCTTCTGCGCCAAAGAAATCACGTTTAGTAAAAACCATGTATCAACACCCCTCGGCTAAACCACCACCCATGCGAACCAATCATGCCCAAACATTACCAAAACCCACACAATCAATACCCTCATCCTCTTCCGATTTTGACCCACTCCAAAGGATCTTACGCCAAAATCCTTGCTATGTTGGTGGAGAATGCGACCATTTCCCTACCTCCACTTAGACCTTATGACCCGCCTAAGCCCCGACCTATGGGTTACGATGAGTCTAAAATCTGCGCTTATCACCGCACACCGGGACATGATGTGGAGGGATGCCAAGCTCTAAAACCATCCTTTGTCGGGCCACCTCTCCCGGATAGAAAGATTAAGAAAGACAACTTACGAAGGGAGAGACTTTAGCTCTCATTCCCTCTCCTATACCATCCGTCCCCGCCTCACCAAAATCTATCGTTATTACAACCCCACCTCTTGAAGACCATGAGTTATCCCCACCATCTTCCTCATCTCAGGTCTATGAGATTAATATGATTAGTGTCGCTACTCGAGGGCAGAAAAACAATGGGAAAGCAAAAGAAAACACACCTGCGGCATCTCTTTCTCCGTCAAACATCCCGATTGCACCACCACCTAAAGTGGTCATTCGCAGGACCCGCCTATCCCGTCTCTAATGGCATTGCCCACCGAAATATGATTAAACAGCTTCACCAATCACCCGTAAAAATGACACTGTATGATCTCATTCAGACTTCTGAATCTCATCGACAAGCTCTCGTTGAGATCCTTCAAGGGATAGAGGTTTTACCTAATGAAACCTTGCCTGTCACCTCCATTCTAACACCCAATCACGTTGCTTCTCTCACCAAACAACCCCCGCCCCAACCACTTCGCCTCTCGTACAACAAGCTGCTGCAGTCAGTTTCTCAAGATGAAATTGTCGACTTTGGTACTGAAGACCCTGACCCTGCCCTTTTCATCTCCGCTTACGTCCGGGACATTCGAGTACGTCGGGTTATGATTGACGGGGGCGCTAGCCTAAACATCATCTCTTCAAAAGCCTTCCAACAAGATGAACATCCTTCTAGTTGCATGTATGCCAACCCCATCATGTTGTGGTCATTCAATGACGCTATTACTTCTACCTTAGGCACCGTGATCCTCAACATTCGCGTAGGACCACGTACTTTACCCGAACTCTTCTATGTCCTTGAGGGAGAGTTCCAATATATATCTTTGCTGGTCGTCCCTGGATCTCGGGCCATGGGATGTGTTCCCTCAACCTTACATAGATGCATAAAATTTGAGTACGAGGGGAAGTCTTACACCGTAAAAGCTGACCCTCCCCCCTTTAAAACCTGCAATATGTTATACCGCCCTAACGATGTGCTTATACCAATCAAGACACCCATACATTCAACCCAACCATCCTCCTCAAATGTACCTCAACCATCCACCTCAACCGCGCCTACGCCTTCAATTGATGAAACCACCATCGCAAAAACCACTTCCCTTCCCGCAGCTAACATTCCAACCTCCGACCCCTTAGTAGATGTTTTTCAGCGCCTTACGCTGGGGGAGTACCGCCTATATAACGTTAGTTCTTTCCCTACCCCGCAGGAGTACGGACAATTACATGCACATCCCACCTACGACCGTCGTGTGGGGGAGATAATCTCTTACGGACCACCCCATTGCCGCACTAACCTAACGTATGGGGGTGTTGACGCATCCTCCATTACCCCTGAACCTCCTCTTGGTGTGGTTCCTTTCCAATCCAATTTTCAATACTTGACAAATCGTCGTTTCGCCCTCACCTTCTTGACTCGTTGTGCTTGGAAAGGCTTTGGTTTTGGTCTTTACGAACAAGGCCGACATACACTCATTCCCGTGACTACCCGTAAACACAATGATCTCAGTGGTCTCAGTTTTCCTGAAACACCTACACAAGAGACACCTCCTGTCAGCTGTATCCTAGAAGAAGAAGACATCACCCCTACCAAACCATCATCACCCACTTTGCCATCATAACCCTGTGAGAATCTATAGACTCGAATCCATCCCTCCTAACTTTTTTTTCATAAATGCTATCTTCATAGGTCCTCTCACTTATCAACGCGATAATGACGACCCATCTTCTTTGCCCCTTCTTTATCCAGACATGATCGAAGAGGATTCGCCTTTGATTAATGTTGTTGAATGCCAGGATGACGACTCCATCCTCACTTACCTTGGCGCGGATGATTCTTATATTCAACGAGCCTTACCATCTGAAACCCAAACTATGCTGAACGAATCTACCATAGAAATCAACATCCACACGGAGGAGGATCCTCACATTGTGAAGATTGGACAATCCCTTAACACATCAGAACAAGCCACCTTTACTACCTTTCTCCGTGCTCGCAACCAAGCTTTCGCATGGTCTTACGCTGACATGCCAGGAATTGATCCTACCATCGCCGTCCATAACATCACCCTAAACCCCGATTCCAAACCTACCAAACAAAATTGAGAAAATGCATCCACGCATTACTCTTCTTGGTCAAAGAGGAGCTCCAACGACTCCTTTCTGTTTCCTTCATCTTGCCTATTGACTATCCTCAATGGATTTCTAACATTGTACTCGCTACTAAAGCGACAGGGGGACTTCGGATATGCATGATTTCAGGGATCTTAACCTCGCTTGCCCCAAGGATGACTTCCCCCTCCCAAGTATTGATCAACTTGTTGATCTCACTGCGGGCCATGAAATGCTTTCTCTCATGGATGGTTTTTCGGGATACAATCAAATTTTGGTAGCCCCGGCCGATCAACATAAAACTGCTTTCATAACTCCTTGGGGAACCTTCTGTTATCGTGTCATGCCATTTGGCCTTAAGAATGCTGGTGCTACCTATCAGCGGGCTATGACCTACATTTTTCATGACATTATGCACACTATCCTTGAAGACTATGTCGACGATCTTCTCGGCAAGTCTAAACATCGTAGTGAACATCTCGATGTTTTAACCATTATTTTTGATCGCCTGTTACAATATTCTGTCCGCCTTCAACCGAAGAAATGTGTCTTTGGTGTTCTTTCAGGAAAATTTCTTGGCTTTATCATCTCTTTGCGTGGCATTGAGGTTGATCCATCTAAAGTCAAAGCTATCCTAGAAATGCCCCCACCTAAAAATCTCAAAACAATTGCGTAGTTTACAAGGTAAGCTCCAATCTATCCGACGTTTCATCTCCCAACTCTCGGATCGGTGTCAACCTTTCCATCACCTCCTTAAAAAGGATATTGCATTCCAATGGAGTGAAGAATGTCACCAAGCCTTCGAAGCTCTCAAATCCTATCTCTTGCAGCCACCCGTGCTTATCCCACCCCAAGACGACCGCCCTTTCTACCTTTACCTTTCCGCCACCGACCACGCTGTAGGAGCCATGCTTGCACATCGTGACTCTGAGAATCGCGAACAAGCCATTTATTATATAAGTCGTACTTTGGTGGACTATGAGACTAGGTACACACATGTAGAAAAATTGTGCCTTGCCCTATCATTCGTGGCCACCAAACTCCGACACTACCTTCTAAATCACAAGACTTTCGTCATCACCAATACAGACCCCATCCATTACATGTATGCCAAACCTCATCTGAACCAACGCATTGCTAGATGGCTCATGCTTCTCGCCGACCTCGACCTTGAGTTTGTCCACCAGAAATCAATCAAAGGACAAACCATCGCAGACCAACTTGCGGAAGCTCCTTTACCTGGGGAACAATTTACCAATTTCACATTTCCCGACGAACTCATCGCTACTCTTTCCATCACGGAGGATTCGTACCCAATGACCCTCTTCTTCGATGGATCTAAATGCCAGCGCGGCGGAGGAGCCGGCATTGTTCTCATTCCTCTCAACGCTGAACCTATGCCTCTTTCATTCCGACTTGATTTCCCTTGCACTAATAATACAGCGGAATACGAGGCCCTTGTTCTGGGTCTCCAAGTTGCGTTACACTTAGGTATCAAATCTATCAACATTTTTGGTGACTCTCAATTGGTAGTCAATCAAGTTATGGGCGTCTACCAATGCAAAAACGAGGAACTTCAAAAATACAAACACTACGTGGATTCACTTCTAGCCTTATTTACCCACTATTCTATACAAACCATTCCCCGCTCCACTAACAAATTTGCGGATACTATGGCTTGCTTAGCCTCGCAAATTCCGCCGCGCTAATCGACTCGAATTATTCGTCGTGGTCCAACAATTTTTGCCCCATCCTATTCAACCCGGTAGTTTGTATGATAAATACTGTGTCTACTAATTCACAAGATACCTGGTACCACCAATTTCACGACTACCTTACAATCTCTGTCCTCCCGCCTGACCTTACTAGTAACGGCAAACGTGCTTTTCTTAAAAGTGTTTCGCGTTATGTTGTCATGGGGGACTCTCTATAAACGTGGCTTTGATGGCATCCTCCTTCGCTGTCTAACTGGCGCGGAGGCCACACATACCATCCAACAGGTCCATGACGGTATTTGTGGTGGACATTTTAACGGCCTTTCCGTGGCTAAACGAATCCTTCGCCTTGGTTATTATTGGCCTACTCTCAATAACGAATGCTACGAATATGTTAAGCGTTGTGTTATGTGTCAGAAACATGCCAACCTTCAACATACTCCTAGCCACCCGCTCCAGATCGCTCGAGATCTTTGGCCCTTCTCACAATGAGGTTTAGACCTTATTGGTGAGATTCACCCAACCTCTTCACAACGTCACCGTTGGATAATCACAGCGACCGAATATTACACAAAATGGGTGGAGGCTATTCCACTCATTTCAATCAAAAAAGAAAAAATTGTCGAGTTCATTAACCACCACATTATCTATCGTTTTGGTGTTCCTCATCACCTGATAACAGATAATGGAAAATCTTTCAAAAACAAGTTGTTGCAAGACCTTTGTGACAACTTTGGTATCAAACTTAGTTTCTCATCACCTTACTATCCACAAGCCAATGGGCAAGCCGAGTCCTCTAATAAAACACTAACCAAAATCCTCATGAAAGTTGTCAATGAATCCGAGAAGAAATTGGCACGATCACATTCCCTTTGCCCTTTGGGCTTATCGTACTAGCATTCGTACTTCTACTAATGCCACACCTTTTTCTTTGGTATACGGTACCGAGGCTGTTTTGCCTCTCGAAATACAAATACCCTCCCTTAGAATATCTCTTCAGGATATTCTCACCAACGATGATTTCCGCCAAGAGCGGTTAGCCCAATTGGAGCTTCTTGACGAACGCCGTCTTACAGCTCTTGATCACCTTCAAATCTATCAAAAATGCATTAAACGTGCTTATGATAAGCGACTTCATGAGCGTACCTTTAAGGTTGGTGATCTTGTTCTCAAAGAGAATCAACATGTAACCAAACTAGAAAAGAGCAAACGTGGAAAATTTGCTCCCAATTGGATTGGGCCTTATATAATCACTCATACCTATGGATCTGGTACTTATCGTTTAGCTTCGCTTAATGGTAAACCTGAGCCTGAACCCCTTAATGCCTTGCATCTTCGACCATTCTACTGTTGAAATTAGTGTTATATCACTTCTTATCTACCTGCCGCTCGTCCCTTGAGCTCACTTACCACTACATACACTCTGTTTCCTACACCTCATAATAACAATCAAGCTCACATAGTTTGATCCTCACCTCCCCTTGATGAAGCCTTCCCCTTTTTAGTCTAGTCCATGACTTCAAAATATTAAAATAAGCCGTATTCTTATGGGATTTTCTTGAGTCAAACTTCCTACTAAACTAGATGCTTCACGCCAAATGAACATCTAGTCATCTAAATTAAATATAGACTGCTCCCTCGAAGGACAGCTATACACAGTCAGCTTTTATCAGAAGCTTCTCGCATTGATCAGCTTCGTGAAGACCTCAAGAGTAACACAATACATATCCCTTGTAGACTTCCCGCATCGATCAGTCTATATTCAGCAAAAAAAAAAAGAAGCCGCATTCAAAAGCACTTTTGAGTCATGGACTTGTCTATTTAGGGTAGTTTCTCTTTCGTCAGAATAATCACCTTGTAACAAGCTCTCAGCACCCCCGCCTATATCAACCACCTCACCTCACCCTTTGTCAAAGCAACAAAACTCAAGGGACGTGACGTATATCCGATATATTGTGATTATACAACTCTTTTCACCTATCGACTTCTCGCCTATGCAAGGTACCTAGGGATTCAAGCTCATCCTATGTTAATATGTGGTTTGTTTAGCTCTTCTCAACTACGGGACACTTTTGCCTCTTTTTCTCGACTCTAGGATTGTGTGTTGACCTTAATCAGGATACGGTTCCCTACTATTTGGGTAAGCTAACTTTCGCTTTACCTATACCTACATCAACATCGCCATACCTTACCAACACCAACAACATTACCCTATCAACATCAAATTCTTATCAACCAACAAATTGCTCGAATTCACCTCTCCTCGGGTCCTAAGGGAGAACTACATCGGTCCGAGGCCCCTCCTTGCTTTGAGGAATGGGCTATGTAGGCAACACTTTGGGAGACATGGGGTCTCCCAAGGTTAGCTCGACCATCCCCTACCATAACTTATCATGTGTGGTAAATATAAATATTTTTGTGCATTTTTATTTAATCACATTTCTCTTTATCCTTTTTCGAAACACCGAAAATCAAAACACCAACAATCTTATTATTATCATAACTCAAATCAACATACATATTCAGTTTTATTTAGATGTTAAACAAATACATCTTCTCTATCATCGACACGCAGGTTGGCATCCTTATTTATTCTTATACCTTGCTAACATTTACTCGGACCCTCACGCCTCATCCCGAACTAGGTGATGATCGTGATCGTCGACCCTCTCGCCGGGCCTTTCGTCCTCAAAGGTACCACGGCTATTGGTACCGCCCACCGACCGCCAATCTCTCTCGTAACATATGAATACGCCTCTCGCATGGAGGACTCCACCTCTAGTCTCCCGCCCGTGACTCGCAACCACTAACAATCCTCTTGTCTCATTCACTGCGTTTGGAGTCTTTGAACCAAACGCTGCAGACGATCCCTCTCGCTTGTAATCACCGCTATGTCGTGGCGCCACGTACACCTCGCAGCTTCTGTTACCCACCATAATCTATAGGCCTCTGTTGTTCCCGCATCCATTACCCTGCGATCGGTTGCTACCTCTTCAGGCCCTTCTGGAGGTGTTGGCGGGGAGGTGAGAATGCTGCCTCGGCGTCGATCCTCATATATGGTCTATAAGCTAGGGGTATATCCTGCACAAATCCAAATTGTCACCGCACGCGATCTATAGGAATCCTCTCATACTCACCCGGCCTGTGCCCTGCGATCCACCTCAATCGCTCTACACCCCTCAACTCCTCAGCTATGTTCTCTGTTACCATATAGTTTCCGTATGGCCTCCAACAGATATCCACAATCGTCACTCTCTCCCATACCTGCCTGTAATACTCAATATCACCCGTCACGGCTCGGGATCTCGGCTCTTGTTCTGCTCTAGACCCATGCCTCAATCCCAACCTCTCGCACTCCGGTTTCTCCCGATTGGATGGGTCGGCCTATTAGTCGCACACAAACAATGTGCTCATAGGCCCAACAGTTGTAATAAGTATGAACTATCCAAATGTCGCCCCGTGATTTCGCCTACAAGCCCATAAACCCCTGTATAGCTCCGCCAAATATGCAGGTGCCCATGCAAAAGTCACGTTCCTTTCTATCATCTCCCAAATAACACACATCAATGCCTTTGGAAATCTTCCCCCTTCCGCCCTCGGTAACGCATAATACCCTACCGCTATCATTAATATCACTGCTAACCTTGTCTCCTCAGGGTGTGCTGCATACATTACCCCATATGTAAAAGATAAACCTCGCTGTGTCAAATCTCGTGCGTATGGACCAAATACTGCTGTTATCACTCCCCGTGCCGTGCTAGGTAGTGCCTGATATACTGGTTCTCCTGTAATAGGGAGTCTCAAAATCAAACACATCTTCCAATGTTTCTTGTCATCTCCCTGTTGGCGGATAAAGGTATTTGTCTCGGATTCCATCTTCTCAATCAATGCTCGCAACATAGCATGATTACGCGCATTCGTGAATAATAGCGGATTCCACTTAACCCCAAACGATTTATCAATGTCCATTCATTTGGTGTTACATCCACTCGGATTCGTGACAACAACACGGCACACTATCATTCATCCTCAATCCCGCCCCTCTGCCGCATACACCAAAACAACAAACAACCATTCAATCCACAAGCTTTTTTCAAACATTCTGGAAATTCCTCCAGTAACCGGTATCGGTTATACATAACCGATATCGGTTGAGTAACCGATACCGGTTCTCCCTAACCGCTACCGGTCACTGTCAATTACATACATCTTGCCTAAAACAACCACCTACGACAATAAATTGATCGTTTCTTCCTTTCTATATACACTGACATACCAACAACCCCGAATTACCTACCCCATAACACTCACCTCATCTATACCCCCGGCTATCATGTTGTCTTTCTCATATCTACTTCCTTATTCTTTTCCAGCTTATTCCCAAAAACATGCAGTAGTTAAATCACAAACAAAATGATACCTCTTGGGTTACAAATGACTTGAGGTGGCCCTTGTCTTCCTCCTATCCTGCCTCACCTGGATGCTTCTCTTGTTCGCCATGATCACCACCCTTTTCAACTTTGTCTTTCTCGCCTTCGAATCTCGGATCACATTCACTTTCCTTGTCTCTTTTCTCCTTCTCACCCAAATCTCTCATGCAAATACTGCCTCGGCCGCCAAAAGCGTCGCGTTCGCGTATTTAACCTCTTGCATGGCTCTAAAATTAAAACTCAAGTTGCCACCCTAGCTTTTCTATTTTTAGAAAAGCTCATACCTAAATAACCTATAGGTATCGGTCATATAACCAATATCGGTCATATAACTACCGACATCGGTCACCTAACCGATACCTGTTATACACCCTTTTGAAACAGTGGTTCTTTTCTTCATTCTTTCATAAATTTTTGTCGCGCCCGCCTCTTTTCCTGCATAACCACACCATTTACCACATTTATTCATCCACCACACATCATATCATTACAATTTCATTAAACATCATTTATTTTATACAAATACACAACCATCAACTACGAATTTCAAGACACTATCAATCTCTACATCATTTGGATCCAACTCATCCATACATATATCACAATGTCACAAAACCAACAATTCATCACATCACATATCATTCATATATACGTACAAAAAAACAAAAACAAAACCATCAACATCATCCATCTATCAACATGCCCACTAAACTTATCATACATTATATATTACCAAACCATTAACAAAATATTTAAACACATTTTTGAACACTACATATGGATCAAAACATCATCTATATATATATATATATACCAGTTTTCAAAAATACAATGTGCCCTACATCGGGGCCTCTCGTGATCTCATAATATACCAAAGCCGCACGCAGCCGCAATACCTACAAAAATCTCGACTCGGCTCGCAGGCCGGTCTCTCATATCAAAAATATACTCGGCTCGCAGGCCGGTATCAAATGTACAACCCGTACTCGGCTCGCAGGCCGGTATATAATAAATAAATGAATCAATACAATGAATAAGTGTCGCACGCAGCCTCTATCAATACAATCTGACCGGTTCGTCAGACCAAAGTGCTCGTGTCCCTATACAAAACCATGTCGGGGATCTATCGCTCTCCCCACCGCCCTCGGCACCTTTCTCGCTGGTCCCTCGTGGTGCCTCTCGCCTCTCGCCCCGTCACGGACACGCCACTTGGCCTATGGCTGCCCTCCCGAGATCTCTGGGCTGTGCGAGGTCTCGCCTATGCGCGCATACGCTGATACTCGACTGTATTATCAAGAATATCCGATAATATCGGGCCTCGCTCTAACCTCCATATAGCGATCTCGCGCCATCAAGGAGCTGGGCTGGTCCTCGCACTTAACACCAATACCTCGAGCTCGCATACTCGCACTGTGGCCGCGTGGTGGTGCCGCCTGCTGTGCCGCTCGCATTTACACTCGTGGTCGTGGTGCTGTGGTGGTGCTGCTCGTACTGCTGCACTACGCACTCTATGGTGTTTGTGGTCTTTGGTGGTGGTCTTACACCGTGCTCGTGCTCGAGCTGGGCTAGCGCCTTGTAAGGCCCCTATTCGTGCTGCTCGCAGCAGCCTAGCTGCCCTGTAAGAGCCGCACTCGACCCCGAGCTGATCCTCTCTCCTATAATCAGCAGCCTAAGTCCGGCCAAGGCAGGTGGTACTATCTCGCTGCTCTCTGCCCAGCCCACCATACCCTGTATGCTCCCGTGCACCCGGCATCATCCACACCCTCACCTGCTGGTCTCTCCGCTACCTGGGCCTGGGATCCAAGGCTATGGCACTGGCAGTGGGGCCTCTACATCATCCCTCCTGTACTGAGGGAAGGGAGGTGGCTCGTCCTGTCGCAGCCCCATCTGCCTGCGTACCCTCTCTAGGGGTATCCGCTCGTACTCTCCCGGCCTCCGTCCTGCTATCCGAATGTATCTTGGATCGGGCGCATTGTACGCGGCTCCTCTCGCCAGTGGTGACTCTCGTAGGGTCTCCATACAATTTCTCTTGTTGTAAGGCCCTTTAAAGCAAGTGTCTATAATAGGCCACATCCCGACCTGCAACAACTGCTCGTGGCTGGCCCACGACCCCAACCACCTCTGAAAGCCATATCAGATATACGACTGTGGCCCCTGCTACCGGGTAGCCCCTTATCGGCCTCGATGCATATGATGTGCTCGTATGTCCAACAAAGGCAACAAAAATGTAGAACAAATACCAAATCGCCTCCTCGGCGATAGCCCCATAACTCCTCAGAGCACCGCATTGCATGGATACACTGGTGCCCATGCGAAACAGGTGTGCTCCTCCACCATCTCCAGCAGCACCCCCATCAATGCTCGTGGGAAGCGGCCTCCCTCTGAATCCGGGAGGGCGAAGCAGGTGATCCCTATCATCATCAACACGGCAAGCCATGTCTCATGTCTGTGTGCGTGGTGCGTGTCATGTCACATATCCAATGCTCGCGCTTATGATACGTAAGAAGCGTGGCGCATCCCCAAAACTGCGCAGATCTTTGTCCATGGCGCTTCGAATCTACGGAAGATCGCTCTCCCTCGATCGGTAGCCGCAGGATGCGATACACATCCTCTAATGTGACGGTCATCTCCCCGGTCGGAAGATGGAACACATTGGCCGCCGGATCCCATCTCTCGATGAGGGCGACCATCAGGCTGTGATCCCTCTCTATCACTGCACCTCTGGACCCCGCCGAGTCCCACCTCGCGCATGATGGCCCAATGCGCCGCAGATACGTGTGGCCTCATCCGACTCAATAGTGGAGGCATCCTATCACGCATCGTCAACTGCTGACGTGCCTGCAAAACCAACCCACATTCTTAGACCTACTCTTTATTATAACATCTACTTTACCATCTAAACCCCCTTTCAGATCCCCCGACCACACCCCGGCTTTCTACCCCCTAAACAACCACCAAAACCCACAACCCAACCCAAAACCCACACCTAACCCACTCACACGGCCAACCACACCCTAATACCCAACAAGCTTCCCAAACCCATCCTAAACCCTAAACACACTAACCCACCACAAACCACCCAAACCCATCCTAAACCCTAAACACACTAACCCACCACAAACCACCCAAACCCATCCTAAACCCTAAACACACTAACCCACCACAAACCACCCAACCCACCTAACCCACCACCAAACCCTCAACCCATCCCAACGCCACCGAGCACTGGCCAATACGTGACCGACGCCGGTCCCTCCTAACTCAACCAAACCCGCAATTCTGCGACCGATGCTGGGCCGCTTGGCGACCGACATCGGTCATCGTTTTTTTTCCGGAGCCGAACCCCCGCGTGGCCCCCAAAACCCATTTTTTCCTATTTCTACCCATTTACCCACCCAAACACCCTCCAATTTTACCCACCTAGCCGCATTACCCTATTTTACCTATCTACCCTCTCCGTTTTTCAAATTACCTCCATTTACTCATTATTTCCTACAAAATACAAATTCTACCCAAACCCCCATTTAGCCTAATAACCATTTCAATGCATAAAATCACGAGTTTAAACCCCTAAAGTGCGACGACACGCCGCCGTGGTGGGATGGGTGGTGGCGGTCCACTGGTCCAGCCCCTCAGGCTCTCCGCTGCTCGTGCCATGGCTCCAATCACGATCTACTGGGTCCCTGGCCAATCACCTGCTGCCTCCTCCTCAATCGGGCCCACTATCAACTCTCTCCACCAATCAAATAGCTCCACCTCACTCAATAACCCTCCAAATCAACTCTCCACGTCAGACAAGTCGCTTTGGTTTGCAAATAACAAAAGTGACAATGACAGGCCGTATTTTTCTTTTTATAGGTTTTTCGACCTTAACCGATGTCGGTTTCATTTTGCCCTAAGGAACCGGTATCGGTCTCTTAACCGATATCGGTCATGTAGAATCGACATCGGTTCGTATCCCAACTTTCCCCCAAAATTTTTGCCCTTCTTTACCATTTGCCCCTTTTTCACCAACACCATCTCTATTCACCTGTGCTGAACACCATTTGTTCACTTGTCCGACCTGACCCAAGACCTCAACCTGCCATTTGGCCCGACCCAAGGCCGCAACCCTAACCATTTGGCCCGACCCAAGGCCTCAACCTACCTATTCGGCCCGACCCAAGGCCGCAACCTACCTATTCGGCCCGACCCAAGGCCTCAACCTACCTATTCGGCCCGACCCAAGGCCTCAACCTACCTATTCGGCCCGACCCAAGGCCTCAACCTACCCATTTGGCCCGACCCAAGGCCTTGCCCTCACTATTTGGCCCGACCCAAGGCCTCCCTTTACACTTCTGGCCCGACCCAAGGCCGCCACCCAACAACTTGGCCCAACCCACGACCGTACCACTTCCATACCTTACCCAAAATCAACACCATACACTTTATCCACCCATCCGGTAGTTTTTGGTTCAATCGAGCTCACCTGTTCGTGTTTTAGCATGATTAGGGTCCTTGACTTGATCTGTCGACCAGCTTTGCCCAGACCTAGACCGTGACGTTTATCTCAACCAAACCAACCTTTTGGTACTGCCGAACATGCCTAAACGCCCGGTACCTTACCTGTTATATACCCTGGGGCTACTTCCTATGCCTTGGATACCAGGATTATATCACCCTTGTTTGGATAAACTATCAACCTTTGCCTCTGCATTGCTGGTTTGCTCGTCAAATCATGTACCCTCGTCACACTATTGCATTTCAACATGCGTCTGCTTCCTTGGACCTACCCCATCATCTTACCATCCCTCTACCCCATTTACCCTTTATCAACCCTATCCCTGATTTCCCGTTCACTCAATCTGTGATAGATTTGAGGGGGATTACCTATACCCTTAACAGGAGTAACCACTTCATATTATTGTCCGTGCAGCTTTACAAAACAAGCTACACGACAATAAGGGGCTAATGTAGACACCAAATTTGTGTCTTACGACCCCTTGTGACCCGCATCTCATCTCGCAATCTAACCTCATTACCTAAACCTTACACAATTATTTATTAATTACCTTGTAATTGATAAATCCACATCACCTTACCCGCCACCTCACTTTGCCACCTCATCATGACCTAGCCCTAACCCTAAACTAACCTAATTAAGACCTGTGACTTGGTCTAGACTCACATCCATAACTAATGCCTCCTTACTCGCACCCAAAGCCGACCTTCTAGCCACTTGACCAAGCCCGCAACTGATCTCTCGGGAGAAAAGTAGGAAGGCGAGCTATTTTACTAAAAATAGCCTACTTTTTCCTTACCGATGCCGGTTCCTACTCGACCGCCGTCGGTTACGTAACCACCATCGGTTCCCTATAAATGGGCTCCCCAAACCAAAACAACGGATCGGAATTTCATTTTGGAGATCAGTCAAAGGATTTCTGGATCAACAGAGAGCATTGCGAGCGAGGAACAGAGTCCAGATCTTCACTTGACAGAGCAGAGACGAGTAAAGAAACCAGAAGTGTTTACAACCAAGGAGATCAACTTGCATCTTGGTCAAAACCAGTAAGTCACATCTTGCATGTCCTTTGTTATAACATTGCTTATGCTTCTTGAATCTCAGTCCTCCTAAATCCGTTTCTGAATCCACTACCCAACGTGCCATTGCATCTAACTGTCATTCTTTTGCTTCTAATCATCCCATTTCCTAATACCATCCAAAAACCAGCCATTACAAACACCATAGCTACCAAGAAGATCCTAGAACCCACCGGTATCGGTTATCAGTAACCGGCATCGGTTCCTCTGATCAAAACCAGAAAACCAGCATTTCCCCCTACCCAGTTTAACGAAACAATTTAATTGATATTTTGCAAGTCTTTTGTGTTAATTCATATTAGCAGGGGAACTGACCACCTTCGAAAGGAAGTTTTATATTTCCTGGGCCCAAGGCAGTTTCCTCATTTATTGTTTAATCAAAATCTTGTGGTCTTGTGTTCTTATTTGCAGGTAGTCCTTCCAAGACAAAAAGGAGTTCTCCGTAGTGATCACTGATCTTCTCTACGATACGCGCACACCATCTCGACATTCAAATGGTATTCCTCCTAACCCTAACCTCATCTGTTTCTAAAAGGAATGAAAGGATAGAAAGCAACTCTATTCCCGTGAAGCGAAACATTCCGAGTGAAACAACCCCAACCACCTCCGGGTTGCATTTATTTCATCTCATTATGGTGGTAGGTGAGAACCCTAGCAAACCCAAAAAGTGGTGAACTGTATTTTGCATTTTTAAGAATTTTTTCTCACCCAATTAAATATATCCAGTTGTAGTTGGATAGAGGACTTCGTAAGATTTCTGAAAAGTCCAACCTTGCATGAATCCAAGCTCCCTATCAAAAGTTATGGCCGTCTGAATATTTGGGTTAGGGTCTGCTTCCTGTCAGCGCTCAAAATGTTGCACCTCCTGAAGGTGCACCTTGGCGCATCCATCCTTATGTCGACATACCCTTTACGTGTGCCAAGGTGTGACATTTTCCATGTCGACACTCTATGTCATGTGCCCTTTACATGTGCCAAGGCACGACTTTTTCCATGTCGACACTCTATGTCATGCGCCTTTACATGCGCACGCGTGCAACTTTTGCCATGTTAACACTCTATGTCATGCACCCTTTACATGCGCCAAGGCACGAATTTTTCCATGTCAACACTCTATGTCATGCACCCTTTACATGTGCCAAGGCATGACTTTTTCCATGTCGACACTCTATGTCATGCGCCCTTTATGTGCACCAAGGCATGACTTTTGCCATGTCGACACTCTATGTCATGTGCCCTTTACATGCGCCAAGGCGTGACTTTTGCCATGTCGACACTCTATGTTGTGCACCCTTAACCTGCGCCTTGGCACATCCATTTACATGTCGACACTCTTTTTCCTGTGCCTTGGCGCATCCTTTTTCGTGTCGACATCCTTTGTTGTGCGCCCTTAACCTGCGCCTTGGCGTAATAAACATCAGGCTTTGAGTTTCTTTGATTTCCATATTCTTCTGCTTGTCTATATCTACCCAGGGGGAATATATTTACAACAATTTGGTGACTCAACGGGATCACCTACCTACTAGGTAGAATATCAGTGGCCTTTTAGCAATCCATTGGGTATGGAGTCATAAGTAATAACTTGAAACCAACTTGATCTCTGATCCCAAGCCTGATACCGCAACTCCTTCTTCGAGAGCACTCGAACCGTAGAAAACAACTCGAGAGTAGAAAAACATGTGCCAAAGCACTTAGGGAAATTGAAACCTAACTACAACAAGACAATGCACATACGCACTTAGAGGAATTGAAATCTAGGCTAATATTTACAAGGAAACCTTTTCCTTTTAGTAGCAATGTTTAAGATAGATTCTGTTAATCGGAATCGAAATTTCTTCTCCATCCAATGTAGACAATTGGAAGGCATTACTACTTTTACATCCCGTGACCATGTAGGGGCCACTCCAAATGGCATCAAACTTGGAATGCCTTCCTAGTTTTTCCCGATCTGCATCCCATTTCAGAACTAGGTCCCCTTCCTGGAAGGTCCTTGCTCTTGCCTTCTTATCAAACCATCTTTTTACTAAGGCTTGATCCTTTTCAATCATTAGAACTGTATGTTCTCTTATTTCTTCCAATTCCATTAACTCGCATACCGGCCTCCATTGGTTCAAACTCGCACAACTCCAATCGCTTCATGAGCTCCAATGCTGGCAATTCTAATGATATAAGCAATATTGCCTCTTTCCCATAGACCAACTTATAGGGATAATTACCAGTAGACCTCTTTGGCATTATTATGTTAGCCCACAATGCTGATTTTAGCTTGGTATGCCATGTCCTTTGGTTTTCATCTGAGTCCTTCGATGATTCTTAGCAAATTCTTGTTCATGGACTCGCTTGTCCATTACCCCGCGGGTAATAATTTGAAGAGGTGCTCAAATAGATTCCATTCTTGACAACCCATTCGTAATCTTGGAGCCTATGAATGCCAATGCATTTATCGATATAATAGTGGCTAGCACACCGAACACAGTCACTATTCCTTCATAAAATTCTAGTATGTTAGACTCATTTGCCTCTTTGAGTGCTACTTTGGTTTGGTCCACTTGGTGAAATAGTCCGTTGCCATGAGAATCCACTTATGGCCTTGGCTTGAGTTTGGGTTGATGACCCTAGTGAAGTCCAATCCCCATTGCATAAATGGTTGGTCAACCAAAATTGGGTGCAATGGAAGCGCCGCTAGTCTTTCTTTCGCTCGTGAAGAGTGCACATTTCTTGCACTTTATTATCCATGCATAGCAGTCATTGAACACCTGTGGGCCAATAATACCTTGCCTTCATTATCTTGAGAGCTGTTACTCATGGGGAGAAATGTCCTCCTGAATCTCTATCGTGAAAATCTCGTAACACCCTCTCAATTTGACCTATCCTAAAGTGCACCTCAATAGAATTCCATTGATGTCTTTTTTAAACAAAACACCATCAACAAGAACATATGGAATGGCTTGTAATTTGAAGTATCTCCTTTTTGCTTTGCTCATTTCTGGAGGGCATAGCCCGCTTGTAGGAAGTGTATCATATTCTGAGTCCAACAAGGAGTGACCACATCATCATTTCTTTTTCTTTACCATCAAAGCACTAAGGCGAGTCTCTTTTTCATCACCCGCTTCAACTTTCGACTCAAAGCTAGCCTGTTCACATAGTCCTTTCCACGTACTAGCTTAGTGACCTTGATCTCGATGTCATATTCCATGACATGGGTTATCCATCCTGCACATTTCTCATTTAGATCCTTGTTTAGAAGGAAGTCCTTGACTTACATGAGAGACCAACAATTGGATCTTGTTGTTTGAGACTAGGTGATTGAATTTCTTTAAGCTCCTGATCACTATGAGGACATGCTTTTCAATGAAAGAGTACCTATTTTCGTATTCCTCCAAGACTTCATGAAGAAAGCAATCAAGTGGTTGTTCTAATCCTTCCTTGTTTTCTTTGTACCAAGATTGCAGAATTTGTGTCTCCACCACCGAAGGCATATAGCACGAAGTCCTTGGAGAATTTTGGATTGACAAGAGTCGGAGCTTGAGATATAGCCTCTTTTATTGCCTCAAAACTTGCCTTGCCTTTAGATGTCCACTTAAATGTCATGCTCTTTTTCAACATCAGCGTTATTGGCTTTACGAGAGCTACAAAGTTTGGAACAAACCTGCAGACAAAATTGATTCTTCCCAAGAAGCTTTGAAGAGCCTTCTTGTGACTTGGCAATGGCAATGCTCGAATTACTTCAACTCTTTCTGGGTCAATCGTCAACCCCTCCTTTGAAACAATATGGCCTAGAAGCTTTCCCTCGTGAGCCAAGAATATGTATTTTTTGGGATTCAATGATACCCCAAATCTTCTACACCTCTGAAATACCTGCCTCAGATGAAAAAGGTGATCCGCTACATTTTTGGAGATTACAGTGATGTCATCAAGATATATCAAAACTATTTTATTGATCAACCACTTAAATGCCATATCCATTGCCCTTTGGAAAGTGGCTCTAGCATTTGATAGCCCAAATGGAATTTTCTTGTAGGCATAGGTGCCCCATTTGGTGGTGAAAGCTATATTGAACTGGTCATCTTCTTTCACCATTACCTGATTATACCCTGAGTAGCCATCTAGGAGAGATAATCTCTCTGAACCGGATACCACTTGCAATATTTGTTCCATTGAAGGAAGTGGGTAATGGTCTTTGAGGGATGCCCTATTGAGGTCTCGGAAGTCCACACACAACCTGATTTCTCCACTCTTCTTCCTGACTGGAACCAATTTTTCTACCCAACTTGAGTGCTTGATCGGGAATATAATGCTTTCCTCTATTAGCTTGTTTAACTCTTTCTTCATTAGAGGCTCAATGTGAGGGTTGACAGGTCTCTGCTTCTACCTGATGGGCTTAGCATCTAGATCCAATTCTATGGTATGTTGTGCTAACTTCGGATTGAATCCTCTCAAGTCTTCATAGCTCCAAGTGAAGACATCTGGAAATTCTTGGAAAAGCTGTATGAAATCTGATTTCTCTTGCTCAGTGGCCACTTTACCAATTTGAAGTGTTTTGCCTTCCTGAACTAGAATTGGCTCTGAATCTTCTCTCTTGACCTGTATGTTAGCCTTTTCCTTACGGAACTAGTCATTAGGGTTGAAGATAGACTCCAATGTTACTAAACCCTTAGGAAGCTTGTTTGTCCATAGCTGCACTACTTAATCCCCCGTCATCGCTACTCTAGTCTATCCCGATTCCTAGCTGAGAATTTAGCCTCTTCTTGTAAGAAATTGATGATCGTTGATCGTTCTCAAACACACTGCCACTTGTGTTATTATCGGAACTACCGGCCTCACAATCACATGGATATGTGGCTACATTTTTTCCTTTTGATGTTATCAACCACATCAAACATTGCTCCAACTGCTGCAAGGCTATCTGCGGCTTCATTTTTCTTCCTGGGTATAGACATGATGTTGAAAGCTTTGAAATCCTCAATAAAGTCCCATACCATGTTCTTGTAGTTCTTTAATAGGTCATTCTTTGTAGCATGTTGTCCCCTAACTTGATTGACGATCAGCTCGCTATCCCCGAACACCTGCAAGTTCTTTATGCCCTTTTTCCTGGCCCAATGAAGTCCATGAATCAAGGCCTCGTATTCAGATGTGTTGTTTGAATAGGAAAATTGGAAATAGAAAGCTGAATAATATTTGATGCCTTGAGGTGAAACAAGCATAGCTCCTCCTCCTGCACCTTGCCTACTCCTTGATCCATCGAAAAATAACTACCATACCTCATTCTCATCCTTATGGTCCGGGTTTGAGGATGCTAGGAATAGGTTGGTTTCCTTCATGTATGCAATAGACTCCTAGCTCAGATTCTTTCGCTTCTTGGTAGGGATCAAAAGCATGTACCTTGTTTGCCCATTCATCAAGAGTCAAACTGGAATGCTTCCAAATTTTGTGTCAGCTTCATCTGTGCTTGGATAATCTTCTTGATCAAATGCTGAATAGTTGGCATTGATTTGACTTGGAGTATGAGGCTCAATATGAAAATTTTCAATTGGTTCAGATCTGATTGTGACCTTAGTACCATATCTTGTTCTGAACAACATGTGTGACCAATCGGCAACAGATAAGTAGCCTCCAATTTTGGCTATGAAATCCCTTGATAAGCATAGGGCAAAGAGTGGTGGCAAATCTATCACTGACACATCTTGCAAAATGGTAACATTGGGGCATGTATGCAAGGTAAGATTCAAACCTTTAATCACTCCCACCGTTCTGATGTCCCATCCAATTGCAATACCCCCTTTGATATGACTTCATATTGGAGACCCAGCTGATCAACTATTTGCTTGGGCATGATAGAATTACTTGCCCCAGAATCAATCATGTAATTATGTACTAGTTTATCCCCAATAATTAATGAAAAATAGAATGGAGGGGGTTTCAAAACTTTACCTTGTTATCCTCCATGATTCCCTTCAGGCTGAACAAGATTTGTGAGGACATTCTCTTGCATAGGGACCTGCTGGTTCGAAGTTGACCAATCCTTCATGGCGGCTTGTAGAAGATCTCTTTGTCCTGGGATGGATAAAGATTCCCACATTGAAATGTTCACATGTGTCTTCTTCATTTGATCGATGATGTTGAAAGGGGATGAAACATCTCTTTGTTGTCCTTTAGCCTGCACATTCCTTTCTTGCACATGGGCAGCAACAACTGGCATTTGAGTTGGTTTAGAAGGTGGTTTGGACTATCCTTGCGTGTTTGGAACTGTATTTTGCTTACCAACACCTTGTGGAGTGATGGAAGGTTGTAGATCACTTGGAGCCAATGACTGCCCTTCACCAATGTTCCTCTTCTTTGATCTTGTGTTAGTTGCTACACTATGAGAAATTGTTTGATTCATGCCAAAAAAATCCTCACTTGCCAATTCGTAAGTGTGGTATCATTTGGAGCCGTGTTTTCTTTGAGATTTCCCTTGTTGCTGATTTGTTTCTTGACTCACTTCACCCTCTACGCCGATAGTTGTCACCATCAAGGCTTGGTTTAAAGCACCATTAAAGCACATAGATTGGTTGTGAGGTTCATTGCATGGGAAACACCAATCATACTCTTGAGCTATGTTGTTTTGCACTGGCACTAAGGCTTTAGAAGTAGATGCAACATTGGGGTTATAGGGCTGAAATGGTCTATTTTTGGGAGGCCTTTCTTGGCTTTGATTTGCAAGTTGGATTGGGTGGCCTATTAGGTGGTATGGTGGCCTAGCCTGGTACTACGCTTGAGGCTGATATGGTCTAGCACTTTGAGCTTGTTGTCTTTTGATAGTCACTAGCTCATTTCCAAGGTTCTGTAATTGTTTCATAACCTCCTGGAGTTCATTTGAAGCACTAGAGGATGAAGTAGAAGTTTCATTTGAACTTTGATTTCTAGGAGTGGGAATAGGAGCCAAAGTGGGTGCCTGACTAGTGCTTGGATTTTCTAAGTTTGGATACAAGGGCATGGGAGGCCTAGGAGCCAGCTTACCAGCTTGAATAAGACAGTTTTCAGCCCTAATGGCAATGCTATAAGTAGCAGGTAAGGTTGTGCCTCCCATAGACTGAATTAACATAGAAATATCAGAATTTAAAGCCTTAAGATAGTATAGAAAAGAAACTTCAGCTATTGGCCTAATGACCCACTGGAATTCTATCCCAAGACCTTTGAAATCTAAAGTTGAAGTCAATCAGCTGCTCATTGGGAGCTCTCTTGATAGTTGTCAATTGTTCCAGTAAAGATAAATTATCTCCCTTTTCTCCAAACTACTCATGGAGAACTATGCATAACTGATTCCAATTTTGGATAGAACCAGCTCCAAGGCTCCTAAACCATTGCAATGCCTTCCCTTTGAATGAAGATGCCAACAATTTGACAACAACATCCATTTCATTTATCTCATGGATTGCACAAACGTTAGCAATGTCTTTGACATGATCACTAGGAGTGGTATGATTTTCTCCAGTGAAAAATGGAATGTTCTTCAATGCTGCAATTGGAACTAGATTTTGTGCATTGAGGGCAAGTGGGCTACTACCAGTGAAATTGAAAAAGGGATTTGGTGGTAGATGTGCCATTATGATTGGCCTAAGAACTCTGGTTGATGCGAGAAAAGGTCTACCAGGTGGAGGTGTAGACAAATTCTGGTTAGGTGGAGATGGTGATCTTTGTGGTCTTCTTCCTCTCCTTCCTCTGCTTGGTGATAGCTGCAAGTGGACAAATAGCCCCTCTTCTTGAGTATCAGACCTAGTTTGAATTCTTCTCATGTACCTGGGTAACCTGTGCTGCTATACCATTGAATTCTATCCCTTTGGAGTCGCTAGATGTGTTAGAAAGTGAGCCTCAAAAGGCTAGATTCTACCAAGTTACACACCAAACTTGACAAAATTTAAACTCAAAATTTTGAAAGACCTGTATTTTTGAGATTTTAGGGTTTGGAATTTGATTTGGAATGACAGTCTCGAAAACCCAAAAAATGCCAGACTTCGAAATCCCGAAATCCAAAATACCAAAAACCATGAAATTTTGAAAGTTAAAATCTCAAAAATCTAAGAATACCCTTTTGAACATTATCCCCCAATCTATCAACTAGTGAAATTTTGACTTGTTTCAAGCAAGTTAAGCCTTTGAAAATCGATTTCAAAGTTCAGCACTGGAAGGTGAAAAATCTAAAATTGTAAAACCCGTAATTTTTAGTCTAAATTTCCTAAAACTCCTTCAAATCCTGTGGAATGACCTCTTGGTCCCACCAGTGCATCCCAAAATGTTGATGGCGAGTCACAACACCCCTGAAATACCTATAACTTGATGGGTTGAGACTCTCGGTGCGATTGCATAACATGGAGCTTTTCCTAAGTGTGGGACCTTGTGAAATCGGAAAATATCTCAGACGAAGGCCGGTTCCTATTCCTCTGTTTAGATGCACACATAAAAATACAAAGGGTTTACTCAAAACCTAAACTAACTTGCCAAGGAGACAGGGGGTAAGAAGATGCCTAAAAATAAACCTAAACTAACAAAGGTGATGCACCGAGGAATGAAGAACACTGTCTTGCCAATAAACACAGACCATTAAAATGCAATGCAAGATCATGCCTGAGATATAGCAGATTGCGGTGAAAGATCGAAGGATGCAAAATGAAAATAGAGAGGGTTGAGAATCATCCATAGACATGCATTATTTTCTCCAATTGATCTGATACAATACACTACAGAATGCCAAGAGGTAAAGTTGCATTACAATTTTAAATGGGAGGTTTGAACTTCCACAAATTCACTTGCCAAAGAGAAGAAGGGAGGGGCAAAACAAGAATGTCCAACCTTTAGAAAGAAGCTCGTCCTTAGAATTTATAGGAAGAATGAGAGAGGGAAGAGAGAGGAAATCCAAATCTACCCCAACCACCTCCAGGTTGTATTTAATTCATCTCATTATGGTGGTAGGTGAGAACCCTAGCAAACCCAAAAAGTTGTGAACTGTATTTTGCATTTTTAAGAATTTTTCTCACCCAATTAAATATATCCAATCGTAGTTGGACAGAGGACTTCATAAGATTTTTGAAATGTCCAACCTTACGTGAATCGAGCTCCCTGTCAAAAGTTATGGCCGTTTGAATATCTGGGTCGTGGAGTGCGCTTCTGTCGGTGCTCAAAATGTTGCGCCTCGTGAAGGTGCACCTTGGCACATCCATCCTTATGTTGACATACCCTTTACATGTGCCAAGGCATGACTTTTTCCATGTCAACACTCTATGTCATGCACCCTTTACATGTGCCAAGGCACGAATTTTTCCATGTCGACACTCTGTGTCATGCGCCCTTTACGTGCGCCAAGGCGCGACTTTTTGCCATGTCGACACTCTATGTCATGCGCCCTTTACGTGTGCCAAGGTGTGAATTTTTCCATGTCAACACTCTATGTCATGCGCCATTTACATGCGCCAAGGCGTGACTTTTTCCATGTCGACACTCTATGTCATGCGCCCTTTACATGTGCCAAGGTGCGACTTTTGCCATGTCGACACTCTATGTCATGCGCCCTTTACATGCGCCAAGGCGTGAATTTTACCTTGTCGACACTCTATGTTGTGTGCCCTTAACCTGCACCTTGGTGCATCCATTTACATGTCGACACTCTTTTTCCTGCGCCTTGGCGCATCCTTTTTCATGTCGACATCCTTTGCTATGCGCCCTTAACCTGCGCCTAGGTGTAATAAACATCGGGCTTTGAGTTTCTTTGATTTCCATATTCTTCTGCTTGTCTATATCTACCCTGGGGAAGATATTTACAAAACATCCTTTTATTTCAATATATGTATGTCCAAAATTTGGGTTTCTATTCCTTTTGTAACTCTCTTTATTTCTCTTCCTTGCAATTAAGCCTTAAAACCTTAACTAGGTCTTCAAGAAAGAACGCCATACATAAATTAAAATTTAGGCCATATCCAGATGAACTAAAGGGTAATTTATGGACCCATTAAACCATTTGACATGGGTATTGAGTTTTCCACTTGATTTTATTGAATATCTCCTACTTCCTTCAAAGCAATTAACCACTCAAACTAGGCTTTCATATAGACCTGATCTATAGTCCTCTCGAGTGACCGGTAAGGAAATCTCCTTCTTCCACTAATGAAACTCAAAAAAAAATTCTTGAATATTTATGAGTACTTCCTTAATATGTTTTCTACAAAATCACATGTCTTATTTCCTTGGTTTGGGGCATCAACTACCATGCCCTAGATGTAACTATGAAAACCTCTTCTAAGAACCGAGAAGGATTAAAACTCTTCATGGGGTTTGTTCATACCTCATGCATGTGCAACTATCACTAGACAAACTTCACTATTCCAAAGAAACTTGGATCTAACTCTTTCATCAAGCACACCTTGTTGTGTAAATGGACTTAGGGTATACAATTGTGATTTCAATCAAAGAATGTCTTTTACTCTTTAACAATGGATTTTACAATTCTTCCTCATAGTTTTCAACTACAAAATATCATTTCCTTTCCCTCACAAGCAAGAAATCTCTCATTAATTTCTCTTCCACATGAACATAAAACTGAAACAAAACAACCTTAGCATATGAAATTTGATGTGATACAACATTATCATTCCCAAAGGGAGCTATTGTTCTACTCACCTAACCGAGTCTTAAGCATGTCATACCGCATGTATGCAAAGTATCTATGATCTATATTTGATCTTCCTCACTCTACATATACTAACTACCTTGTCCCTCTTGGAACAAAGATAATCCTCCCATTCTCTTTCTTTGCAGTAACCGCATATACTTTGCACTATAAGACCCTAATGTAAATAGAAGAAGAAAAAAAAGTCTCAGCTTTTTTCCTTCACTCCACTAATGCTTTCAATTCCTAAGTTAGTCATTCTCATTTATTATGGCTAATCTATGACATACATGTGATCATACTGATTATTAAAGACTTGCACAATGCCTTCAATCATTTTACCACACTATGCACTAATAACACTTACCAATCTTGTAAATGCACAAAAGAAATAAGAATTTTATCATTCAATTCCCTTTCCAGAGTATGCTTTCTGATTAGATAAATCACAAAACTAAAACACGGTTCTAATGTTCTTCACTAGATCTAAGACTAAAAAAACCATAAACACAACTTCTCATCAAAATATTGGAGCTCCAATCTTCCATTCATTGTACCATTCAAATGACGGAAAAGACACTTACAAAGGAGACTTAAATATGCTTTTACGAGGTTTTCTTAACTGAATTCTTGCCCTTATACCTTTCATATACATGGTTTTAGCTTTTAAGACAAAATTAGAAAGGCTAATTAGTCTAGGATTCTAGGGTTTAAGCACTAGTTCACAAATAGGTCCTAAATAAGACTCCTAAGGCTAAATAGGACCAATTACAATATTATGAATACCATGATGCTCTAAGATGAAAAATCACATCCTGATTACACTCTAAAATTTCCTATAAGGATTCAAATGTCATTTTTGAGGGAAATGAAAAAATGAATTTTGAAGGACCTATACTAAACTAACACCACAAGAAGACTATAGATATATTCTTGGACCCATGACCATACATGGAAGCCAAAAATTGATGAAAAATTGATCTATTTACGAGAGATGGAGATAATGCTCTGCATCATGAATTCTTATGCTTTGGCTTGTATGTTTCCACAAAGTAATATATTACTCGACATGAACCGTGATCCTTGATCGAAAACAATAGATATTATTACTCCAAACCTCTGGAATATATGCTCATATAATAAATATACAACTTTATCATCTCTTGCATGTGGCAAATCTTACACCTTAGGCCATTTGGTGACATGGTCAGTACAAACCAGAATGTATTCCTTCCCTTGAGAAGTTGGGTCAATTGGTCTAATGAAATCCAATCCCCACTTCTCAAATGGTTCCAAGAAAACCTATGGTTGGAGTGGCATATCTGATGTAAATTTTGGTTTCACCATCATTTGGCATTGATCACATCTCCACACATACTTCTTGACATCCTTAAACAAGGAATACCAATAGTAACCAACTCCTAAAACTTTGTGAATGGTCCTTTGAACTAAATAATTCCCTCTTGATGGCTCATCATGACATGCTCTAAGTATTTCAAATACTTCATCCTCAAAGCTACACACCTACGTAAAACATGGTCAGGTCCACATTTAAAAAGAATTCCATTTAACCATGTATACATCACACTTTGTTTAATTAATTGTTTTCTTTTCTTTTGTGTGAAAAAGGTTGGAAACTTCCTTGTAGCCAAGTAATTAGCCATATCTACATACCAAGGAGAGGTAGTATAAATTGCAAACATATGTTCATTTGGAAATTCATAATTGACTTTATCTTCCTCATCTGAAGTATTAAGTCTTGAAATAAAAAAATCTAACACATTAGATTTACCTAGTTTATCAATGATTTTAATGTTAAATTCCTGTAGTAACAAAAACCACCTTACAATATTTCCATGCACTAAGGGTTTGATCATTAGATACTTGATAGCAGAGTGGCCAATGTGAACAATCACTTCATACCTGTGATATAATGGAGAAACTTGTTGATTTAATATAAAAAAGTAATATGTTTTCTCCATTGTGGTGTAATTCCTATCAGTAGGGGAGAGGATTTTACTGATGTAGTAAATAGCATACATAGGCTCTCCCTCCTCTTGCTGTCAAAGGACAAAACTTACTGCTTCATTGGAGGCATTTGTTCCTATATGGAAGGGGAGATTCCAATTCGGGCCTCTCAACACTAGTGTACTTATTAACTTACCTTTGATAGAATCAAAAGCTTGCTGGCATACTTCTATCCATTCAAATTCAAAATCTTTAGTTAGGAGAGAAAATAATGGAGAAACCATCTTACTAAAATCTAAGATAAACCTTTAATAGTAACTGGCATGGCCAAGAAATATTCTTACCTCTGTTTGGTTTGTATGAGGTGGAATTTTCACAATGATATTGACCTTGTGCGAGTATACCTTAATTTCCTTGGTTGAAACATGATGGCCTAAGACTATCCCTTATTCCATCATAAATAAAAAAATTTCATGATTAAAGGATAATTGATGTTTTCAAACCGAGAAAGGAATTTGCCTATATTTTCAACCGCCTCTTGAAACATTGCTCCATAAATTGTGAAATCATCCATGTAAATTTCTACACAACCATGGGTGAGATTAGAAAAGATTACCAACATGGCTCTTTGAAAAGTGACATGAGCATTACATAAACTAAAAGGAAACACCCTATAAGAAAATGTTCCCCATGGACAATTGAGAGTTATGTTGTATTGATATTTAGGTGCTCCTGTTATTTGATTGTATCCACTAAAACCATCAAGGAATGAAAAGTACCTTTTTTCTAGATAAAATATCTAAAACTTGATCAATAAAATGTAATGGAAAATAGTCCCTATGAGTTACCATGTTCAATTCCCTATAATCAACAAAAACTCTCCATTTCCCACTAGTTGTCGATAATGGATAAATGAATCCTATCTTAAGAAGTTTTTCAATCTTAGTTTTCACAATGTCTCTTAAAGCATGGTTTATAATTATTTTAGGTTTCATGACTAGTCTAGAAAAAAAGTGGTGTCGGTATGTTGAGTATAAATACTAGGATGAATACCCTTCATGTCATTATATTCCCAAGAAAAATATGGGGATGAGAGCATAAGATTTCAAATAGGGTATTCTCTTCCTTACTAATCAATAAACTATTAATTGTCAATGTCTTCCCTAGGAAAATAGGTAGTTGTTTGGTACCTAGATGAAGAGAATATACAATAAGATAATCTCTCAATAACACATTCAATGGACACCTATGGGGAAGTAATATGTGAACAACATTGATATTTAAAAATATGGACTTAGTTAGATCTAAGTGTAAAATGACGAGATGATAGGCTAGTTGTTTTCATCCATAAAATCATCTCTTGTTTCAATTAGTTGTAGCACAAGACTCAAAGTGAACCTAGCATAAGAATCGGGAACAAGAATTAGACTATTTCTAACACAAGGCCCATGGGAACCATATTGAATTTGATTTGAGTGTTCTTTAATTACGACATTGTCCAAAGAAGAGATGATGTCATCTGAATCATCTGAATTTTCCTTACACCATTGTTTATTGTCTATAGCAAAAGGTTTTGTAGCAAGGTATATTGATATTTTTTTGAATTTTTTCCATTTGTAATCACCATATTCCCTATTCTACATCAATAAGGGAAAAATAGTGGCTGAAAAAGGTATCCTAGAATTAGATGGTTTCCAATCTTCCTGTTCTTAATTTTTATGATCTTAAATTCCCGACTAGTCCCAAGATTCAATAGTGACAGTGACATCTTTCATAATTCTATTTTTTTGTTTACAAACTGATCTGCCATTTGTAAAACTATGGAGGATGATTGTTGTTCAGAAGTGATATTACATATAAAGTATCTATGGTCATATAATTGATAATAGCTCCTAGGTCAATTAGAACGTTAGGAATATGGACATCTCCTATGAAAATTGTAATAATAGAGCTTCCAGGGTCTTCTTATTTAGGAGGGGTCATATTCCCTTCTAGAATACTAGCAACTTTTCCCATCAACATGGATGGTTTTAGGTTGATTATTTGTTCTTCCTGAAGTCTTAAAAATTCTCTTTGATAGTTTTGTTAATTCATGAATTTCGTTAAGTGATTGCAATAGGGGAATCGTAATACTCAATTTCCTACCCCCGATTCAATCTCGAATCTAGTTGATCGATAATTATAGTGTTGTTATTTTCCAATAGTTTGGATGGAAAGGGAATGTCATTGTTTGATTAAGGATTTTTCTCAACAATATGACTAGGTTGTGTTTCTTCTGGTTTTTCTGTTTCTTGGGTATTTCTTCTATCACAGGAGATGAAGGTTTTGAGGTAACCTTCTCTGAACGTAGCAATATATTCTTACAATCCACAGAGTTTATTGTGGGATTTTTATGTAACCTCACATATTTTGTATTTTCTATAGTTTGTGCTAGTATTTTTGGTTGGACAAGTTGATCGGATGGGGCAAAATTTGTAGGTCCAATCAACAAGGCTTGTTGACCTTGGGGTCTTATTTGATTATAATATTGCTGCCTAGATCCTTGAGGTACATTCCACTGTTGTTGGTACTAAGGATTAAACTATTGAAATGGTGGAATGTTTGGATGTGGAGCCCAAGGTTGTTGATAATAATTTGGTGGGGCATTCCATTATGGGTTCCACTCTATCGGGCTTGTTGAGCCCAAGGTTGGGGATATGGCCATGGTGCATTCCATTGATTTGGGACCCATTATGATTTTAGCATGTAGGATTGATTTTGGTTGGACTAAAAATTTCCTCCTTACCTCTGATCCATATAGTTCAACTCAACTTCATCTTGTGTGTTCTATTTTAGATGATTCTTCAGTAAGGGAAGCAACCCACATTGGTTTGTGGCATGCTTGAGTTCACAAAGAAGAAAAATGTTTGTCTTGTTTAAGGGGCATTCCTTAAGTCCATGTTTATCTCTACATCTTGGGTAGTAGATGAAAAAAGGACCTATATTCCTAGCTTTCTCCCTATCCATAGTTTTATTGAGTTAAACCAAAAGGTCTATTGTCAAATTTGTAATTTCTTCCCTCAGCTTGGATATATCGCCACTAGCAATTTTTCCTTTCTTTCTATGAAATTTGGGTCAAGTTCGGGAGTAATTCCTATAGAGGTCAATGATTTCTATGAATTATAGTTTTTCATGTCTCCCTTCCCCATAATATTGAAGGCTTCCTATGTGTCCTCATCCAACCCCTTTAGGAATAGAGTTTTAAGTAGATTAATATCTATAATAGTACCACACGCCCTGTGAAGGAAGAGGAACCTATCAAGATAATCCTCCACACTCTCATCTTCCTTTTGTTGAATTCTAAATTTCTTCTTGTCTTGGAGCTGCAGTAGTCTTGATATTTTTCTAAGAAAATTATTTCCATCTCCTCCCAATTATGGATGGAGTTAGGGGTTAATCCATGAACCATCTCATAGTTGTGTCTTTTAAAGTGGAGGGAAATAACTTGAGCTTATGGGAATCAAAAGTGTAATCATAAATTTGGCACAAGACCTTGAATTCAAAAGGAATTGGTTAGGATCTTCTAAGACTAATCCTTGAAAGGTGGGTAAAATTGAGGGAGATATGTTTTTCATAGGAGCCTGATCATTCGGATCTAGTTGTCTAGGATAGGTAATGTTATGCTAATTGGATGGTTTCCATTTTATTCACCGTTGGGGTTCTTTACTTCATCATCCATCCTTCTTTGGTCAACAAGTTGTTGCACAGGCTAGTTTTGAGGGGGATTTTGAAAATTTATCCTAAACAATCTACCTCTACAACCTCTAGGTCTAACCATAAAATCCTATCATACTGAGGATAGTTCCCTAACAATCATTGATTAACCTGATTGTTTGTATTCCATGCACTCCAAAGCATAGAGGATTCTTGTTGTCACTTCAAGGTCTCTTTTTTGCTTAAGAAAGAATTATGGAAATTAAATTTCTGAATGGAAACTTACCGACAACCAGAAAACACTTCTAGCTAGCACCTTTAACCTTTGATAACACCTTCCATTTCCCGCAATGATGTCAAAAAGTGATGAGTATCATTCATACTCAAACTTTAGTTATATTATATTTTTCGGTCAGTGGTGGTGTCCATGAATGTTTGCAATAAAGGGAATAGTAGGAATTGTTCTCAACATGTAATTAACAATAGACTTACTGCAATTAGGAAATGAAATGCATTGAAAGAAAAAGAATATTAAATATGGGATTTAAAGGTATTTAACACATTTTAATTTTGAAATGGTAAATGCATTACAAATTATGGAAAGGAAATAACAATAAAACTCCCTTATTGTTGGGGAGGAACAACCCTTGCTCCTTCCCTTTAATTACATTCAATGCTGAAAGTCACACAAGAAAATATTCCCCTGAATCTACAATTTTATTGAATTGAAAGAGTCTACTTTTACAATAATCAACTAACTCAACCGAAATGATAAATATTAATACATTAGGTCTTTTATACTAGAGCATTCCTAGTTCCTCTAGGAGAGAACTAGTTTATTTATAATAACTAGCATATACTTAACTGGATGTTGACTAAAATAATGATTATCTATTTTGAGAATTACAGTTGTGGAAGGAGTAGTCTATGAAATGTTTGAATTGAAATAATATTGCTAACCACAAAGGAGGTCCATAATTGAATCCTTAGATAGAGTCTATCGGCTGCTAGAATTTATTGAAGATCCTATACTGATTCCACTGAACCATGGTGATCAAAGTGTTCATTTGCATCATGTCTCCAAGAAGCTAGAGCTTAACTAGGAGTGATTGAAATTCATAATTTTTATAAAGGTAGGTTGAAATAGTGGCACATGTTTCATGCTCATGTCATTGTGCTACCAACTGTATCAACTCAAAGTTCAACCATCTGAGATATTTATCTCTTATGCACAATTTCCTTCTTTCAAGGAAATCTGAATTAGTGAGTTGAATGAGCCATGTGCTCCTTAGTAAGTCCTATGCTAATGCAAAGGTGAGTCCTGCACTAGTGTACCAAAAAGTCATGTGTTACTCTGCAATTAACTGTTGTGATGAATCAACAAATGATTTCCCAAATATATTGTTAATGCTCATAAAAGGGGTCATTTAGCCATATTTGAGGAGATAATAACAAGATAATAGTAATAATAATATGAACCACATTTCCTTCCAAAACATAGTAAAGTATTAATTATAAACTGCCAAAATTATACATCATGTAACATGATATTAAAATAATATGGGGTTTCACATAGGTTTAAAAATAAAAAAATAGGGGTTCATCGGGATGTTAATTTTAAATACCCTGGTTTTCATTAATTATGCCATACTATGACCTTTATGGGTTTGAGACTATTATTGGGGAACCTAGGTTTTTATTTCAAAAGATGTATTTTTAGAGAAAACCTTATCAAATCTTTTCTTGGATGATTACGAAACTCACCTCAAGTGGATGCAACCACACTTGAAAATGCTTTATTAGAGCTTACTTGTGTCTAGCATTGGCTCCCGATATGGCTCAACCATGTGGTAATTTATATTGGTGTGAGTTTTGTATAAATTTTGGTTCATTCTTCATCTATAAATGTGGAACTAGATATGAGGTAACTCCTCAAGTTGACTGTGAAACTCAATATTTGAAAATGGACTTGTCGAGCTAGTTATGTTGGGATTTAACAAAAGCTTGTGGTTTATGGAAGATCTCTCTGAGTTGAGATCCTCAAATCGGTTGAGTTATATAGAAATCCATTTAATGAATGATTTGAGTTTTGTTTATTATTTTGTCACTTTTTATCAACCATGTTGGTGAAAGGAATTCTAGATATTGACTTACTATTTGGATATATTATATGAAAGATAACTCTCTCAGTAAAAGTTCCTTCTTCGAATGCAAAGTATGACTTTAAAAAGGGACTAATTTTAAATAAGTACCATGTTGTAATATTTTTTCAAGTAATTAGGCTTCAAATTACACTAGTTATAGTGATGATAATGTGTGAAGTTCGTGAAGTGTGGGTTTATTGAAATAAAATCTTATATCATTCCACCTTGTAACATGTTAGAGTATGTTTAATATTACCTTAAGAAAATAACTATACTTAACCCCATCTTTTATATTGAAATTTATGAAGAAAAGTTGTTATGGAAATAAGGTTCCTTTAGATGATTTGAGTTATTTTCCTTAGCTTTAAAAGAGTCGAATGGAGTTGTATATAGATGTGATTTTGAGACATAAAGAAGTTCATGTTATCATGTTTGTAAGGACTAGGTTGTTAATTGAAATGTTATGTTCTTTATAAAACATCAAGGTTTTGGTAGGTTACTCTAGTTTATCATTAGACCTTTAAAAAGAATGATAATTTTGAAAGTCTAAAAGGCTAAATTATTTACATTCATTTAAACCATTATATAACAACATGATTGTGGATTATGAATCCATGCTAGTTATAAAAGACTGACCATGTATAAAATATCATTTCAGTTGTAGGGAAAAATATAACATAGAGTTGGGAAAAGAAGGATATCATGGATTTCATTGCTAATCTTGTTTCAATTTTTACGAATGTAAAACATATGATTTTAAGTGGAATATAATTTGGAGAATTATAAATAGATCATTGGGCCTAGTATATATTAACTCGTGCCTAATCATGACTTTAGCTTGTAAAATAATAGGGTTGAATATTATGTTGTAAGAGGTATAAACATTATGTTATGTCTTGAAGAGACAATTAGTTATCTCAATTATTACTCGGATGCCAAGTCACGATAATTGTAGTGTTGGTGTTGAACTTATTAACTCAATGATTACCTAAGTTGATAAACAAGTGGACTTAAAAACTTAAGAACAAAAATAATCTCAATACTATGAATGAGACGATTGTTTGGTGAATGAAGGGACATGTTTCATGTGGCTTGTGTGTAGTCACAAAACTAGGCTAGCTAGCATGATGCCCTAAATTATGGTTGTGGTAGTGCAAATGACTGATTGCATTGTCGATCACCATTTCTTTTGTGTTATGCTCATGAGGTTACACAAAGAAGATACACAATCTATATACCTTTATAAGGTTTAAAAAAATGATATACTTTGTATATTAGCTTGTAACGATGTTTTTAGGGGATCGAGTAGGATCTGAACCCTTGTAGTTGCACATGGTATCATAGGTCATCTAGTTAGATTCTAAAAATTAATTAATGATGGATTAATCTCATGTAAGAAATTAATCATTAAAGGCATCAAGATAAATAATGAATGTTGAAATAATTCAATAGGATCGTAAATGATATTACTCGTTTCAGTATGATAACTTAAGGGATTCATAACTCATGTAAGCTGGAACCTAATGGATGTGTGTTAAATTAATTAAAGGAATAAAGCTGTAATTAATGATTTGAATAAAAACACCTTAGTTCAATGCATAATTAAAGAGGTATTACATTCCATTCCATTCCATCGCACTCATCCACATCATATTGCATATATTGGTTGCACATTGTTCTTTCCTGCTTATACTTGCATGATACATATTTCTTACTATGTTATCTAGACACATTCTATGTCATTATATTTTGTATATACACATGGGTGTTCACTTTCCTTCTAGTTTTAATTGTAGAATTTACAAAAATTGTTACATGTAACATGGATTTTTGGCATTGTACCTCTTACCAAATTCATGCAAAGAGGCTCTAGGGGCATCCAATTTCATACACATCACAGTGCTATTGTTTCAATTTATGCATTTTACTATTCATACTAGCACACTACTTTAATTGGATTATACATGCTTTAATATACTTGTTAGCTCTTTAACATGCTAGCGATTACTTCATGTGCAACATTTGTCTTGCATTAATTAGTTGTTACCTTGGTTGTATGATATCTTAATTTTCACTATTTTTCATTACTTTCTATTATATGCAATTGTTTATAGGTTTTTCCCTTTATCTTGTGTAAAAATGTATTCTTTTGGCCACTTCGGCCTCAATTGTCTTGTGACATCATGAGTGGTGTCTCATGTTTGCAACCCACTTCTCGTAGTCTACATTGTCTTCTTTATTATTAGATTACATCTTAGCTTTTACATGTGTATTTTTATTGTTTACTCTAACACTTGTTTTTAGCTACTTCGTTTGAGTGTACCTTGGTTTTACCAAGAACACTCCCTCCCCTACAAGGATCAATTTTAACATAGCATCCCATCCTAATTTGGGTCATATAATCCTTGCAACATCGCATGCACCCCAAATGAGGGGGTTATCGGTGGGTGAATCGGTCGCCACCCCATACATCAGTTCACCATCACAGTAAAACATAGTTTATTACCGATATAACACAATCTTGAGTCTCAACAATGGCCTAGAATCTAACTTGGGTACACAACAGAGACAACCATGCCCAAACATAGACAGTAGAACCTGCACCTATGAATCTTACATGGAACCTATGACCGGGGGAAGTTACATAATTTTTTTCAGTTTGGCATAGTCGAAAACATTTTACAAAACATTTACACGATAGACTTAGGCCTTCAACACTCGCCATGAATGCATGTTATCATCTTTTCTATTTCTATGTTGAATCTAACTTGATTGAAATGGATCAGATTTTAACACACAATCTAGAGTGGTTTTTACATCTTAGGAAAAAGTCAAAGGTTGGTGAATAAGCTGAAAGTGCAGCAACAAATTTACACAGAAATTAGACACAATAATATTATATCTTCTATATATCTGCACAACATGTTTGGCTAATATATAGCCAATACAATAGAAGAACTACTTCCTAGAAAATAGGAAGTCAACAAACAACTTACCCGTTTATAATTTTACAGTACAACAAAACTCTATAATAATATATTGTTGAAACAATATATTATAACAATATGAGTTATAATACCAACTTAATTACATCACATAATTATAATATAACTTTAATAATAATGTGAGCACTAATAATATGAAATCCTAACATTCCCCCTTAGTGTGAACATGGGGAAAAACTGTTGTTGTACTTGCACCTGCTCATGATCTGGTGATTTTCACAGGATGATCACAAACCTCAAGGATGGTTTTACAAATGGTTGACCACAAACTGAGAATGGTGGTTTTACAAATGGTTTACCAAAAACCACAAGGTGATGGTTTTGCAAATGGATTACCAACAACCAAGAATGGTGGTTTTGTTATTGGTTTACCACAAACCACAAATGAAGGTTTTCAACTAGTATGCAAAGTACTATTCTCATCCCTCATCACATCTCATTGTAGGGAATAACATAGGAAATTTTGCTGAAATATACTACTCATACATACATAGAAAAAAATGACATAATGGAAATGGAACATTGGATCATGTTCCCCCCCTCAATGTGAAATTTCCACTTATTGAAAACTGCAAACTATACCACACTGGAAGCACTAAAATCAAACTACACACACATGTCACCAAAGCTGGTATGCGGCCCTATCATTGGCAACTGACGAGAGGTCGCTGAGTGACCTCCAACCTCTGTTTTCCTCCATCCTCTAGTCTCATGCTGCTAGCTCAGCAAATTTGGCTTCGAGGCTCAATAGTTGTCAGGACATCGGGTAACACCAAAAATTCATCCATAAGGTAAAAGTTATTAATTTTTACAACACTTTTGACAACACAAAAAAGACAAGAATACTACTTATGAGATATAAGACAACTCAACTCTTTTGACAACTTTATACTAATAATGACTATTGACTATAGTCATATCTTATAGAAGGACTTTTATTTTTGACGCAATGACTCTTTTACAATACATTATTTTTTGACGATAATGACAAATGATAACTTTATTATTGCTTTGACATACAAATAAATGACCAAAGATAATATTTGAATATTTAAAAAGTAATCAGACATTACTTTTTACTATAACACTTGATTTTAATTGACTATCTAATGAACACAATGAAGAACTATGACTTCAAAACAAACTTATTAATACAACAAAAAAATGACCACGTAAGTGAATATACTAATGATCATTATAAAAAAACTTTAACTGGACAAAGCATAAATGACACCTAGACTTCAATTTGTGACAAGAGATGCAAAACTAATTACAAATCTATGGACTCGAGACAAGGAAAAGCTAAAACATTAATACTTTACTTAACTATGACTTACAAAGTAAGACTAATCGACTGCAATACCTATATACGACCTAAAGACAACAGACTCAATCTTGAATACAATTATAATTTTACCTATTGACTAATAAAAAACCATATACACTACACGTGATCCATGGATAAAATAAAAATCTTAATACCATTGTATTGAGCTCGCCAATGTTATAATTGTTCCACATAATCTATGTTGAAGGGACTCTGCATAGGGTAATTCACAATGGTCGACCAAAAACAACAAATGATATCTTGCGAGTGGCATAGTTAGATATAGCCACCCACAAAGATTTTTTTATCGACAATTGGTTGTGATGATCGATTATTATTCCATCAAGAAGTGATCCGATGTAAACCTTACTACACAAAAATACTGTCAATCAAAATGAATTACATGAACCAGGAACATCCTTCATTCCTCTCAACCCATCAACAATATTACTTTAGAATTAAATTGATGCCCATTCCACCGAGAGGAAGCACACATCTATTGGTGCAAATGGAGAGGAGAAGGGATCTTTACAACAATGCACGTACAGATTGAATCCATAGATGCACATGCATGGTATACAACACACTGAGCTCTACATATTCTAGATCCAATCAGTTGTAAAAATATATAGTTGACTCAAACCTTCCAACATGGTGATGATAAAATGTACTTTACTAAGAGTGTACAATAAATTGCAGACCACCGGTGAAGATTGATGTAAAACCACAAAGACAATTCCAAATTGAAATCCGCAACCGAGTCTCTTAAAAAAAACAAAGCTGAGATGAAGATCAAAAGCATCAATCCACTAATGTACAAGAGAAATATTTTTCTGTTGATGTATCCTCTTCTTTGAATTATTTTGGTAAAGCTGCACACTTCTACAAAAACTAATAGCAAATATTCAATCTTACACTCAAAAAGAATATATCGACTTTCATGAATTGGGGCGGCGGTAATGAAATCTGATGTGCCCCTATTTCTCTCTAATTATCCATCAAAGGTATGATCGAGGTCTCTAAGACCAATTGAAAGTGCAACAAATGATTTACATAGGAAATTAGACACAATAATATTATATCTTCTATATATCTCATACAACATGTTTTGCTAATATATAGCCAATACAATAGAAGAACTACTTCCTAGAAAATAGGAATTCAACAAACAACTTACCTATTTATAATGTTATGGGTACAACAAAACTCTATAATAATATATTATTAAAACAATATATTATAAACTTATGAGTTGTAATACCAACTCAATTACATCACATAATTATAATCTAACTTTAATAACAATGTGAGCACTAATAATATTAAATCCTAACAATATCACTATACCTTTCTCCTTACACTTATTTTGCACTTGGCATGATATTCCCCAAAAATCTCACACTTAGCGCGGTGGCATGAGATCACACGAAACACTCATTCTTGGTGTGAGATCACCCAAAAAATAATTCTCCTTCAGCATTTTCAAGATCCTTTCTATCTCCTTTCACTCATCATGGATGAAGTGCACATGTTCCTATTCACATTTTTATATACTTATTACACACTTTTACTCATTTGGAGTGAATTTTTCAAATACACATATTTGAATATTCTTTTTCTCTTTAATTTTATAGTTTTATCCTTATGTGAAGCAACAATCACATCATCAAACATTAAGCAACGTAAACACAATAGGTATAACGTGTCATATACATATATTCTTTTCACCCTTAAGGTCACTTCTTTTTCCTAGCTTCCACGCTTCATATTATTCACTTCACACTTTTTCTTATCTCTTCAACATCATTTTCACCATCAATCTACATGGTTATTAGGTATGCATCTCTTATCTACTTTATGTTATCAAGAATTCACTCAACAACATAAAGTGGGGGAAAATGTAGACACTAAATCACGCACTTTGGGTATATTTCTAAGTCCTGATCACATACCACTATTCATATGATTCCTAAGTGAGAAACGTAATATTTCACCACTATTTTTGGTCTCTTTGCTTGCTTTCTAGTTTTATTCTTGGTCTTATACACCTTATTTCCCATTATGACCTTCTATACTTTAGTTTTTTTGAGTCGGACACCAATGTTGAGCCAAGACGCCCATGCTCCCATCCCCTGTGGGTGCCCCCGACCTCTTTGTATCTTGTTCACATCTTTTGCATCATTTCTAGCTATTTGGCCTCTTATTTTCTTAGTGTTAGGAATTTTATTGGTTAATTACGAAATTAAAACAATGGATTCATATAAATACAAAACTATGTGACCATTATAAAGGACCAAGCACTAAACATCTACTACTATCACCTAAGGTTGCATCCAAAGAAATTTCAATATCATCAAAAAATCAATTTAGCATCCACATAAGGGACAAGGGATTGCATTATTTTGCATACACTTTATACAAGGGGAATTTTATTTTTCCATGCATACATCTATCTACATCTATCTCTTGCTCATTATCAAGTGTAACTTGCACAAGAGCCACCTAGGACATGATTCTACAAACACACACATAGAACTACATGGAGTCTAAAATGTAGTGTAGTGCCAAGATTTTAAGTTAACTCAATTGGGTGGATGACGGGGTCACTCGACTCCCCATTTACATCTTTTTATTTTTATGATTTTCATGTGTTTTGGGATTTTGTAGGTGTTCTTTCTCTTTGCAGGTTTTAGGTGAATTTGGAGATCAAGCAGAGAAGTATAGATGACTAAAGCCAACACCCTTTGAACATTTCACGAACCTACAAAATTGAGTTTCTAAGGTTCGAGTAGTCACAAATGTAACATTCCCATTTTAAGACTTTAGAAACAAGGGAATTTTTTTATAATGTTCTTTGTTCTATATAATTATAATTTAGAACACACATTCCATGCCAATAAATCTCATAACATATAACTATATAAAGTTATAAATGGCTCGGTAAACTACCGATCTATCATTTCATGACTCAGTTTCTAACCAATCTCTCATGTTAACTCAAAGTATTGTATACTAAGTATATACTAAGTACACTTGGTTCTCTTACCCTGTTCTGGGTATTGAGTGTTGTTTAAGAGACCTATCTAAATATTTGTTACCAATATTCATTTGAAATCCCATTTCTTAAACTAGGTGACATAGGACAACACAACCAGTAGTTTAAGATACTTTGGCCAAAGATTTCAGCCATAATTTTCATGTTACTATTCCTAGACGACATACTCGTCAAATAGAATACATCCTTCACCCCACTCATATGTTATCTAGAATGGTCTTCACCGACTCTTGTCAGTCCACTTGTTCAAGGTTTGACCCTAACCCAAGTTAGCAACATAGTTTGGTATAGGTATTCACTCAACGACTAAGGGTACATAGACATACTCAATCGACCTAAGTCGATTGGATGTGTCTAGTTACCCTAAGTCATCATGAGTTACCCCCTGTACTAAATCATGTTCCTAACTGACCTAGAGTAAAACTAAGATCAAGTCCAAGTTTATGTAGATCTAGATGATCCAATTTCGAAGGGTGTTGCAACATGTCAACTGCAACACTGTATCCTCGTGAAGACCCAAGTCTTCACAAAGGTAAATTTCTATAATCGGTGTGCCAACATCTCGATTTAAATTACCCATCTTGATGTACATACCCAAGCAAGAAGTTAATTACACAATTATTTTTCTTGATTAAGGTTTAATTACAACCTTGTTGAACCCTAATTTCATTATCCCTTAAGGTTGACATCCACAATTGAGTTGTTAATGTATTATAGAAACTTCATGATTGATTTTTATTCATTAACTTCCTACTTTAGAATTTAGTTAATTAAAATAAAAACAACAACATCAATAAGATTTACTTATTATACCTCAATCATTCTTAGCCTGTTTAAGTTCCAAAACAAGTTCCATTATAATAGACTTCATTAAGATGAAATCTAATTGATAAATTTTATATTTACTTGTGAGTGCAACTTCAGAACCCCTAAAATGACCTCGAGATATGATTTTGTAAGGCAATTCCATTTGGTGTGAATGCACAACATTGAGCTCTCTAGAAGTGTGGGACCTTTGAATATGGGGATAGCTCTCAGAGAAGGCTGGTTCCTCTTCCTAAACCGCCTACCACAAGCTATTCCAATGTAGGAAAACTAATCTAACCTTAATCTAACTTCCAAGGAGACAGGGAGAGAGAGAAAAGAGAAAAAAATAGAATCCTACACTAAAATGGTGATACACTAGAGAAGGAAAATGCTAAACATCTATCAAAAATACTATGGAACAAGAAGAGGTGAGCAATGGGAAGGACGAATAAGTGCATCACAGGCCTAAGGATAGATTTCACACAGAAAATGTTCCAAAACTCCATGAACACAACTCTATACCTATAATGAACATTCAAACATGCAAAAATGCCTACAATGAAGAGATGCAAGAAGTAAACAAGAAAAAATGAGCACGGATGGATAGATGCATCACAAAACACATTTTTGTTGCTCCGTAAGTTTACCGCAGAACATCATTTTAATGGTAAAAGGAAAAAATGCCATTATAGAGCATGGGAGGAGGTTCTAGCTCCATTGTCAACCCTGGGGAAGAAAAAAAGGGAGGGCAGAGTAGAAAAGATGAATAACCTTTACAAATGAGCCAAAACTGGCTTTTATCACGAAGTAGAATGAAGAAAAGTGAAAAAACACTGGTAAATTTGATTTACAACTCCAACCACAAAAATCCTTCTAATTAGCTCTGTAAAATGATGGGTTCCCATGGAAAATCCCATACTTTGAAGTACATTGCTCTGCAGATCCAAAAAATGACCCATACTTCATTTAATTTGGTGGTTGGGAACCATTTCTGTGTTTTTGCATGCCAGGGATGTTTCTCCATTTTTCTCTAAAAAATATCCATCAAAATACAAAATTGAACCCTCCATCATGTAGATAATTTTACCATCTTTCCAATGACACCAAGAACACAAAAATCTGAGCTCTGGATCAAAAGTTAAGCCCCTCTGAAGATTTATGGCAAAATTAGGGCAAAAATGGATTGGCGGGCTAAAATTTTAAAATTTTCCCTCTTTTTGAATTTGGGAAAATTTCTCCAAAAATCCCCACACCCCACTGCTCTACTACCATGTGGTGTTTCCTTATTCGATGATGGAAATGCGGGCCCAAACCTTGCTTCTATCCTTTGATTTTTCATTGGGAAAATTTCCCAACTTTGCCCTGCACTCCGTTGTCTTGGTGACACGTGTCACTTCCTCATTGGTTGGCGGGGATATGCTTCCAATTTATCCTTTGTGCATTTTACAGTATTGGAAAATTTTTCCAAAACCCTCCGCGCGCCTCGACTTCCACCTCCGGGGTGGACACGTAGCGGTCTCCCATTGGTCCACGGGGATGTGCTTCCAATATTTTCTTTTCCACCTTGGCGAGCTTTCGGGTCAGATTTTTCCCTTGTGCCATTTTGACTACTTTGGAAATTTTTGCTAAATTCTTCTACACCTCTAACCTCTACCAACGCGTGGCACACTTTGATTTGTCATGAGCCTTAATAAATTTTCTTTCTTTCTCAGGCCTGCGCGTAAAATTTTCCCTTTACGCCCCCAACTTCTGCCTCCATTTGGACACGTGGCGGCCTCCTATTGGTCCGCGAGCCTGCGGGAAATTTTTTTCCTTTGCGTCCCAACCACTCTTTGGTGATTTTTCTAACTTACCTCTGCTGACCCGCCACTCCACTACCACATGGCACATTCCTATTGGTTCTTTGTCCTTGTTAGGGAAAATTTCCCTCAAAACTCCGCCGAGCCATAACTTGAGAAATACAAGGAGTTAGGAGGAAAATTGTACCTTTCTGGAAAGGTGAGGAAAAATCCTATCTAATGGAATTATTTCTAGAATCTTTTGAGTACCTAAAGCATGCCAAAAATTCATTTAAGTGCCAGCAAAGGAGAAGAAGGAGTTAGCCGAAAATAAGCATGGGGCTTCTTTTGGATAACAATTACCTTACATTTGTTTAAACTTATCAAGGTATTGGTCAAGAGGAAGTGCACCTTCCTCTTTCTTATTATGAGTTAGGGTTCATTGTACCCTTTTACATTATACAAGTCATCATAATTAATTTGCACTTTCATTAACATATTTTTAATAAACCAGAGTGACTTAGATAAAAGAACATCTATGCATGAAAAATTAATAAGTTGCATTTCAATAAAGAGATAAAATAAAGATAAGATTAAAAATTCCCTTCATAGAATGCACAAGTAGTATGACACACCAATTACAAGTAACTCTCAATATTTTTCAATTCATCAAGGTGAAATACACATTTTACAATACCATGCATTTCAGACATCTTTCATGTCAAACAACATCAAGCTCAATTAAGAAATACAAATTTTCCTCTTTCAATATATTTAAATAATGAATCATATTTCTTCATATAAGATCTAGTCTTTAAGTAACAAATAACATCATAAAAGTTATTGTATTCCTTTATCACTTACGAATTCCATCTACAAACATTGCTAGACAAGTCGGTTCATTAAGTGAGCATGATAAGCACTAAACATTAAAGCGACATACTTTCAACTAATTGTTTCATAAAAATAAATTTTATTTCATGAAACAATAACACATTATAGATAGATACATCATAAATAATAACAATCATAAAATAAAGTACAAGGTGATCAACCACATTAATATTTAGTAAAGATCATGATATAATCAACACTCATATTCCATTGGTTTCATAAGAAATTATATCAGATAAGTAATATTTCATCCTAATTACTTATCTCATTTTAACTATAGAAATTTATAGTTTATTTCTTACTTCATTCAATCTAATTCCAAAGAAAGACACTAATTCTAATATTTCCCAAAATTAGAGTTATTTTTAAGAAGCAAAGATCAAACATACACAACATTAACATGTTCCATCATAAATCATCTATGACCATGCTAATTCAAACTTCATGAAATATTTTAGGATGAGCCATCAACATCTTAAGGTAAGAGATTCCTATTTCAGATGCTACACCCAAATTTAAAGCCCAAGATATAGCCTAAGTCTTAAGTTAGGCCACAATAGGTTAGAAATAGGAAGTGTATTTATTTGATTACTTGCACTAGACATTAGTCACACATTACCAAATATAGTTTCCAATCAACACAAGTCAAGGAGAATAAGTAAAGGATTAACTCCCAACTACTCACTCAAAAATCCTATTAAGTAGTACAACCGAAACTGGTTAGCTCCTTCAACAAGAATAAATAGGTGAGGAAAAGGATGAATAGAGAGAGAGAGAAACAACTCAGAACTTCCCTCAGAGTTCGAGGAGAACCATGTTGAAAACCTTATCTCAGAAAAGTGAGGAAGGATGTCACCAATTAAGGATGGGAGAAGATCTCATTCCCCTTTTCTAGTAAAAGAAATATATATCTAAATAAAGAACTGAGACATAGATATGACTAAGGGATCCTTCAACTCTATTTGCATTGAAAGCATAGAACTACTTAGCAAAGAATTAGATACATGATGGAAACATTCAAGTCAGAGACCAAGGATAAGGTTCTCTCATAAACAAACTAGAATTGTTACTGTAGTGTAAAAACTACTACTAATGAAGAATATTAGAAATGATCTCAGTTAGCAACAATTCACAACAATAGAACAATGTAATTTATCCCATGTTAACAACTTTAGTGTATATACTTATTCATTTTCCCAAGCAAGAGAGAGAAGATAATTTTTATTCTCATACAACCACAATTTCCTTTCAGGTGTCTCTTTGCACTGACACCTATTCAACCTTTGATGGTTTAAAAGAAGAATTGAATTCAAGATTTTAATAGCCGCTTATCCGTAGTCAAGCCAACCCAAAATTCAAGCTTCAAAGAACCAAAGGTTCAAGATACAGGTCAAGAAAAACAGAACCCAACCCAGGTTCATCCACAAGGGAAATAACAAACCACATGACTCTAAATCAAGAATTTAAAGATGAGTTCAGAAGAGAAGAAACAAACTGTAACATGTCACCCCAATTCCTTAAAATAGTCACGATTAAACCAATCCATAGTTTGACATAAATACTCCTTTCCGTGATCTCATATAAACATCAAATGTGATTGGAAAAAGAATTAACTTTGACAAGATAAATGACAAGGTAACTCCTAAAGCACTAAGTCTTTCCTTAGAAACGATTCATAAAAAAATCAGTAAGTCTTTCCATAAACACGATAACAAGCTCCTATTCTTTTTAAATAAGACAAATTTTAATAAGGTGATTCATTCAGACCCAGAATCAAGCCATTGACAAGTCACCTCCTAAATCAAAAGTGCAATAAAAAAAATTCATTACGAGTTCAAGCAGATACTAACAAAATGAAATTTCAAGTAGGAAGAACAAAAAATCAACATCTTATTTTCTTGATTACTCAACTTTAGAACAGTCTAACAGAGAATTCTCAAATCCCAAAATGTATTAAACTTAGGAGAAGTAACTTGCTCCCTGTTATAAACAAGTTAGAATCCACAATACATTGAATTCAAACAAGCAATTCAACATAACTCAACAGAAGTAACTAGATTCAAAGCAACTCAAGATGTAACTGAAAATAATACTTTTCTTACCTTCTTCGAACAGAGGAAGACAAACCCATATTGAATCTTATAGAAAACAATGTTTTCCCATAATCCATTCTGCATAGACAACAAGATTCACACAAATTTGACATCCTTCTAGTCCTAACAAATTGGAAGCACGATTCACCACTATATTCACCAAGGAACAAACTTACATACCATTTTATCTAACAGAGACTCTTCATAAAAAATAAATGTAGAGAACAATTCAAGCACGAATGCAAAATAATAATAAAAAAATAAAAACCCATTTTTTCCAAGAGAAGATTTCCTTTAATGAAGATGTTTAGTAAAAAGAAGAACAACTTAATGGGTAGAGCCTATCATGCTTGATAGAGCTTCTATTGATTTTTAGAAGACTTCCAATTGAGCCTCCACAATATTTTCCTTTTTCCAAGCGACATCAATAATTCCAAACTTCTTAATGTCTTTTATACCTCCACTGGATCAAAAATAGCTTAGAGGTGTGAAAAATAATGAAGGATTAAAAATAGAACTTCTGGTTTGAAGAACCCAAAATATTCATGCAGAGAAAAAATTTCCAAGCGCAAATGACCAAACAACCTCTCCAAAATCCACTTGCATTCCTTCATAGGTGGTTTCTTCTCCATGAACAAGGTTCATTAATGCAAGGAAAACCAACTCTCCCTCCTATTTCTCCACGCCACCACCATCCAAAAATGGTGAATTCAAACAAACTTTACATGCATTCTTTCTTTAGCGATGATGCCAGCTAGGCATCCCCCTTACTCCCCATGCCTTTGCCAAAATTGGCTTATCGAGTTCAATAAATTCAAAATCAAATCACATTAATTCCTTAGAAACTAATGCCACCGACTCACCATTTTCCATGCAACCCTTAGGTACCCCCTTAGCTTAGTATTAGCTTAGGTTAGATTGACATTAGATTAGGATCCAACCTTAGTCTAGGTAAATAGTATTTACCTTAGGTTATTCTAACACTTTGCCATAATTAAAACATGCCAACATAGGTTAAGACATAAACCTTAGTAATAGGTATTAGGTAGACCTGAATTACCTTAGATTAGAATCCACATAGGATATGACATTGTAACTAAGGTTAAGGTATTCACCTTAATAGTCCCATAATAGGCCCTTAATCCACTTATGCTTTTCAACGTCTCATAAAAATATTTAACAAGAAGGTCCAAGCTCATCATTTACAACATGATGCAAAGAGAGGACACCTAGAGTCGGGTCTCTTAATTTTATAACAAAACAAGACTCAGTCACACTACCTTTTTTTTTAGAATGTCTAGGTTACCAAGATGATCAGTTAAGAAGAATTGAAGCATACCTTGGATCAATGGAATTGATCCAAGGTTTTTCTATTAACATATGATAAGTATGAAAACAACGATACAGGTTCACAACCCTTTTAGAACATAGAGAAGAATGACTTTAATTTCAAGTAAATGATTCATAGGAAAATGAAGCCCTATATAGTAATAATTTATTAATTACAAACATGATTTCCAACAGTAAAAAGAATACACCTTCTTAAGACAAATCACATGTCAACGTTTGTAATGTCAAGAGGAAATGGAATCAAAGTAATAGTTTGTCAAAGATGTTACATACTTCCCTCCTAAAAAGAATCATCGTCTCGATGATTAACTTAGTCAAACAATTTGCATCAAGGACAAATCAAATTATTATACTTCCATTCATATGTTCAAAAAAAAAATGGATTTTAAAATTCCATAATCAACATTAAAGTAGCTGTCCATTTTAAATAATGTAATGTCTGCCCAAAACTAGTAGATTTATTGACATATCAAGAATAAAATATTAAAACTTTATCAATCAACAGAATCAATTCTGTTTAAAAAAATATGGAAAAGTAGTTTTCATATCTTCAAGATTTTCCTAGGTTGCACTCTCTTCATTAAACTGATCCCACTGGACCTTACATTGGCTTATTTCATGATTTATTAGGTGCAACTAGTAATTTTCTAGCACTCGAATGGGTTTAACCATGATTATTCTTGGGTCTTGGACCTACAAGGAATTCCAATTTAACACATGTGATAAATCTAAAACATATTTCTTAAGTAGAGAAATATGGAAAACATCATGCATTTGTGATAAAGAAGGAGCTAAAGCTAAAAGATAAGCTACAGGGTTGATTACTTTAAAAATTTCAAAGGGTCCCACATAACGAGGTGATAACTTGACAACTTTGCCAAAAGTTATAGAACTCTTTTCGGTTTAACCGCAAAAAGACCTTCTCACAAAGTTTAAATTTCTTATCAACCTCCGCTTTAAGTAAGCATAAATATTTTTCCTATCTACAACTTCTTTCAAGCATTCACGAATCATTTTAACGTGATGTTCCATCTCCGTAAATATTTTAGGTCCAATTACCTCTCTATCCTCAATATTTTCCCAACTAACAGGGGTTTTGCATTTCCTTCCGTATAATGCTTTGAAAGGTGCCATCTTTAGAGAGGCATGATATGTATTATTATATGTAAACTCAACTAATGGAAGGTACTCTTCCCATTTATACTGCTGATCCATGCAATACATTCGTAGCATATCTTCTAAAACTTGATTAACTCTTTCAGTCTGTCCATCCATTTTCAGATGATATGCAAAACTAAAATTTAGCTTAGTTCCTAGAGTTGCATTAAGTGTTTGCAAAAATCTTGACATCATTCTTGGATCTCTATCCAATATGATCAACTCAGGTACTCCATGTAATCTAAAAATCTCATGCATGAATCTTTTTGCTAAAATAGGTGAATCATCCTTAAGATTACTAGCAATAAAATGAGCTACCTTTGTTAGTTTATCAACAACCACAAGAATAAAATCATGTTTATTTATTGACATAGGAAACCCTTGTACAAAATCCATGCTTATCACTTTCCATTTATACTGTGGTATGTTGTGAGGGTATAATAAACTAGTTGGATGCATATGCTCAACTTTAACACATTGACATTCTAAACAATGTGTCACAAACTCAATCACATCATTTTTCATCCCTTTCTAGAAATATTGTTGTTTTATATCAACAAACATCTTTGTAATGCCAGGGTGTCCAAAAAAAGGTGAATTATGAAATTCAACTAATAATTTCTTTCTTAAATCATTTAGCAAAGGTATGTATACCCTATTTTCAAACCATAAGATTCCTTCATTGTCAAAGTGAAAACCTTTATATCTCACATCATTTGGATCTACCAGCAAGTGCTATCTTTACTTGTTGAAAATAAGAATTAGATTCTAAAACACTTTTTACCTCATCTTTAAACTGAGTTCTCAACATTATAAGAGTAGAAATGTGCTTCCTATGACTTAGAGCATCTGCTACTCTATTTTCCTTTCCTTTAATGTAACTTATGTCAAAATCATATTGAGATAGAAATTCTAACCATCTTCGTTGTCTTGCATTTAGATTTGGCTGAGTAAAAATATACTTCAACCCAAGATGATCAATTTTTAGTTCAAAAGGTTTACCAAGAAGATAATTCCTCCATACCTTAAGTGCATGAACAATGAAAACAAGCTCTAGATCATGTGGAGCATAATTCAGCTCATGTAACTTGAGTTTTCTACTTTCATAAGCTATGACATGATCCTTTTGTAACAAAATACCTCCAAGACCTTCCCTGGATGCATCTGTTACAACAGTAAAGTCTCCATTAGGGTCAGGTACAACCAAAATAGGTGTTGAAGTTAACTGATCCTTTAGAGTCTTAAATGCAGATTCACATTTTTCATTCCATACAAATTTCTTATCCTTTTTCTGTAATGAAGTTATTGGTGCAACAACTTTGGAGAAGTATTTAACAAAATTCCTATAGTAACCAACAAGACCCATGAATCTTCTAACTTCATGTACATTATTTGGTGCAGAGCCACTTAGTTATAGCTACAATCTTAGAGTGATCTACCCAAATAGTGCACTTCCATGTCATAGAAAGAACATTTAGACAACTTACCAAACAACCGTCTCTTCCTCAAGATTTCAAAACTATCTTCAAATGCTCATGGTGTTCTTCAATGCTTTTAGAGTATATGAGAATATCGTCTAAGAATAAAAGCACAAATTTGTCCAAGTATTCTTGAAAAATATTATTCATTAAATTCATAAAAGCTGCAGGTGCATTTGTTAATCCAAATGGTAAGAGTGTGAATTCATAATGTCCATACCTTGTTCTAATTTTTTTTTATGAATGTCTTCATATTTTATTCTTAATTGATGATATCCAGATCAAAGATATATTTTAGAATAACTGATGCACCAAGCATCTAATCAAACAAATCATCAATTATCTCGAAGTGGATATCTGTTCTTATTTATTACTTTGTTTAACATCCTATAATCAATTCGCAATCTAAGTGTCCCATCTTTCTTATTCACAAAGATTACCAAAGTGCTCCCCAAGGAAAGAAACTTAGTCTAATCAAAGCTTTAGAAAAAAATTCTGTAATCGTGCCTTAAGCTCTATCAACTCAATAGAATTCATCCTATATGGTGCCTTGGAGATAGGCTCGGTTACGGTTTGATCTCAATAGTGAGTTCAAACCCCGTTCGGGTGGAAGACTTGGTAACTCTTAGGAAACACATCACCGAATTTTCATAACGGTGAATATATTTCCATGAAGTCACTACTTTCTTTAGTAGTTTCAAATTTTTTTACTGCATATAAGGTGCAACCTTTTTTTGGCCTTTTTAAGTTGCATAGCTGACAATTTCCTTACCAAAATCTCACATTTTACACCCTGAATGTCTACTATTTTCTATAGATCATCTAAAAAACTAATATGTTTTTCAAAATAGTCAACCTTTGCCTTATGCTCAGCTAGCCAATTAACACCTATGATTACATCATAAGACCCTAAAGGAGAAACATAAAGGTCAACCTCAGTGGAAAAACTAGGCAAGTCAAGGACTGATCCAAAAAGACACATACTAACTATGTGAACAATATTATTTCCATAATGTACAACCCATGATTTATCCATTTTTCTAGCCTTTATTTTTAATTTCGATGCTAATTTAGTAGAAATAAAACATTTAGTAGCTCCAGTATCAAAAATAATAGTTATAGGTATGCCAAATAACTTACCTGGAACCTTTATGGGAGTGACTTATTTTTCATCTTGTTTGTTTGCTACTCGCAACATGTATCTTGTGTCTACGATTACGACATCATCCTTTTCAAAGGACAATGATTTATGTAATGATCCTTGCCATAATTGTAATATCTTCCTACAAGTCCCTTTTTAGGTTCAAATTTATTTCCAGCCTTAAAGTTATGATTCTGACCTCCATAGGACTTCTTTTTGTTATTATTGTTCTTGATAAAGTTATTTCACACATTAGCAACATGTTTATTTTCTGTTGTTTTCTTGTTGTTATATGTTACAAACTTATTTTTCATACCAAACTTCTTCCATGGTCCCTTTTTAGGTGTAAGAGACGATGAAGAGTTTGGAATTTTCTTTCTAATTTCCTCCTTATGGGTAGAGATTGCTTTCAATTTTTGTTCCTGCCTTATGGATTTTTCAACAACCCCTTCCATAGTGGTTGGGATGTGAACATCCACCTCTCCACCTATAATGGGATTTAACCCCATGATAAATTTTCATATCCTAAACTTCTCATCAGTTTGATACTGAGGTACATACTTAAGGAGTTTAGTAAACTGCTCCTAGTACTCTCATTACGAGTTTATTTTCCTTCGAGATAATTTCAGAAATTCTATCATTTTCTAATCATAATAAAGTTGTGGAAGCCATCGTTTCCTAAAATAACCTTTAAATTGATCCCAAGTAATATTTTTTCATCATTGTTTAACTCAGCCTTGAGGTTGTCCCATTATGAAGATGCTTCATGGGAAAGTTAATATGCTCCCCATATTACCTTAGTTTCCTCCGAGAAGTTCCTTATTGCAAAGTACTTCTCCATTTCACCGAGCTAATTCTTAGTTCTATATCCTAATGTGGTGCCATCAAACTTAGGTGTACTTATAATTTTTATATCATTACCAAGTTCGGATATCGACTTGCCTTTTTATTTTCAAGTGATCGGTATGTTTGCATTATTGTTATCAACACCTAAATTTCCCACATTAGCGTTGTCCACAGGAGGTGGCTGATTGTTATTAATAGTATCTTCTTCCTCCTCTTCATTTCCCATTACTTGTTGTTTAAGTACAACCAAACGATCTCTTGTGTCCAATAGGGAAATAAGGATCTCATCGAGTTTTTGGGTAGTAGCTACTTCTCCACTAGGTGGTGGGTTGTTTGTAGCATTTCCTCTTGTTCTAACCATTTTTTGTTAACAAGAAAATTTAAGTTTTATCAGATTATGGACATAATAGGTCCAAGAGTTGCAACCTTCAGCTCTGATACCAAGATGTAACATTCCCATTTTAAAACTTTAGAAATAAGGAAAATTATTATTATTATTAATATTATTTATAATGTTCTTTGTTCTAGAAAATCATAATTTATAACACACATTCCATGCCAATCAATCTCATAACAGATAACCATATGCAATTGTAAATGACTCGGTAAACTACCGATCTCTCATTTCATGACTTGGTTTCTAACCGATCTCTCATGTTAACTCAAAGTATTGTATACTAAGTATATACTAAGTACACTTGGTTATCTTACCTTGTTCTAGGTATTGAGTGTTCTATTTAAGAGACCTATCTGAATATTTGTTACAAATATTCATTTAAAATACCATTTCTTAAACTAGGTGACATATGACAATGCAACCAGTAGCTTGCAATAATTTGGCAAAAGGTTTCCAACATACTGTTCATGCTACTATTCCTAGATGCCATACTCGTCAAATAGAATATGTCCTTCACTCTACTCATCTATTATCTAGAATGGTCTTCATTGACTCCTATCATCCACTTGTTCAAGGTTTGACCCTAACCTAGGTTAGCAACATAGTTTGGTATAGGGAACCACTCATGGTGACTAAGGGTACATAGACATACTCAATTGACCTAAGTCGATTGGATGTGTCTAGTTACCCTAAGTCATCGTGAGTTACCCCGTACTAAATCATGTTCCTAACCTGACCTAGAGTAAAACTAAGATCAAGTCCAAGTTTATGTAGATCTAGATGATCCATTTTGAAGGGTGTTGCAACATGTCAACTACAACACTATATCCTTGTGAAGACCCAAGTCTTCATGAAGGTACAGTTCGTAGTTGGCATGTGCCAACATCCGATAGAATTACCCATCTTGATGTACATACCCAAACAAGAAGTTAATTACCCAATTATTTTTCTTAATTAAGGTTTAATTACAAAAACCCTTTTGAACCCTAATTTCATTAGCCCTTAAGGTTAACATCCACAATTAGGTTGTTAATGTATTACAGAAACGTCGTGATTGCTTTTTGTTGGTGCACAATTTGGTCTCACCTCATTTGTCCTTGAAATTCTTCGAGTTTACGAGCTCTATCATATTTTCTATCTCCTGTATTGATGAATGAATTTTTTTCCTCCATTTGGTTTCCATGACTAGTCCCTTCCTTTGGTCAAGGATCACTTTAAATCAAGAGTTTTTTTTTTGTTCCTCTATCCATGAGAAAGATCTGTAACTTGGGCATAAAATTGGGTTTTTTCCTTCCTTCCATTTTCCACAGTCATGTTTTATTTTCCCTATCATTTTTGTCCCAAATATCTATGGAAACATGATTGGATATAGCTCAGAAGATCATATTTGGGCCTTATATCATTTCCAAATTCTCTTTCCTTGAAGAAGGATTCATTTCTAGGTGCAAATGGTGATTTTCCTGCATTTTACGGTTTGACGGGTGTATTTTTCCCCTGTCAAATTTATATCTCAGCATTTGAGGAAACGTGGCCCTTTCCGGTTAGATATGGCTCAATGGGGCACTTTGAAAACTCTAAGGCTTGATTCAACTCAATGCTTGTCCACATGGAGGGCCGACGCTCATATGAATTTTTGCCTTTTGGTTTGTGTAACATTCCCATTTTAAGACTTTAGAATCAAGAGAATTTTTTTAATAATGTTCACTGTTCTAAATAAAGCAATATTTAGGAAAAAAATTCCATGCCAATCAAATTCAACGGATAAACATATGCAAAATTTGTAATGACATGATGATTCACCGATCTATTCATTCCATAACTTGGTAAGCTACCGATCTATTTATGTTATCTTATGTATTGAATACATATTGTATACTTCGTATACTTTGTCATCCTACCCTACACTGGGTACTGAGTGATCTGTTTAAAGAACATATCTGAATATCTTACCAATATTCATCTAATATCACGTTGTTTTAAACTTGGTGACATAGGACAACGTAACTAGTAGTTTGCGATACTTTGGCCAAAGATTTATAACATACTGTGTATGTCACTATTCCTAGACAACATACTCGTCATTTTGGAATACGTCCTTCACCTCACTCTTCTATTATCATGATTGGTCTTTACTAACTACTGTCAGTCCACTTGTTCCAGGTTTTACCCTAGCCCTAGATAGAAACATAACCTATTATAGGAAGACGCTCACAAAGGCTTAGGGTAGATGGGCATACTCGTTTGACCTAAGTCATTCAAATGTGCAAATGTACCTTGAGCCTTTGGAAGCTAATTCATATCCTAAGTATGCTCTTATCCAGGACTTAGAGAGAAACAAGGTTCAAGTCTGAGTTCTAGATGTGTGTAGAACTAGATGATAATGCAGAAGGGTGATGCCACATGTCAACTACAACACTTGTATTCTCGATAAGACCCAAGACTTCTCGAAAGTATAGCCCTGCAGTTGGCATGTGCCAACATCCTACAAAAACTACCTCATCGAGATGTACATACCCCCAAGGAGTTTGTTAATACATTGTTAGTTTGGATTAAAACCTGATTACAACAACCCTGCCAAACCCTAATCCAATGCTCAATAAGTTCTTTCCTAAATTTTCCTCAATTAGCCCATTAAGAACTTTGTTATTTTCATGGTCACTTTTAATATTTGATCACATAGTTAAACTGTCAATTAACCGTAACTGTACAATGTTATAATATGTCTTATTTAAAAAGTACAATAACTTTTTGGAAAGATTCAACATCTGAATATATATCCAATTTAAAGTAGACTTCATACAATTTGAAGTCTAATAAATTGTAGTCATATTTCCAAACCTTTTTGGTTTATGAGCAATTAAGAAAGAGAAAGAGTCTTTCTCTACATGTTAAGTGTTAGGGTTTATCCTACCCAATGTCCACATTTCTTAATGTATGTTCATCACACATTACATTACTATGTTATATAGTTTAGATAACGAATATCATATTCTGCAACTTAACAAGCTACATCACAAGTAGGGAGATTGAACTAAATCCCTCTATCCAACTTATTAAAAGATAACCAATTAACATATAAATAATATGAAGAATATCAACAAGATAGAATCCATCTCTTCCATACAAGTACAAAATAATTTACACAACCAATACAGGTAAACTCTCAAATTTCAATTTATCTTTATAACTTATACATTTACAAGACTTATGCATTTAGGTATACTACATAACAACCATCTTCATTATAAAAGAATACTACTTTTCTTTTTTGTTACAATCTCAAGAATGAATCAGAATTCTTCACAAGGAATCAAATTTAATTTAGCCAATGCATCATATAATTTTTGCCTTCTTTTATCACTTACGAAGTCCATCTGTAAAAATTGCTAGCACGGGTCAGTTCAATGAACTGAGCATGATAAACACTAAGCCTTAAAACGAGGTGCATTCCAATAATTGTTCCATTAAAACAACTCGCTTTAATGAGACAATTATTACATCATAAATATCAATATAAGTAATAGAAAATGGAAAAGAAGTACATTTAACCAATTGAATTCACTTCCAAGAGAAGAACAAAATATAATCCACTATATCTGCCTTACAAAATTAAAGTTTAATTGATCCTATCAATTATCCTTAAGCAAAAAACAGATCATATCATCTCATTGTTCCCAATTCTATCATAATAGAATACAACATTTATCTTTGCTTTAAGCCAAAAGAAGGGTTTACAACATGGTTCTCATTAGGATGATTCCTCTAACTCTTAAGCAAAAGAAGAAGAAGAACCATTACAAACTATGCCCAAACACAAGACATCCGAAAATGAAACATATTCATAACATGAATTAACGGTTTCATTTAAAGGACAACTACCTTAAAATTCAACATTTAAGATATTCATCAGAACAAAATCCCATTTCAATCCAAGAAGGAATAGAGAATCAAATAGTCTACCTACAAGTCTAAATCTACTTCCACATGTTAGAAGTTAACATTTAAAGATCTGAAACCAACATTCACAAATCAAAGTAGACTCATATAAGAGTTAATCTCTACTTGAGTCCATCCAAGGAGGATCCATAAAAATATAGAGTGCAAGAGACAAAACTTACTCATCTCAAACCAAACAAAGCAAAGCCTTGTCAAACAAATAGTCTGCCAAACAAGCTTACATTTTCTGTTCAACAAAACCGAATCATCTAATCTCTTCCTACATCATTTCAACAAATGATTTGAACAAGGAAGACCAAACAAATCATAAAGAAATATCCATTTCATAAGAGAATCAAAACAGAAAATTTCAACCAATGAACTTATCCCAACAATAGAAAGAAAGGGATCTTAATTAGAAAATGTTCCAATCAATAATTCATTTTATTGTACTAACAAATGAATTTCCACTTTTAATTCAAACATAGAAATTCATAAGCTAGTTCCTAGGAGAGAGAACAAAATCGACTCACAGTAAGAAGAAAGCACACTACCATTTTCCTTACAATTCTTTACCTTCAATAAACATGAGTTTCAATTCTAATCTCAGAATGAAATACACATAATAGTCCTAAAAACAACATTCTGTTCTAAAGGAATCACATTCCTTTCTTTTACAAAGACACAAGGTTTATTTACTATATCCAACAAGAGATAGAAAAAAATCGATCAGTAAGCTAAACATGTTCAGAAGTATCAACGAACTCAAAGACTGAAATCCCATTGTCAAGTTTCAATATTGCATTACAAAAGAGTAATTAGTTCTCAATTCAATAAGTACTATAATACAAAAACAATCTGAACAGAGAAAAAGTAATCCCACCATAACAATTCAGAGCACTAAAGTAAATAACTCTTCTTTTAAATGAAACCCAAAGCTTATTTTAAAATATTTGAAGATGCGGGTTTCCAAAAAATAGAGGGGAAAAGAATACCCCGATAAAATGCCATTGCCATCTCAGAAAAGACGAAATAGTTCTCAGAAAATAATTACCCAATCCATTCATCAAACAAAGACGTTTTTAGTTAAGGTCTCGAAGAGTTTACCCAACAACTCAGCCAACTATTCTCCCAGTTTTCTTTGAACAATAGTTCAACAAAAGAGTTATAAGTTTTTAAACTTTTAATACAAGTAAAACCCAACTCAAAATACTGAACAGAGTTGAACATGAAGTCTCAAAAAAAGTTCAGAACTACACAAGTATTTGAATACGAGGGAAGTATAAAATACGATCTTCCAATAATAGTTCAGAGCTACATGAGTCTCTAATCACAGGTTTAGGGAAACACAAAGTTCTCATTCCAGTTTATATTTTAAACAAGAAGCCCTAATACTAGCTCAAAATGAAACATGAGCTTCAAACAAGAGTTTAGAACTATACAAGTAACAAAATATGAGTGCAGTGTAAAACATGAACCTCCAATAATAGTTCAGAGAAACACAAGTAATAAAATACGAGTACAGAGCCATATACGAACTTTGAACAATAGTCTAGAGCTACCTAGGATTCCAAACACTAGTTCAAAACAACAAGAAGCTCCAACACAAGTTCATATCAAAACACGAAGCCCAAATACAAGCTCAAATGGAACTCAAGGTTCCCATATAGTTCAGAATCCACATATTGCAATGAAGGTCAGTTCCAACACAACAACCTTGAATACAAATTTCAGAAATGGAAAGCAGAGCTACTAAAACAAGCTTTGCATGCATGTTTCATTATTAAACTAACACAAAGAAAGTTTCCAAACCAACATTATTTTTGCCATGGATTCATATCCAAGATAACAGAGATTATAAAACCCAGCAAGCAAGTAACTAGATAAAACATGCAAGCCAAGAATCTCAAAAGAGCAGACTCATTTTAATGAAACATTTAGAAGAAAGAAAGAGATCTTAAAGATTAGAGCCTATCATGCCTGATAGTGCTTCTGCCAAATCGAAGGAGACCTCCACTGAGCTCACAACTTCTCCTCTTCTCCACGAAAGATCAAACAACCATATTCTTTTTCCACAATGCCTCTTATACATCCCACGAACCAAAAATAGGTCTAAGACTTCAAAAATAGCCATTAAGTGTAGTTCAATCTACTGGTTCAAAAACCAGAGAGCATGTAGAGCAAAAATCATGGAACATGCAAAGTGAAACAACCCTAGACAAACCCACTTACATGCCTTCCAAGATGGTTTGTGCATGAAAACCAAAAACAATAAGTTTCATTAATTCCAATTTTCCCACCTATCCTTCCTTGCCACCGCCTTCCAAGTCTGGTGAATGCCAAATCAAAATTAACATGAAATTCCATTTTAGTGACACTTCCACATAAGCCTCCGCCAAGTCAACTAGCCCCTACCAAAACTAGCAGTACCCTATGCATTCAAAACCTTATCAATAACATAAATGCCATAGGAACCATCGCCCTTAATGCATGCGACCACCTAATTCCCCTTTCATACCCATTAGTTTAGGATAGATCAAATTGCTTAGGTTAGACCTTAGGTAGTTTATAATATATACCTTAGGATATAACCCTAACAACAAATTTCCACCATAGGTCTTAACACATAGCCTTAGGTTGTTTTAAACATAGGTTAGATTAATTCACAACATAATAGTTTTAGGCATTAGGTTAGATCATCATAAAACCTTATAGTATTAGGTTCTAGGTTAATTTTAATATCCTAGTAACCTTTCCATATCCTTTAGCACAGAGCTTAGGTTAGGATGCCAATCAACCAACAAAGTAGAATAGGAAGCTTTAGGTTAGAATAAGAATTCTATTAAGTGACATAGCTTAGGTAGAAAATATTCTTACCTAGCTTAGGATTCCGTAGGATAGTCCTTTTTAGGATCCCGAATCCCTCCTATGTCATGAACAAGCTGTATTTTCATGTTCATCAGCAATGTCCTACCATGATCGATCTCTAAGGACCCAAACACAACATACAACTGAATGGAAATACGTTCACACAAAAATCAAAGAACTTGTAACAAAAAAGTTTAGTCAATATGTCTCTTAATTCATGGAATGTCAATTTACCATTCGTTTAACAGAGCAGATTTAAAACATTCCTTGGATCACATATGAGTCAGATTAATAGATAAGTTTACAACTCTTAAACCAGATTGCAACTCACCTACAAGAAGTGAAAAATGGATTCAAGGAAGCCATTCCAATTTAGTCAAAGTATCTTAAGAACATAAATGATTTGTCCATATCAAGCATGATCTCCAACAATTAAAAGAACATATCTTTATAAGGAAAATCACATGTCAACACTAGAAATGAAAAGGAGGAAAATAACAATTGTCAAGGGTGTTATAGTTTAACCACTTCCTTACCCAAACTTAGACAATTTTTTCATGTGGCCAGTGTAGCTTTGGTCGACCATGGACACGTGGAGCCTTTCGAGATCTGCTCTATACTTAAAATTTTCAAAGTAGTTTCTTAAGGCTTGGGACACATGGAGGGATTGTGCATTTTTGGGAACCGAACCCTAAATTTTATTTTAAAGAAGTGCTAGGAGGACACTTGGAGGCTTCCGCTCACTCTACCCTTGCTTGGACTTTTCAACGGCCAAAGAAAACTGTCACAGACCTCAGACACATGATACCTTCTCTGGTCCTTCAATGTTTTCAAACAAATCTACCAGATTGAGACACGTGGAGGCTTCTACTAGTTCCTTTTATACTAATATTTTCAAAGGCCAAAAGGTGTTTTTCTTAGGCCCAGGGCACATGGAAGGCCCGCACTTGTTTGGAAACTTTCCCTGTACTTCTCCTTTGTAGTGGCACTAAGGAAACACATGGATGACTATAATATAAAGTAGAGAAGGGGTAGAATCAACGGTTACTGTGCATTTCACCTATTTTTCCGTAATTCTTTCTCCAAGACTCTTGAAGATGTGAATACACACTGTCTTTCATCATTTTGATGAAATTCCTTGTCGTTTTTGTTTGCAAAGTGCCATTGAATGGATTCAGAACTTAATTTGTGAGTCCAAGGATTGTTAAGGTCAATATTTTGAAGTTGGAATTGCTCGGGCACTTGAAAAAATAGGAATTACCAGAGAAGATGGATGTGGGGAAGAATTGTAGAGGAAAGAGAGGGAAAAGGATGAAATGATGAAGGTTGTAGGTGTAAAAGATGAAAAAGGTGTTTCCTCGAGAGTGAAAAGGATTACCTGTCAGATCCAACTATACAGAGCCTCCAAAGAATGATTAAAATGAGGATTTCTCACATGACAGAATCAGAATGATTAGAAGGACTGCCAAAAAGTTGTGGCATGGCATCCTAGTCATTAGTTGAGGGTCTGAGAAATGTGATCAGTCCATGATTTGTCCAATTGGAAACTTTTTGTTGTAAATTTGTTAAACGTCACTTTCTGAGGAAAATTGGTAACAAGAAAAGGTCCCTCAAATATTATTCTTTTTTGGGGGAATTTGGGATGAGTGAGCAAGTGAAATGTATAAATGCAATGAGAATACTCTTGCAAATGGTCAGGGGTTGAATCCTTAAGAGAAAATTTGAGAGAGCCTGTCTTCCTGAGAGACCAATCTGAGATACCTAGTTAATTTATTCTCTATTAGATTTTCTATCACGTCAAGTTGGTTGCGAGTGTATAACCATTGAAAATCTCTAAGACTCGTTTCTAAGAAAATTTCCCGCCGATGAATTTAATCAATTTCGAGTTAATGTGTCAATTTTGAAGCAATTTATGTTTTCTTTATTTGGAGTAATGTCTGCAAGTAGTTTTTCTTATTCCTATTGCAATATTGTGTTAACGTCACTATGAATCACACATGATCTCATCCCTATGAGTTTAGTGGCATTTGTAATTTCATTTCAAGAAGAGCCTTCATGTTGTGATGAGATAAAATGTTTTAAAATCACTTCACTATCATTTGTTGATAAAGATTGTCTATAAGCCTTCAAGTGTATGTTAGTAGTGAGGAACCAATGGTCTTTGATGTTTTATTGAGTCTTTACCTCAATCCTTCTTGTTATATTCTCAAATATTGTGTGAAAACGTGCTGAGCTGGGCCTCCATTGATGCACACGTTCTGGTTGAAGGAATATTTTAGCTATTCGAAAGCTTTCTGTCATTTAGCTTTCTAATTTTTTGTGAAGTCTTTCAAAGATCTCCTATAATCAATTTTATCTTGCTTAATCTCCCACTAAAATTATTCAAAACCATGAATCCATACTTGAACCACCCCTGTTTTCCTATATATCAACAAAGGAACAAAATCTATTTACTAAAATATGCAAAACGATCAAGATTCCATAATGTCTTCAGTAACCTTAACCTTGTTTTGAAATTATCTCCATATTTTAGAAGCGACAACTCTTGAGAGTTAAATTATGGAGTATTGATCATACTTTCTCAAGGTTTTATTCATAAAATTTGTGGAAAAGAAGGATATCTCCATCTCCTTCATCAAATAGAGGTTACACTACAGGTCCTCTCACCCTGGTTCAAGAGGCACAACCTAAAGTAGTGAGGATAGTTAAAATCCTCTTGAAGGTACTATTCACCTCTCCACAAATCTGAGTGACAAAGGGCCAGTTATATCTCATCCCCAACTACAAAATGACACACATTATGATCTATTTGTCTCTAAGCTCCATCTCAAATCTTTGATGCTTCTCATCTTGAAAAGGAGAAAAATTTCAATACCAACACTAGTGGCACCTTTGTCAGGGGATAATTTGTTGATTTGTTACCAGTTCATATCCATTTGGCCCATCAACAACACTAGTGACACCGTTTTTGGGGATAATTTGTTGATTTTTTCAGTTCATATCTATTTGGTCCATCAACAATACTCGTGGTGCCGTTACCGGGGACATGAAGTTGTGTGCAAAGTTTGAACACCATCAACAATACATATAGACCATGGTAATGTTTCTTACATGATCTAAGTGCAAATACATTGCTGAAACATCATTATCTATTTAGATCTGTAAGAATTGTTCAAAGTTGTAAGTTCTGAGTGCAATATTTCTAGCTTATACAGTTATTGCACTAAAGTTTGTATCATCATTGAAAAATTTGGGTAGAAGAAGAGCAAATATTGTAATCTTTGCATGAATTTGGTATTGATAGACATTTGATAGATATTTGGTATTGATCTTTTCAAGAGTTAGGAAAGTCTAATTGAAAAGGAATAATAATTTGGAAGGTTGTTGAAGATCAAACATCAATAAAAGAGATCTCCATTGGTGAAATTTATCAAAGCATGTGATTGAAGATTGCAATACTTCCTCAAGTAGTTATGAATAAGGTAGTCTCTTTGTTGAATTAAATTCTTTATCCGGAGAGGGGACTTCATTTGTATTTGAAATTTTTTCTTCGAATCTACCCATGTATTGTCCAAATCTGATAGATTTTTCCAAGAAACAGAGCCTTTAGAGGGCATTAATTATGAGAATTGCATCCCTATACCACACAGACCTCTCACTCCTCATCAGTTTGCATCTCCTCCAAGGTCACCTCCTCAAAATAATATGGCTCAGCCTCCACCTAGACCTCCATTTGTTGTTAATACTTTTGGTCCCATCAATTTTAGAGGTATGGCTGGCTATCCAAATGTTGTGCCACAAGATGTAAGAAATATATTGCCTAAGTTTTAAGGAAATAATTAAATCACGATGTTCAACACTTGAAGATCTTTGTCAATATGATTAAGAACTTTGAAATAGAATTTGAGGATGTGTACATTAAATTGTTTATCCATACTCTAGAATAAGATGCAAGGGATTGGTATAAATCTTTGCCAGATAATTCCATTGATTCTTGGAAAAAGATGAAGAATGCCTTTAGATTTCAATATGGAGATAAAACAGACCCTAGGTTTCTTTTGTCATAATTTAAAAATATAAAAAACAATCCTAATGAATCGTGCATGATTTCAATACAAGATTTAAAAAACATTGAGGAGACTCGCCTATTAATTGGAGGCCATGTAATGAATCATGTTTGATAAAGTATTCAAATGCATTTGATAAGAAATATGCCTACTATTTGAGGGATAAGAACCCTGGAACTTTGAGGCAGGCCTTTACCATGGATCTATAAATTGAGAATAACATTAAAGTAGTTAGGAAACCTCTGAAGAGGGAGGGTGTTAAACTGATCAACCCAGAGAAGCCTCAATCAAGTAAGGATGTGGATCTTGAGGAAGTTGTAAATACTTTGGCCGGAGTTGTCAAAGAAATATCTTACAAGCTAGTTAGGGCAGAGAAAGGAATTGGACAAGGTTCTCAAGGTCAGCATAGGAAATAAGGACAAGAAAGATTTGAAAATAATCCTAGAAATGATCAGATATCCGATGATAGAGGTAAAGGAACCATGGGAGTTAGACAACCACAAGCTAGGGAAAATAGAGTAGTGCCTAATCCTCTAAATGCTAGAGTTACTATTGTTGAAGAGACAAATGAAATTGATTGGAGTGAAAAATGTTTCTTACCCCACCCTCCATGTGAATTAGATCAAAAAGTTGAAGAAGTTAATGATGATGATAACACTAATGATGATGTATGCATTGTGGATTTCTCTACAAGCTCACAAAGAAGGAGAAACTTCAATCGAAGTAATAAGTACAAGAAGCTGCTGCAATTTTTGGGATTGCATTCACCTTTGGGTACCTCTTATTCCTCCCTCTCATACTTTAGAAATAGATATGGTACAAGTGTTTGAAATTCCTAATAATGATTTTGAGTACTTAAGAGCTCTAATGATTAAGAATATGATGGAGGAATCCCATCGAAGAGGATAGAAAATTGTTAATGAATGTTGTTGTTTCCCAAGAAACAGAGTATAACAAAAGAAGTAAAGCTGTCAAAGGGGCAGGCCTCAAGACAAACAAAAACCCCGATTCTCACCAATTTCCAAAAAGAAACTCCAAAGAAAAATGCATATGGAAAAGGCCTTGTTGTCTCAAGTAGAACTGGTGTTACCACCCATGCCCAAAATGTGAAAAATCGTGTGCCATCAAATGAGTTTGTCAATCTTTCTCCAAATGATTCTTTTTCCAAATACATTCCTTATGACATTGCCCAAGTCTTGAGTCGATCAATATTTATGTCCAATTGTTGAACTACTTAGGATTCCTAAGCACAAGAAGAAGTATTTTGAGTATTTATGACCTGGAAGAAGATAGAGTACGCAAGGTAGAAATATAAATAATGTAAACACTCCTCCTCCAACCATTACGAGACCTAGAAAAATATCCAAAGCATTGGAGGAGATAGGTGAACCACCTGAAGTTTACTTGGGAACATCTTTGGTTGAGTCTCAATTAAATGTTGATCCATTTTTTACAATGTTGATTATTAAGGACAAACTGCTACACAATTGTATGTTTGATTCCAGAGCATCATGTAATGTTATGCCTCTAGAGGTTATGAATGAATTGAATATTAAAGTGACAACATCTTATGTCAAGTGTACTGTAATGGATTCTAGAGAGGTGCCAATTGTAGGATGTGTAAAAGGTTTGGTGGTATAACTTGTAGCTTATCCGGGTAAGAACTTGAAACTTGATGTTGTTATTGTTGATTGCCCTACCAAATGGGGCATGTTGTTATCAAGAAAGTGGGCTACAAGTGTTGGTGGAAGTATTCAGATGGCTATGTATTTTTCCACCATTCCAATTGAAGGTAGCCTTGTAAACCTAAATGGAGAGAAGAAGATGTGGCACCTAATTGAAGATCCCGAGTAATGCTTCTTATGAAGTGTTGTATGTTGATGTAGATGCTAATAACTTTGTTGGATTTTTTGATGGCAAAGAGCACAAGATTGATCAATGTAAATGTATTGAATAAGTAGGTTTTCCTTGGACCTTGTTACACGATGGAGCTTGTTCCAAGTTTGAAAATGGTGTTGGTATTGTTATGATTTATCTAGGCTAGGAATAGTTTGTTTTGTCTTTCAAAATCAACTTTGAATGCACTAAGAACATTTCTGAATATGAAGTACTATTATTGGGTTTGAGAATTGCCTGGAAATATGGTGTAAAGGATATCATTGTCAAATGAGATTTAAAAATGATTGTCAAGTAGATTAGAAAATTGTATGCTACTAAAATTCAGAGAATGAAACAATACAAGCATGCAGTCTGGGATTTTATTGAAAAGTTTGACTCATTTAATATTGTGCACCATGATAGAAAGTTTAGTGTTGTTGTAGACAATTTAGCAAGACTAGGATCCAGATTTAAAAATTGTACAAAGTATCTCCATTTTGTGAGTATGATGTTGAAATACTAACAAGGCCATCTGTCCCTGACAACGCTAAAAATTGGAAAGTGTTCGATGATGATGCCCAGGTGAAACGATTTCTATAGAACCAAGACAAGTTTTCTGACCAAAATATAGATTGGGAACCAATGGTGTGTGCTGATGAAGGAAAGGAAACTTTATTTGTCAAAGACATTATCCAACTAAAGATAAACACAATTCCAAGAGGTTTGGTGGCACTTGAATAAATTTTTATAATGTTTATTACATTATTAACAGAAGTATGTCAGTTTTAAGAGATGTGGAAGAGAACGACATGGGCACAAAGGAAAACCATGTAAAATCTGGTTAGGAAACAATTTGAGCAAGGAAGAGAAGCAGTCCTATGTTTAATTGTTGAAGAAATATCAAGACTACCTAGCTTGGTCTTACTCGAGTTGAAGGCATACGGGAATATTTTTTCCAGCATGAAATTCCTCTTGAATCTAATGCCAAGCCTTTCAGGAAAAAAATAGGCCGACCAATCCACTCCTTTCTTTGAAGATGCAAGAAGAATTGAAGAAGTTGAGGGACAGAGGGATCATTCAATCCATAAGGTACTCATCTTGGGTTACAAATTTAGTACCTCTTAGAAAAAAAAATGGTGATATAAGGTTGTGCGTAGATTTTAGGAATTTGAATAAAGAATTATTGAAAGATAATTACCCTTTGCCAAACATGGAGAATATGCTACAATTGGTAATTGGTTCGAATCGTTATCCACTTTGGATGGTTTCTCTCGGCTATAGTCAAGTTGTTGTGAAGGATTCAGAAATAATAAAGACTACCTTTACCACTCCTTGGGAACTTATGTCTATGTTAGGATTCCTTTTGGCTTAATGAATGCTGTAGTAACTTTACAAAGAGAAATTTATGTAGCATTTGCTGGTTATATTAATTATTTCATTATTGTTTATCAACATGATGTAACTATGTTTTCCAGAAAAATAAATGATCACTTGCAACACTTGGAGAGAATGATGTTAAGGTGTAGAGAGTATGACATATAATTGAATCCCAAGAAGTGCCATTTTGGAGTGCAAAAGGAAAAGCTACTTGGTCACATTATATCAAAGGAAGGGGTCATGATTGATCTTGAGAGAGTGGAAGCCATTAGCAAGGTTCCAATTTCAAGAACTAAGAAGGGAGTTCAATCCTTCTTTGGAAAAATAAACTTTATCAAAATATTTGTGTCTAACTTTGCTGAGCTAACCATCCCCATTACTAGCATGCTAAAGAAGGACCAAGTTATCAAATGGGAAGAAGCTTCCATTCAAGCTTTCAATGGGATCAAAGAAGCATTAAAGCATGCCCCTATTTTGGCAGCTCCAAATTACAAGAAGCCTTTTCAAATGTTTTATTTTGCTTCAGAAAACACAATTGCATATATTTTTTTGTAGAAGGATGATGAAGGGGATGAGAGACCAATTACCTTTTTCAATAAGGCATTGCAAGGAGCTGAGTTAAAGTACACCATCATGGAGAAGCAAGAATTTTCCTTGGTGAAAGAAAAAAAGGTTTTCAGACCTTACATCTTGATCTCTAAAGTTGTTGCTTATGTTCCCAACACCATGGTGAAAGATATCTTATCAGAGATGGAGGTATCAAGAAAAATATGTAGATGGGTAAACAAGTTACGGGAATGTAACATGGATATCCAAACCAAGAAATTGATAAGAGGTTTGGACCTAGTTAAGCTTATGGTTGAGAGCAACTTGCAAACTATTGAAGTGAATGAAGTAGAAGTAGAAAGGGTGGATGTCCTTGAATATTTGGTAAGTTCTCGAATGGTACAAAGATATAATTTTTAATCTCAAAATCTAAGCTTCCCTAAACATTTGAGTAAAAATTAGAAAAGAACTCTTAAGTTAGCCTCTCAAAAATATGTCATTACTGATTTTTGGTTAGCTTGGAAGAACTGGAGGGAGTGCTCTTAAGATGCATTGCTGAGGATGAATCCACAAAGGTAATTGCTGATCTCCATGGAGGAGTTTGTGGGGGACATTATTCTGGAAGAGTTATAACACATAAAATCTTGAGGGCTGGTTATTGGTGGCCAACTTTATATCAAAGATACAACTTTATTGGTTGTAATTGTGAAATTTTCCAAAGTATTTTTTTACGGAAGAATGAAACCTTCGGATCCCTTCCTTTCCATCCTATGTTAATTGAAGCCCCATTTAAGCAATGGGGAATGGATTTCATTGGAAAAAATTCAGTTCCTTCTAGTGCTGGTCATAAATGGATTCTTATAGCCATTGATTATTTCACTAAGTGGGTGGAAGCAATCCCTAACAAGAAAGCAACACACTAAGTTATCATGGACTTCATGTTAAATCAAATCATATGAAGATTTGGAGTGCTAATTAAGATTTTTGCTGATAATGCCATGAGTTTCAAAGCTAAACCTTTTGTGGCAATGTGCAAAGAGTATGTAATCAATTTGACATATGCTTCTAACTACAATCCCTAAGGAAATGGACAAGCTGAGTCCAACAATAAAAACTTGTTGAAGATCATTAGAAGAACCTTGGAGCTAAACAAAAAGAAGTGGGGTGAGCAACTGAAGTTTGTTGTTTGGGCTAACAGAATCACTATCAAAAGAGCTACTGGTAAAATCCCATTTGAGTTGGTATATGGAACTCAAGCTTTGCTGCCCCTTCATTTGCAATTGTCTTCATTTCAGTTTGTTTAACAAATTGAAGATCAAGAAGTTAGTCCATATGATGCTCGAATCAATCATATTATTGAGTTAGATGAAGAAAGAAGGGCATCCCATCAATGACATGTGAAGTTCAGAGAAAAGTTGAAGAAGTTATTTGACAAGAAGGTGACTCCAAGAGATTTCAACATTGGGGATCTTGTGCTATTATGGGATAGCAGGCATGAAGATAAGGGCAAGCATGGTAAATTTGATGCATTGTGGATGGGCCCTTATTCAATTGATATTCAAATTGGTGAAAATACCTTCTTCCTAAAAGACTTAGATGGGGAACTACTTGAATTGCCTATTAATGACAGGCATTTGAAACATTTCCTTGATTGATTTCTTAGAATCAAGGTATACTCCATTGTATAATGTATAGTATTTTGGTTTCTTTCTACTTTCGTGTTTTTCTAATTTTGTTTTTTCCTGGTCCTTGGCAACCGTTTTGTTGGTTTCTCGGTTCATCCTTGGGGGAGTTGGTTATTATTGTTTTGCTTTGCAAGCTTATTCTTTGACTCCATTGCCCAATGGTTTATTTTTGGCACTTGGTCTGCTATTTGTTCTTGTGGCACTCATAGGGAGTGCCCATCCCCAAGTCGGAGCCAATGTTGGTGCTCAATTTGGTCTCACCTGTTTGTCCTTGAAATTATTTAGTTTACGGGCTCTATCGTCTTTTCTATCTCCCGTATTGATGAATGAAAACTTTGTCCTCCATTTAGTTGCCATGACTAGTCCCTTCCTTTGGTCAAGGATAACTTTAAATCCAGAGTTTTATTTTCTATTCCTTTGTCCATGAGAAAGATCTGCTCCTTGGGCATAAAATCGGAGTTTTTTCCTTCCTTTCATTTTCCATAGTCATGTTTTGTTTTCCTATAATTTTGTCCCAATTATCTATGGAAATGTGATTGGATGCAGCTCGAGAAGATCATATTTAGTCCTTATATCATTTCCAAATTCTCTATCCTTGGAGAAGGATTCATTTCCAAGTGTAAATGGTGATTTTCCTACATTTTACGGTTTGACAGGTGTATTTTTCCCTGTCAAATTTATATCTTAGCATATGAGGAAATGTGTCCCTTTCCAGTTAGATGTGGCTCAATGGGGCACTTTGAAAACTCTATGGCCCGATTCCAGCCAAATCTTGTCCACGTGGAGGGCTGGCCTTCATCTAAAATTTTTCCTTTTGGTTTGACCTTGGACTTGTGTAGGGGAGACACGTGGAGGTTTCCAGCGCCTTGCCCAGGACTTAGATAATTTTTTCATGTAGTTGGTGTAGATTTGGTGGACCATGGACACATAGAGATTTCCGCTAGCTTTTCTCTATGCTTAAACTTTTCAAAGTAGTTTTCTAAGGCCTCGGACATGTGGAGGAACCATGCCTTTTTGGGGACTGGACCATAAATTTTATTTTGAAGAAGTGTCAAGAGGACACTTGGAGGCTTCCACTCACTTTTCCCTTGCTTGGAATTTTCAACGACCAAAGAAAACTGTCTCGGACCCTAGAAACATGGCGCCTTCCACTGGTCCTTCAAAATTTTCAAAAAAATATACCAGATTGAGACACATGGAGGCTTCCACTGGATCCTTTTTATAATGATATTTTTCAAAGGCCAAAAGGAATTTTTCTTAGACCCAAAGGTGCATGTGGAAGGCCCACACTTATTTGGAAACTTGCCCCTATACTTCTCCTTTGTAGTGGTGCTAAGGAAACACATGAACGACTATAATCTAAAGTAGAGAAGGGGTAGAATCAATGGTTGCCATGAATTTCACTGTTTTCCCACTAATTTTTCTCCAAGACTTCTTGAGATGCAAATACACACTATTTTTCATAATTTTTGATGAAATTCGTTGTCGCTTTTGTTTACAATTTGCCATTGAATGGATTCAGAACTTAAGTTGTGAGTCCAAGGATTATTAAGGTCGATATTTTGAATTTGGAATTGCTCGGGCACTTACAAAAATGGGAATTACTAGAGAATATGGATGTGGGGTAGAATTGCAGAGGAAAGAGAGGGAAAAGGATGAAATGATGAAGGTTGCAGGTGTAAAAGATGAAAAATGTGTTGCCTCGAGAGAGAAAAGGATTACCTATCAGATCCAACTATACAGAGCCTCTAGAGAATGATTAAAATGGGGATTTCTTGCATGAAAAAATAGAATGATTAGAAGGACTACCAAAAAGTTGTGGCATGGCATCCTAGTCATTAGTCGAGGGTCGAGATACGTGATCGGTCCATGATTTATCCAATCTGCAACTTTTTTTGTAAATTTTTAAATGTCACTTTCTGAGGAAAATTGGAAACAAGAAAAGGTATTTTGAATATTATTCTTTCTTAGGGGGAAAATTTGGGATGAGTGAGTGAGTGAAATGTATAAATGTAATGAGAATAATCTTGTAAAAGGTCGGGGGTTGAATCCTTAAGAGAAAATTTGAGAGAGCCCATCTTCTTGAGAGAGACCAATCCGAGATACCTGGTTAATTTCTTTTATGTTATATTTTCTATCACATCAAGTTGGTTGTGAGTGTACATCCATTGAAAAGCTCTAAGACTGTTCTAAGAAACTTTCCCCCTTTGATGAATTTAATCAATTTTGAGTTAATTTGTGTCAATCTTGGAGCAATTTGTGTTTGCTTTATTTCATAATGTCTGCAAGTAGTTTTTCTTATTCCTATTGCAATCTTGTGTTAAATTCCTCTGAATCACATAGGATCTTGTACTGTGATGTTTAGTGGCATTTGCAATTTCATTTCAAGAAGAGCCTTCATCTTGTGATGAGATAAACAATTTAAAATCACTTCACTATCATTTGTTGATAAAGATTGTCTGTAAGCCTTCGAGTGTATCTTAGGCATGAGGAATCAAGGGTATTTTATGTTTTATTGAGACTTTGCCTCAAGCCTTCGTGTTAGATTCTCAAATATTGTGTGAAAATGTGCTGATCTAGGCCTCCATTGATGTACACCTTTTGGTTGAAGGAATATTTTATCCGATCGAAGCTTTATGTCATTTAGCTTTCCAATTTGTTGTGAAGTCTCTCAAAGATTGAGTATAATCAATTTTATCCTACTTAATCTCCCACCAAAATTATTCAAAAACCACGAATCTATCCTGAACCACCCCTGTTTTCCCTATATATCAACAAAGGAACAAAATATATTTACTAAAATATGCGGGACAATCAGAATCCATAATGTCTTGATAACCTTAGCCTTGTTTTGAAAGTATCTCCATCTTTTAGAAGTGACAACTCTTAAGAGTTAAATTATGTAGTATTAATCATACTTTCCCAAGGTTTTCTTCATAAATTTTTTACAAAAGAAGGATATCTTCATCTCTTTCATCAAACAAAGGTTACACTACGGGTCCTCTCACCTTTGTTAAAAAGGCATAACCTAAAGTAGTGAGGATAGGTAAAATCCTCTTAAAGGAACTATCCACCTCTCCCCAAATCTGAGTGACAAAGGGCCAGTTAGATCTCATCGTTGACTAGAAAATGACACACATTATTATCTATCGTCTCTAAGCTCCATGTCAAATCTATGATGTTGCTCGGCTTGAAAAGGAGAATAAATTTGATTACCAACACTTTTTATTCATTAACTTCCTACTTTAGGATTTAGTTAATTAAAAAAAAAAACAACATAAATAAGATTTACTTATTATAACTCAACCATTCTTAGCCTGTTTAAGTTCCAAAACAGGTTCAATTATAATAGACTTCATTGAGATGAAGTCTAATTGATAAATGCTTATATTTACCTTACATTTGTTTAAACCTATCAAGGTATTTCTCAAGAGGAAGTGCACCTTCCTCTTTCTTGTTATGAGTTAGGGTTCATTATACCCTTTTACATTATACAAGTCATCATAGTTAATTTTCACTTTCATTAACATCTTTTTAATAAACCATAGTGACTCGGATAAAAGAATATCTATGTATGACAACTTAATAAGATGCATTTCAATAAAGAGATATTGTATCTAATTTTATTCCATCTAACTTATTTAATGTCAAATTAAAAAGGATCCCATTCAGATGAGAATATGAGAAAATAAAGATAAGATTAAAAATTCCCTTCACAGAATGCACAAGTAGAATGATACACCAAGTACAAGTAACTCTCAATATTTTTCAATTCATCAAGGTGAAATACACATTTTACAAGACCATGCATTGTAGACATCTTTCATGTCAAACAACATCAAGCTCAATTAAGAAATACAACTTTTCCTCTTTCAATACATTTCAATAATGAATCATATTTCTTCATAAAAGATCTACTCTTTAAGTAACAAATAACATCATAAAAGTTATTGTTTTCCTTTATCACTTATGAAGTCCATCTACAAAAATTGCTAGCATGGGTCAGTTCATTGAACTAAGCATGATAAGCACTAAGCATTAAAACGATGTGCTTTCAACTAACTATTTCATAAAAAGAAATTTGATTTTATGAAACAATAACACATTACAGATAGATACATCATAAAGAATAACAATCATAAAATAAAGTACAAGGTGATCAACCACATTACTAGTTGGTAAATATCATGATATAATCAACACTCATATGCCATTGGTTTCATAAGAAATTATATCGATAAGTAATATTTCATCCTAATTACTTATCTCATTCCAACTAAAGGAATTTATAGTTTATTTCTTACTTCATTCAATCTAATTCCAAAGAAAGGAACTAATTCTAATATTTCCCAAAATTAGAGTTTTTTTAAGAAAGATCCAACATACAAAGCATTAACATGTTCCATCATAAATCATCTATGTCCAAGCTAATTCAAACTTCATAAAAGATTGTAGGATGAGCCATCAACATCTTAAGTTAAGAGATTCCTATTTTAGATGCTACACTCAAATTTAAAGCCCAAGATATAGCCTAAGTCTTAAGTTAGGCCACAACAGTGGGAAATAACAAATGTATTTATTTGATTACTTACACTAGAAATTAGTCACACATTACCAAATATAGTTTCCAATCAACACAAGTCAAGGAGAATAAGTAAAGGATTAACTCCCAACTTCTCACTCAGAAATCATATTAAGTAGTACAACCGAATCTGGTTAGCTCCTTCAATAAGAATTAATATGTAGAGAGAAGAGAGAGAGAGAGAGAGAGAGAGAGAGAGAGAGAGAGAGAGAGAGAGATAAATAACTCAAAACTTCCCTCAGAGTTTGAGGAGAACAGTGTTGAAAACCTTATCTCAGAAAACCAAGGAAGGATGTCACCAATCGGGGATGGAGAAAGACCTCATTCCCCTTTTCTAGCAAAAGAAATATATATCAGAATAAGGAAATGAGACAAATATGACTAAGGGATCCTTCAAATATATCTGCATTGAAAGCATACAAATTCTTAGCAAATAATTAGACACATGACGGAAAAATGCAAGTCAAAGACCAAGGATAAGGTTCTCTCATAAAAAAACTAGAATTTTTACAATAGTGTAAAAACTACTACTAATGAAGAGTGTTATAAATGATCTCAATTAGCAAAAATTCACAAAAACAACAGAACAATGTAATTCATCCCATGTTAACAACTTTAGTCTATATACTTATTCATTTTCCTAAGCAAGAGAGAAGATAATTTTATCCTCATACAACCATGATTTCCTTTCAGGTGTCTTTGCACCTAACACCTATTCAGCCTTTGATGGTTTAAAAGAAGACTTGCATTCAATATTTTCATAGCCGCTTATCTCGAGTCAAGCAAATCCATAATTAAAGCTTTAAAGAATCAAAGGTTCAAGATACATGTTAAGAAAAATAAAACCCAACATAGGTTCTTCCACAAGGGAAACAAAAATCCACATGACTCCAAATCAGGAATTCAAAGACGAGTTCGAAGAGAAGAAACAAAGCGTAACATATCACCCCAATTCCTTAAAGCAGTACCAAGTGAACCAATCCATATTTTGACATAAATACTCCTTTCCTATGATCTCATTTAAGCATCAAAATTTATTGTAAAGAGAAGTAACTCCCACAAGATAACTCCTGAAGCACTAAGTCTTTCCTCAAAAATGATACATAAATCAATCGGAAAGTCTTTCCATAAACACGATAACAATTTCCTATTCTTTTAAAATCACAAAACATTTAACAAGGAGATTCATTCTGGCTTGAAATCAATCCATTAACAAGTCATCTCCCAAATTACAAGTGCTCCTATAGGTCAAATTTGATGTGTTTCATTCCATCCTTAATCACATCACATATATCTTCTATCCCCACCTTTGTTTTATTACAAAAATTACCTTTTCTTTATACCAATCACTTATATGTTATCTACTTATCCTAAACACATTTATTCTTACTTATATTCATCATTTAACCACATCCATTTCCAAATTTTTTTCATCACATTTTACCATACGCATCATAATCACCATGATCAAATTCAAAAGAAAAACATATTAATCATAACACACAACATATTTATATCATTATCCATACATATGTACATCCAAATTAACCATCTAATCATACGCGTATTGTGACATCATCATCAAAAATAAAACACATATGCATTATACCACATCTTAACATTATCAATGACATCATATTAAATCAAACTTATCACATCACATTAACGCATAATCAAATATAATGTAATTCATAATCATATACATATTTATACATATGTGAAATTGTGTATCAATACATTATTGCCCTTTAAGGGGCTCTCTCAAAGATTAAATGCTATCAAAATATGTAAAGTGTAGATCTCGAGAGCTTCAAGTCCTCTCTTCCCGGGAGATAATGAAACCTAATCCTTACACCTCCTCCATCTCACTTTGTGGATATGCTACTCTAGGTGTGCTCCCATAAGGTCTCGCTCCTCCTGTCGTTGTCCTCTATAAGTGATCCTAGTAGCGCATTATCTTTAGAAACTTCTCAAATAGGATCCCCTCATAATATATAACCTCTATGATTTGTGCTCTCTATCTATCCATCGAGATCATGCTAGGAGGTGTAACCTGTCCCGAACCCCGTGGAGCTTCCTACACACCACTAATCAACTTCATCACCTAAATAATAGAAAGATCACCAAAATGGGCCTTGTAGGCCTCCCTCTACTGTGGTAGTAGTATCGTCCTAAATAACCTAGTAACTCTCTTGAGTGACCACATCCCATTTTGTAAAGTTATGTCTCTCTCCACTCTCATCCGACTTAAATTAGCATGTAAGGGTGCCACCTCTATAGACTCCCTAATCCACCATCTCCACTTCCTCTAGGACCCACCTCTTTATCAATCTCCATCTCCTCTACCTCTTCCTATCCTCCCTAATTGGCCACCCGAGATGCCCATGTTGCTATATGCTAATTAGAATATCCCACTCTAACCCCAACATCATCATCCTCATCACATGGATCTGCCTCCTCCTCCATTGGATCAACCGTGATAGGACTCGATAGCTCCTATCAAACTCTTTTGTCCTATATAAAATAGGATCATGAGGCACTATCTAGAAGACTCAAAACTATCGTCAAACTTGATCTGAAGTAAATGGCCTTGATCATCTCCGGAAGTCTCCCATGAATCCACCGCATCCTCCTCATCCCCACCATCTCGACATCTACACCAAGCCACGTATTTAATCCCTAGTATGACCTCTATATAATCTAATCAAAATCTAACTCTTTGAGACAATTCACATGCCAATCTACTCTCCTCTCATTCCTATCACCAAAGGCCTCATCGACCCTCCATCTCAAAATAAATAACTATGAGCTCAATATGGTCTCCTGTAACCCATGTAAGCCCTGGTGGCCTAATCACAACAATATGCTCATACACACAATAGTGCAATAGGAAACCGACATCCAAACCTAACCTCATGCCTTCCCTATACATAGATAGCTTATGGTATACCTGAGCTAACATGGAACTCCCAAATGAAAATACATTATGATGATCTAAAATATCTCCTACCACACTAGCCAGGTGACCATGAAAAACAAACCCTCATTAGTCGGAAAAGCATATCGGGATAGTTCCATCATGATTAAGAAGATCAATCGGTTGTGTAGCACTCTAGCCTCATATCACATCTCATATGAAAAATCTTCTAAGAAAAACATGATCTAGGGTGTATAGATCCAAATAGCCATGTTAATATTGTCAATCTTCTATCACCTATAATGGGAACTATCTTCTCCCCCTGTATCGAAACCTAAGGATGTAGTATACATCCTCTAGGGTGATGGTCATCTTCCCTATCCTGAACCAAAATGAACATGTCTTCCTATCCCACCTCTCAACCAATGCTATCATCAAGCCCACATCTCATGGGATCCTCTGATAAAATTTGAAGCCCCCTAATCCAACTGCAGATAGATGATCCCACTTAGCATCTGTCACATATCCTCTAATCTACTCATACAGAGTAGGCACACAATGTCTCAGGTATAAGGTCTCTCTAGCCTACAATCACAAATGGAACATTCATACATTAGAATAATGATCCGAATCAATCTAAAATGAATTTAAATCCATTGAAAATCTAATCTAGTCTAACAACGACCAATCTAACACTATTTGATGCCAACCTAGGTCGGTTCGATGTGTTTTGGAGTTGATTGATGTGCCTTAAGGATAGGTTGACATTGACCTACCCGAGCCACCTCTATCATCATCCAAATTTTCTAAAAATACAAAAATAAATAAAACATTAAAATTAAGCTAAAAATAGTGTGGGATTTCTTACTAACCATCCTCTACACCCTCTCGGTGTTTCCTTGTAGCTCTTGCGGTCTCCATCTTTTAATCATCTCTTTTATCACTCTGTTCTCTCTCTCCTCAATATTTGGCATGAAAATGAGCATCGTCGGCTAATCCTTGGGCTTATATAGATACCAAATTCATGTAATCATGATTGATTTTAGTCATCATTGATTGGCCTTTTAAATAGTTTATTTAGGATTTTCCTTCTTTCGTTCCTTTGGGCATTCTCCACAAATCCACCGTTGTGGTCATATCTATCTTTCGTTCGGATGTACATGTTCTCAAATTCCCCTTGCTATGGACATATTCTTTTTCCCTCCAAGAATTTTAATTCTACATCCAAATCATTAGTTTATACATTTAAAGTCCCATCGGGACACACTTATTCTCTCCTTCGGGCATTTTACCTCACAATCTTATCTAATCCACGCACAAAGTCCACCTTGTGGCCATACTTACCTCCCCTTCCAAGAATACTCTTTCACCCTCCATTTTCAGATTTTCCTTTTCGGCCATTTCTCATGTCCCACTGGGAACCATACCATTTTATCCTCATCCATTGTGGATGGATACATTTTATCTTGACTCCTTTTACGAAGGAATTCACATAATTTTTGCATATAGTTGTTCATACTTTGATGACTTGCCATGACCTCATTCATCATCTCAACTTGCATCCATACGTAGCGATCTTCAAACACCCACCTTTGGTCCATAGAACGTGTTATCCCATCTCCATTGAGACCGCAATTTTCCTCTATCGATGTGATATTAAAGTCACCGCTATAGTTTTTATTTATATTGGGATCCTTTTTTCTTGGTTTATCTAGCCTTTGTAATCATTTTTCCCATGTTTTCTTTACCCACCGCGCTTCATAATTTACCTTTTTCAAATCTGTCATCAATCCCTCATTTGAGGGGGAGCTCATCACCAATCCTATTGTCAATCCTTATTCAAATCTCATCATTTTTGTCTCATGGCTTGCTAGCTCAAACTACTCAACAAAAAGGGGAAAAATGTAGAAACCTAAATTCAATATCTATACCCTCATCGCATGCATGTGCATATTTATTTAATCATCCCCCTTATTTAATTAAATGTCCATCCAATCCTTATTAATTAAGTAACATTAATTAATTAATCATTTAATATCTCACATGCCCAATTATCCCATTCACATTAATCTTTATTCCTATTAATTAATTAATTCATATTAATTAATTAACCTATATCCATTTCCCTAACCAACCTTCTATTTAGGATGCTTTTATCCTAAATTCATCCAATTAATTTTCTGAGATTTTCTCACATCTATTTTTATGCCGTAACCACCTTAAATTCTTCCCCAAGAAATCTAATCCCACCTACATGCTTTAAAGCACTCGGTGAATCCTTGAAATGACAAAATCATGCCAAAATCAAAAATATTTCTGATTTGGGAAACTTTCTCCGCAATTGGTGGTGACCCAACGTGATCATCGTTGACCCTATAAAACTAGCTACTTTCTCTCTATTCAAAGGGCGGATGCATGAAATTTTGGGCTCTCTAGTGAACTAAGTATCCTTCCTAGTGCTTGAGAATTCTTGAAACATTCACGGTGGCTTCGTAGCATCCTCTCAACATGCTTGCATTGCTCATGATCATTCATCATGAGATTTATCACTACATTTGTATTGATTTTCTTTATATTTACCATATTATCTTGGCATTTCTCATATCTAACGTTTTGTAGTTTAGATTACCCTCTACAACACTTAGAGCTCCATTATCAGCCCTTTTTCTATCTTTTAAATTATAGGTTATATTTTCCATATATTTATCCTTGACCTCATCGAGTTTGTTACAATCACAATCATTCCCCCTAGTCATCATCAACCTGGGTATTTTCTATCCGATAATTTATCTAAATAATTGCTTTATGTCATTTTATTTTCTTTTTTGTCTCGAGAGATCACTTTATACATCATCCTTCAAAGACCCACAAGTTTAGTTTTCATCAATCATCCTTTTATATCATTTTATTTCATCCTCTAGTCTCTACTCCTGCATATTCCCTCTAAAAGTTGATCACATTAGACATAAGCCTTTGATGCATAAGATTTTATCTAGATCTTGCAGGGGTTTTACATATTTGTCTTATGTTCTAGATCTTCACTCCCGGATCGCCATCAACATTCCCCTACATAGTTTGGGTCATTGTCGACCTAGACCGGGTAGTATTTCATTTATAGTTTTTTTAATCTAATTAGCTTTACATAAAATTCTATCATTGTCTCAAACTCATGAAAACTTCTATTTCTCCATGATTTTTCTGTTACATCCATTATTTCACTTTATCTAAACAAACGGGGGTTGACAGCTACCTTCGAGGAATTTAATTCCTCTCAAGTCCACTTTGTCAGGAAACCCCCACATCTATCATCTAATCAATCTTCTTGTTAGTGATTCTTGTTTTTAGGTTTATTTGGTCACAAAAGTAGCATGATCTATCAATCATCTTGCACATGTATCCATCACATCACATTAGAGGTACCTTAAACCCTTCAACGTTTTTGAGTTTTCTAGTTTCTTTAGTACTAGATCATTTAATTGATAAGTGTTGGTCCGAAAATCTGTCGCTTGGGCAGATCTATGGATAAACGAGCCAACAGTGTGCAGGGCATAGCCCCTCTTTGAGTCAGCAAAGCGAAACTGGTTTATTGCTATTCTACCAGCAGGAATCTATGCAAGTCTCACAGATTCTGCCTTTGGGGTTTGGGATCTCATCCCAGTAGGTTTATTTCCGGCTGCGAAGAGAAAGGAATGAAAGAGAGGAGGAAGAAGGAACAGGTCCGAAGGGAGAAAAGAAATGAATTCCAAAGCAGAAAGGTCAGAAGATTTATGTTTTTGGGTTGGTAGTAAATCAGAGCCAAACCTACTTGCATAAATAAACAAAGCAATACTGATGATAAATAAATGACAATAAAATAGAAGCAGATCCAACAGAATAAATACACAGATCTAACATAAGAAAGATCTAATGTATATAACACAGGTATTCAGCACAAAGTCCAAATATTGTATTACTAATTTGTTCTGTTACAAAAAGCTCAAAGTCTTTTCTCCTTACTTCTATTTCTCATCTGAAAGATATTCATCCATCCTTTAACACAACAAGTGTTGGGGTATTTATAGAAGAAGAGGAGAAAAGAAGGCAAAAAGGAGCCAACAACTATTTACAAAGATATTTACAAAATATCTAAAAGTCATGCATTTGACTTTTACAACTTGATGGATGACATCATCCCATGATGCAACATGGATGATGTCATCATTTACATCAACATACTTCGAGACATTCCAACAAGAAAGTCGAGGAGAGAGAGAGAGAAGAAGAAGAAGAAGAAGAAGGAGCAGCTACTCATCGTCATCATCCTGCGGCCGAAAGGGAGTAGCCTACTTTTGATCTTTGCTCGTGAGTGATGAGATATGGAACTGAGCGCTGTATTCCAAAAACTTGTTAATCATCGGCCCAAATTGATCCTGAGAAGGATCCTTGTGCGATTCACTCGATTACCTCACAAGTCTCCCGCTCATTTATGAGCTTCTCGGGAGTTTGGAATAATCCTTTTCCGCCTCAATGAGGAACCCGATGAAGTCCCTACAGGCCAGCAGGTTGTTGATAGATTCAGTGTCAAATGTGACCTCTGGCCCTGTTCCTTGAGAAGCGATCTCCTTGAAGATCCGGATGGTTTCATCAGCTGACCTTAAGATAAAGGAAGGAGTGAGCAACCCTGGAGACATGTTGAGAACAATTCACTCCATTTGGTGCATTGCATCCAGGGCTGCTTCCTTTACCTTGTCAATTTTTTCCAGAATAAATTCAAGCTGATCCACCCGGTAGTCCAGAGTGGACATGGTTTTGTTGAGGGCCCTTGGATGGCCGAAGACACCGAACTTGACCAGATCTTCGACTGAACAGTCGAACATCTGTTGAAAGGTCTCGTGTTGGAGTCTAGCATGATCTAGCTCTTCTGATATGGGCCCCGCTAATGCTTGGAGCTCTTTGTTCGCCTTTCCGATGCTCAGATACAAATTGACAAACTCGGCGATCACTCTTTCACTGTCCTTGAGGATCTGGCTCCTCCAAGCAGAAACGGCCATACCTTGCTCGCCAATCTTGGTATATTCGTTGATTTTCTCCTGGCTGAGAAGCTCAGAAGTTTCGGCGGCAGTTGTGGGAGGCGCACTACCCATCTTCTGTAAGGCTTGGAGCAGATATTTGTTTTGCTCTTTTAGTAGCCTTTTCTCTTCTTTTGTTTCTTGAAGCTTTTGACAGAGGGCGTCGACCGCGGAAAGAGCTTCCCCCTGGAGACTTTCAGAAGATGTCCCCATTGTGACTTGGGTCACGGTAAAATCTGTCGGAGACAGATCCTTTTTCTCTTTGAGGGGATCGGGGTATGCAATTTCCATGATTCTCTCACCTGCAGCACTTTTAGAGAAGCGTGCAACAGGCTTCAGCTTCTTTGCCCCTTTGGTTGGGATCACTGAAAAGTCCATCGGAGCGATGGGAACTTTCCTCTTTTGCTGGCTCAGCTGCTGAGAGATCCAGGCTGGTCCTATGGAAGAAGGACCAGAAACAGAGGAGGGGACAGCTGCAGTAGAAGAGGAGAAAAATGTGGAGACACGCAGAGTTGGCATTGAGAGAATAGCCAAAGAAGTGTCCACGGGAGGAAGGGAAACTGCAGCTGCGGAAGACATAGGAAGGGAAGGGAGCTTAGAGATGAGGGAAGAAATGGAGGAGGAAAGATCAGTGAGGGAAGAGAAGATAGATGAAGAAGTAGGGGAAAGAGTAGAAGGGGCGGAGGACACGACCAAAGGGATGGTCGCTTGAGTCACTCGAGAAGGGGAAGGAAGAGAAGAAGAAGGGATAGAAGGGACCTCTGTTGTGGTAGCAATGCCGACATCCTGAGTGGATGGGCCAATTGGACTATCCCCTGCTGCTTCTTTCTCTGGCAAATCTAGAGTTATTACTTGTTCTGGCGCTGTGGAAAGAGGACTCTCGGGGGCTTCTTCCTGAATGGTGCTGGATTCACCTTCTACACCTTTGCCTTTAAGCTTTTTTTTGGACTGTGAAGGTGCATTGCCCAATGGGGAGGTTGTGAAATCTACCCCGAGGTAGATTAGGCCGTTCATCCGGCACCAGTGCTCTGTCCTACGCAGAGTTTCCTTGACCCTCTCCTCAATTGTCTGAGGAGCCTTAGTTCTATCAATGGCCGGAAAGGGCCAATCGTCCCCATCTGTATCATTATATACCTTGTCCACTTCATCTTCTGTTGTTTGGTAGCCTTTGGGGACAATGGCTACCCCATACTGGATAATTTCTGCCAATGCTAGGCGAGAATGATCCTTTCTTCTGAGCTCTACCTCATGGAGGACGTCAATATAAATATCCTCGATCTGAGGAACGTGGATTGGATCAAGCTTTGCTCTTGGCAGGCAGCCCCTTGGGTCGAAGGTGGGCCTGGCTGGGAAGTCATGCTTCAAATTGAGTAACTCCAGCTCTGCAAACATTTCCTTCGCCTTGTGGTGGGTAGAGCATGTGTATCGGCCCACTGTGAGGGGGAAAGGAGTTCCACCCTTCTTCCTTTTCAGGCATTTTTCGTGGTATGTGATTAGCTGCCTTGACAGTTCCAGCAGAATCAGCTTAGGCCCAGCATACCTTGGTAGCCTGGTTGGCTCTCCCAAAAAGTTGGCAGCCCTCAGATAGGTGAATGTAGGAAATTGGGTGAACAGGGCTCCCCATTTCTCCGTGGCTGCCACTATGTTTTTGGTCATACGACCATGAGTCAGATTTGGCCTCAATAGGCAGATGATGTGATAAAAGAATGCATCGTTGATTTTGGAAAATTGGGCGATGCTATTCTCTAGCTTCAACTCTGGATAATACTCATATATTTTGACCTGAGGCCAAACTCCACTTCGTGCTAGGCCTGGATAATCCCTCTCTGATGCTGCAGCGTAGACCACGTAGGAGTTCATATGGAATACTCCCGTTGTCTTTGAAGTCAATTGTAGTCGCTCGAAATGGTCTTTGCTTATAATTTCCCCCCAGCAAAAGCGTTGCTCAGGCACATTCTTATTCATTGTTTCCAGGTAGCGCAGCATCCATTTATGGAAGTAATGGGCGTCAGAAAGCCCGAAGACCCTGCTCAGGAAGGTAATGGTATCGCTGAGCTCTTCTGAGAAGTCACTGCGGTGGATGATTTGGGGCCACCGGGTTACCACCTTCTTGTTCTTCAAGTAGACTTCGTTCATTAGTTGCATGCATTGGTCTTCATTGTCCTCCCAGGCCTTGATGCACTCTGCTTGGCTGACGGCCACGAAGTGCCGGTGGTGAGGGATGCCAAGTATCATCTCAAAATGATGGGCAGTGAGGTTAATGACTACCTCGCCCTTACTGTTTTCGACACATCTGGTGTCTTTGTTGTAAGACTGAGCAACCACGATTATAAATTCATTGTTGATTGTGCTGACGGGATTCCTCCGGTGAAGTGCAGGGCACTGCCTATCAATTTGTCCATCCATGGACTCCTTGTAACCTTCTAAGTTCTGGCCCAGAATTCCTCCATGTCGACATGCCCCAATTCTGAGTCTCTGACATCCATGCTGCATTCGGCCTGTGACTCGGGCATTCTGACCCTTTGATATTTATACTTCATCTCTTCCTCAAGTAAAGCTTAGCCTTCCCTTTGATTTGGTGGGTCTCTTCTTTGGATGTAGACATATGTTCTTCTAATATTATCTGCTGATCTGCATGAAGGAGAAGCGAGACCCAAACCGAAAAAGTTGAATTAGCCATTTGATCTTCCATTGGAATGTTAACAAAAGAAAGAGTTAGAGATTTTTAGGCTCAGGGCGCAGGAAAAATGCAGCTTACAAGGCTAAATAGGCAGGGTGCACGGGAAAGGGCTGTTGCAAAGGTTAAACTGGCGCCAAAGGCGCATGGCGCATGCATACTGCAGAGTGCATTTTAGTAAAGGGCGCATGAGAAAATCGTGTTGCATGGAGACAGGATGCGCCAAAGGTGCATGGACCTTGCATGTTACATTGGGATTTGGTGCGCCCTTTGGCGCATGGGAAAAGCGTGTAACAGGGACTTTTCGTGTGCCAAAGGAAATATGGCGCGGCGCACGGAGGGTTTGCACAACACGAATGTTATTGAAAGGAGCGATGCGCCTGCGCTTTTATGACTATACTTGGCGCAGATATAACTTGTGTTGCATGGGCGCAGGTGCACTAAGGGCGCATGGAAAGGCGATGCAGCACGGAAAGATGGTGCGCCAAAGGAGCGCAAGTTTAGCTTGTGCAGCATGTGGAAGAGGCGCGCCTTGAGGGCGTATGAAAACTTGATGCAACAAGCATGATGGGTGCGCCATTGGCGCGGGTTCTAGTTATGTTTGCGAGAGGGGGGATGATGCGCCTGGGGCGAATCGTTTATGATGTTGCATGACGTATCAGGTGCGCCAAGGAAAAACAGGTTTTTTCATATGGCTCAACCCTTCTTTCTTTTTCGAGTTCTAAGGCTGCGTTGGGATATTCAATGGTTCAAGCCAAAGGGGTTTTGAGACCAACTTTGCTTTCAAACTAACACCCTCTACCAGCGAGATCCTGGAAAGAGGGATGGGAGGAAACAAATAAGGAAAGACGGCACTGGGGAGGAGGGCTAGCTCAACAAATGCATATCAACAAACCAACCAGCAAGCCAAAAACCAGAAAATAAAGCACATGGAAGAGAAAAGAACCTCTTACCGGATAAATAACAAAATCTCGAGCATGGGTCCACAACGTGTTGAAAACGACGAGGCAGAGGCTGACAGGCTCAGAAAAATCACGTGCACAGCGAATAGTGAAAATGACATTTGGGCGCGCAAACCATATATATATAGGTTAGCTGGACATTAATGCGCCACCCACTTTTTGAAAAGCGCATGAAAACTGCTATCGACAGGAAAAAGCGTGCGCCCTTTGGCGCACCAAAACGCCTACCAACATGAAATAAAGTGCGCCTTTGGTGCACCAAATGCTATCTCGACAGGAAATTATGTGCGCCTTTTGGCGCACCAAAGCATTGTGTTGCAATAAGATTATGTGTGCCCTTTGGCGCACCAAAAAGTGGCGCAAAAACGTTGTGCCAACATGATGGCGCATGCGCCATGGCGCACTGTGCAGGAAGGTTCAACACACTTTGGCGCACCGAAAGTCGTGTGTTAACACCGAAAATCACGCGCAAAGGTTTTAAAGGGGGCGCACCAAAAGTTGGTGTTACATAGCAATTTCATGCGCCCAGGCAAAAAAGACTCAAAAGACTAAGTTCGAAAAACCAGGTTTCCCGGGAAGGGATTTTACAACGTTTCAAACGCAAGGGATCCCTAACGAGGGATCGGGACAAAATTTCGGTATGGTTATCGGTAAAATTGCCCTTGTCAATTTTACGGGATAACAATAAGGAATAAAACCTAGGTAAACATGTACGGATCTATGTGAGAAGCAAGGGCTTCTAAATTTAAGTCAATGACTAACTCAATGGAAGGAAATTCATAGGAAACCTGATAATAACCAACTAATTCTCTACAATGACAAAATGGTCTTGGGTCACTACGAATGGTAAGTTCTCTTAATTAGAAATGGATATTGATACAATGATGAAATTTGGATGGAACACACTATATGACATGGATCCATGGGTGACCGAGGAGAATGTTATAAGGAAGATCCAAGTAAATGACATGGAATCTTATTTCTTACGTGATAGACCCAACTTCCATGGGTAGAGAAATTGTTCTAGATGATTATCATTATACATTTTCATATGCCTTGATATTGATCACATCAGGTTCTAGCTCATCTACAAAGTGTGTCCCAATTATTTCACCGGTTTTATTATGTAAATGTTAAGACCATATCCATTGTCGACAACAACCTAATTAATATTTTTACATGTAATGATCAATTTTATATAAAAGAAAATATTGTGTGTTTGATTACCCAATGAAATCTCATTTTGGCTAAACAAAATATGTTCAAATGGAGTGATTTATGCAACCAAATATTGGAAGCATGAAGTGTTATTGTTAGAAGGAACTCTTTACTCTTGAAGGGCCTTATAGAGGATATCCTTATGAACAATCGTTATCTTGAGAAGGTCCAAGATTGAAATCTTAGCGGTTGTGTTGTAAAGTTGTTCAAGGAGATCGTAAAGACCGCCCAAAGGAATAGACAAAGGGGTCCTACCATAATAAGATGAGTGCATCATGTTGTAATAGAACACTCTTGAGATTTGATTTTGATGGTATGGATTAGACGTTTTTCAAACAACATAGTTAGTAATCTTTCCTTGAGAAGGTTGACCTTGATCCGGATTCTTTTCCATATTATTATGCTTGGGAAATGGTTCCTCTTAAATTCCTAACTATTTTTTAGAAGTTTTAGAGGACTTTTTTGCATCAAGCTCAATGTCTCCTCGATTTAGGAGATATTGAATGAAGTTTTAAGCTTCATACATCTATCTATAGCATGAAATTTAAGAAAATGATAATCATAGTAGTCATGGTATTTGTACCATGATGGCTTAGAGTGCATCATTAAAAAAGGTGTAGTGAGGGGGAATGTTACCATGCCACCAAATCCAATTAATTTAGAATAGTTGATAGTGACTTCGTGACTGGTGTGTACTCTTTACATTTTACCGTAGATTTAGATGATACACATGATATTTTTAAGTTTGGATTTCTTTGAACCATCTTTTTGCGTGGAATCAATTATTCGACATCCTATGACATTTTTGTTCTTTTTAAATTATTTATATTTTTAGGTTTTGAGTCATAGTTATCTCTTGAAAGGATTACAAAACCCCTTTAGCGAGTAAAGAATTTTCAATTTGACTACCCTTTTAGATGACCTCTTCAAAATTTCCAACAAAATACATTTATAAATGGAAGGCTATATCGGGGTGTAGGTTTGGTATAAAAATAATAATTTTTTTTTCTGGTAGAGAAATGGAAACAACTAACCCTCACAATCGTTTCAAGAAACAAACAAATATTTCACTTTTTCTTTATTTTATGTTATAAATGTCAATCGTAGTGACATCACTCTCCATGTTAAATTAAAAGACAATAATTATTAGCTAATTCTAAAAAGGTAGTAATGGACCCTCGAAGGAGATGGAGAAAACATTCAAGTGCCTGACCTCCAAGACTCCTAGAAATTAAGCAAATGAGGTGATTATTGTTGTATTCTAATTCTTCACAAGCCATGAAGAAGTCCTTAATGTGGTCACAAGGATCACCTTTGCCCTTATATTTTTCAAACTGATATTTCTTATAATGCCCTTTGTTATTTTTTTGTAGAACGATGAGAGAATATTTCATAAAATTTCATTCTTGGTCAAAAATTTGTTCACGTGATGGTGTTTATGATATATACGTGCGGTTAGATTTCGAGGCTTCACGACTTCATTTTTAGTATAGATTTCATTATAATTGACTCTAGGTTTTTTAGTCCAAGGACCTCTACCGGTGTCTTGATGGACATGGGAAGATAAATTTGATATTTTCCAACTAAGGGCTTGAGTCTTCATTATATAGTGGTGTCATCATTTTAAGGCTCATGCTCTACTTCCTCATGTAATGGGATTCAATACTTTTCTTTATCTTTGTGATCCATCCTAATAAATGGTATATGATGGTGAGTTCTAGTGGGAGAAACATCTACATTCTCATCATGACCTGTAGGATGAACAAACATGGATCGTTCACGGTTTGAATATCCTCATCAGTCCTAAGAGGTGGAGGAGGATTTATACTCTTCATTCCAATCATGTGAGGAAGGAAAGTAGGATCAAAATCAGAGGGCAATCTAGCCCCTAACTCTACAAGATGCAATAAGACTTGGTATTGTTTTGAAATAATTAGTTTTCTATATGAGTGGAGGTGTTTGTAAAGGGATTTTCAGCTATTTTCTTCTCACTATCACTATGGTTAATAGGATCTTTCTCTTCCTTAGAAGAGGAAAACATAGGATTTCTAAAGGGATTGGGATCATGGTTCCTATGACCTTCCCGATTATGAGATTCCATGACATAGAAATGTTCCCTGTAAAGATATGTAAAATGTGTGTAAACCTCATAAGGGACCAAAGATAAGTGTAACTATGCTAAAGTGATAAATCTCTAAGTATATGGGATATATAATAAGTAACATCAAGAGATATCTATTCCAATGTGGACAACATAACAATGCACTTCTAAGACTTAAAGAAAGTTTCTAGGTGAAAATGCATGACTACCAAAAAGGGGTCAATACAATGCAAGAAATGTAACACTAAAATGCCAATACTTAGATCAATTTTAAAAGAGAAAATATTTAATTATTGAAAAGGGATTAGTACAATATGAGGAACGTAGCAAAAACAAGATGAAACTATCCTAGGGGTGAAATATCCCAATGTTGTTTTAAGAAAACCACCAAAAATATGAATTTGTACCAACACACTTTCAACACTTAAATCAAGTTTTTTAAAAGAAAAATGATTTAAGTGGTGGACAAAATTTTAAGTGGAACTTCAAGGTGTTCTCTTTTGACCAAATAATGTAAAAATAACAACAAGGGAAATGTATGAGTGGTGATGAAAAATACTTTACGTAACTTCGTCGGAGTTTTTATTTGTTTTAAGTACAAGGCTTTAACTTCAAGGAATTTTGGATAATTAAAATTCATGATGAAATATATAAAAGGTGTAACTTTAATGGACTCTTGCCTTGTTCAAAAAACAAGGTTATGAATCAAAGGAAGTATTTCTTCGTAAAATATTTTTGAAACACAAATATAGATATGGTTAATTTGGCCCCAATGCCAAATGGCTCCCAAGAGTTTTGTTATCAACACTCGCTAATTACTTTTCTAAGAGAGGTACACTTTTTTATAATAAATCCTAGACAAAAAAACATTACCCCACAATCAAATTAATGAAAGAGGCCTCATACAGATACCATTTATCACTCTTCATAAGATTTTATATCCAAGTAGGTGATGGGGAAATTCCCATTTCATCAACCAGTTCCCTTAAGGTGTTGACTACATTGGGGTTCCTATGGTAATCCTAATAATGAATTTTATGGCTTATTCCAAGATACTTCCCATAGTTAAAATGATTGGGCCTTATCCTTCTCATCCGCACCTATAAACACAGTTTGAATGAATGGTGTGTTTTTTAATATTTATTTTAATGTGGTTTTGTATTCCATTAGTAACTTTCACACAATATAGTTAGTATTTGTTTCAATTTTTATCTTTAATAAGAGATTTGGTCCTACATAAAATGAATAGTTATTTTTCCATGTAAAAAGAGGATCAAAATTGCTTTTAATTGTCAAGGTCACTCAAAAGTGCAATAGAAGAGCATACACAATGATGAATCCAACTAAGTAAAATTGGATAAATGTAACTACAAATAAGTAAATGCTTTCAAAATTTTACTTTTAAATGACAATTCAAATGATTAGTTTTGTATGTATAAACCAAAATGTTTAGAATGAGGATCAAGGCCATTTCTGATTCTCAAGGTCACTCGAAAGCACAAGAGAAGAGTATATGTGATGTTTCACCTTACTTTATAAAATGGAAACATAAAACTTAATCAAAATATTCGCAAGTGTCTTAACCCCAAAACTAATTTTTTTACATAAAACTTGCAATTTAGGAGTTAGAAAACTTGTAAAAATGATAGGAAACAAAGAATTAGATTCCAGAAATCTCAAAATTTAGGCCAAATATGATACAACACGCTAGGAATTGTTGGTGATAAAATTTGTTGATATGGAAATTTAAGTGTCTCCAAAAACATTCACAGGACAGTCCCCTTTGTATTGAATGGTACGTATCCCATTATTGAATGTAACTAATCTAATCCTAAACTAATTATTGTGGGTTATCATAATAGGTTGGGGATCACATAGGGACACTCCATTGAACCTATGGAAAAATTCTTGTTTGGGGTACAAGGGAGGAAATCACAACGATGAGGGAGAAAGAGAGAAACTAGGAAAGGAGTATTGTTTCCATGAGTAAGATAATTGCAAAGATCACACCCAATAACCAGAGTAGTTCAAACATTCAATATAGAGGAAAGTACAATTAAGCTATCTAGTGAGATGGAACACAAGAAACATCAAGTTATCATATTATTCTATCGAAGATACAAATCTCTTACATCATTATACTTATAAAGTGCATAAAGTGGGAAGTGGAAGAAACACAAGATGATTATAAAAACTATGTTTATTTTGTTGATGATGAGAGGAAACTATGCAAAAAAATTTGCACACAATCATACTTATTGAAGGCATAAAAACTTAATTGAGTTTCATTTATACAAGTTGTATAATGCAAGGGGAAAAGAAGAAAACATGTATAATAAATTAGCTTTATTTCATGTATATTGCTGACATAAAGTTTAACACCAAAATACAATCCACTATCGCTACAAAGTAAAAAAAATTCAAGATATAATTTTTAGGATCCTTGGAATAGAGAAGCCATCCAAATTTATAGAAATTTGAATTGAATCTTCACCTACCCCCCACATGACTCTTCGTTGTCTCATTCAACTCGTGACTTTTCACCTTCCTAGGAAGTGAGAAATAAGTTCCCTTTTTATAAATTAAAGGGAATTTTACAATGTTACTTTATGAAGTCACTTAAGTGAATGAGATGAAATACAATGATTATACCCAATGAAGAATTAGAAAGGGGAGAGAAAGAAGAGGGAGAAAGAGAGAAGGAAGGAAAATTTGTCACATTTGTAACATCCACTTTATGTCACCTCAAATCTAGATTTTTTTATAAATCTTTATGCAGCTGATTTAAATACCCATATATTTAAATCTACATAAAACTTAAAGCAATCCATTTCGATAAGCTGTCATGAACCATGTCCAGCTATATAAAATAATACTAAACCTACTCTTTCTCCCTCAATGCTCTATACAAGCCATACATAAAATGTACCCCTTTGGTTCTCCTTTAAATAGATATATATTTATATAAGTGAAAAATCCCTAAGTGTGTGCACAGGTTCCACCTATGAAATCCACATGCATCGCACAACTTATTTATTAGTGAAATCTCAATAGTGTAATCAACCCACTTTACATAAAGTTTCGAGTCATGTATGTGATGCTCAATTCTATGATGACAAACTTGCCATTGGAATCTTGTCATCTCACCTTATTCACTTATTTAGTTATATGGATTCACAAATGTTAATGCTATAAATAGATACAAGTCTTGAACAAGACACAAATCCAGTTTAACCTACACGAAGGCGTACCTCTATGTCATCCTATGATACCTATGGGAAAGTAAGTGTTTTGTAACAATTCACCTTGTTACTTGACCACTTCCCTTCCCGTAGCCATCATAAGTTGATACAAGGGTGCGTACCCAGGAGGTCCCAACTGTTTTTGTAACTCTATCAAGGTTTGCACTTAAGACAACACCAAGCAACACTCTAACCTCTTGACAAGATAAATCAATACAAGCTTATACAACAGTATCCTAATAATGACATCCGTATTTATAAGGATACGACTGTGTAACAACTGCAACGAGTTAGCCTGCCAAGAAACTGGTATGGGACATGGTGTCCAATGTTCTCAAGGTTATTATTATCATTTAAGAACAGTCTACGTTTTACGACACTTCTCCACAAATGGGTCGTACCTAATATCCGATCTGAGTTGATCCCAGGACCTCAATCTCCATTTCACTTGATTTCCTTACTAGATTTCATGCTCAAGTTACCCGTAAATGGAGAGTGGTACTATTCTAGTCTAGGAACAACATTACCGATTAAAATTTGTCCCTGCTTAATCAATTAAGCCCTTGTTTCCTTTATTTCATCTTAAGGATATACACCTACATAAAACTACATTTTTAAGTATGACTCATACTTTTTATAAAGTACTATAGAGTCTTAGACCATTGATGTCAATACACGTTTTAAGCCTAAACACCCCACTTTTTCTAGTGGTAGCTTAATCAAGATCGTTCATTTGCTTTATTATATCCAGCAAGTGAGATATATCTAGAGTACCTATTATAATAGGTTGGATGAGATACTTTCCCGTTCATCCACTCTTCTCATAGCCTTCCACATAAGGTCTTTGATTCTTTTAATAAGGATTATTTTCTAATCCTCTTTGGATATAATAACCAGGTTGACTAGGTTTAGGATTAAGATACTATGTTCTTCCCAACTTAGTATGTGTGTTCCCATTTTAATTCCATTGTAATGGATATCATGATTGTATGCTCATACTGATGCATTATGGGACAATCCCTTTTAAATCTATTATCATTTCCTAGAGAAAATTATCACATACATCGATTCCTGAACAATGAAACTGATCTTAATACATCTTCATGTCGACATCTTTGGTGACCGTATTTGTTTGACAATGTAAATCAGTTATAGGACCAATACCCTCTTGTTCAATTGGAAGTAAGCCTACACCTTCCAAATTTATTTATGGTTGTATTAAGCTTATCTTTATATAAGTGTGGTTCCTAAACCTTCACAGAGGTATTAGCGTACCATCGAACTTGATTAATCAGAGTCAAATCCTCTTCACTTGAATACTCATCAGACCAGATTGCATTCCTGATAACACAACTTGACCATAAGGGACTAGAATGCTGCCATGAGAACAATAGTCAACCAAGTATGGTTTACTATACCAATTCGGTATTAAATCCTTATACTATTATTTCTAAAACATGGATCATATTATCCATGAATTCCTTTTTATTATATTTTCAATTCAACTTTCCCAAATTCCATTCATTCTACTTGATTCATTACTTCTTCCGTACATGGCATCACTTCTTAACTCACTTAGGGTTGGTTTCTACCATTATTGATAATGGTTTAAAATTTTAAGATCATATTCTATTTTAGTTGGATTATATTACATGACCTTTCAAGGCATTAGATATGAAACATCACTTAAGGATATTATCCTATTGTCTATATGCCAAAGCCACTGATGTTTTCCTTTTTACCTCATTACTAATTTACTCTATTATTTTTAATTGAATTCACAGTAGTAGAGGTTAGAGTGTTGTACGGTATCCATACATGCTACTAATACATATTTATAGATTTTTAGTGAAGCCAATCGATCAAGTTCTTAATATCCCTATGGATTGAAGTCACTTCACCTCATGACCAACATGATTTAAGAAAATAAAACTCAATTATATTACGATGAGACACAACAATGTTATATGCAACATTTTTGCACTATGGTGCCCACCTACCTCTATTAGTACTTTTAGATAATCTGAGATATTTCTTTATTTATCTCATTGTTAATGAGTAACAAGATATAATACTTTCCCAACATTTCTATTTGGTAAATAGTCCATAAGAACTACATATTTTGTAAATTTTTAAAAATGGTTATCATAACCAATAATATTTCCAAGATATTAAATTTGTTGCAAATTATATTACGAAATGACCCATGCATCTAAATGGAAATCATATATCATATCTTACATTAATTCGAGAAGTTGATCTGTAAAGATCTTAGAATTGCTTCTCAACAATTAAAGAATACAATAAAGAGGTCAAGTGTCTAATCAAACTTGAACACAAATTGGAATAGGCTTAATGCCTCTGGTTAAAATAGAAATATTTTTCTACACATCATCACTTATCCCCTTTTTCCTTCATAACACTCGAACAAGATGAAGCTCATAAGTGAGTCGAATATTTACGCTCAACAACCATCATATTCACAATAAGTAATGAGTAAAAATTACAGTTTCATACAATCCAATTACTCATACATCTAAGGCAATTTTAAAATGTCTCGTCAGACTTCGTTTTCCACAAAGTTCCTTTTTCCCTGCACTAAAAAGTTGATGTACAAAATTGCACATGGTCAGTCCAACATGACTGGCATGAATAGCCCTTTTCCCCACTTAATAACTTATGCAATATAATATTGAGTAAATGATATGCTGCAACATTATCTATCAAAGTAACAACTTAATAATGCAAAGAATCAATCATCAGGTGTTTAGCATAATTTCTTTTTATCCATCTGAAAACTATTCCCTATCATAATTCTAAATGCCTTAAATAAAGGAATTCACCTGTAATCGAATATATGTAACAACATAGGATTAAAGAATTCATAGCATTCATTCCACTTGCAATAACATAATAAATTATAAGTCTAAATAAATTGCTGTCAATAGTTTCACTAATCTGAAACATGAAAAAGTGGAAGTAATCACTAGCTTATAATATACAGAAATAGTATAATGACTTTCAGCCCCGATGAGACTGGAGATGTCAAAAGATAACAAAGTAATGGAAGGTATCTATCTCTTGAACTGGAACTATTATTTGCCAAATCGATAGAAGTTAATTGATGAGATCTACTTATCTCGTGAGCTCATTTGCCAATAAGGGGATATGGTGTAATTGGTAGACTCTATGGACTTAATACAGTTGAGCCATTGAAGCAAAACATTTAAAACATGTAAGTATACTATTATTTCCTTGTATTCTTAAGGTATTCTTTCTGCTGTCCCTAAGGGCTGATCTCAGCATGTTACTCAATGTATCTAACAGAAATTTACTATAAATGGGTATTCAGAACAACAACTCTCAAAACGTTCTTTCTCCTTACTTCCCTCCAGACATCTCTTACCAGAATAGGTTGATATTGATTTTAAGAAAATATATAAACACGGCCTTTCTGGAACAACTGATATATTCTTATTAGAACATTTATTTATTGTTCTTTAATCCTATTCAAATCTAGCTTACTAGGGAATCCTTATTTTTCTCAAATATAGAAACTACTAAACTCAACATATGATGTTAGGCTATCCAATTCCTAGGTAGACATTAATAAGGTAATCTTTAATTACTTTAACCGAATCAAGAGTCTTCAAAATAACTGCAACCTTCTTGCTTATTCAGACTCGTCCCAGTTGTCGTCGATAATAATCAACACCTCAAAAGAATTTAACTTATTACTGGCTTATTGCATTGCTAGGAGGTCTCTATATTCACATTACGGAGACCGGTAAGATATAGCTAAACAACATATACATAGCTTAGAGCTCCCTAGTTAGTTACTCATGCTCAAGTATGCACATCAATTTACCAGTTAAAGTAACTTATCATATGTATAGTAACAATCATTTTATGCACCTAGACCGGTTGGATAATACCGCTCTACAAAAACAACCAAATCAATAAATCCCCTAATGGGTTTTTATTTAAGATCTTTCTTGGATTCTCTAACATGGAATCGACCCTATATTTCAGGAGGAAATTAACCCAAGACTAAACACTGATTTAGTTATAGTAAGAAGAAGGTATTAACTCCACAGCACTAAAAATCACAGTACATCCTTTTTAAAGCCGCTAAGGGTAAAGTTTCAGGCCTACGGAATTCATATTGTTTTGTTTCTGTTGTGGCATAGCAGGCCCGAAAACCTCTTTATTATCATAGACAGATTGTTATAACGACACAAATAAATTTACAAATGAAAACATCAATGTTTATGTCTAGGTTAAAGACCAACGTCTAAGTGATTGAATCTTCAAGATTTCAACTCGGTGAATACATATTAACCATCGATGTTCCTAGTATTATTGTTTTTCATCTAATCCTTGAAAACAAGATAACTGAATCGAAACACGCTTTATCTTCCGATAACACGACTTGACCATAAGGAACTAGAATGCTGCCATGAGAACAAAAAGTCAACCAAGTATGGTTTACTATACCAATTTCAGTATTAAATCCTTATACTATTATTTCTAAAACATGGATCATATTATCCATGAATTCCTTTTTCTTATTTTTTCAATTCAACTTTCCCAAATGCCATTCATTCTACTTGATTCATTATTGCTTCCATACACGACATCACTTCTTAACTCACATAGGGTTGGTGTCTGCCATTATTGATAACGGTTTAAACTTTTAAGATCATATTCTATTTTAGTTGGATTATATTACATGACCTTTCAAGGTGTTAGATATGAACCATCACTTAAGGATATTATCCTATTGTCTATCTGCCGAAGCCACTGATGTTTTCCTTTTTACCTCATTGTTAATTTACTCTATTCTTTTTAATTAAATTCATAGTAGTAGAGGTTAGAGTGTTGTAGGGTATCCATACATGCTACTAATACATATTCATATATTTTCAGTGAAGCCAATCGATCAAGTTCTTAAGATCCCTATGGAGTGAAGTCACTTCACCACATATACCAACATGCTTTAAGCAAATAGAACTCAGTTATATTATGATGATACGCAACAATGTTATATGCAACATTGTTTGTGCTATGGTGCCCACCTACCTCTAGTAGTACTTTGAGATAATCTGAGATATTTCTTTATTTACCTCATTGTTAATGAGTAACAGGATAGAATATTTTCCCAACATTTCTATTTGGTAAATAGTCCATAAGAACTACATATTTTGCAAGTTTTTAAAAATGGTTATCATAACCAAAAATATTTGCAAGATATCAAATTTGTTGCAAATTATATTACGAAATGACCCATGCATCTAAATGGAAATCATATATCATATCGGACTCTTCCCAATTGTCATTGATACTAATCAACACCTCAAAAGAATTTAACTTATTACTGGCTTATTGCATTGCTAGGAGGTCTCTGTATTCACATTACGGAGACCGGTAAGATATAGCTAAACAACGTATACAGAGCTTAGAGCTCCCTAGTTAATTACTCACGCTCAAGCATGCACATCAATTTACCAGTTAAAGTAACTTATCATATGTACAGTAACAATCATTTTATGCACCCAGACCGACTGGATAAGACTGCTCAACAAAAACAACCAAATCAATAAATCCCCTTATGGGTTTTTATTCAAGATCTTTACTGGATTCTCTAACATGGAATCGACCCTATATTTTAGGAGGAAATTAACCCAAGACTAAACACTGATTTAGTTATACTAAGAAGAAGGTATTAACTCCACAGCACTAAAAATCACAGTACATCCTTTTTAAAGCCACTAAGGGTAAAGTTTCAGGCCTATGGAATTCATATTATTTTGTTTCCTTTGTGCCATAAAAAGCCCCAAAACCTCTTTATTATCACTAGACAAATTGTTATAATGACACAAATAAATTTACAAATAAAAATTTCAATGTTTATGTCCAAGTTGAAGACCAAGGACTAAGTGATTGAATCTTCAAGATTTCAACTTGGTGAATACATATTAACCATCGATGTTCACAGATTACTGTTTTTCATCTAATCCTTGAAAACAAGATAATCCGAAACTAAACATAGTTTTATCTTTTAAGTAAAGCCAACGTAATTTCCCATAATGCCCAAAAATTACCTGACCAGGCCACTTAAGGTATTTTTCCTTAACCACATAAACATTTCAGGCATCTGGTTAATGCTAAACGAAGTAATAATAAAAATAGAGAATAATCAAACTCAGATAAATGAGTTTTCAATTCCCAATAATATAGCAGCACATAGTTTTATCAGTAACAATCACATAGTGCAATAACACCCAAACTAACATTTACTTCTACAACTCTTTGAAAGCTCAAACACCATCACTCAGAATTTCGCAAGAGTCATACAGTGTACAGTAGTAACCTTCCTCAAATGCATATACTAACCAAAGAAAACATTACAGAAGATTATCTATTCAAATATCAAATTGAATAAGATATTAAGAGGGGGAGAGAGTGATCCATGCCTGGTAAAACTAAAATCCTTCCACCTTACAGTCCCGGTGACTATTCTTCCCTCCGAGATGTGATTATCAAGCTTCTCGTGTAGGGTCGAACAATATAAAGTTCCAACAATAAAAATAATCTTTCTCACATAACCATCCTTTTATACAAAATATTTGAGCTCTTCTAATATTCCAAAACTTCCAACAAATTATCTTTCAAAATTGCATGCGAATTTTTGTTCCAAAAGTAGAGTTTTTGAAAGAAGACGAAGAGTTCATAATCGACATGCAAGCACAGAGAGAGAAAGATGGATTTCCAGTGGATCAGATAGCTTCTTTAGGAAGCTTCACTACTTTCAAAGCTTATCTCCACATTTAAGTTCTTTTAAAATATTTAATGTCATTAATGACCGATCAGCCATCACCACCGGCCTCCAATTTCTCCTCCACAAAAGGTGGGATTTTCAAATTTAGAAAACTTTATTTCTTTTTCCAAATTTAACTACTTGCATGGTTAGGAATATAACTAACCGTTCACATGGTGGATAACTTCATCAATATAGAGGTTTGTGATTAACTAAATCTGTTAGCAAAAATCACAAATTGCATTAACCTATACTTGTTAGATCTTCAATGTAGTTATTCGGCTTATAAATCCTTAAGTCTCAATGCATGGCTTATATAGTTATTAACTATACCCACAAATGTTTGATTTCATTGTCAAAATATAAGTAATAATCTAAAAACTTACTCATAGCCTCTCGATTATCTTAATAATTGAATGCCTCATTATAACTTAAAATGTTATCCAATTAAGTTCACAACTTATAGAAGTTTATCATAACAGAGTTTGCACGGAGGAAATTTGGATAGGTTGAAGGTGATGATCACATCATCTTCATAGCGAAGCTCACCAAGTGATTAATCAAACCTTTATCCCATGCTACATAATGTAAGATTTGATCAAACTTAATATAACAGTCATGAAAGAAACCAAGTTCAATATGTAGTTTAGTACCTTACTAAATATCATCATTTCCTCATAATGATTAAAGTATAGAGGTAGTGTATAAGTTCAACCCTATTTTGTAACTTTAACTCCTCCAACATGAAAAAGTAAAATAATAATAATATCCATGAAGGTACAGATGCTAGTTATGCATCCCATAATGAAAGTTCATCTTCTCTAACTAGAAGGTATTTTATAACACACAACATTACCACAACCATCCGTGATGATTACTACAACCATCATCAACAGAAACATGATAGCGTACCAACATGTAAAATGAATTACAACATTACTTAGCTTATGGCTATGTGACAATAGGAGCCATTGTGATGTCATGTGTACAATTGTGCACATGTATGCATACCCTTTTGGCTATGCGTATGCGTCCACAGTAGTACATGGGACAACGTAGTGGTACCAGATACCACACTACTCGTAAATTATTTTAATGCTTCAATTAATTTTAAGAAAAAAGAGAATAAGGGATTGAGAGGTGTTACATTCTTCCCCTCTAATGAATCATCGTCCGATGAATTCTATCTTTTAATCTCTATCAAATCAAACACAAAAGTATAATCTTTTACTGAAGAGAATAGTCATCATCCTCCTCAAAATCTTGCAATTTTCAGATCTGAAAATTAATTCTCTCGGCTGTAGCAGCCTTTTGCTAATAAAAATATCCCCATAGAAAAATACATGACATGATTTTGTCATTACATCCATTCATACTATACAATATTATGTAATGAATACAAAAGAAAGGTCAAAAACAAGTTTTATAAGGCTGAAACAAACAACGAAAAGTTATCTCTTTTCTATTTCCCCAAGCATTACAAGGCTGGGTTGTTTCGTAACTTGATTTTCCTGAGTCTTTTCCTGTGTAATTACTAATTTCATAGAGTTTCTCCCAGTGGTTTCCCTTTTTAAAGCTAGTTTTTCCGAACAACAAATGGTTCTACTCCTTTCATAACCGCATATATAAAGAAGAATAGATCCTTCACACATAAATTATACCTCAAGGTTATTAGTTTATGTTTCATTTGTTTGAGTAATGTCATTACTCAATGTTCTATCTTTACAAACCAAACAATTCAGAAACCTTAAAACCATACAGATGCTGGTTATAATAAATAATACCCATCCATTATATATTATAATAACTCAGTTGACATATTCCAATCAAATCACTGCATACAAGTAATAAGTAGAATAAGACGTGTAAGTATCCAATCTAAGTTTTCTCAATATCTACTAGTATCAAGATGGTTGAGTAGAATGTTTTCCATAGGTCTCTACCCAATCCAATTGCCACAATCACTCTGTTGGTTGGATATTTTGTCAAACCAAAATATGAGGTTCAACCACAGTACATGGGATTAAATCCCTCCTCAAAGACAGGTGAGGCTGCCTGTTTATTGCTAATCTAAAACACAGTAATTAATATATACAATATTCACACTAATCTAACCATTGGGGGTTGGGATGAAATCCCGAAATCCACATTCACACGATTCAAGGATATTGCTTTCGTAAGTGAAATAGGTTAGAAACTGTTACAGTGAAAGAAGCATGGTAGAAAAGAAATGGGAGAAACGTATTTTCTTTCGAGTAAACACAGAGCACGAAATAATCATACGAGTTTTAGATCACAGATATAGTGTCCGAGATAATTAGAAACACTAAGATTCTATGCAAAGAATAGCTTTAAGATCATGAACATAAGAACACTGTCTTAAATAAGATATATTTCACAACACAAAGTCTGTAAAACAATATCAGCTTCTATTCTTTGAAATGATTGAAAGAAAACACAAAGTTTTTCTCCTTTCCAATAGCCTCTTAATGCTTCAAGAATTCTCGACCCTTTAGAATGCACAAGCATCCCTTATTTATAACAAAAGAAGCTAGAGATCAAACAGGACAGATCCTAAAGAGTAGCCTGTTAACTGGAGCTTCAACTTTGCATGACTCTCACGCAGGAGATCAAGTCAAAGTATGAATTAAAAATAATGATAAAACGGAAATAAAAGATATGTCATTCTAAAAATAGAAATGGCATGTGACATCTGGACTTAATCCGAATCATCATCTTGAACTACTTCCTTCCCCTGTTGGAATAACTTTTGGATCCATTAGCAATCTTCTCAATCGTAGGCACCGATGAGAAATCGAATCCGGCAGAAACAGAAGAAGGTGTTATGGATTCAAGAGGTTTTGAAAGTTTAATCAAAATCTCTGTCAACTGCTCCACTTTTTCCTTAAGCTCATCTCTGCTGACTTCTCGGCCTTCTCCTGAAATGGAACAGGGTCCGACATGAAGAATGTTGGAGGGAGAAAGGCTCGGAACTCAGGTGATGCTGTTCAAACTGGAAATCCCGATTGAATGAATGCGCTGGAAGAAGAGATGAAACCAACACGCTGAAGAGGATGTCGGAACTTTGAGGAACCCGACAAGTTTGATCTGTCGGAACCTTGGCCAAGCCCGACACTTAGTGTTACTGGCGGAACCTTTTGAGAACCCGGTACCCACTGTTGAGATCGGAATATTGAGGAACCCCGAACTTCGAGCTCTCTCTGTACTTTGGGCAGATTAAGGAAAGCTCGCAAAACTTGACTTCCGAAGTCAGGGTAGCACAAAAAGAATTTCTCCTTTGAGTTTTTGCATATAAAACCTTTTTTCTTTGATAATATTCCAAATATCATGCAAACAATTGTAATTCAAAAGGAACAAGTACCAACCGATATTTGCAAGAAGAAAATAAACCTAGAAAACCCCAAAACGCTTTGAAAACGATTCAGAGGAAATAAGGAAGAAAAATCTTCAACAATCGGCAAGGAAGTACACGAAAAAGCGTTTCTTAAATCAAGAACAAAGGAGGAACGATTAATACCTTCCAATCGAGACGGTGAAAATGAAAACAATCGATCCGAGTATGATAACGAGCTTGCGGGTTTGGGAGCAGGAGAACATGCGCAAAAATCCACGGTGTAAAATTAAGAGCGGTGAAAATGACGTGTAAAAACCGCATATTTATACGAAAATGGCAATAAATACACTTCAACTCTAAGCGTGCCAACTCACCAACCATTCGGCTTGAATGCCATGTCAGTATGTTGGAGGAGTCCGAAAACCCGACACGAGGAGATTTAGTGCATTTCGGGTTTCGGGCTTCGGAAAACATGGAGCACAAAACATGTTTTGAATCACGAATGTTCCGATGTTGAACTTCCGAAAACCCGATTACAAAGGCTTGAGCGGACTTCGGGAATCGGAGAACATGGCGCATAAAACATGTTTTGGAACATGAATGTCCCGATGCTTTAGAGTTCCGAAAACCCGAATACAAAGGATTGTCTTAACACAAGGCGGGTCTCGGGTTTCGGAAGTCACGCGACACAAAGCATGTTTTAACACAAGGATGTTCCGATGCGTTGAATTTCCGAAAACCCGATTTCAAAGGATTTTTCAATACAAGGCGGGTTTCGGATTTCGGAGGTTATAAGACATAAAGCATGTTAAAGCTTATGTCAAGCTGTTAGTAACACCCGAAAACCCGATTTGCTCTAAAAGAGGTCATAATGCAAAATCACTTCAAAAATTTTGTAGGGGTTATCCGATCGTTTTGTCGTTTACTCAAAACGGGGATAACAGCTGGCTCCAGTTGGGGACTTTCTTTGTAACATCAAAGGAAGAGAACTCAGAATCTCTGGTCTTATTCATTAGGCTACGGGGTCAAGGAGAAAACCAAAACAAAACAAAACGAAGAAAGAAAGAAAACCAAAAGCAAACACACAACAAAAGCAAAATATGTACAATGCAAGAGAGCATCTTGCATTAATGGTGGAACAGCTTTAGATGTTGCCCACTGAAAGGCAACGGAAGTAATCCTCCATCCAGATATGATAGCAGGAAACTATTTTCGCCATTCAGCTGATGGACCTTGAAAGGTCCTTTCCATAAAGAATCAAACTTTCTATGCATTCCTTTCCGTTCTCTCCTTTTGTCCCAAATCAACACCAAATCGCCAATCTGAAAGTTACGCTGCTTTAATTTCTTGTCAAAAAATTTCTTTACTCTGTTCTGATGATCTGCTAGTTTCCTGGTTATAGTAACCAAATTCTTATCAGGAGGTTCAGCATCAAATTCGAGAGTCCAAATAGCATTGGGATCTTCTTCTTCGACATCCACAATTGGTATCTCTGAAGCCATGAAATAATTTCCAAAGCCAGCATCTTCAAAAAGAATCTGAGCTCTTGGATCATCTGATTTGGTCACCAAATACTTTGCCTGTGGTTCAGGATGAAGAATTTGTTGAACCCCTTTGACTGGGATCTTGATTTTGGTCCAATCCATACTAATTTCTCCTCCGACGTCTTTACAAAATCCTCTACCCAAGAGGATACCATAAGCTGCAGGGATGTCGGCAACCAGAATAGTCATTTTCATTCTCTTCTCAGGAAAAGCAACAAATGCAAACTGTGCATCTTTGATTTGACCTATCAAAGGGACTTGTTTAGTTTCCATGGAATAGCACCGTCCATATGATTTAGTCAAAGTAAGCCCGAGGGCATGGGCCACTTTTGCGGGCATAACATTATCAGAGGCCCCTGAGTCAATAATGCAATTGCTGAGTTTAAACCCATTTATTAGTAGAGACAAATAAAATGGTTCAATCTTTCCTAAGGAAGAAGCAGAGGTTAGATTATTCTGAGGTGTGAGTTGAGTAGGATTTGGAAGGAGACCTTTTGAAGGTGATGGAATAGCCGCTTTACTTCTGATGAACTTGGCTAGTTTTTCAAATTGTTCAGGATTTGATTGAAGGTATTCTGCTTCTGACATTTGAATTTTAGTTCTCTTTGCATGATCAATAATATCAAAAGCAGTATAAGAAGGAATGATAGTAGGCTCAGTTCTAATTACATGAGCTTGTGCTGGGGTACTGGCCTTAGGAGAAGGAGCATAAGGAGCAGCTGCCTTTTTAGTAACCTCTTTCTCAGTTTGTGCCGAAATAGGTGTACCCCTCTTGACTATGGATATGGGAGGTTCCTTATTCTTCTCCTTAGTATTTTCCGGAGGTCTTCTGGGATTCTGAGATTGGGACCGAGTGAAAACAGCAAATGATTGACCATCGGACTCACAGTCATCTTCATCATATTCTAAATACCCAATGCTGGAGTCGCCAGCTGACTCATCATAAGACTCATCAGCATATCCTGAAGCTTCGAAAGCCTCATGGGATTCTTGTTCTTCTGGTTCATCATCCTCTTCAATCAGTTCCACTGCTGCATTAACGGGCGGAGCTTCAATTGCTAATCTTGGTTGAGCAGGAGCTAACCGTGGCCTATCTCTGGCAGGTGCACCATTGTTATTAAAATTCCGCCTAGGGATATCCCGGTATGGAACATTGCTCCCCTGCTGGGACACTTGCTTCTTTAAAGCAATCAAATCATTAGCCATTTTTTGAAACATAGGGTCAGTATTACCTTGATAAGAACCTTGATTTTTGATTTTGGGTATGTCCTTCTTGATCCTTCCGGCTAAGATGAGATCATCCTCTATTTCAGTAGCCGTTGACTGAGCAGTAGCCAAATCTGGGATAACCGACCTTCGTAATAAAAAGCTTATATCAGGAGGTTGAGCATTGATGAAAAAGCACTTTTGATTTTCCAGAGTCGGTACAGCTACCACTGGAATTTTCCGTATCAGCTTGTTGAACTTAGCCACGAATTCCCGCATAGGTTCATGCGATTCCTTCTTCATATGAGTAAGCTGGGCTAACAATGCATGAGAATCTTCGGCTGGTTTGAAACGTGCCTCAAACTTGGCCCGCATGGTAGCCCAATCTGGAATGCATGCATTCGGGAGGTGATAAAACCATTCAGCTGCTACTCCCTGCAATGTTTCAACGAAGAGTCGAACAGAGACATCTTCGTAGGCTACTCCGAGGACACCGCATGCAACAAAGAAAGACGCAATATGCTCATCAGGATGCTGCTTCCCATCCCCATTAAACTTGGGAATGTTTTTACGAGATCCACGTGGTAACTCATGCAATGGAGGAGTCAAAGAAAGAGGACCAATAACTGCACCCCAAGGCACAGGTTGAACCGCCATCCTTCTGAAAAGAGTGCGTACAGGGATCCGGGTATTAGACAAGAGTAGTGCACGACAAGTTGCAGATGTTTCCGTTCTTGAGGATCCGATTTCTCGAACAGTGAAGAACTTGGCTCGGTTAGAGACAATATTTGTTGGGAGAAAGGCTAAAATTGTCTTTGTTGCAGCAACTCAAAAAGTGGATCAATTTCACCTTGAGCTCGGCGGGACCGAGTGAAGATCCTCCTGGCCAGCTTGAACCGAAAGGAGATCTTATTAAAAATAAGGCAAATATGGAGTCGCCAGACACCGAGAGGATAAGCCTTACACTATTGATCCGTCGTTCCCCAGCTGAGTCGCCAAAAACTGTTGGTTGGATATTTTGTCAAACCAAAATATGAGGTTCAACCACAGTACATGGGATTAAATCCCTCCTCAAAGACAGGTGAGGCTGCCTGTTTATTGCTAATCTAAAACACAGTAATTAATATATACAATATTCACACTAATCTAACCATTGGGGGTTGGGATGAAATCCCGAAATCCACATTCACACGATTCAAGGATATTGCTTTCGTAAGTGAAATAGGTTAGAAACTCTATTACAAATGAAAGAAGCATGGTAGAAAAGAAATGGGAGAAACGTATTTTCTTTCGAGTAAACACAGAGCACGAAATAATCATACGAGTTTTAGATCACAGATATAGTGTCCGAGATAATTAGAAACACTAAGATTCTATGCAAAGAATAGCTTTAAGATCATGAACATAAGAACACTGTCTTAAATAAGATATATTTCACAACACAAAGTCTGTAAAACAATATCAGCTTCTATTCTTTGAAATGATTGAAAGAAAACACAAAGTTTTTCTCCTTTCCAATAGCCTCTTAATGCTTCAAAAATTCTCGACCCTTTAGAATGCACAAGCATCCCTTATTTATAACAAAAGAAGCTAGAGATCAAACAGGACAGATCCTAAAGAGTAGCCTGTTAACTGGAGCTTCAACTTTGCATGACTCTCACGCAGGAGATCAAGTCAAAGTATGAATTAAAAATAATGATAAAACGGAAATAAAAGATATGTCATTCTAAAAATAGAAATGGCATGTGACATCTGGACTTAATCCGAATCATCATCTTGAACTACTTCCTTCCCCTGTTGGAATAAATTTTGGATCCATTAGCAATCTTCTCAATCATAGCACCGATGAGAAATCGAATCCGGCGTAAATGAAGAAGGTGTTATGGATTCAAGAGGTTTTGAAAGTTTAATCAAAATCTCTCCAATTGCTCCACTTTTTCCTTAAGCTCATCTCTGCTGACTTCTCGGCCTTCTCCGAAATGGAACAGGTCCGACATGAAGAATGTTGGAGGGAGAAAGGCTCGGAACTCAGGTGATCTTTGTTCAAACCTGGAAATCCCGATTGAATGAATGCGCTGGAAGAAGAGATGAAACCAACACGCTGAAGAGGATGTCGGAACTTTGAGGAACCCGACAAGTTTGATCTGTCGGAACCTTGGCCAAGCCCGACACTTAGTGTTACTGGCGGAACCTTTTGAGAACCCGGTACCCACTGTTGAGATCGGAATATTGAGGAACCCCGAACTTCGAGCTCTCTCTGTACTTTGGGCAGATTAAGGAAAGCCTGCAAAACAGCTTCCGAAGTCCGGGTAGCACAAAAAGAATTTCTCCTTTGAGTTTTTGCATATAAAACCTTTTTTCTTTGATAATATTCCAAATATCATGCAAACAATTGTAATTCAAAAGGAACAGTACCAACTGATATTTGCAAGAAGAAAATAAACCCTAGAAAACCCCAAAACGCTTTCGAAAACGATTCAGAGGAAATAAGGAAGAAAAATCTTCAACAATCGGCAAGGAAGTACACGGAAAACGTTTCTTAAATCAAGAACAAAGGAGGAACGATTAATACCTTCCAATCGAGACAGGTGAAAATGAAAACAATCGATCCAGTATGATAACGCGAGCTTGCGGGTTTTGGGAGCAGGAGAACATGCGCAAAAATCCACGGTGTAAAATTAAGAACGGTGAAAATGACGTGTAAAAACCGCATATTTATACGAAAATGGCAATAAATACACTTCAACTCGGCACGTGCCAACTCACCAACCATTCGGCTTGAATGCCAGGTCAGTATGTTGGAGGAGTCCGAAAACCCGACACGAGGAGATTTAGTGCATTTCGGGTTTCGGGCTTCGGAAAACATGGAGCACAAAACATGTTTTGAATCACGAATGTTCCGATGCATTGAACTTCCGAAAACCCGATTACAAAGGCTTGAGCGGACTTCGGGAATCGGAGAACATGGCGCATAAAACATGTTTTGGAACATGAATGTCCCGATGCTTTAGAGTTCCGAAAACCCGAATACAAAGGATTGTCTTAACACAAGGCGGGTCTCGGGTTTCGGAAGTCACGCGACACAAAGCATGTTTTAACACAAGGATGTTCCGATGCGTTGAATTTCCGAAAACCCGATTTCAAAGGATTTTTCAATACAAGGCGGGTTTCGGATTTCGGAGGTTATAAGACATAAAGCATGTTAAAGCTTATGTCAAGTCATAAGAATAACACCCGAAAACCCGATTTGCTCTAAAAGAGGTCATAATGCAAAATCACTTCAAAAATTTTGTAGGGGTTATCCGATCGCTTTGTCGTTTACTCAAAACGGGATAACACACTCCAAGTAATACCAAAACCAGAGTAATGTTATCAAAACTACATTAGTTATACTTATGTCACCACAGAGTTTTACTCTGTCTGAAGTAACATCATTACTTACCATTAACTCAAAAAGATTCCATGATGGAATAATAATAATAGCCTCCATATATCTCCAAGTTATATACAATGATAACTAGTAATAAGGAAGGAAAAACATACTTCATAACTCAGCTTTCAGCCTTGTATAATCTTTAATACAATACATAAAACCGAATTAATTCCTATTACATTCAGTTGTAATAAGATCCAATTTCAAGTAAGGCTTCAACCGAAACTTGATTATACTTAAATATATAAGTCCATACTTTCTTAGTCTTCCATAGTAACTGGTAAAACTAAGCATTAATTATGATATAAGTCATACTTGGCTATATCATCCATCCGTCACTTCAACGTACCTTACTCATTACTCTTAGATCCTAGTTGGATCAAAGAACACCATCAACTTGGTTACAAGCACAATGAGTCATCAAAAAGTTCATTTAGGAACTCTTAACAAACATTGTCTCATAAATGAGTACGGATAGTTTTTTTTTTTTGAAGACCAAGAAAGCTTGTTTACCTTAAATCTTACAAAGTTACTTTATAAGCTAAAGAATTTTCCATCCACAACTTTATATCCCAATATTAAGAGTCAACAAACTAAAATATGATATATTTCTGTATTTTGGAGTTGAAATAGTAATTAATTACGTCAAATATTTAACAGAAACCCGAACAATCATTCAGATAAATGCTACTTTATCCAATACAAGTTTGAAATTGGGTATTTTTAATCCATACCACCAGGTAGAGTTAGGCTTCACAATTGTTGATCAGTTTTTTTTATTAAGGGCAACCAATCCCTATTTTCTTTCTTTTAGGATTGAAAAATACTAATCTCATGGATTCCTTCACAATTTCCTCTATATCCTGTCAAGGGTACATGTTCCTTTCCTTTGTTATCAATTCTTGCAATATGCTTCATCATCTGATGCTTGTTCTCCTTCTTTAAAGGACATTTATTCACATAGTGTCCATTACCACACAAGAAACATCCTCCAGTAGGTCCTGATTGACCGAATTTAACTTTTCTATTTGCAATAATGCCATACCTTTTCTTGCAGGTTATCACTGCAAGTTTTTGTGTAATTTTATTTTTGGCAGAACACATTTTCCTGTTATGCTTTTTCCACCAAATTTTCTTAGCATTCCGAGATGAAGAAGAATTATCATTCTTATGATCCTTTTCATTTTTACACGTGGAAAAGTCTAGCAGATTTGGTTTTAGCCCACTGCCCTTTTCAAATACCACCTTATCAAAAAGGGGTCCAAGTTTATCTAGTGCTTTCCCCAATCTTGGGTTTATTTCGTCTTTGGATTAGTGAGTCCAAAACTTGTCACCATTGACCAGTTCATCATTCAAACAACTCTCCTATTGTTCATTAGTAACAAAATCAATTTTTCTTTATCGACTTATCATTTCCACCCATCACCAGCTGCTCCAAGGCATCTATCTAGTTTCGAGTATATTGAAGGATTGCCAGAATTTGGTCTAACTTTTGCACCGTGGAAACTGCAGAAAAATATGACCCAGTTCTTTCTTCTTGGTGCATCCTTCTCATATCCATTTTATTCTGAAAAAAAGAAGAAGTTTTAATTAGCATAAGGACCCAATAAGTCCAAGAGTTGCAACCTTCAGCTCTGATACCAAAATGTAACATCCACTTGTTGTCACCTCATATCTAGAATTTTTTTTTATACATCTTTATGAAGCTGATTTAAATACCCATATATTTAAATCTACATAAACCTTAAAGCAATCCATTTCGATAACTTTCATGAACCATGTGCAGGTGTATGAGATGATACTGAACCTACTCATTCTTCCTCAATGCTCTATATGAGCCATACATAAAATGTACCCCTTTGGTTCTCCTTTAACAAGATATATATTTATATAAGTGAAAAATCCCTAAGTGTGTACCTGGGTTCCACCTATGAAATCCACAGGCATCGCACAACTTAGATATTGGTGAAATCTCAACAAAGTGTAATCACATGCTTACACCACTTTATGCAAATTTTATGAGTCATGTATACCATGCTTGATTCTATGATGGAAAACTCGCCATTAGAATCTTGTCATCTCACCTTATTCACTTATTTAGTTATATGGATTCACAAATGTTAATGTCTGTAAATACTACAAGTTTTGAACAAGACACAAATCCAGTTTAACCTACACGAAGGCATACCTCTATGTCATCCTATGACACCTATTCGTAACAATTCACCTTGTTACTTGACCAATTCCCTTCCCATAGCCATCGTAAGTTGATACAAGGGTACGTACCTCAGGAGGTCCTAACTATTTTTGTAACTCTATCAAGGTTTGCACTTAATACAACACCAAGCCATTCTCCAACCTCTTGATAAGATAACTCAATACAGTTACTATACAACAATATCCTAATAATGACATCCATCTTTATAAGGATACGATTTTGTAACAACTACAATGAGTTAGCCTTCTAAGAAACCGGTATGGGACATGGTGTCCAATATTCTCAAGGTTATTATTATCATTTAAGAACAGTATATGTTTTATGACACTTCTCCATAAATGGGTCGTACCTAATATCCAACTGAGTTGATTTTTTTACTAGATTTCATACTCAAGTTACCCATAAATGGAGAGTGGTACTATTCTGGTCTAGGAACAACATTACCGATTAAAATTTGTCCTTGCTTAATCAATTAAGCCCTTGTTTCCTTTATTTCATCATAAGGATATAAACCTACATAAAACTATGTTTTTAAGTATGACTCATACTTTTTATAAAATACTATAGAGTCTTAGACCATTGATGTCAATACACATTTTAAGCTTAAACACCCCACTTTTTCTAGTGGCAGCTTAATCAAGATCGTTCATTTGCTTTATTATATCCAACAAGTGAGATATATCTGTAGTACCTATTATAATAAATGGATGAGATACTTTCGCATTCATCCACTCTTCTCATAGACTTCCACATAAGGTCTTTGATTCTTTTAATAAGGATTATTTTCTAATCCTCTTTAGATATAATAACCAGGTTAACTAGGTTTATGATTAAGATACTATATTCTTCCCAACTTAGTACGTGTGTTCCCATTTTAATTCCATTGTAATGGATATCATGATTGCATGCTCATACTAATGGATTATGGGAAAATACCTTTTTAAATCCATTATCATTTCCTAGAGAAAATTATCACATACATTGATTCTTGAACAATGAGACTGATCTTAATACATCTTCATGTCGACATATTTGGTGACCGTATTTGTTTGACAATGTAAATCAGATATAGGACCAATACCCTCTTCCTTTAATTGGAAGTAAGTCTACACCCTCCAAATTTATTTATGGTTGTATTAAGCTTATCTTTATATAAGTGTGGTTCCTAAACCTTCATAGAGGTATCGTACCTTCAAACTTGATTATTTAGAGTCAAATCCTCTTCACTTGAATAGTCATCAGACCAGATCGCGTTCCTGATAACATGACTTGACCATAAGGAACTAGAATGCTGCCATGAGAATAGTAGTCAACCAAGTATGGTTTACTATACCAATTCTGGTATTAAATCCTTAAACTATTATTTCTACAACATGGATCATATTATCCATGAATTCCTTTTTATTATATTTTCAATTTAACTTTCCCAAATGCCATTCATTCTACTTGATTCATTACTACTTCCGTACCTGGCATCACTTCTTAACTCACATAGGGTAGGTGTCTGCCATTATTGATAATGGTTTAAAATTTTAAGATCATATTCTATTTTAGTTGGATTATATTACATGACCTTTCAAGGCGTTAGATATGAACCATCACTTAAGGATATTATCCTATTGTCTATCTACGTAAGCCGCTGATGTTTGCCTTTTTACCTCATTGTTAATTTACTCTATTATTTTTAATTAAATTCATAGTAGTAGAGGTTAGAGTGTTGTACGATATCCATACATGCTACTAATACATATTTATATATTTTCGGTGAATCCAATCGATCAAGTTCTTAAGATCCCTTTGGAGTGAAGTCACTTCACCTCATATTATTGGTATAGCAACAGCATTTACACATGGAATAATTCTTCAATATACTCGATACACCATACATTACATTGGGCTAATAAATAGCCATAAGGGTAGGTAACAAAACATCCTATAAAATAAGATGTATTACAAATAATAACGTAAATAGTGATACGGGTATAACCAAATAACCAAGTACATAATATTGTTATTATATTTAACAATATTACTTAATTGACTAACCACCCAAACATATAATGTAAACATTATTATTAATTTCCTAACATTCCCCCCCTTAATGTTTACATGGTAAAAAACATCCACACGCTCCTCTGCAGTATGCTCACCCTTGTGGCATGTCCAACTCTGTGACTCATGACCTTGATCAAAAGAAAGGCTCTCTCCTTCCATGGTTTTAAATAGGCTTACCACAAACCTTGACGTGACAGGAACCTCATCAACTATCCACCTCGTGTGGTTTTCTGGATCCTCCCACAAACCCTTTCAAGATCCATGAACTGACGTACTGCGGGTGCTACTGTTCATCACTATGCTTATACATCAGGGGAATTAGGTAGGAAACAAAACTTGCATATCACAAAATTGCACAATAGAAGATATCTTGAAAAAATTTCACATTACTTCCTATAAGAATCATAATGTTCTTAATCATAGTCTTTGTCATTGATCGTTGCCACTCGATCTCAAATACCATAGAAACCTGCCACTACCACTGGAAGCTTTCTTGACTAAGTCATTTTGGGTGCGGAATGGGAATGGAACATTGGTATGTATTCCCCCACAATGTGAAATTTCAAATAAGAAATCAGAAAACAAGATTGCGAGTTTATACAAACCCACTTCCATGTAGATCTGTGTTCACCCAAGCAGTGATGATACAAGTGTTCGCAGGAGGCGTGCATGTGACATCTGGATAAATAATGCACCACGTCCAGATCTATAACGTTTGTGGCAGAAAGACAATAAACAAAGACACCAAAAAACTGATTCGTATGTATTCAATGGACGCCTTTAATCCAGTTTCATCTTCCAGATACTTATGAGAGTGGGACGACTTGCATGTAGATCTTGTAAACCCAACAAAATAGTCTTAATCTTCCACCGTGGGCTCTCTATCACAGATATAAGACCTCAAATGAGATTTGCAGCCTACTTAGAGTGCACAAAATAGAAATCTCTTATCTGAATGGTGGAACTAAACCTCTCTTTGAAGATAATTCGATGGAATCACCTTTCACTTGATCTTATTGCGTGGAGATGACAATTGTTCTCTATTTCCAGTGGCAAAGATACCAAATGAAATTTTATCTATCAAATAAATTATTCAAACAACAATATATTTCTATGCATATGATGGTTGTGCAGACTGCAATATGTCCTCCTATTTTAATGCATCAGCATTGCGATACCTTTGTTGTGCACGTGATCCGATGAAGACTATGGCAAACAACATATATATCATACACAAAACATTGGAAGGCAAACTTAGACGTGTCAAAGACCTCTGATATGCATGACCGTGCAAAGATTGTGACAAGAGTAAATATACGCAACCATAATTTGGGACAACATAGAGTGAAACCACTGCCCCTCCAAATCTCTTAGAACCCCATCTCGCTCTGATACCAAATATTGGTATAGCAGCAGATTTACACAGGGAATAATTCTTCAATATACTCGATACATCATACATTACATTGGGCTAATAAATAGCCATAAAGGTAGGTAACAAAACATCCTATAAAATAGGATGTATTACAAATAATAAACCCGTAAATAGTGATACGGGTATAACCAAATAACCAAGTACATAATATTGTTATTATATTTAACAATATTACTTAATTGACTAACCACCCAAACATATAATGTAAACATTATTATTAATTTCCTAACATATATACCAACATGCTTTAAGAAAATATAACTCAATTATATTCTGATGATACACAACAATGTTATATGCAACATTTTTGCACTATGGTGCCCACCTACCTCTAGTAGTACTTTGAGATAATATGAGATATTTATTTATTTATCTCATTGTTAATGAGTAAGCATGAGGATAGAATGTTTTCCCAACATTTCTATTTGGTAAATAGTCCATAAGAACTAAATATTTTGCAACTTTTTAAAAATGGTTATCATAACCAATAATATTTCCAAGATATTAAATTTGTTGAGAATTATATTACAAAATGACCTATGCATCTAAATAGAAATCATATATCATATCTTACATTAATTCGAGAGGTTGATCTATAAAGATCTTAGAATTGCTTCTTAGCAATTAAAGAATACAATAAAGAGGTCAAGTGTCTAATCAAACTTGAATACAAATTAGTATAGGCTTAATGCCTCTCGCTCAAAATAGAAATATTTTTCTACACATAATCACTTATCCCCTTTTTCCTTCTTAACATTTGAATAAGATGAAGCTCATAAGTGAGTCAGAATATTTACGCTCAATAGCCATCATATTCACAATAAGTAATGACTAAAAATTACAGTTTCATAAAATCCAATTACTCATACATCTAAGGTAATTTCTAAATGTCTCATCCAGACTTCATTTTCCACAAAGTTCCTTTTTCCCTACACTGAAAAGTTGATGTACAAAATTGCACATGGTCAGTCCAACATGATTGGCATGAATAACCTTTTTCCCACTTAATAACTTATGCAATATAATATTGAGTAAATGATATGCTGCAACATTATTTATCAAAGTACTAACTTAATAATGGAAAGAATCAATCATTAGTTGTCTAGCATAATTTATTTTTATCCATCTAAAAATTATTCCCAATCATAATTCTAAATGCCATAAATAAAGGAATTCACCTGAAATCGAATATATGTAACAACATAGGATTAAATAATTCATAGCATTCATTCCACTTGCAATAACATAATAAATTATAAGTCTAATTAAGTTGTTGTCAATGGTTTCACTAATCTGAAACATGAAAAAGTGGAAGTAATCACTAGCTTATAATATATAGAAATAGTATAGTAACTTTCAGCTCCGATGAGATTGGAGATGTCAAAAGATAACAAAGTAATAGAAGGTATATATCTCTTGAACTAGAACTATTATTTGCCAAATCGATAGAAGTTAATTGATGAGATCTTCTTATCTCGTGAGCTAATTTGCAAATAAGGGGATATGGCGTAATTGGTAGACTCTATGGACTTAATATAGTTGAGCCATTGAAGCAAAAAATTTAAAACATGTAAGTATACTATTATTTCCTTGTATTCTTAAGGTATTCTTTCTTCTATCCTTAAGGGCTGATCTCAAAGATATTACTCAATGTATCTACCATAAATTTACTATAAATAGGTATTCGAATAATAGCTCTCAAAATGTTATTTCTCCTTACTTCCCTCCGGACATCTCTTACCAAAATATGTTGATATTGATTTTAAGAAAATTTATAAACACGACCTTTCAGGCACGACTGATATATTCTTTTTAGAACATTTATTTATTGTTTTTTAATTCTATTCAAATCTAGATTACTAGGAATCCTTATTTTTCTCAAATATAGAAATTGCTAAACTCAACATATGATGTTAGGCTATCCAATTCCCAGTTAGACATTAATAAGGTAATCTTTAATTACTTTAACCGAATTAAGAGTATTTAAAATAATCGCAACCTTCTTGCTTATTCAGACTCGTCCCAGCTTGTTATCGATACTAATCAACACCTCAAAATAATTTAACTTATTACCGGCTTATTACATTGCTAGGAGGTCTCTATATTCACATTACAGAGACCAGTAAGATATAGCTAAACAATGTATATAGAGCTTAGAGCTCCCTAGTTAGTTACTCATGCTCAAGTATGCACATCAATTTACCGAGCTTAAAGTAACTTATCATATGCATAAGAATAATCATTTTATGCACCTAGACCGGCCTGGATAATACCGCTCTACAAAAACAACCAAATCAATAAATCCCCTAATGGGTTTTTATTTAAGATCTTTCTTGGATTCTCTAACATGGAATCGACCCTATATTTTAGGAGGAAATTAACCCAAGACTAAACACTGATTTAGTTATAGTAAGAAGAAGTTATTAACTCCACAAAGACTAAAAATCACATTACATCCTTTTTAAAGCCACCGAGGTAAGGTTTCAGCCTACTAATTCATATTGTTTTGTTTGTTATTGTGGCATATGGATTCGAAAACCTCTTTATTATCACAGACAGATTGTTATAATGACACAAATAAATTTACAAATCAAAACATCAATGTTTATGTCCAGGTTGAAGACCAAGGACTAAGTGATTGAATCTTCAAGATTTCAACTCGGTGAATACATATTAACCATCGATGTTCCCAGTATTACTGTTTTTCATCTAATCCTTGAAAACAAGATAATCCAAAACTGAACACAGTTTTATCTTTTAAGTAAAGCCAACATAATTTCCCATAATGCCCAAAAATTACTTAACCAGGCCATGAAGGTATTTTTCCTCAACCGCATAAAGATTTTAGGCATCTGGTTAATGGTAAACGAAGTAATAATAAAAATAGAGAATAACTGAACTCAGATAAATGAGTTTTAATTCCCAATAATATAGAAGCACGTAGTTTTATTAGTAACAATCACGCAGTGAAATAACACCCAAACTAACATTTACTTCTATAGCTCTCTGAAATCTCAAACACCATCACTCAAAATTTTGCAAAAGTCATATAGTTTATAGTAGTAACCTTCCTCAAACACATATACAAACGAAAGAAAACATTGCAGAAGATTATCTATTCAAATATCAAATTGAATAAGATATTAAGAGGGGAGAGAGCAATCCATGCCTGGTAAAACTGAAATCCTTCCACCTTGCAGTCCCAACGACTATTCTTCCCTCCGAGACGTGATTATCAAGCTTCTCGCGTAGGGTCGAACAATACAAAGTTCCAACAATAAAAACTAATATTTCTCACATAACCATCCTTTTATACAGAATATTTGAGCTCTTCTAATATTCCAAAACTTCCAATGAATTATCTTTCAAAAATGCATGCGAATTTTTGTTCCAAAAGTTGAGTTTTTGAAAGAGGATGAAGAGTTCATAATCGACATGCAAACACATAGAGAGAAAGATGGATTTCTAGCAGATCTGATAGCTTCTTCAGGAAGCTTCACCACTTTCAAATATTATCTCCACATTTAAGTGCTTTTAAAATATTTAATGTCATTAATGGCCAATCAGCCATCACCGCTCGGCCTCCAATTTCTCCTCCATAAAAGGCGGGATTCTCAAATTTAGAAAACTTTATTTCTTTTTCCAAATTTAAGTACTTACATGGTTAGGAATATAACTAACCGTTCACATGGTGGATAAATTCATCAATATATAGGTTTGTGATTAACTAAATATTTTAGCAAAAGTCACAAATTTCTTTAACCTAAACTTGTTAGATCTTCAATGTAGTTATTCGGCTTATAAATCCTTAAGTCTCAATGCATGGCTTATATAGTTATTAACTATACTCACAAATGTTTGATTTCATTGTTGAAATATAAGTAGTAATAATCTAAAAACTTACTCATAGCCTCTCGATTATCTTATTAATTGAATGCCTCATTATAACTTAAAATGTTATCCAATTAAGTTCACAACTTATAGAAGTTTATCATAACAGAGTTTACACAGAGGACATTCGGATAGGTCGAAGGTGATGATCACATCATCTTCATAGCCAAGCTCACCGGCGATTAATCAAACCTTTATCCCATGCTACATAATGTAAGATTTGATCAAACTTAATATAACAGTCATGAAAGAAACCAAGTTCAATATGCAGCTTTAGTGCCTTACTAAATATCATCATTTCCTATTTTGTAACTTTAACTCCTCCAACATGAAAAAGTAAACTAATAATAATAGTAATGAAGGTACATATGCCAGTTATGCATCCCATAATGAAATTTCATCTTCTCTAACTAGAAGGTATTTCATAACACACAACATTACCTCAGTCATCCGTGATGATTACTACAACTATCATCAACAAAAACATGATAGCGTACTCAACATGTAAAATTAATTACAACATTACTCAGCTTATGGTTATGTGACAAAAATCCTTTACGATGTCATGTGTACAATTGTGCACGCGTATGCATACCCTTTCAGCTATGTGTATGCATCCATAGTAAAGACGTGGGACAACATAGTGATATTGGATACCACACTACTCGTAAATTATTTTAATGCTTCAATTCATTTTAAGACAAAAGAGAATAAGTGATTGAGAGTTGTTATAATATTTGATAAAGAAACCCCCGCTATGATGAACCTTACTGAATCATGCCTCCTAATGGTGGATCTATGGAGTGGGTTCCTTTTCCTTGAATTCCTTGATGAATTGAGCTATGAATTCATTTTCCATGAACACCTTAGTCCATGTCTCATGGACACCATTTATCCTTTTACATTAATGAATCCACTCTCCGCAATCCATTGAAATTAAAGGAATGTAACTCCTGATACCAGTCAGGGACTATAAATTTTATTTATTCAAGAAAAGAGGCTCACATTTCTCCTTCTTGACTATCTCCTGAAATGCAATGATTATTTCCTTTGATGATGAGTCCTCAGTGAGTGGTGGAACTCAAACATTTGAGAAGAAAGGTAGAATTTGTTCAATATTATAGAAACTTGACACCCATGGGAGTGCAAATTGGATATGGCCCTTTTGAGCATCGCATACCATGCATCCATGATGTGGATCCAAACATGGGACAAGTATTTGGTAATTTTTGCAAATAATTCCTTTTCATGTGGGAAACGAGAGTTAAAATAACTCATTTCAGATACTAGTGGGAGTGTCTCATCCAAATGACTAACTTCCTTTGTAAGATCCTCCAATTTTTTTACTCTAGAAATTTTTTAACGAGCATAGTTGATGGGAGAAATGATGGCCAGACACAATTTCTTTCCTTCCTCAATGATTTATTCAATCTAATTTTCATAGGATTTCACCCATATCATGTATTCATGTTCTTTCTTGATTACCTTAGGGTTGATACATTGGTGATTGGATGGATATCTTCAATTGAAAGGGCATATTTTGATTCAAACCTTAAGAAGGGTTGAATATATGCATCGAGAGATTTTAAATTTTCCTCTAATTCCACAATGGTTCAATAGTATTTTGTGGTTTGAGAAAGAAGATGTGAATTGGATTATTTGAACAGGTGATTGTCTCCTTTATGAGAAGCTTGACCCAATGAGATGTGGGTCAACTCATAATCATATGGATTCATTTCTTCCATGGGCTTGTAAGTATAAGGCCTAGAAAATTCAACATACTAGTTACCTGAGGTACCAATGAAGAAGTGGGAAGCAATCGGGCCTTCTTTCTTAGCTTGGGTACCACCGAAGAAGTGAGAAGACTAGTTACGTTGTTCTTGGCCCATTCTTGAGAACTTATTATATCCATAGAAATGGTTCTTAAAGGGTTACCATAATTTCAGTATCTTGAGTGCTTACATAAGCTTGTCATGGGGCCATATCTTGATCACCTTCGAAGACATATTTGGATGTGTTTCTTAATTTTTTGAACCTAGGGTTTCTAACAACACATAGTCATGGAGTTTTCTCAAAATACTTGATTCTTTGAGTTGCAGCAAAAAGTGGGGAGTAGTATAAAAATGATGTTGAAGGTGACATGGAGGGTGTGGAAGAAGGAGAAATGGTCAGAGGAATGATTTACGATAGTTGAGATTTCACGGTCGTGTGGGTAAGTAATAATGAAAGAAAATTTGGAAGCAACAAAGCAAATAAAGGTTTTGAATATTTTAATGAAATGAGTAGGATCACAATTTATTTTTCCAAGTTTCCAAATGGATTGGGATTTTTAGAGTAAAAAAATTCACCTCATCCCTATTGGTCCAAGTGTCACAATGTTATTTTTCATTGGGAAGGAGAGGGGGGCTAGGAAAAGTCACTTTTAACACTTCTAGGGGCACATGGGTGACCAAGAGATTAAATGGGAGGGATGGATTTTTTTGTCCCAACCATCACAAATATTTAGTGTACATGGGAATAAGTTTTTTTCCCGCCCGGCTTGACAAGTGGAGGAGTGTGATTTTTGAGGTGGAGTTTGGAGAGATGGGGGCTAAGAAAATGTGCACATGAACTTAAATTTGCAAAAAGGAGCTTGAAAATGATTGCATTGAGGTCTAGGGGATTTAATGGATAGGAGCACATTTTCTTGTACCATCCATCCCAAATCCTTGGGATAGTTGGCACACAAATATTTTCCACTTTCCCATTGGCTTAAATTTCAAGGAAAAAATTTGACTAACTGTTAGAGTTGCACTTGGGAACCGCTTATTGAGGTAATATATTGAGTTAAAAGCGGAGTTTTTATAATTTTATATATTATTTCACATGAAAATTTCCTTATAAATCCAATGGTGGGGTTATCATCTATTGATTCTTTCATTTACTCCCTAAAAATAGGATTTTATTTTAGGCTCCAAGGTTGTGTATGCGAAAACAAAGTTGTAGACATAATGCTCCTAGGTGTTGTGAGAAATCTGAGATAACCATAATCTAGAGATCTAACTTATATTTCTGATGATATTGTTTTGGCTCCTAACTCCTTACAACACTCCTAGAATCATTTCCCAAAAGTTAGGAGCTATTTTGCACTCGTGTAATCGCTTAAGCCTCGAAGACACATTTTTCCCGAAACTACTCCAAAACTTCCGGAACCAACTACAATCTTTGAAAAATTATTACATAGTGATTTTTTCCCTTTGATACACCTCCTTTAATATTTTATACCTTTCATTCAGTTCCTGGGGTTCACACAAGCCCTAGGAAGAGCAGAGAATGACCTTTCCCAAGCTTATCAAAAGGCTTATCTTGATGGATCTTGCCTTGAAAGTACTTGGAATGACTAGATACCCCTAAATCACCTATGGGAAAACTGACATGACACATGAGACTAATTCCAAGATATGAGATATAAATGACTCGATAATTAGGGTGACATGAAGGAGGACTCGAATAACCTTTGAGAAAAACATTCTGGGTAGCGTATGGTTGTCATGCTCGAAAATTGGGAATTTCCTTGTTACACATTTGCATGAAAAAAGTGTGTAGTTTGAATGCTATGACGTCAAATGCTAAAGATGATGCGTGTAATAGAAATGAACCAAAATTTAAGAATCATGTGGGCACATGCGAAGTGATACTAGCATGTGAATAGATATGCTAGTGTGTAAACAACGATGCTAGTGCATGCAAGGATAACAAAGACACAAGAAGCTTTAATGGTAGTACATGAAGCCTATCTACATAGATAGACAACCTAAATATACAGAACAATAATGTATATCTATATAATGCTAGCACAAATGTGAAAAATTGTAGCACATGAATTCAAATGCAACCACCGACATAATGAATGTTGACATGTGAAATTAAACACAAACATGGGAATATTAATGTATATGGAGTAATAATTAAAGATAGCTTAGACATGATCAACACTAGTGCACACACTCGTGTTTCCAAAAAAATTATTTAAATTTTTCTCAAAATACTCAATAATCCTATTTTTATGATGAACTTCAAATTTGGTAGCACTTTACTTGTTTCTCACCTAAAAGAGACACTTAACACATACAAACTCAACACAAAACATTAAGAAACATTAGTTAATTCAAAATATGCAAAAAGAGAGGGTTAGTATGCAAAAGGAAACTCAACATAAACAGATGCATGTGAGACAAAGGGAGTCCCACCAGGTGTGCCAAATGTATGCATGTTAAACAAGCTAAGATAATTACTATAACCTAACACCAAGTGGATTCAATAACTAATCTAGTTCAACATAAAAATCAAGATAAATCCATTTAAAGGGAAATATTAAACTAATGCATATAATATTAAATAAAAAATGAAATACAAGACATCCTTTGATGCTTTTGATCTTATTTGGATTGTAGACACCTCCTTTAGTGAGTCATACATAACCACATGTGATCAAATTATTTCTCCAAGTAAGACAAAGAGGTCTCACTAATATGGCTTAATTGCAATTTTTGGTTCTTCTCTTACTACTATTTCCAAGTATAATATGTAAAAGGGTTGCTATATCAAAAATCTTTCCAATTAAGGAATTCTCTTATCTTATGCATATGTCTTACAGATACATGGTGTAAAGGTGTCAACTTAGATAAGAGGGGGTAGGGTTCTTCATATAGTTTTCCAAATTTGAGAAAATACCATCCTCTTGAATGTGGGATGAAAATAACTTTAGGATTAGAAAGTTATAAACATGTTTGGAAAGGGTTAAGTATTAATAGGAAAGCTAATTAGAATTTCCAACTTAAGTGAGTTAGCTATGATTTAAGTTAATCAATTAGATTTATTAATAGACCAATTTAGGCTTGTAAAATACAATTGGAGAGAAGTTAATGGATTCTGAAGGATCAAAGGGGAATGACACAATAAGGTGGTAAATTTTTCTCTAAGGGATTAGTTAATCAATATTGGTCAATTAATTAATTAATTATAATAGGATTATAACTAACAAAGTAATGTTAATTTGCATCCAAAATGAAGGAAAGACTAGTTAATTAACGAAGTGTCGTTAATTTTCCGAGATGAAGAGGAGTTTTAGATAATTAATGAGAAAGATGTTATTTATAACCAAAAGATAGAAAATAGGATAATAAGTCCTATTTTAGTTTTCAAAATGTGTAGCTAGATTTAGGTGTCTACATGAAGCACCTAAGTCTCTTATGTAATTATTCAATTGGTGGCATTTAATTAGGATAGAAAGGTAGAATGGTTCTACTTTTTGGTTTTGGGTGCTCTTAGGAAATGATGTTTTGTGTTGGATTAGTGGATGGTGTTGGAAATATCCCTTTGGAATTTGAATTTCCAACATTGAACTTTGGGTTACCCTCTTAATGTAGTTGATGAACCTTTCAAATTTCTCTGGATTTGTTTGTAAAAATTCACATTTAGAAAAATCTGAATTGTAGACTTATCCACACACTCAACGATATCAAAAGAGAATTTTGGGCCCCTAAAACATTTGACTAAGTCCAAAAAGGCACATGGGCATGCAAGACTGGAGTTAAGAAATGGGTGCGCAAGGAGAAGGCATGCAAGGAAAGGTTATAGGAGGGTCTTAGTAGAACTAGTGATGCATGCCCATAGGAAAAGGTCTTGGGACTTAGCTAGATTTGGTGTATCGGGTAGCACACGAGAAAAGTGTGAACTAACCTGTGCATGCAGAGTGGATAAGGTGCTAACCTAGCAATATATTGGCCTAGGAAGGAATATGCCATGCGATGGAAGCTCCTACAAGACAATCATGATAAGGAGTGGAGAGCTCAATCCTGTAGGAGCATGTGCCCATGGAGGACAACATTTAGACACTTGGTGCTGGATCTGAAGCCTCATGAAGGTGATTTGGTAGTTCAAGTGGCCTATAAATACAAGTACCCACGTGAAGAAAAGATATAAAGAGATGAAGAGAAGGAAGATCTCTGTAAAAATGTTGCAAAGGAATTCTGTTTGGGTTGGGTAGATAAAACATAGGAGATGGATGTACCAAGGGCTTGGATGTTTAAATTTTTGTTTTGAGAGTTAAAGGATAGGAATCTAGTTATGATGCATGACTTTGGTCTTCCTTTCTGTGATGCTCTGTAATGAATCTAATGAATGTAATGAGGTTACTAGTTTATATGAATATGATCAGTAATGATTTTGGTGCATTTACATATCTTCATGGTTCTATTTTATGCATGTTTATGGAATGAGTCTGAATCCTTGCACATTTCCCTTTCTGTTTTGATTCAGTTCTTAATCTGTTAAGTACTTTTCTATCTGGAATGAATGCACTGATCTAGAAGCCATTTTGAGCTCTATGATGCTTACATGTCTCATTTCCACTCACTTCCTTTAAGTTTGGATCATAGATGATGTTTTCCCATTTAACTTACATAAAAGAGAGACTCGGTGCTCACACGTTCCTTGGGTGAGCACCCAACGCCCATGGGTGATAGGTCGATACACATGGGGTTCCCTTGTTCTTGGTGGGTGTAAAAATGACTGCATCTTGGTTCCGTTATCGGGGCCTCTTTTCAAAGTTGTAGTGTGAAATGACATACATCATGATCCGTGTCATAAGTGATGATAGAACACCTAACTTTGGAAAGTGTTGAATCATGGTTCAAGAGTACAAAGGAAGAATTTTCTTAGAGATCCAGAACTGGACTTGATTTTGATGCACGTAGATGGGTAGAAGAGAACCTCTACCATGATTTGTATGAATTTTTTTCTATTGCTTCCCAGTAGAGCTGTATGAATGGCTCTCGGCATATGCATCTAGATCAAGCTGGTATTATAGATCATGTGTGTGGACCCAAGAAGAATACTAGAGGCTACAAGATGTAGATCTGATGTGGACTCATGCTATGGATCATTGGTGGAAAGGTGTATTGGCTAGCTACACTTTGGAGTATGTTATTTCTACATATTGTTGTCCGGAAGTCACTAAGTTTGAGTTTCTATGGGAGCCCAGAGGATCATTTCTACGTGTTATCCTCTAACAATGAAGATATTGATTATTAACTTGAATTTAGAGGCATCTCTGATGGCTAGCTTAACCGTTATAAGCACTGGGTGAGGAAGCTAGAGTGGAGGAAGATGACAGACATTGCGAAAGAGAAAGAAAGGGAGGAGAGATGACTCAAGTATAGTGAAGCGTGTGAAAGGGAAATTACTAGACAACATGAGGTTACAAGTGTGATGGATGTATGGAGGTAGACATTACAGAAGGATTTGAGGTTCACGCAAAGGATGTGGAACATGAGCAATCTGTGCTACCCCATCTTTGAAAGCTCGTAAGAGAGACCTCTTCAGCTTCTGAAGAGAGTTCATCATACAGAGAGAGAAGAGTCATTGGTGTGCATCTAAACCCACCTAGTGACCAAACCCTAGCACTTGGTTTTCCAGATCAAGGGAGGAGTATCATTGACCTAGTTGGTATTGGTGGAAGTGATAGATCTTGTGCCCAGGAGATACAATTTTTCATTTCCTACATCTATGTTTGTGCAAACTATTTTTGTATTCGGAGGAATTTTTGGACAAGGATAAAATAAAAAAGGCTTGGGTAATACATCGAGAAATGGCATCGACACACATTTGGTAGTGGCACAATCTCATAGATAATTTCCACATAATTTAGTACGACATTGGTGACCCTAGACGTGACTTCTTCGTGCCCATTACTGGTGGTAAGAGGATGCAAAGGTGGAATTGGTGGATCCGGAGGCAAAATATTTGGTGGATCTAGTGGATCTAGTAGAGGAGGGAGCACCGGAGGAAACCAAGGATCTAGACCAAGAGGATAGGGGCCTCAACCATCTCCTCAAGTAATCTTTGAAATGTCTTTACACTTGCTAGACTACCTGTGGCATAAAGGATGTGGAGCATTTTCACAAGTGTGAATTGCTATGGCATGCGAAAGGGATCACAACCCTAGAGCGGAAGGCCAATCACTTTGCAATGACATTGCAAGGGAGCGTGCATATATGGTATAGGAAGTCAAAACCCCATCATACGGTGGTAGACTACACCGCGTTGAAAAAAATTTCCTATTAGAATTCCAAATCCCTAAGTTTGAAAAGAAGAGCATCAAGCACCCTTAAGGAAATTCAGAAGGGAATGACAGAGAGTATGCGAGAGTATGAAAAATAGTTTAAGACTAGATCCTATCAAAATTATTATATGACATTCACCCTTCACAATATACTGAATGGTTTGTTGGAGGGTTGATAACTCCATTTAGAAGAGATTTATCTCATAAGACTTTCACATACCGACGTGAGGAGTTAGAAGCCATCCTATGCACCGAAGCTGTTGGAAGTGTTGATCCGGTGTTAGCCCAATCCTAGAGGCTCAAATTATCTTGTTATGGCTAAGTAACTAGAGAATTTGTCTATGAACTCAGCTAATGAGACTTACAGTGGTATATGGTGTACATATTGTGAAGTAGAGGGGCATGTCAAGGATAGTTTCCTCTCTTAAGATAGTACGCGCCATAGTAGTAGACAACATGCGAGTAGATGTCCCCTGTTATAGCACGCGATGCGATGCGTAAGAATGTGTCTTGTTACTATAAGATATGCACCTCTAAAACCCATGACACTAAGGATTATAGGCTTATTGATCAGATCCATGAGGCCATTGATCTTGGTGTGTGCAAAACTAGCCTTGCAAGTAGTTCTAAGGGTGATGACCACCATTATGAGGAGCACGTAGATGGAGGTGCACACGAGAAGGGGATTTTGCGAAGGATTTCATGGTCATGGTAACCATGGAGGAGAAAGAAGTGAGTTCCCACGTGGAACCTATTTTAATTGTGGGTGTACAGACCACTACAAGTGTGAGTGCCTAGATTTTTTGTAGTGTTCATGGTGTGGGAAGAATCACAAGTATGAGGAGTTCCCTGAGTTGTTTGAGCATATGAATCAACAACACCAGAAAGACAAGGGCATTGCAATGGTAAGCATTAAGAAGGCTGACACACAATAGATGCCACATGTTACACGTGATGTAGGTTTGAAACTTGTTATGGTAACAACAAGAGTAGAGGCCACACATGCAAAAGAAATTCCATGACAGAAGAAACTAGTTTCAAGGGAAGAAGTGGTACATGGGAAGTACCGGACCTTACGCATCAAAAGGAAGTATATTAAGAAATCATGGATGTCATTTGGACTTTACAAGGAGAAATATAATGTTTAAAGGAGAAGTTTAGGAGGGAGAAGCAAAGAAGGAAGGTCAAGATGCCAAACAATTACCGGATGAGGTCAAGGAAGTATGTAAAATGCTAAGGCAAGAGAATATTATTACCTTGCTAGAGCATGGTTGAGAGAGAAGGTACCACGTGCTCAAGAAGAGCCCGAGAGGAAGGTATTGCTTACAATCCTTCCCCTCATATCCTTTACTATGATAGGGAGATCATGTTAAATGCAGTCGTGGATGGATGGCTCCTTAGTAATATCCTCATTGACACAGATGCGGAAGTCAATGTTCTCACCTTGGATGCATGGCATCAGATGGGAATACCTACATTATAACCATCTTCAAATGTGTTGTATATGGAAAATAAAATGAAGGTAATGCCCATTGGTGTCTTAAAGGATGTAGCTATCACCATTAAAGGGGCTAAGTTTACTAGAGACTTTGAAGTCTTGGTGCTCACCGAGGTAGACAATTTCCCAACATTACTTGGGCACCCATGGTGCTATAAGAACAATGCAGATCTTTGGTTCAACAACGGATACATAAGATTTGAAAATGAGGAAGAATGAGTACTTATATCCTTAGCTGATGGAAAATCAACATCCTATACTGAACCTTTGGGAGAAGAGGTCCCTAATAGAATATATGTGTGCTCAATTAGGGATCCAAGGAAAATTCATCCCACAGAGGGAGTTATCCAGTTTGAGGATGCTCAGTCCCTAAGTGACACCACCAGTATAACATGTGATAATTGGGCACATGGGACCTATGAGTTAATTAGATGAAATTTGAGGGGATCGGTAACAAAGGTGACAAAGGCATGTATAGTCCGGCACCTAGGGGAAAGGAGCTACCTAAGTACTCAGGAGGAGCCTTCCTAAGGTATTTTTGTAGGAGATGGAAGCTCAGTGGAAGAAGGAGAATGAATGAAGAGGGATGTTAAGTTACGTCCTACTCAAAACTGTTACACATTGGTGGGAAACACATCGGGATAATCTCTTGGAATGGCGTGAGGTGAGAATTGCCTTCTTTGTAAGGTTTTGTAGGAGCAACGTGCCCATGGCTATAAAAGACTACCATGGTAAAGAGACCACTTCCTTCCATATCCAAGCATGTGAGACAACTGGATGGGAAGCGCAGAAGCATTTCCACCTTCATTATGGGTTCACAAGTTATATTCCACCCTACAAGGTTATGCACATGCATGGTATATCCACTCAGAGATGCATTGCCAAACTAGTAATTGGAAAGAATTGGTGGCTAACCTCATTCAAACATTTGAGTACTAGAGTACAAAGCCATCAGTACATAAGGTGTTGTAGGTTGTCAAGTGCCTTACAATAGGGGATAGTGCTATGGCGGAAGACATAATACAAGAGTTTCTAGGAGAACCTAGCCTGGAAGCATGCTTTGAGGAGGAAGAAACAAAAGAGATACAGTTTGAGCACACGTGTATAGAGAAAGAAAAGGGGAAGATGGTGTATGTTATTGATGGAGAAGAAGTAGAGAAATTGGATGTTAACCACTCTGTAGGGACACACAAAGTCATAGATAGTGCTAATGAATGGGCACGTGCCTATCATGAACCTTTAAGGAAAAATAAGGTTAAGATCGGCTCAGAAGATGAGCCTAAAGAGGCTATCATCGAAGACTATTTTTCAGAGAAATAAGTCTCTAAGATCATTGATATTTTACATGAGTTTGAGGATGCATTCCCATGCAGGTATCATGAGCTTAAAGGCATTCACCATTCCTTGGGGGAGATGAGGATAAAGCTGAAGGGAGCTACGTGCCCAGTTAGGAAAATACCATACCAGATGAATCCTAACCTATGCATGAGGGTCAAAGAACAAATAGATAAGATGATAGTATCAGGAATTATTGAATTTATGGAAGAGTCGAATGGATAAGTCTAATGGTGATTAGCATCAAGAAGGATGAAAGGATAAGGATCTATGTTGATTACAGGGACCTGAATGTAGTATGTATCATTGATCCTTTCCCAACCCCATTTACTAAAGAAATCTTAGAGGGAGTGGTAGGGCGCGAGGTCTATTCTTTCACAGATGGATTCTCGAGCTATCACCAGGTAAGGATCACAAAAGAGGACTAAAGGAAGAAAAATTTCACCACTGAGTGGGGAATTTTTTCCTATATATTCATGCCTTTTGGGTTGAAGAATGCACTGTTGTGTTCTCGCGCATTGTGGTGCAAGCTTTCCATGACTTTATCCATAAATTTCTTCAAGTCTACCTGGATGATTGGACAGTATATGGGTTAGTAAAGGACCATTGTGACAACTTAAGGATGATGTTTGAAAGGTGTCGGTAGTTGAGGATATCCCTCAACATTAAGAAATGTGTCTTTTCTACTCATTTGGAAAATTATTGGGACACATCATATGTAAGGAGGGCCTGCTAGTAGATCCTACAAAAGTTGCAGTAATTGTGGGATTGAGGGAACCTACTAGTCAAAGTGCAATGCATAGATTTCTTGGGTATACAGGGTACTACAGGAAGTTCATCAAGGGGTATGCCAAGATCACCATGCCTTTAGAAGAGTTGCTTAGACATAAAAGTGCCTTTCATTAGGGAGAAGCACAATAGAAGGCATTTGATAGTTTGAAGGATAGGCTTGTCACCGCACCCATCCTATGTTTCCCCTCTTGGGATAATCCCTTCCATATTCATGTTGATGCCTCAGGAACCACCATTAGAGCAATACTTACATAGCCTAGTGAAGGGATTGTCGATCATCCTTTGTGCTTTGCGTAAAGCAGTGAAGTTGACACTAGTGGAGCAGAATTATACTACAACTAAGTGCGAGGCATTATCAATGATCTACGCACTTCATAAATTCAAACAATATTTGTTGGTAACCCCTTTTATATTTTACATTGACCATATGGCATTGAAATACTTGGTGAACAAGCCCATTCTATAAGGGCGCATATGTCAGTGGGTACTATTGTTCCAAGAATTTGAGTTCATGGTGGTTGTCAAACTAGGAAAAATAATTCCATACCTGATCATTTGTCTAGGATTGATTCAGGGGAAGACGCACAAAGCATTAAGGATACCATGCCGGATGCAAAACTATTTATGTTATAGCACGCGCCCTCAGATCTAGAGGACATTGCGGTATTCCTTAAAATAGGTGTGGCACCAGTCGAGAATGAAGGCCTTGGAGAAGAAGAAGTTGGCCATACGCATTGTGCCCTACATGCTAATTAGTGGAGATCTATAAAAATGGGTCATGATGAGGTTCTGCGCCAATGTGTACTAGAACATGAACACATTATAATTATGGAAGAGGTGCATGGTGGTATTGTAGGAGGACACTATGTGGGAAATGTAATTACGTGGAAAATTTTACTCACACGGATTTTGTGGGAGACTATTTATCAAGATCGCATTGAGTTTTGGAAGGCTTCGACCATTTCCAATGCCTTGGAAAACCTAGAAAAGGGATGAAATGCCCTTGTGACCAATAGCCAATGTGGAACCATTTGAGAAGTGGGCTATCAAAATATTCAGACCAATCTCGCTAGTGGTGCGAAGGACTGGTTCGTGGTATATCCTCACTTGCATTGATTATTTGACAAGGTGGGGCAGAGGTAGTACCTACAAAGGATTGTATAGCATGGAACACCCTTGACTGCTGTTATTTTCCTCCTTTGCATTCAAGTGTTGATATGTGCTATTCATTATAAGGATATGTTCTTCTGATTATTAGAAATCATGCTTGATATGGATGAGTCTTTTCTACTCTTAAGATCCTTTGACTGAAATTGGAATGGCTTCCCTGAATCCATTTTTCACTTCTAATAGGTGATTTACAATCTAGTTTAAGAAGTTTTAGACTTATCTATTTATCTGATTCATCCTTGGATCAATTTCAGTGATCCAAGGAATGTTTTAAATTTGCTCTGTTGAATGAATGGTAAAATTGACATTCCATGAGTTAAGATACACGTTGGACTGAACTTTGTTGTTGCAAGTTCTTTAATTTCTGTGTGAACGTACTTCCATTCAGTAGGTTGTTCTACTTGGGTCTTTGAAGATTGACCATGACAGGTCATTGCTGATAAAATGGGAATGCAACTTGTTCATAGCATAAGAGATATTCGGGATCCTATTGAGGATTAACCTACGGGATCCTAAGCTAGGTAATATATATATATATATATATATATATATATATATATATATTTCTATCTAAGCTATGATACTTGATAGAATTCTGAGCCTAACCTAAAACTCCTTATTCTGTCTTGATTGGTTGAATTGTTGATTTGCAACCTAACCTAAGCTTGGTACTAATGGGGATTGAAAAGGCTACTAGGTATTAAATTAACCTAGATCCTAATACTACAAGGTATTATTGTAACCTAACCTAGTGTTCTAAACTATGGTACTTTGAATTGTTTACCTATGTTGAGATTAGCTAACTTAATTGCTAAGGCCATGGTGGGGGTTAGATATTAGTGTTACATCCTAAGGTATAAATTTAAATCCTACCTAAGATCTAACCTAAGAAATCTAACCTATCCTAAACTAATGGATATGAATTGGGACTTAAGGGGTCGCATGCATAGTGGCAACGGTTCCTAAGGCATTTATGATGATGTTGATAAGGTTTATTAATGTATACAGACTGCTAGCCCACTTTGGCAGGGGTTAGTTGGTTTGGTGGAGGCTTAGGTGGCAATATCACTAAAAATGGAAACGTATGTTAACTTGGACTTGGCGCTCGCTGAATGGTGGTAGGCGGTGGCAAGGAGGATTAAGTGGGAGATTTGGAATTAATGAGATTAATTGTTTTTGGTTATTGAGCCCGAACCGCCTTGGTAGGCATGCCAGATTTTTGTTGGGTTGTTTCATTTTGCATGTTCTCTCGATTTTCTTTCTACATGCGTTCTGGTTTTTCGAACCAACAGAGTAAACTGCACTTCATGGCTATTTTTGAGGTTTCAAATCTATTTTCGTTTCATGGAATGTATAAGAAGCATTGTGGAAGAAGTATCTGGTTGTTTGATCTTTCGTGGAGAAGAGGAGAAGAAGCGAGTTCGGCTAGAGGTCTTCTTCGATTTCACAATGACACTATCAGGCATGATAGGCTCTAACTATTAAAATATCTTGCTTTCCTCTAAGTGTTTTCATTAAAGCAACTTTTCTCTGATGATTTTGTGCATTTCATGCTTTATCTGGTTAATTGATTGATGGGTTTTGTAAAACTTGCATTCTGGGTTTTGAATTCGTGATATACGTGATTCTGTTGAAAGCTTATGTTGTATTATCTTTTGCACAAAGGAACTATGCATACGAGGACAAAGTTGGTAACTCTGTTTAGCTTCTTCGGTTATTGTTTGGTTTTGACTTCATTTACTGCCAATAATTATTACTGAGTTCTAAGCGTGTTTGTTGAGATTTACGTTGTGAACTTGTGTTTTTTTGAACTCGAGCTATTAAGGAACTCCAATTCTTAGGGATACTTGCAAATAGGTTCGAACTATTTGTTGGAAACTTGTTTCAGTGGATAGAATCATTGTAGAGATTCTCGGCTCTATGGTGTGAGCATTTTATGTCATAGTTAAATGGACTGTGGATTAACCCGTATATGGTTTGTTTTTTTGTATTTCATCTTACGAAAATTTGACTATTGTTAAAACTCGCATGCAATCGGAAAAACCATATTTGGCTTGGGTTTTTTATTTCATCTTGTGAAAACTTGACTATTTTTGGAACTCGCATGCACTTGAACCTATGTCTGTTATCTTGGATAAACTAGAATATTGTTCAAAGTCTCATATGGCATGGTGCCTATGAATTCTTGTTCTTATGACCATATTAAATGTTTTTGGACGTTCTTTATGAACCTCGGATTTTAAGTCATCTTTTCTGAGCTCTGTTAAGCATATTACATCCTGTTTGAGTTGGGAAACAGGGTTTGAAAGGATTTTAACTAAAAATGGAAGTATTTCTTCTTAGAATGAACTGTTTTATAAGTAATTTCTTCGTATTCGATCTAGCATTATGGTGCTGGTGTATTTATGAATTCGTGATTGTGATATTGTGATGTAACACTGTATAATCAATTCGTTACTTGGTGTTTTTAATTGAAATGGTAACCTGAATGATGTGTTGGTTCAGATTTTATAGTCCTTTGACTATTTTATAAACTAAGACAGAACATGATGTTACCCAAATTGGGTTATAAGATTTCAACGATGTTGATCCTTTGAGGGAGTTTATGCTTTACATTGTGCTCAGAATTGTAATTTAAGTCTTGGATAGTACGCACTATATATATGATGTTTTGATCTTGTCATTGTTTGGAAACCCAATATGTAGTTCTTGTAGTGATGCATTGACATACTGTTGAGATAGTTCTACCTTTCCTGAACTATTGGAAAGTGTTGAGTGTTAGCATCTACTCAGATTTCTTACCTCTTGTTGGGTCCAATAAATGAATGTTAAGTCTTGAAAGATAAATTGCGATTCAAAATTGATTGCGGAATGTTTTTGAACTTCACTGTTTAATTATTGAGTTTAAAAAGAGAAAATTAATGGTAAGGATTGTTAGAGTTTCACTGCTTGATGGTAAAGTGTTCTATGAAGGAAAAATGTTAGTATGTTTTCTTCAGGCTGTTCTAGTCCAATAAAAGATTGTTAAGTCTTTAATAGATACAATGAAAGTTTCATGTCCTTGGGACGTGTATAAGCTTCATTGTTACAATGTACCTAATGGAAAGTAGAATTCATGCATTATAATGTGAAGATTTAGAAGGGAAGGTAGCATTTAGTTTTCTCTTTCCTTGAAGTTGATCTTGTTCTCTTTCTTTAGAACTCTTGCATGAACTTAAACTGTATGTATGAGAGGTGGTAAAACTATTTAATTAAGTTGTAAGAAATGATTATAGATTGGGATCATATTCTGTTAGGACTCCTTCTCTAATGCAGTTGGGTTAAGTTCATTGGTTGGAACCTCCTGATTTTTATTCTTATTGGAAAAGAGAATCAGTGTTTATTAGTCTTTTTATACTTGTCATTTGACTGAAATGAAGTAGAAAGGGATTGAAAATAGGTTGAAAAAATACATTGCAAACTTTTTGTTGACTGTTAATCCATCATTCCTTCTTGGATTTCTTTCATTTGGATCTGTGTTGATGAATACCTTAAAATGTTGAATTTTAAAGTAGAGGACCTTTAAAGGAATAGTTTAAATCATGATATGCACTTGTTTTGTCTTGCTGATGTTATGTATCTTGGCATAATAGGAATGGTTTCTCTCCTTCTTTACTTGAAATTTAGATGAAAGATCCAAGAGGGAGTATGTCAGTAAACAATCTTGTATCTTATAGTAAAGATAAGTGTTGTATTATATTTGGTAGGATTGGAAACAATGATATGTTATGAATTGTGGTTTGGTAAAGATAATTGATAGGATCGAGTATAATTTAATTTGTAAGACAAATTTAATAGATTATATTTTGTTCTTCTTTTTGTTAATCCTGGTTTAGTATTGCTCTTCTTTTATTGATATTACTTATGCTTAGGGAGTATGAAATACTAGTTGTTCATTAAAGCGGGGTTGTTTTTATTGGAACAATTAGTGGAATGCACTTCGTTTTAAGGATTAGTGCTTATCATGCTCAGTTCATTGAATTGACCCGTGCTAGCAATTTTTACAGATGGAATTTGTAAGTGATAAAATAAGGCAAAAACTTATATGATGCATTGGCTGATCTAAGTTGATTCTTGTGAAGAATTCTGATTTGTTCTTAAGTTGTATTGAAAAAGAAAAGTTATTCTCTTTTGAATGAAGGTTGCTATCATGTAGTGTGCCGAAATGCATAAGTTGTAAATGTATAAATTTTGAAAATGAATTGAAGAATGGGAATTTACTTGCATGGATTATGTAAATTATCTTGTACTTTTGTAAAAGAAATGGAATCCTATCCTATTGATATTATTCATCTTATTTATATGTTTCTATGAGTGTTTTTGGACAAGTAGGAAAAAGGGAATTAGAGTAATTCCCTAATTGTGATGAAACTAAATAAGTTGTAGAATTTCTATGATCTTATCTAAACAAATCATATTACCAAGATAACGTGTAATGAATTTACAATGAAAACTATGGAACTTCTAAAGAACATAAGGGGGGGTGATAAACCATATAACTTAACCACGAAGAGGAAGACTCTTCCTCTTTTATGAAAAAGTAAAAAAAAGGAAGATATGATTTGTAATCATTAGGTTTCTTTTTAATAAGGTCTAATAAGATACAACCTAGGTGGTTGTTACACTTCCTTGAGTGGTTAAGTCACGTTAAATGGAACTTAAGAGGTTGATGTCCTTTCTTCTTGATAGTTTCTTATTGAGCCAAAATTAACAAAGATCAAAAGAAATCTTAAGTTAAGGAAGTTCTACAAGGGTTAATGGAACCTGATTTGGAAAAGAACTTAGGGAGAGTTAGATTAGAGTTTGGGCAGGGTTGCTGAAATCTTCCTTTAAGAATCCAAATTAATTAAAATTTAATAATCTCCTAGGCATATGTATATCTTGATGAGGTTATTTTGTAGGATCTTTGGCACATGTCGATCATGCAGGTGTACCTTCGAGAAGATTGGGATATTTTCAAGGATACAATATTGTAGTTGACATGTGGCAACACCCTTATGCATTAATTGTCTAGATCTACACACTTTTAGACTTGAACTTAGTTTCTCTCCAAGATTAGGTAGTAGCTTAGTTACGATACAAAGTGTCCGACTCAAGATTCCTTGGCACATGGGGTTGACTTAGGTTGAACCTAGTATGCCAATCTATCCTAAGTCTTTGTGAGCTCCTTCCTATCATAACCTACGTTGTTAACCAGAACTAGGGTTAAACCTTGGGCAAGAGGACTGACGAAAGTTAGTATGGACATTATAGATAGCAATAGAGTAGGGGTGAAGGACATATTCCAGATTGACAAGTATGTCATTAAGGAATAAGTAATATGAACAATATGTTAGAAATATTTAGCCAAAGTATCGCAAGCTATTGGTTGCATTGTCCTATGTCACCTAATCTAAGGATCGTGATGCAAATGAATATTGGTAACTATTCAGTTAGGTTCCTTAGACAGATCACTCAATACCCAGAATAGGGTAAGAGAACCAAGTATACGTAGTATACAAAAAGTATTTGATACTTAGTGTTAAACATGAATAGATTGGTAGTTACTGAGTCATTATAGTTGCATATGGTTATCTGTTATAAGAATGGTTGTTTTGGAATGTGTGTTCTAAATTACGTATTTAGAACAAAGAACATTACTCAATTTTTTTTTCCCTTATTTCTAAAGTCTTAAAATAGGAATGTTACACAACATGCTACCACTACTATATTTTTATGGGAAAACATAATCAATAGGTATGGATGCCCATTGAGTTTGACAAGTGATAGAGGTACACACTTCCTCAATAAAATGGTGGGGATTATACTATTAGAATTCATGGTGACCCATCACAAAACTAATCCCTATCACCCTCAAGTAAATGGAACTCGCATTGAGGCATTTAACAAAATACTTAGTCACATGTTGACTAAGATCTGTGATGTTGGTAGACAAGATTGGGATGAAAAAGTATCTTCTATTCTTTGGGCATGTAGGACAACCTACAAGAGGTTGAATAATGTCACACCATTTCAATTGGTGTTTGGCATGGAGGCTATCCTACCAGTTGAATTTATGTTACCCTCTCTATGTATAAGGTGCACAGGAGGATTAGAGGATGAACGAGTCATTGGAAGAGAGAATTGAAAAGTTAATGCAATTGGATGAGAGATGATCATTAGCCAGGTGGAGCCAGAAAAATGAAAAATAAAAACAAAAGGCATGACATGATCATCACATTAAAAACAAGAAGTTTGAGGTTGGGCTAGATGGTCTTGCTATATGATTCAAAGTTTCGCACCATCCTGGGAAGTTAAAAGTCCATTGGTTGGGCCCCTACATCATCTTGTACATCCTTGATTCAGGCACGTGCTAGTTACAAGTGTTGGATGGGACGAGATTTCTAGGACACTTCAATGGGAGTAGGTTGAAGCCCTACTATAAATAAGTCTTCTTGGTGTTTGTAATAAGGTAGTATTGCTAGATAGTTCAGGATTTCCTTTATTTTTATTGTTTCTTTTCTTGTGTTTCCCTTTCTCATTGTCTTTTTGTTTTGCACCTTGGGCACTAGTAACCTCGTTAATTTTTGAAGGTTGTGAATGCACAAAGGACTCGCACATTGTTTTAGTGTGGGGTAGAGTAAGGTGGAAGAAAATGTAAAGTGTTAAGTGCCAGGAAGTATTGCATCAGAAATCTTGGTTGAATGGCCCTGTGGAAGGAAGTGCATGTAAGGAAAGGTGAAAAAGGATGGTTGGTGTCAGGGTAAGGCTACATTGTGGATCCACGTACAAGAGAGGAAGAAGCACAAATGCAACACAAGGTAGGCAAGAGAAAAAATCATGATAGAAGAATTATCTTCGACTTTGTTACGTGCATGCAAGAGTCTCTGTCAAGATGGATTGGTTGCATGCCAAAAGGTTAGAGAGTTTTCCATGCAAGGTTGGGTGCATGAGTTAATGTGCTAAAGATGAGTTTGTTTGAAAAAGATTCATTAAGTGTTAAAGTACGGTGGTAGGTGAAGTGGCATTTAATGTTAAAAGTAGGTAAAGCGTAAATAGAAGGTGGGAACTTCATTTTTTTACTTTGTGAATACAAAGTGGAAGATATTTTGTGAACTAGGGTTTCGAGAGTTGATCTGTGCAAAAAAAATTGGAAAATTTTAACCATGAGTGACTAGTTTGTATATGCAAACCGGGAGGGAAGTAATTCATGGGTGTGGGAAGAGTTGTGGAGAAGTTCTATCTTGTGAAAAGATATTCCAGTTTGGGTTTGAAAAATAGGGCATGGATTAACAAAATTATTCTTTACTGAGTTGGAGATTTGAATTTGGAAAAGATATGAGAGCAGAGCTAGGAAGAGAATTTAAAGTGATAACCCAAGAAATGGCACCTAAGAAACCAGCAAGTAACACCTAAGAAGGGAAATACCAAGGAAAACAATAAGAGATTACCGCAAGTACCAATGAGGAATGGTATGCAGAAATGTAGTACCCAAATGGGGTTTTCCTCAGGATGGAATGGGAATCCCAATTAAGAAAAATGACAATAAGTTACTATAATCATCGCATCAATGAGATTGAAAAGGAAATAATGCTAGAGTTAGTGTGCTCAACTAACAGGAGAACACCTGAGGGGTTACCAATTTATAGCGAAAAGGTCAAGGTGAAGTTAGAGAAGGTGGGATTATTACAACTCTATGACTTGCCCTACTCGTGAAAGCCGAGCACCTCTATCGGTGGCTAATGTTGCGTGTACATGAAGACCAACCCCACTTCGTGGAGTGTAAGAAGCACATAACCCCTCAGCTAATTTCAAGATTCACAGGCCTTATATGTGAGGGAGAAATCTTAGAGGATGACTTGTGTGACAAGGAAGAAATTAAGAAAATAGTGGCTGCGTATGCATATAAGAAGGGGTCAAGGTACTTTGATATCGTGGATATCCAAGACCTAGTGATGAGAATGGCCACGCGCCTAATAACAAAACTCAATGTGTAAGAAATATGGACATAGGTAAACAAGTCCTGGTTGAATGTTTGTAGAAGAAAATCGGAGGGATAAATCTATAATGTCTGCATACATTGTAGATGAAATTATCACTAGTACATGGGAAGGAGACAAGATTATCTTTGGTAATTTCCTCTTAACCATTGTGTTCTCAAAGATCGAGTGCCAAATAAGTAGACAAGTTTGTTTGTGAGTACTCGTGAGGAAGACCCTCACTTGCAAAAATATTTAAGAAATGCACTTGTGATAGCATGACATCCATTTACAAGGTGCATCTTGAAAAGTGGTATATGCATTTAAGGAATGCATTTGGGGTAGAATGGAGAATACCGGAATAACTACCAACACTTACAGTAGGAGAAGCTGAGTTCACTGTATACCAACACTTTTGTATTGGTAGGTTCAAGTTGACTGATGAAACCATGAGCCCATGGTGCAAGCTCCCATTCACCTTCATAGCCCAATACTTCCAAGACAGGAGTTAACAGATTCAAGGAGTCCAAGAAGTTAAATTTTGACCTTAGTGAGGTGGACCGGGACCACAGGGAGATGCACAAGATGTTGGTCTACCCCAACAAGCACACATACATGGAAAATTACATGTCACATGAAGTCTAAATGGTGAAACCCCTGACTCTTCCCATTGCGGGGAGGTCCACAACGTGAGTATACCTTCACATAAGGCCCAATTTTGAGAAGGGCGTTTATCTTGAAAGCGAAGTATCTATACCGAGGACCCAATAGGTAGGAAGAATCCCGCACCCAGACAAAAGGAAAAATAAATACGAAAAAGGCACCAAGTGCCCAAGATACACAAGAAATAGGTGCCCCAGGAACAAGTAGTAGAACACATACTTACACATGCAAGAAGAGGTCACCAGGCAGAGAGGAAGTGCAGAACAAGGAAATATTATTGCAAAGGAGAAATCACTAGAGGAGGAACAAGAGAAAGCATAATCTCCTATACTAGAATCCCCAGTTAGGAAGAAATATAAGGTGATGGAGGAGGTTGATTCGGGAAGACATTGAGAGCTTGGATGAATAAAGGGAAATAGGGATGACGATGAAGAAGATGAATCTAAAGGAGGCTAGGAACCACTTATTTTCAATGTGCACGGTACATAAGAAGAGGGTGGAGAAGAAGAAAATGAGTTCCTTTTCATGTAGTGTAAGGGTAGCTAGGAGGAGGAAGGCACCTAGAACATGGGAAGAAGTGAAGAGGTTGGCACGTAGGATCAAAGAAATCCAAGCCTCACAAAGGAGAAAATAAACGAGGTGGTAGAAAGAGAAGCAACAAAAATCATCGAGGCCTTGGTGGAACAAGAGTTGGAGCGCAACGCTGAAATTATCATGAATGAAGATAAGGAAGAGAGCATAGGAAAAGATCATGGTAGCATAGGAGGCCCCAGTCTAACTATAACTATTCCTAAGGGCACGTGCACAAGAGGAAAGCACATGGAGATCTAGGGACCAAGAATGAGCTACATTGATGATCCAAACAAGGTTTTGTGCGTGCACTTCGAAAGCATTGTCCTAATAGATCAGATCTTGGCAATGAAGTCATTTGATGAAGAAGGCGCATACCCTCAGACAAGGAATATGCTCTCTTGGGCAATTGAGTCCCACATTGACAAGCCAAATTTCAAGGTAAGCTAAGGGACACTAATGGAAATACCTAGGTCAAAAGGAGACAACCCCTTGGTGAGCACTCAACAGCTCTCAGATGAACAGGTCTATAATGCATTGAATAAAGTCTTGATTGAGCTAGAAGCCAGGTTATTCTGGAGGAATGAAAGATTAAAATTTATAGAGGAAAAGATAGAAAAGAGAGAATAGGAGCTAGAAGAGAGAACCAAGGATTTAAAGTAGGAGGAGTTAATTAGCGCTTAGCTAAAGCATGAACTTAGGGAAGAAAAGGAAATGGTGCATGAAGTACATAAGAAGGTAGAATCCATCACAGATGAAATTATGTTGAAGCATCCAAACTTAACACCACCTGCGAAAAAATACGGATCTTCCCTTGAGTGCCTTGAAGACTTAACACACATCCTCACCATGGAGAGGCAACCTCTGACCTCAGAATCTATGGAAGAACTAGCAATGCACTTGGAGAAGGAGGAAAAATTAAAGGTAGTAGCAATCATGGCTAAATAAACAAAGTCATTTCTAATGTAAATATTGTTTCCCACACCGCTGAGGCCACATATGACAACTATGCAAAAAGAGATAAAGTGGTGAGTATTTTGGTCACCAACTATGAAGCAGAACTTAAAGAGTTCCAAGAAAAGAACAAAGGGAATAGAACAGAGTGGGGTATAATATTGGCTAAGGATGAAAAGAAGTCGAAGCTATTTATGCCATAAGGGGTACAATAAAGAACCAAATAAAGGAGCTATGCCCACATATTACTGGAAGGATTGAGGACGTGGGCAAGGAGTTGGAAAAATTATTGACACTATGAAGCGTTCAAGGAGATGGAATAAGTTTTGAGGAGGTAAGTGCCCTAGTCGGTAACCTCTACTAGAGAGTGCAAAATGAAGTCAATGCCTGGAACAAGTTGGAGGCTGACTTACAAAAATATTTTCCTATCTTGTTGCAATAATGCCATCACTTCCCCATTATTTATTCTTTCCCAAATTCTTCATTCCCTTATTCTATTCCCAAGATGTTAAGTCCATTTTGATTATTTATTCATTAGAGAAATGTTCCCTTGGGTAAAGAACAGGTAAAGTGTGGGGTGATGTTGAGCCCCTAAAACATTGACTAAGTCCAAAAAGGCGCATGGGTGCACAAGACTGATGTTAAGAAATGGGCATGCAAGGAGAAGGTAAGGTTCTAGGAGGGTCTTAGAAGAACCCGTGATGCACGCCCATAGGAAAAGGTCTCGGGACTTAGTCAGTATTTGGTGTATCGGGAAGGACACAAGAAAAGTGTGACCCGATTGTGCATGTAGAGTGGATAAGGTGCCATCCTAGTGACAAGTTGGCCTAGGAAGGAATATGTCATGCGATGGAAGCTTCTAGAAGACCATCTTGACAAGGAGTGGAGAGCTTAGGCCTAGAGGAGCGTTCACACATGGAGGACCAAACTTAGACACTTGGCACTAGATCTGAAGCCTCATGAAGGTGATTTGGTAGTTCAAGAGGCTTATAAATACAAGTGCCCACAGAAGAAAAGATATAGAGACATGAAGAGAAGGTGGAGCTCTGCTGAAATTCTACAAAGGAATTGTATTTGGGTTGGGTAGATAAAACATAGGATATGGATGTACCAAGGGCTTGGAGGTTTAAATTTCATTTTGAGAGTTAAAGGACGGGAATCCACTTATTATGCAAGACTTTGGTCTTCCTTTTTGCGATGCTTTGTAATGAATCTAATGAATGTAATGAGGTTACTAGTTTATATGAATATGATCAGTAATGATTCTGGTGCATTTACATATCTTCATGGTTCTATTTTATGCATGTTTATGGAATGATTCTAAATCCTTACGCATTTTCCTTTCTATTTTGATTCAATTCTTAATCTATTAAGTAATTTTCTATCTGGAATGACTGCACTGATCTAGAATCCATTCTGAGCTCTATGATGCTTGCATGTCTCATTTCCACTCATTTCCATTAATTTTGGATCATAGATGATGTTTTTCGACTCAACTCACATAAAAGAGAGTCTCGACACCTACACTTTCCTTGGGTGAGCACCCGACACCCGCTGGTGATAGGCCGCACATGGGGTTCCCTTGTTCTTGGTGGGTGCAAAAATGTCTACTGAGAGAAAAGAGTATGAGCTTGATATTCTTAGGATAGTGGATTTTCTGCAAGGTGGATGAGCTACTACTTTAGAATTTTTATTTTTAGTAGATGGAGTAGTTGGTGGGAAGTATTGATTGATTTTGAATGAGAATTTGAAGATTTTGTAAGATTGGTCTTCTATACGTGAATTATAGATAAGAAAGTTATTAGAGGAATTAGTTGGCATGGAAGATTGTTGTTTTCTAGTGAGTAGGTCTTGTTTTCTTTTACTGATTCCATAAAAGGTGGAAGCGCAGGATCCTCTATTATTTATCTTGTTTTATAGAGTCACCACCGAGGGTCATCTTACTTTTTTCAAATAATTTTTGGAATAAGATCCCTTATAAGATTGAGAGTGGGTAAATACTACACATGAGAAACTTGGCACGTGTTTGTCATCATCTTCTCCTAAAGAGTACTCAAGGAAATTGGTTTTTGTATCATCTTCAAGTTCTTCAATCTTAAGAATCCATCAAGTTTGATGCAATATCTTCTTGGGTATGTGTCATTCATTTTTTTCACCCCTACAAAATGGATAACTTAACGAGTCTAGGAACTAACAAGTTGATTGAGGCATGCTTTATAATTTATAGGGGAGCTCATGGGTTGGCTCAACCAAGTTGGTCTCTATGTGTGGTGAGTGGCAAGCCACACTAAAGGGCTGAGTTGGTGTAAGCTCAATGAATTATGTAGATTGTGGGTTTTAATACCCACTTTGGTAGCATTTTTATGCCATTGAAATGTAGCAAGTGCGAGATGCTATCAAGAGTGATTTATGCTACTAGCTTGTAGCAATCGTAGTAGGTCCCATGTGAAATGGCACGAAGTGCTGGTAGCACTCAAAATTATATCGAGACGGTGGCATGTGCGATGCTACTTTCGGCTAGTAGCGAGGACCAATAATAGGGTAGCGGCGATGGGTCACAGGAATGAACCGATCACCGATAGCATTTTTAGTGTTGCGGTCGGTTACATAAAGGAAATCAAGAGAAGCAATCGGGTGACAACAAGGGTGCTAGTAGTATTTTTATGGATGCTACTAGCACGAGAAAAGATTTTGTGTTACCAAATCAATAGTGGTAAAGGAAGCATTCATGCCATGATGAAGCAAGGTGGTAGTAGTGGTGAAATATGCTACTAAATAGCTCCATTTATGTCACCGGTAGAAAGTAGGGTAAGTAATGGAAGGAATTCTACCATCCGAGTATGAAAACATATGCTCTGAATGACACCGAGAGAGTATTATATAATTGGCCATGAGGGGAAAAATGCTATTGTCCAGAGTAAAATGCAATACAACTAGATTAATGCAAGAATGGACCAAACATTAATGAAAGTGGTAAGAAGTTTATTCAACTACCATTTTAATGAGGTATGACACCCATGACTTCCTATGCAATCAAAGGACCAATTTTTATGGCTTCACATACCTCTTTAATGAAATTTGCCATTGGTGAGGCAATTTCAAGGATCTTCATCTATATATTGTAAAATTTTCCTCATTTTGAGGGCGAGACATTATAGAAAAGGAGCTATGTAAAAATTGTTCCAATACTTTTGTGAGATGCAGGCCTCAAATTTGGGAATTTTGTAAAGAATTCTTTCCTTGCACTTATATTGTAATGGATTGTGCGTCATTTTAAGCAATAAAATCATTCTTTTTGTTGATTTTCTTACCCTAACTTGATTTCTATTGCATTGTTTTCCTTTTATTACATTTTTAGGTATATTGCACATGTTGTGTTATTTTTTAGGATTCAAATTCATTGTGCTCCACAAAATCGGAGGTTTGAACGTGTTCTTTGAATTTTGGCACTTCTATATGCTCTCTTCTACATAATTTTCTCCACTTTCACTCACTAGGAATTTCTTTAGTCTTGTTCTTGGTGTTATTTCCACCCTTAGTTTAGGAATTTAATTTTATGCATGTCTCTCATCTCAGTCCCTTGGAAATATAGGTTAGTGTAAGAATATATTTATTTCCCTTCTAGGAGTATTTTTAGCAATAGGAATAGGTAGAGGTACCAACCTTATCTACATGTTTGTATTAATTGCAAGGGTCCCACACCTTTAGACAATCCCATGTAAGTCAAAAGTAAGGATTTGTAAAGTGTAAATTCTAGGGTGCTACTTTTTTGACATAACATTTTTGGCATGCACAGTGGGACCAATGTCAATTCTTCCATGTTTATCAAGAATGATTATGTATCTTGGTGAATTTTTTATCCTCTGTAGGATATGTAGTAACACATCTAGAAACTCTAATCGAAATCATATGGTTTCAAAGCAATATTGGTGGTTCAAGTTCATGAGAAGTATTCAAACTAGGATTAGAACAATAGAATAAGGGATATTTGACTACTTGAAGCTATCTCTAGGAAGAGGAAGAAGAGGAAGAAAAGTTTAGAGATCTCCAACCCCACCAAATAGAACCTTGTCAAAACCTCCACTTGGTAGGCCACTTCTCGAATCTACTATAATTGTTAGAGTAATTATAATGGTTGCAAAACCACTACCAACTCCATTTGAAATTTTGACAGAAGAATTCCAACTTCCTCAATGCACATAGTCCAATTCCCGGTGGAAGCATTAAAAACATTCCATTCTTCAATGGAGAGAATCATAGAACCCTAATTGATCATATTCAGGATATTGCAAATGTCTATGCCATACATGAGATTTTTGATATGGATGTGGAAGTGAAACTTATTACTTCTTATTTCAAAGGAAAATCTCTATAGTAGTTCAAAAGCTTAGCAACGACATCCATTCATAACTGGAATGATCTATGCACAACTCTCTGTGATCAGTTTGGAGAAATGAGAGATAATCTATCTCTTTTGGAGTAGTTGACTACTATCAAAAGAGCACTAAATGAATAAAAGGTTGACTTCAATTTTAGATTTCAAAGAACATGGGATAGGATTCCAATTTACGTAAGACCAATGACTAAAGGTGCATTTATCTATTTCCTTAAAGCTCTAAATTCTAATATATCTGTTATGATACAATCTATGGGAGGGATAACCTTACCAAGGGCTTATGCCATAGCCATTAGAGTTGAGAATTTCCTAATTCAATCTGTAAACTCGCACCTAGGCAACCTATGCATATCTATCGAGAAATGGGGAATCCTAGTTCTTACAAGATACCCGAGTTAGCCCCTGTTTCTACCCCGAATAATAAGAGTTCCAATGAAGGTTCTACCTCTTCTTTAAAGACCTCAACTCAACTCTAGGAGGTCATGAAATTTTTTCAAAATATACGGAATGATTTGGTGACCCTCAAGAGGCAACAAGCTTAGAATTGTAGAACTTATGAACCTCATTACCAACCTAATAAGCCCTCATATCAGTCTAATGGACCTCATGGACAAGTTGTCAAATAGAACCACATATAACCTCCCACTTCTAGACCATTTGCACTATAAAATCCTAATGCAGCTCCAACAACCAAATTCTTGGTTCTAGTTGAGAATAACCTTACACAAGAATATAAATGGTGTATCCGTTGTGGAAAACCCCATAATCAGGCATCATGTTTCAATGGTATGCTAATTCAAGTCTTAGTGGTACAGGATATACCCCATAATGATACTTCATTGGTAAAATGGAAAATAGAGGATTTTTGTGGGGTTAATCATCCTCTTTATTAGGGTGTAGTAGCTAACACAAGGGCCAAGAAGAGGGTTATGGTTGAAGAGAAATCATCTCATTCAAATACTTCTCAGCTTTCTATCACACTTCAAGGAGTTAACAAATCAAGTGCTGTCCCAAATCGACAGAATCATCCCAGAGCACCAATTGTATCAGCGCTTGTATAAGAGAAAGTAATGCCAAGAAAAGGGGAGCTAAAGGATAGCCCATATCCATTCAACATCATGGATTAGATGAAGAAAACAAATATAATCATCTCTATGTGGGAATATTTGATGATTCCGAGACAAAGGAATCCATTACATGATGTCATGACCAACTTGTTCATCTCTAATGGGTCATCCATAGATCAAGATAAATTTCTCACCAATGCAACTCAATAAGAAAGAGTTCGATCAGGTAGAAATTTGAAACATCCTCAATTTTATGTCTTTAATCACTGGGAACAACCTAGTACATAATCTCGTATAATTGACTTAGGGAAAGTCGCTCAATGATGCCTAAGAAAATAACATATTAGCTCGGTCTAATATATGAACGTGTCTCTACATGAGTGGTATAATAAGATGGGATAGCAGTGAGAAAAATTTGAATCATCAAGAATCTAAATCTAATGCTACATGCATGCCAAAATGTCATAGTGTAACAAGACATATTGGTGTTTACTCTACCACCATATTATGTTTTTCAAGGGATTTCATGGATAAAATTGGTCGCTACCTATATTCCAATTGGTCCCACATACTTTTAATAAAAAAGTATGGAGATAAAGATACAATTAGGTATAAACCAATTGTAAATTACTACATTGAGCCTTACATGCCAAGCCCAATCAATCCCAACCGCTTAACTTTTGATCAAGAAGATTTCCTAAGTACTCATGAATAAAATACTAAGGTTAGAGGCATTCCAAATTTAAAACTTTATAAGTGGGCTCATAAAAGACATCCTCATGATCCATACATAGAGATGGATGAAGCTGAATTGGGCATCTATTTTCTGCATGCGGAAAATATGGCTTTTCCTAGCATCACAAAACCAAATGATGGGGATGAAAATGAAGTTTGGAAATTTTTATTTGATGGTTAAAGGATTAGAAAATGTGCAGGAGGATAAATAATTATATCTCCCAAAGGTATGAAATATTACTCTACTTTCAAATTTCAGTTCAGTTGTTTAAATGACATAAAAGAGTATGAAGCCTTAATCTATGGGTTACATTGGGAAATGAAAAGAGGTATCAAGATATTACAAATTTTTGGGGATAGTGAGTTGGTTGTAAATGAAATTAGAGGACCGCATGCTGCTAAAAATGATCTCCTAAGGAGCTATAATAACATTGTATGGGATATCATCAAATACTTAAATTTTTTTAGTATTGATTCCATTCCAAGGAAGAATAATGAGGTTCGGATAGGCTTGAACAATTGGAGCAGAATTTAATGTTGTTAAAAGTATCAAGAGAGACAAAATTTAGCCTTATATTCAAAATGGTTACAAGAACAACTATTCTAGACATAAGACAAGTTGGCAAGTGTTCAAAATTGAACAACAAATCATAAATTTTCTCTAAGAAGAAGTTGAGATCTCTTACAAGAATCAGGATAAACTAGAAAGGAAATATGAGGATCAAGTAGTCCAGCTAAGAAATAACAAACTACCAAAAGGTTTGGTGACTCTAGAGTTAATATTCAATCCTAATGACTAGTTCTAGATGGAGAAACCTAATATCCAGGTCAAGGGTAAAGATTCAAAACCAGTTTCGCCATCAGAGAAGGTAAATTTATCCAAATTGGAAAAGTAAGTACCCTTAAATAAAAATCTGATTTCATACAACTTTGTCAATGGTTTCGGATATTTTTTTAGAGTTATAAAAATTTGAGATGATTTGATCCAAGTTTTTCAAAACACACTATTGAGCTAGATCTAGAAAACAAACCCATCAAGAAAAACAAGGGCCAATGAATCCCCATATTGAGCCTCTTATAAATAATTAATTGAACAAACTCATCAAGGAAAGTTTCATATTTCTAATAAAAAACTTTTCATGGGTTTTTAATCTGGTGTCGATTAGGAAAAGTAGTGGGAAATCAGATCATGTGTGGATTTCAGGACTTGAATAAAGCTTCTCTTAAGGACTTGTATCCACTTCCTTCCATGGAGAAAATATTACAAGTGGTAGCATTTGGTTCGAGAGATATTTTCATTTCTAGATGGCGAATCAGGCTATAATCAAATCATGGTGAAAGATGAAGATCAATTCAAGACAAATTTCACCACAAAATGGGGCACATATGCATACAAGAAGATGACCTTTGGTATTTTAAATGGTAAAGATACATTTCAGAGAGCAATGGACATGGCATTCAAGGGGATGATAAATAAGATGGTTCTTGTGTACTTATATAGCATTATAGTATTCTCCAAGATTGTAGTAGATTTCCTCTATCACCTTATGTGAGCATTCAAGAGATGTATGAAATTTTAGGTGTCTCTGAATCCTAAGAAATGTATTTTCCTAGCTCATTAAGGAAATCTCTTAGGCCACATTGTGTCTAAAGAGGGGTTGAAAATCGATCTAAACAGAGTTGAATCTATACTTTGTCTACATTTTCCAAGCCATAAGAAGGCTCTCCAAATATTCTTGGAGAGAATCAACTTTGTTAGAAGGTTTTTGCCTAATTTTTCCACTCTCATTAAGACATAACAATGATGATTGATAATAGCCTTGCATTCAACTTAACATTGGAGGGAAAGGAGAGTTTTGAGGCTATCAAACATCCAATATCGCAAGCTCCAACTCTTATCAATCTAGAATTATACAAGGAATTCATCCTCTATACTTTTGGTGGCTTTGACACAATATTTTCCTTCTTAGTGCAATTAAACAAGGAATGATCCAAATAACCCATTTCCTTCTTTAGTCGAGCTTGGATAATTATGAGGTGAGGCACTCTTTCATTGACAAGCATTTCCTTCTTGTTATCGAAGTTTAGAAACTTAGTTTCAATTAACATAATTCATTTGCTAGTTGCACATACTTGTGTATAAGAATTTATTTTAAAAAGGGATATTTATGAAAAAAGAGATAGTTAGATGACCAAGGTTATGGAATATGACATTGATATTAAGGTAACTAAGTTGGTCAGGGGTAAGGGTCTTTGTGAGTAGATTCCTTCAAATCAACATACAAAGTTGAAAGATAAAGGAGTTATTTTGGTGTTACAAGATGCTCAAGAAAAAGAAATAGATAGTGTGCCCATTCCTTATTATACTTGGGAAATATCATGATTCCTTTAAACAATTAAAATCCCTCAAGGTTTGAGAAAGGCCAAGAGAAGGTATTTCAGGCTGCAAACTATACTATATGTTCTTGTAGATAATGTTTTGTTCAGAAAAATATGAATAGTGTCCTCCTAAGATGCATCAAATAGATTAGATAGAGAGGGTATTACATGAGTTTCATGATGTAGAAACATGTGGTCACTTTTCCCCAAAAGTAATAGCTCTTAGAATCATGAAAGTTGGTTATTACTAGCCTAATATTTTCAATGATTGCAACTCATAGATCAATAAATGCAAGAAGTGTGCCTTCTTTAACAAAAAAAGAGACTAGCATCCCTCCCATTATATCCCTTCTTTGTAAATAAACCATTCATGTAATGGTGTTTGGAATTTAGTGCGGTGATCAACCCGAATTCTAGTTTAGGTCACAAATGGATCCTATAGCCAACTTAATCTACTTCACCAAGTGAATAGAGGAAATTATACTCAAAGAAACAAATGAAACCAACATTCTATATTTTTATGAAGGAATTTTTACAAGGTTTGGTGTTCATTCCACTATAATATTAGATAATGGCTTGGATTTTATTAGAACAAATATATCTGATTGGGATATTAGGAATAAAATCTATTTGAGCACATCTTTTAATTATTAACCTCAGGGTAATGGCCAAACTGAGTCCACCAATAAGAAATTTCTAAATATTATAAATAAAACACTACATGAGAACCAGAGGACATGGCATACCAAAATGAAATTTTCCTTTTGGGATGATAGAATCAATCATAAGAAGTAAACTCGTTATTCTCCTTCTAGGTTCATCTATGGTAGGGAATCAAAGATTTCAATATCCATAGAGTTAAAAGATTTGGGGATTATCAAGCATATGGAGTTGTTTGATTTTGAAGCCATGGAAGTCAGGTATGTAGAGCTCATGGAGCTAGAGGAGCTGAGAAACCAAGCCATGAAAATAATGGAGAAAGACCAAGCTCAAATCAAGATGAGATTTGACAAGAAGGCCAAAAATAGAACCTTCCAAGAAGGATACTTGGTCCTAAAATGGGATGTAGATAGATCCAAACCAAGAAGAAACTCCAAGTTTGATGCAATATGGAGTGGCCCTTACATGATTTCAGGATGCAAGGAAAACAATGCTTTCCAATTGTCAAAGTTGGATGGAGAAGAATTATAGATTCTAGTCAATGGAATATATCTCAAGCATTTTTACTAAAGTAAAGAATGTGAATTGTACATATTAGATTAGATATATAATTCCTCTAGGTTCTTATAGCACATTTCTCTATTGTGGTATATGGTTTCTTTTGTAATAAGTGGTTGTGCACTCTCTCGCATGTGACATTTGTGATATGTATGATTTTTTTGTTTGTACATAGTTGTGACTTTGTTGCTCTTGCACTTTGAGTTGCAGGAAAGGTTTTGTGATGATAACGATCATTTTTCAGCCCAAAGATTTAGAACATGTTAGGTCCTAACAAAATTTCATAAGTTTTTATCACCGAATCACATCACCCACCGATTGCTTAACATGTAAGTTTGTTAAGGAAAGTAGCATGACTAGGTAACATGGAGTTATATCAAGGTGTGGGACCTTACAATTGAGATAAATATCCATAAAAGGTTGGTCCATCTTCCTAAAATAATGCAACAAGTACCTCTAATGAAGGGAAAAATACTGTTTAAGCCTATCCTATCAATTCTAAGGGACCAGGGAGAGAGGAAAATGTATGAAAGAGAGAAATACTACACTATGGGGGTGATATCACCAAGAGAAGGGTTTGAAAAATTGTGTTGAGGGAGAAAATGGATTGAAATATTGTTGAGAGAGGATAGTAAATATTTAACATAGTCCAAATCATGCATCCACTATCAAACCTCAAATAAGAACAACAACACAAACCGCACGTGCTAGATAACTTGCACATTATAACTATTATCCAAAATGTTCCCCTTGCACATTTTGTAGCTAACTCCCTTCATTCTTCCCTCCCTTGTGCCTCAGTCAAATTTTTTTCTTTTTAGGCACTCAAGGCATTCTGGAAATGGCACCATTTGATAGAGCTTTTTCAGCTTTCCGAGAAAGGTAAAGTTTTCCTCCTAATTCCATGTATTTTTGAAGTTATGGCTCTGGCAGAGAGTTTTTGTGGGAAATTTTCCCTAGAAGGCCCTGACCAAAGTAATATGGTGCCATGTGTCGAAGGAAGTGGTGGGGGTCGGAGGAAAACTTGGATTTTTTACCAAGTGTTTGGAAAATTTCAAAGGGAATATTTCACCCGCGAGCCCACCGCGCGAATGGGATCCTGCCACGTGTCCAAGGGGGAAAAATTTAAAAATTGACTAAGTGTTGGTGCCATGGAAAAAATGCAGGAAAGGCCCACATCCAAACAAATTGTGCCACGTATCTCTAGAGGGAAGGAGTGGCGGATCTGCGGAGGAAGCTTTGAAAATTTGGTGAAGTGTTTTACGAAGGAAAAGAGGAATTTTCTACCGAAGGCCCGCAGCCCAATGAGATCGAGTGCCACGTGTCACCGGGGTCGAACGGTGGAGTGCGGGGAGATTGGGAAATTTTCCCAAAGGTAAGTGTGGAGAGAAATGTTTTCCCCCAAGGCCCACGTCGAATGGGAGCTCACCACGTGGCACCGGAGCTTCGGAACGCGGGGAAAAGTTGGAAATTTTCCCAAAGCAAAACAAAGGAAATTTCAAAAGGAAAAGTCCACCCCCCAAATGTGAACCAATGGCATCTTGACACATGTCCAGTGGTGGCAAAAATACAAGATAGGCCCACAAGGAAAAAGAAAAGGAAAGGCCCACAGCGAATCATATCATGCCACGTGTCCTCAGATCATCGGCCCGGCAGGAGATTTTTGGAAATTTCGTCCAATGGTCAAAACGATGGAAAATGAGGCATCAAGAGCCCACGCCAATGGAATCATGCCATGTGGCACCTAGAATGGTGGAGCATGGGATTTTATGGGAAATTTTCCCAAATGCAAAAAGTGGAAAATTTCAAATTTTTTGCCCGTTTTGGTCCCTGTTTTGCCCTAAATTTTCAAATGATCATAACTTTTGATCCAGAGCTCGCTTTTTTGTGTTCTTTATATCAACAGAAAGTGGTGAAATTATCGACAAGATTATAGGATCAATTTTTTTATTTTTATGGAGTTTGGAGAGAGAAAATTAAGAAACACCTCTGGCACGTGGTAATGGACAGAAATAACATTTCAACCACCATTTTTAATGAAGAATGGCTTGCATTCTCTCCCAAATTGGAAAAAAACATCGGGAATGGACTGTAAGGATGACCATGCTATTTTATTGCATTTTTGGTTGGTGGTTGAAGCTCTCCCATGTTTTCCCACGTTTCTCTCTCCTGGGGTCATTTCTGGCATGGTAAAAGCGATATTTGTCCCAATTTTGAAGGGTTGAACATTTTTCATGTATTGTAGGCTCCCTCTTTCACCTTGAAAGTGATTTTTTGGAAATATCAGACCTCTTCCAGATCGTAACATGTTTTCTTCCTCCCAGATGCTGTAATGCATGTATTTTGATATTGGAAATGACAATGCAAGCTCTATGAATGAGTTTCAATCCTCTGCTTATGTTGTTTGGTTCCTTTTGATCTTTCATTACATGTCATCAGTTTGTGCATGATGTTTTTTTGTATTTCTATGATCTGTGTCAATCTGTAGAAGTAAAAATGCTCACCACTCCTTTGGTGCATCACCTTATTAGCTTTAGTTTCAGTTTTTACATTCTCTATCTCTTCCCCCTTGGAATTTAGAGTAGGATTTTGAGTTTGAAACCTCGTATAACTTGCAAGTAATACACCGATCGAGTATTTGAGGAACCAACCTATAAAATGAATATTCTTTTCCCATTTTTACAAGTCCCACATTTGGGGAAAACATTCAATGTTGTGCAATCACATTGGATGTCCAAAATGTCAAACTAGAAGTTTGATCAACATCCAGGGGTGCTGCTAATTTGCAACCCAACAGTTTTGGCATGCCTAGTGGGACCTTAGAGGTCTTCATCTTCATTGCAACAAATTGATGTGCATTTGTTGCAAGTTTCTTGCTTAAAAGAGCCCTAAATTACACATCTGGTGACTCCAAGGAAGAATAATCAGCTGGTTTTAGTAGTGCAGACCTGAAAACTCATGAGAAGAATCACCACAAGGTCAAGAGTTGGAGAAGAAGAGGTGCTATTTGAGTATCTGCAGTTATCTCGAAGAAGAAGGTAAAGAGGGAGGAGAATTTAAAGGTCTCCATCTCCCCCAAACAGAACTCTATCTACTCCTCCACAGTAGGCCTTTCATTCAATCAACAAGGGTTCTAAGGCCAATCAAAATGGCACAACACAACCCCTATGTCAATTTCACTTGGGTAGTAGCCCACTTGCTCTCAATGCACAAAATATAATCCCAGTTGCATCATTGAAGAACATTCCATACTTTACGGGAGAGAATCAGACAACTCTCGGTGATCATGTCAAGGATATTGCTAATATTTTTGCAATCCATGAGATTAATGAGATGCAAGTTGCTGTCAAAATGTTGGCATCTTCATTCAAAGGGAAAGCTTTGCAATGGTTCAGGAGTCTTGCCTCAGGTTCTATTCAAAATTAGAACTAGCTATGTATAGCCCTCCATGAGTAGTTTGGAGAAAAGGGAGATAACTTGTCCCTTTTGGAACAGTTGAAAACCATCAAGAGAGCTCCCAATGAGTAGCTGACTGACTTCAACTTCAGGTTTCAAATGACTTGGGAGAGAATTCCAGTGGCAGTAAGGCCAACAGAGAAGGTGTTTTTCTATATTACCTTAAACCTTTAAATTGTGATATTTCTATGTTAATTCAATCCATGGGAGGAACAACTATCCTTGTTACTTATAGCATTGCCATTAGAGCTGAAAATTATTTGATTCAAGCTGGCAAGCTATCTCCTAGGCCTCCAATGACATTATACCCAAGTTTAGAGAGCCCAAGTACTAGCCAAGTGCCTATTTTAGCTCATATTCCCACTCCTAGAAATCAGAATTCAAGTGAAGCTTCTACTTTGTCTTCTAGTGCCTCAAATGAACTTGAAGAAGTCATGAAGCAATTCCAAAATTTAGGTAATGAGCTGGTTACACTCAAGAGGCAGCAAGCCCAAGGTTTTAGACCTTCTTTCTAGCCTCAAGCTCAGCCTAACAGGAAGCCATACCAGCCTCAAAGACCACCCAATCCAGTTACAAATCAAAATCAAACAAGACCTCTTGCCAATGACCATTTCAGCCCTATAATCCCAATGTTATATCTACCTCTAAAGCCATAGTGCCAGTGCAAAACAACATAGCTCAAGAGTATGATTGGTGTTTCCCATGCAATGAACCTCACAACTAGTCTATGTGTTTCAACGGTGCCTTAAATCAAGCATTAATGGTGACTACAACTGGTGTGGAGGGTGAAGGGAGTCAAGGAAATAACCAACAACAAGAAACATTCCAGCAACAATTAGCTCCAAATGATGCCACACTTGTAAACTGGCAGGCAAAATATTTTTGTGGCATGAATCAAATGATTCCCCAAAGTGTTGCAGCCAACATAAGGTCAAAAGGAGAAATTTGGGTGAAGAAGCCATTGGCTCCAAGTAATCCATAATATTCTATCACTCCACAAATTATTGGAAAACAAAATGTAGTTCCAAACACGCAAAGACTACCTAAAAAAACTCCTAGGCCAACTCAAATGCCAGTTGTTTCTGCCCATGTGCAAGGAATGAATGTGTAGGCCAAGGGATAGTAGAGAGATGCTTCATCTCCATTCAACATCATTGATCAGATGAAGAAGACAAATGTAAACATATCAATGTGGGAATCACTATCTATCCCAGGCCAAAGAGATTTGCTACAAGCTGCCATGAAGGACTGGTCAACTTCAAATCAGCAAGTCCAAATGTAAGAGAAGGTGCTCAAAAATGTTGCCCAACCTGAGGGGAATCATGGAGGATAGAAAGGTAAAATGTTGAAGCCCCCTCCATTCTATGTTTCATTGATCATTGGAAACCAATTAGTACACAATTGCATGATTGATTCCAGGGAAAGTAGTTCAATAATGCCTAAGAAAATAGCTGATCGGTTGGGAATTCAATATGAAGTCATATCCAAAGGGGTAGTGTAATTGGATGGGACAGCAGTAACAATGGTTGGAGTGATAAAAAACTTGAGTCTTACTTTGCATGCATGCCCCAACATTGTTGTTTTGCAAGATGTCTCGGTAATAGACCTTCCACCACTCTTTTCCCTATGTCTGTCAAGGGATTTCACAGCCAAGATTGGAGGTTACTTATCTGTTGATTGGTCACACATGTTGTTCAGAACAAGATATGGAACTAAAGCCACAATCAGATCTGAGCCTATTGCAAACTTTCACATTGAGCCTTACACTCCAAGCCAAATCAATACCAATTGTTTAGTGTTTGATCAAGAGGATTATCCAAGCACTGATGAAGCTAACACCAAGGTTGGAAGTATCCTAGATCTGACTCTTGATGAATGGGCAAACAAGGTGCATGATTTTTATCCTTATCAAGAAATAGAAGAATCTGAGCTAGGAGTCTATTGCATGCATGAAGAAAATCAGCCTATCCCTAGCATCACCAAGCTAGACCATAAGGATGACAATGAGGTATGGCAGTTGTTTTTTGATGGATCAAGGAGCAGACAAGGTGCAGGAGGGGGAGCTATGCTTGTTTCACCTCAAGGAGTTAAGTATTATTCAGCTTTTAGATTTTAGTTTGCATGCTCTAATAACACTGCTGAATATGAAGCCTTGATACAAGGATTGCATTGGTCAATCAAAAGAGGAATAAAGAACTTGCAAGTCTTTGGTGACAGTGAGTTGATTGTCAATAAAGTTAAGGGCAGCATGCTGCCAAGAATGATCTACTCAAGTGTTACAAAAACAGGGTGTGGGACCTCATTGAAGATTTTTAGGGCTTTAGCATCAAATTGATTCCTAGAAAAGAGAACCAAGCTACTGACAGGCTTACAGTAGTTGGGGAAGCCTTTGAATTTATTGAAAGCATCCAAAAAGACAAGGTATAGCCAAACATCCATGTGATTGTAAGGCCTTCAGTACCAGACAACAATGTAAGTTGGCAAGTGTTTGAAAATGATTAGCAAATCATCCATTTCTTGCAAGAAGAAGTTGAGTTCTCAGCTAAAAATTAGGAAAAGTTAGAGCAGCAATATGGTGACCAAGTGGTACAGTTGAGAGCCAAAAAACTACCAAAGGGACTTATTACTTTGGAGTCCATTTTCAATCCTAATGATCAGTTTAGGAAGGAGAAAGAAAACATGTCTGTCAAGGGAGAAGATTCAGTGTCCATCTCGGTGGAAGAAGGAAAATCACTCCAAATTGGTGAGATGACAACTAAGCTAGAAAGGTATTAGTTCATGCAAAGCTTTGTCGAGAATTCCCCGATGTGTTTGCTTGGAGCTATGAAGATTTGAAAGGTTTCAATCCCAAGTTAGCTCAACACACCATTGAATTGGATCCAAGTACTAAACCCATCGTGTAAAAAAATGGCTATCAATCCACTCATGGAGCCTCTCATGAGAAAAGAATTGAATAAGTTGATAGAGTCAAGAATCATATTCCCTATCAAGCATTCTAGTTGGGTGGCCAACTTGGTTCCGATTAGAAAGAAGAGTGGGGAAATTAGATTATGCATTGAATTTAGAGATTTGAATAGAGCATCTCTCAAGAATCATTATCCACTTCCTTCCATGGAGTAGATTTTGCAAGTTGTTTTTGGCTCTAAGAGGTTTTCATTACTTGATGGCTATTCAGTGGTAAAATCAGATGATGGTGAAAGAAGAGGATCAATTCAATACAACCTTTACAACCAAATGGGAACTTATGCATACGAGGAAAATGCCATTTGGGCTGTCCAACGCTGGAGGTACTTTCCAAATAGTAATGGACATGGCGTTCAAGGATTTGATTAACAACATGGTGCTAATATTACATGATGATATCAATGTTTTTTCAAAAATGTAGAGACCATCTCTTTCATTTGAGGCAAGTGTTCCAAAGGTGCAGAATATTTGGAGTATCCTTGAATCCTAATAAGTGTATTTTTCTAGCTCATGAAGGAAAATTCCTTGGCCACGTTGTTCCAAAGAAGGATTGGAAATTGATCTAGAAAGAGTTGAAGCCATAAGAGCACTACCATTTTGAGCCGCAAGAAGGCCCTTAAAAGTTTCTTGGGGAGAATCAATTTTGTTTGGAGGTTTGTCCCAAATTTTGTAGCCCTAGTCAAGCCTATCACCAAGATGTTAAAGAAAAGCATGGCTTTCAAATGGATAGAAAAAGGAAAAGAAAGTTTTGAAGCAATCAAAGAAACCATCTCTCAAGCTCCAACTCTCATTAACCCGGATTTCTCCAAGAATTTCATCCTCTATGCATTTGGGTTTGATGATACTATTTTTGCAATTTTGGTACAACAGAACAAAGATAATGATGAGCAGCCAATTTATTTCTTCAGCCAAATCTGGAAGACTATGAGGTGAGATATTATTTCATTGAGAAGCATGTTCTTGTAGTAATTAGGAGCTTGAAGAAATTCAAGCATCTAGTTTCAAACAAAAAGGTTTAATTGCTGGTTTCTCATGGGAGTTAAGGACTTCCTCCTCAACAGAGACCTAAATGAAAAAAGAGAGAAGGTGGATTACTCGTGTCATGGAGTATGAAATTGAGATCAAATTCACAAAGTTGGTCGAGGAAAAGGGTTGTGTGAGCAGCTGGTCCCGAACAAACAAAAGGAAGCATGCAATGAGAAGGAGGCTATTTTGGTGTTGCAAAGACAGCCATGAGAAAGGAATCACTCAAAAGGAAAATGATGGTTTCCTCACTCCTTGCTGGACCCAAGACATAATGCACTTCCTAAGCATAGGTCTATACCATCCAAAGATGAACAAGACCAAAATAAGACACTTCAGATTGCAGCTGTCCCATATGCCCTTGTTGATGGTGTTTTGTTCAGAAAGGATGTGAATGGAGTGCTGTTGAGATGCATTGGTACAAATCAGATTCATAGGGTGTTGGAAGAGTTCCATGGTGGATCAGCTGGTGGTCATTTTGCACCAAGAGTGAAAGCTCTAAAGATCATGAGGGCTGGCTATTATTGGGCCAAGATTTTTAGTGATTTATGCATGGATCAAGAGGTACAAGAATTGTGCATTCTTCACAGGTAAAGAGAGGCTAGCTGCCCTTCCATTGCATCCAATTTCAGTTGACCAGCCATTCATGCAATGGGGTTTGGAATTCATTGGATTCATTAATCCCAATTCAAGCCAAGGGCATAAATGGATTTTAACAAAGAAAAGATTACTTCACCAAGTGGATCAAGCAAGAGCACTCAAGGAAGCAAATTAATCTAGCATCTTAGATTTCTATGAGGAATAACAACAGATTTGGCATACCTGCTACAATAATATCGATAATGCATGGCATTAATTGGGTCCAAGGTAACTGAATGGGCTATCAGGAATGGGATCTACCAAAGTACTTCATCAAACTATTACCCTCGTGGTAATGGTAAGGATGAATCTACAAACAAGAACTTGCTAAGGATCATTAGGAGGACTCTTGATGAAAATCGAGATCTTGGCAACTAAGTTGAAATCAGCCTTATGGGCGATAGTATAACTCATAAAAGATCTACAGGTAACTCCCCATTCAAGCTTGTTTATGGAAGAGAGGCAATTTTTCCCATGTCACTTGAGTTGCAAACATTGGAACTCATGAAACAGTTGGAGTTGTTGGAGTTTGAGCCCATGGAGGTTAGATATGGAGAATTTATGGAGCTCCAAAAATTAGAAATCAGCATCCCGAACAATGGAGAAGTATCAAGCTTTGATCAAGAAGACCTTTGATAGAAAGGCCAAGGATAGATCTTTCCAAGTAGGAGATCTAGTGTTAAAATGGGATGTAGACAGAGAAAAACTAGGAAGGCATTCAAAATTTGATGCCATTTGGAGTGGCCCATACATGGTCACAAAGTGTAAGGATAGAAATGCTTTCCAATTATCTACATTGGATAGTGAAGAGTTCATGCAGATTCCAGTCAATGGAATCCATTTGAAGCATTCCTACTAAAGAAACTCTCCACCTTGTACATATTAGCTTAGGTTTTCATTCCTCCAAGTGCTTGTGCACATTGTTTTGTTGTAGATTAGCTTTGCTTTCCCTAAGTGCATTGACACAAGCTTGCTGTTCCAAGAAATGTGTTTTGCAGGCCTTACCCCAATCGGATGATGTTCCAACCTCCATCTTCCTCCCTGTAGTGTTGTAATCAGTTTGGGTACCAAGTAGAGAATTTGATTACCCCATGCCCAATAGATTGCTTCAGGCAACTGGTAACTTCATCTAGCAGGCATATGACCCTCTGAGTTGCCAAAATTGTTATCCAAAATGTTCCCCTTACACATTTTGTGGCTAAATCCCTTCATTCTTCCCTCCTTGTGCCTCGGTCATAATTTTTGCTTTTCGTGCACTCAAGGCCTTCGGAAATGGCACCATTGGATAGAGATTTTTTTAGCTTTCCGTAAAGGTAAAGTTTTCCTCCTAACTCCATGTATTTTTGAAGTTATGGCTTGGTGGAGTTTTTGCGTGAAATTTTCCCTAGATGGCCCGGCATGACAAGTAATTTGGTGCCATGTGTCGAAGGAAGTGGCGGGGGTCGGAGGAAAACTTGGATTTTTTACCAAGTGTTTGGAAAATTTCAAAAGGAATATTTCACCCCGCAGGCCCGCCGGCGAATGGGATCCTGCCACGTGTCCAAGGGGGAAAAATTGAAAAATTGACTAAGTGTTGGTGCCATGGAAAAATGTAGGAAAGGCCCATGTCCAAACAGATTTTGCCACATGTCTCTAGAGGAAGGGAGTGGCGGACCACGGAGGAAGATTTGAAAATTTGGTGAAGTGTTTTTGTGAAGGAAAAGAGGAATTTTCTGCCCGAAGGCCCGCAGCCAGTGAGATCAGGCCACGTGTCCCCGGGGGGTCGGAACGGTGGAGCACAGGGGGAGATTGGAAATTTTTCCCAAAGGTAAGCATGGAGAGAAATGTTTTCCCCAAGGCTCACGTCAAATGGGAGCTCGCCACGTGGCACCGAAGCTTCGGAACGCGGGGGAAAAGTTGGAAATTTTCCCAAAGCAAAATAAAAGAAATTTCAAAAGGAAAAGTCTGCCCCCTAAATGTAAACCAATGGCATCTTGACATGTGTCCAATCATGCGGCAGGGAAAAAAAAAATACAAGATAGGCCCACAAGGAAAAAGGAAAGGAAAGGCCCTCAACAAATCATATCATGCCACGTGTCCTCGAGATCATCGGCAGCCAAATGAGATTTTGGAAATTTTGTCCAATGGTCAAAATGACGGAAAATGAGGAATCATGCCGCATGGCACCGAAAACGGCGGAGCACGAGGGATTTTTTGGGAAATTTTCCCAAATGCAAAAAGTGGGAAAATTTCAAAATTTTCACCGCCAATCCATTTTGGTCCTGTTTTGGCCTAAATTTTCAAACGATCATAACTTTCGATCCAGAGCTCATTTTTTTGCGTTCTTTATATCAACGAAAAGATAGTGAAATTATATACAATATTTTGGGATCAATTTTTTATTTTTATGGAGTTTGGAGAGATAAAATTAAAAACACCTCTGGCACGTGGTAATGAACAGAAATGACATTTCAACCACCATTTTTAATGAAGAATGGCTCGCATTCTCTCCCAAAGATGGCAAAAATGTTAGGAATGGACCTATAAGGATTCCCATGCTATTTTATTGCATTTTTGGTCAGTGGTTGAAGCTCTCCCATGTTTTCCCACATTTCTCTCTCTTGGGGTCATTTCTGGCATGGTAAAAGCCAGATTTGGCTCATTTTTGAAGGGTTGAACATTTTTCATGTATTGCAGGCTCCCTCTTTCACCTTGAAAGTGATTTTGTGGAAATATCAAACCTCTTCCAGGACTGTAACATGTTTTTTACCTCCCAGATGTTGTAATGCATGTATTTTGATATTGGAAATGACAATGCAAGCTCTGTGAATGAGTTTCAATCCTCTGCTTATGTTGTTTGCTTTCTTTCTGATCTTTCATTACATGTCATCAGTTTGTGCATGATGTTTTGTTGCATTTCTATGATTTGTGTCAATCTACAGAAGCAAAAATTCTCACCACTCCTTTGGTGCATCACCTTATTAGCATTAGTTTTAGTTTTTGCATTCTCTATCTTTGCCCCCTTGGAATTTAGAGTAGGATTTTGAGTTTGAAACCTCTGTATAACTTGCAAGTAATACACCTGATCAGAGGAGTTGAGGAACCAACCTCTAAACTAGAGATTCTTTTCCCATTTTTACAAGTCCCACACTTGGGGAAAAGATTCAATGTTGTTGAATCACACTTGGATGTTCAAAATGTCAAACTAGAAGTCTGATCAACATCCAGGGGTGCTGCTGATTTGCACCAACAATAACACATTAGTAATAGAGAGGCACGAAATCATAAGAAAATTGTAAGATGGTTAAGATAATACCATAATATACAATATTATTTCTCAATAGGTTTTACACAGTCCATTACACATTGTAAAATAGAGGAATAATATATTTACAAGGTTCATGTGAAGACGTGTAGCCTAATATAAAAATGAGAAACAATTTTTCAAGAGTTACCCTAGAATATCTCCCCTTCTCAAATGAGAAGTGTTACAATTTATATAGGAAAGCCGAGAAAGAGAGAGAGAGAGAGAATGAATCCCAAAATCCCCTTTTCACCCACTTATAAAGTACAATAAATGGTTGTAAAACATGATGAAGATCTTGTAAAATTCATTCCTTGTTGTCTTGTAACTTACACCAAAATAAAGATGGCTACCCATGTTAATTAAATGTATTTTCAATCACCTGGAAGTCATCATTTGGAACTAGGATCATTTTCTTCATTTTCTACCTAAAAATCTCTATCAAATCTATGATTTCTTGATTGTTGAGTGTAGAGGATGGAAACATGATTTTGACAAGGAAATTTTTGTCTAATTTAGCTGAGAAATGAGAAAGTTATGTGATTTTAATTTAGACTGATCATTATAAATTTTAGGCATGGGTACTATTTCACGGGACCAAGCATTAAAATGGGTTCTTAGAAATAATGATTTTAATTTTTTCCTTCTTCATAAAATTTTCAATGTTTTAATGTTTTGGGAAGTCATTTAGAATATTCCTAGACCCCAAAGCATTTGGGTTGATCAAATTTGGGGGTTTAGTGTTGACTATGTTCACATTAGTGCCCATTTTGAGCCATCTTGCCACCTGGCTCACTTTGAGCTAGATGGATGCTTTAGCTCTGTTCTTCGCATCATGTTCCCTTTCCATTTGGTGACCTTCATGTGTGCTTATAGCTCGGGAAACCGAGATCTTCAACTTATACCATGGAGACCCCTTTGCATGGCACCATCTCGGCACCCTAACACTCTAACTCGGCATCATCCCCCTACCTCCCCACCATATTGTGGGTTTCATTGCTTCATGGAGAACTCAAATTTTCTAAGCCCATGCCCTTGACTCACCTTGGGTACACATCATATCACCGAGCTATACCACATTTCCTTGATCATTCCTATATCATGATTTTCAGCCACATCATCAAGTTACCGCTCAAGGTGTTGGGCACACAAACCCTCCCCAACCCACGCTACATTGGATCACAAAAGTTTCAAGCCACTAGGGAACTTGGAACTCGAGTTCCCCAGTTCCTTATTCTCTAAGTAGCCACTTTGTTCAATTTACCTTTCCATATAACTTTCTCTAGCTCACCGAGTTGGCTTGATGAGTTGAGATCCTTACACTTTTCACCGCCAATCCTTCACTTCACGCAACATAACTCATGACTCAAATCTCATTGTGATGAGCCATTGTTCATGCACCTGCCTTGACTCACCCAAATCTACTATGCCAAGGCTAAATTAGATGGACTCTTTGACATCTTGGCCCAAGATTATTGAATTCAAATAGGTCGCTAGTGAGCTCTAAAACTCACCCCTTAGCTGATGATCCTGATACACCCAACCAATCCACCACACAACTGAATGAGCTGTTTGGTCCCCCTTAGGAAAGTTTTCAATTTTGTTTTAGTTATCTTGAATATTTTTGATTTTATAAGTGTCTTGGATTCCCAGGAGGAGGTGGAGTGTGATGAAAAATTCCAACCCCTCCAATTTTCTCAAGTTTGGCTTAATGTAGGCCCCGTGGTTGTTTCTTCACCCGGATGAGCCCTTAAGCCTGTGAAACCCAGAAGAGGAAAAATTCCTCTTATGACTTCAAGCCTTCCTTGAATTAACTACAATTTTTCCTAAAGCCTGAAGATCACTTGTAAACCTCTATGAAGGCCTTGTCAATTGCTTCATTCTAAGCCTTCCAGTTGTCCATTTTGCCAAGGGTGTGAAAATGGATAATAATTTGGTGACTGAGAGGAACATCTACCTTTTATATGGGTTTGACCAGTGACCTTAAAGTATCCATTGGGCATGGAGTCATTTAATATTTTGAATTGATATTAAACTTGAAACCCGACCTTGGAGCCTAATTAAAGAACTTCTAAACCCGAGCTATCATGTTGCTTGAATTTTGCAATTTTAATAAGAAAATCCTAAAGTTTCCTTGAGTGGAAAATTGTTTTTATTCCTAGAATTATCTTTTCTCTTTAGTTTGATCTATGGAACCTGAAAATTAAGATCCCTAAAATTTCTCCCTAAATATAATTTAGTTGCTTAATATTTGAGAAATCTTGAGGATAACAACTATTTCTTTGTAACTTTTAACTCCTTTCTACAACATATTCTTCCGATAAGATGATGAACTATGCAAGAGAAAAAAACCATGCAAAATTATGTACAAAAGAGAAGATCATACATGCCCAAGCAAAGCATGTAGAGTGTGCATAAGCACTTATTCTAATAAAATCAAACCTACCTACTCTACTCTAACCCGAGGCAAGGAAAACTCAAACAAATTCTACAACCGATAAGGAGAAGTAAATTACCTTCCTCATAAAGTGAGATTATGTGACCGATTTTGCAATGGACATGGCCTTGTGCATGAGTGAAAAACTAAATACCAACTGATTTTCCACCCAAATCATCAAGTTATCTATTGGAAACAAAGGGAATAACTCTTTTAGTTTCTGTACATTTGGGTTAAAGAGGTATTGCAGCTGATCCTTGGGTCTTTGTAGCTTTTTCTCATGCTCGAAGTAAGTATGATGGTGACAAATCTAATTATTGCTCCAATGAATCTAGATACTTGATTGGGAAAGGTATGATCCACTGAATTTTCCCATTTCTCTAAATTCCAACTTCAATAAGGAAGTCTTCTTGTAGACATTCTTAGAAAAGGTGACTATTTGTAAGTTGATTTTCACTTTCTTCCACTTATAAAAACAACTTAGTTTTTGTTTTGATGACTGATATGAGAGTGGTGTCATCCTTTTTTCTTCTATTCTGCAACAACGTGAAACTCATCCATAACATGTAGATATTTAGGATTAATTTCAATATATAATGGAGTCATTGATAGATCAAAGTGCAACTTTTTGAATTTTGCTACTCATTTGGGAGTTTCTCTTCCTCTCCTTGAAGGCCAAGCTGATCTTGATCCTAGATTTCCTCGTTCAACATGAAATTTAAAAGATAAAATTCCTCCATTTTTTTCTCTTGAGGTTTATTTTGGGATGTGATATCTTCTTGGATAACATCCTCTATCATGGACTCATCACCAAAATCATTCTAAAAAAATGATGAAGGAAGAGGACAATTTGAATTTTCATTACCACAAGAAAGCAAGAAGCTCTTTATGATATCATCTTCCTATAGGGCCTCTAAAACTGATTTGTTCTCCTCCATGTGCTCCTATTACACTAAAATTGTAGATGATTTATCTTCCACTTCTTATTCTACAACATATGATGGATCACCCACTTCTGAAAATAGAGTGCGCACATGAACACTATATTCGGGACAAGTAGAGTGTTGATTATAATTTTTCTGTTTCTTTCTCTTCTACGCTTATAAAATCAGTTTTAGCCTTTGGTTCTTGAATATCAAACTCCTTGGATGGATTATTCAATGAGGGGATTCGATCAATATTGAATAATTTAGCCCACTCCTTCAAGTTTCTTGCGAGTTCCTCCCTACTAAGTTGTTCCTCTTGTTTTCTGGTTGGTCGATTTTATGATTTTGTTGTTCCCAAAATGGATTTTTGAAAGAAAGAGGAGTTCGGGTTAGGATTAAAATGAAATTTTCATTGTTTGTGGAATGGAAGGTTCAATTTCTTGTTTATGTGGAGGGTATAGGTTTTTGGAAGGGAAAGGGAAGAAAATACAAGGGGATAAGGAAGGGTATAAGGTGGAGAAATGGATTCGACATGGGGGAAGCATGCTATAAGCTATAAAATTGAAGCTCAAGTTGAGATGAAATAGGTTGGGAAAGAGAAATAGATGTTGGGGTGTTAATGTTAAGTGGGGATACCATTTGGTGGACAAACATTTAGACAACCACTTGTCTCAAAGATTATTTTAATAATCTTAATCAAGTATTTAACAACTTTGAAAAGAGTGAAGCGATATAACCACTCACTCATCCTATTTAAATAGGATGATCCATCTATAGATTATCGCTTGGTAACCTTACTCTTACTAACGAGCACATATACCAATTAATCTAAGTTCAAGATACTTATGCAAGCTATTATACAAGTGAGACAAAAGTTTTCTACCGTTTACTATGATACCAAGGAGTTAAGTAGAAGTGTTGGGTTAAATCATTGAATTTTTAAATAATTTTTTAGTGGAGTTTTTCCTTTGGGGTTCTCCACTTAAATTTGGTGTCTCTTGTCTCATTTAGTTTAAGTTATTGTTTTTACTTTCATTCATCATCTATTAACTGTTATAAGCATATGTAAACTTATTGTTAATGTCTAGACATTATAATCCTCAACTATTTATTTGTGGATCTATAATTATTCAATTATATCTTCCCACATTTGTTCTAACATGGTATCAGAGCTGGTGATTATGTGTGTGTAAAGATAGATCTGGATGTTTTCTGGCTTACAAGAGAAAAGAAGCTTGAAGATCTTTTGATCTGCAAAACCCTAAAAATTCCACCGAAAACTTCAATCTAACTAGGTTTAAATTTCCAATTCCTACCTAAATATAGGTGAAATATTGGCTAAATGGTTGTTTAGATCATGTTTGATATTTTGTATGCTTATATATTTGCTTCTACATCTTGTTTCAATTGTTTATGGTTTAAATCCTTCGTCTCGCCAAATTATTTTAGGTTTTCGTGTTATTTATAGCCGTTTGGGTCGTGTTTAGCTTATGGATACAAAAGATTTATTTCGATCCGATTAATTCAAAGTGTTTGAATCCGTTCCGAGTTTCTAAATTGTTTTTTGCTAGATCTACTTTTTAAAATCCCGATCCAATCATTTCATGCCATCTAGCTTCACTTTGTCATTATGTATCAAGATCCTTTCGGTTTTGTGAATCTTGGACAAATAACATTTCTCCAAATAGCTTCACTGTCCTTTTTCATGTTTTTGAATTCATATCCACTCTTACAATGCCAAGTGGCTTCACATTGTCAGTTTTCATGTTAGATCTTTAAGTTTTTGCAAAGTTTTGTCTTTTTGAAGCTTGTGCTAATAGTTTTGTTCCATCTAGCTTCACTCTGTTAGTCTTATTTGACTTTTTCATTTTCGAAGTTCTTTTGACTGCAAAGCTTAAGTCAATCATTTTTCTCCAGCTAGCTTTGAGTTTTCAACCTTATAAATAGACATTTTAGTCTTTACAAATCCTGAGCCAATCATAGGGCTCCATCTTAATTCTCTTTATCAGGTCATATTTCTTTTCGATTGTCAATTGTGAAACACAAGCCAATAAGGGCTTTACGTGTGTCTCCACATTGTCGATTTTACTTAGCTATCCTCTGCCATTTGCAAAATACAATCCAATAAGATATCTCAAGTTGTTCCGTATTTCACATTTATCAGTCATTCATTTTGGAAGTAGTTATCTAATAAGAATTAGCCACCTTTTTCACATTTTTCATTGTGTGTTACTATTGCAAAAATTGATCCAGGTTAAAAGGCTCCATGTGTCTTCAGTTTTATTTTGTCATTTTGGTTGTGACCGTGAAGTGCAAACCAATAACATTTGGACACGCACATCTTTTTACATTTTTATACCTTTTTCATTTGTGAAGTGTGAGCCATTTTAAAGGCTCTATGTATCTTATTTTTGGTTTAGTATTTGTGATATTTGTAAAGTGTGAACCTATTTAAGGTTTGGGAAAGATTCCAAGTGTTATATTCTTTAGCCATTAAATTTTTGACAAGTGGATTTGTTTGACTAAGAACTTGATTTCACATTGTGTCAGAGTGAGAAAAAGTGATCCAAATAATTTAAGACACGTTTATACAGTTTGTTTTCAATTAATTATCTTTTTACTTACTAGTTGCATTGTGAAATGTGAGCTAATTGAAAAGTAACACATGTTTATGTTTTTCTCTGTTGTCAGTCTTGTCATAGTTTTTTGACATGTGTTTATTTTTTTATTGTCATGGACCTAAAAGGCATTGAATTTAAATTTTAAAGATTCATATCCACTCGAGGATCTATTTTAAAATTTACACATGCCCCTCTTGGTATTTTTGATCTATGCCACGTGTCACTCCCCACCTTGGCTGTTGTTTAACTTGTTTTTATTTGTTAAGTAGCTCATTTTGAGCTTGTATAGCTCACCCCGTTGAGTTGCTAAATAATTCATTGAGCTCAGTATCTTGAATCCTACTAAGATTTGTTAAATTGATCTTAATCTCAAGCAAAGATATTATTTTTGATTAAATTTGAGTTGTATGCATTTTGTATAGCTATTAAAAATATTCGTAGCTAGTTTTTTCCCTCCATTTGACTTCCTTGACTCATTTTTTAGCTAAATTTGTCTCCATTTTCTGTCATAACATTAGAAATGGATATTTCTACTAGTATTTCATTAAATAAGTTTCATTTTTGAATGAAACAAATTATAACATTTGGATAGTGCATTTAAAAGCTTCTTTTATGGATAGAAAGCTCTGGGATATTGTGACTAGTATAGAAAAACATTGCACACGGAGACAAGCTACCCATGAAAACCTTATTTATTTTTCACATAGATCTCAAGAAGCTCTATCCATCCTATTGTGTTGGGCCTCAAAATATTGACCACTTACAAAAAGGCATGTGGGTGCGTAGGACCATTGTGGATAAGGCGCATGGGTTGAATGGGTGTAGGGAAAGGTTCTAGTAGGGTTTTGTAGAATACATGGCACGCACAAGACAAGGCACATTTTGGAACTAACCATATTTGGCATCTCAGGAAGCACACGAGAAAAGTGTGACCCATCTAGCATGCAGAGTGGATAAGGTGCCAACCTGACTACTATAGGATCAAAAAGGGAATATTCTATGCATGCGATGGAAGGTTCCCGAAGAGCATCATTACATAGAGTGGAGATCTCATATCAAATGATGTATGCTCCATTAGAGGACCACATTGACGCTTGGAAACTAATCTTTTACCTTAAAAGGCATGGCGGTGGAGGTAGAAAAGCTATATATAGAGGTGCGTAGACAACATAAGAGAGACAAAAGATAGAGAGTGATTAGTGTGGTAGACTGGTGGAAGGTAGGTGAAGCTCGAAGAAATACCGAGGAAGATTCTATGGGTGGGGATTAGGGAAAATAGGAGTGATGGCATATTTAGAGGGATGGGTTTGTACTCATCTTTATAATATAAGGGACATAATGTATCTCGATGCATGACTTTTCTCTGTAATGTTTACATGAGTTTGTTATGAACTTAAGGGAATCTAATGTGGTTATTGAACATGTTAATATAAATGTAAGGCTCTATTCTAAGGAATATATATGTCCATAACATAGTCCTTATGCATTTCCTTTATGAATGAATCGGTTATATATAAATATTGTTACTTCTCTTTTCTAGATGTAATGAGAATACAACTCGCCCTAGGTTCTCAAAATTTTGCACAATTATTTTGTATTATTGTACACTTTATTATCTATCATAAGATGATGTATTATCACAAGACTCACATAAAGGAGAGACTCAACACCTGCGCGTGCCTCGGGTGAGTGTCTAGTGCCCACTGGGTGATAGGTTGACGTGCATGGGATTAGACTATTGGTCTAAGGGTATAAAAATTACTACATCTTGGTTCCATTGCCAGGACCTCTTTTTGAATTTGTTGTGAGAAATGGTATACATATTTATCTTTGTGATGCATGATGAAAGTGTTAGGATAAATTTTATTATCCTATTATTTAATTATGCATAGGATAATTATTTAATTAATTTTAAATAGTTATATTGTTATATGGTTAATCAACCATATTTGTCAGTATGCATATTGTTATATTGTTTTCAACAATATATTTGTTTTTTATTTAATTGTTGCTTCCCGGGTGATTTGGAAGCTTGTTTATTCTGGTTTTTGGTTGCACCTGTGCAACTCATTTTCCTGGATGTATTTGGCTGTGCAATATCTATAAATATTGCAGCCCATCCTCTGTAATTTTTACTGATTGAGATCAATAAAATCTACACAGGCTTCCGTCCTTGTTTCTCAATCAACATTTGGTACCAGAGTGAAATTCTGGCCCTGTGAAGGTGTGGAAGAGAGAGCAGCAGAGAGAGAGTAGATTGGAGACATGTTTGCAACATTTGAGAGCTGTGCGCGACCTCGTGAAAACTCCCAGCCCCATCCCCGCCTCCCCCACATCCCTGTTCCTTCCAGGTACTTGGAAGGCAAATTTACACTTTGGTGCACTCAAGCACTGTGCAAAATTAGCTACAGGTATTGGAAATAATATTTTTTTCCAATAAAGGTTTTTTATCTACTGTATGTGGAGGTTGTTTTGCTTGTTTTGGAGGTCTGTATATGTACCTGCAGTGATCAAGCATCAAACAGAGCAAAGAAAAATAAAAAAGGAGGCGCCCAAGCTGGAAAATATACAGTGGAAGGAGATAAAAACGTTTTTTTAGCAAAAAAGGGGCCATTCTCCTTGCCCGCGCCTCAAAAAGAACTCTGTACAAGGAGGAAAAACATTTTTGTGAGCATATGCGCCCTTTGCTGTCCCCCACGGCCTGTGCAAGCAAATAAACACAAAAAATGCGGCCCAGGCAATAAAAAACAGTGACCCAACTAAGATGCGCGGCCTGTACATGCAATACAGTGTGTGCAAAGCTTAAATACGTGCCCAAGCAAGGAAAAACGTGCCATTTTTGTCTCCACCGACCTGTACAAACAAACAGCAAGCAAACAACAAGCACATTCATCAAAAAACGCGGCCAGGCAGGAAGAAACACGGCCAAGGAAGGTTAAAAATGCGCCCCACAAACAAAAACGTGCCCAGGAAGAAAATACAGCAAAAATACGGCTGATCAGTGCGTGGGAAGGAGAAAATGCGGCCTGAGCAAGTAAATGCGGCCTGAGCAAGGAAATAAAGCTTCAGATCTGGTTTTGGGCAATTACAACCCTAAAAACGCCTCTTCACCAGCATGCGCCACGTGGCATTCATTTTCCAAGAGGTAAGTCCATTTACTTGTCAATAAATACAAATTTCTTCCTTTCATAGTCCAAGCGCCCCAAGTGGGCAAGTTGGTTAGTGCATGTGCCTTGGGAGTGAGAGGTTTGAGGATCAAATCCCACCAAAAACACTCAAAAACTCTCTCAGATCTCGGCGGATTTTTTGGTGAACTGCTAAATTTAGCGGAGAAATCCCTAACTTAGGGTAAAAATTTTTTTCTCCTATTTGGTCTGTTTTCTCATTCCAGACATTTTTTGCAAAAGGAGACCCACCTAAAAATTGCATTTTCAGCTATTTTTTTGCAATTTTTAGCATTTAGGGCTCAGGAGGTCACCAGGACCCCAAAACTGAATTTTTTTGCCTGTTATTCAAAATTGTACTACATATTGTACTAATTTGCAGGTTGCCATAGTCAACTGCAAAACTTTGTAACTGCTCAGAAACTGGCAGAATTGTAATAAAAAAATAGTAAAATTGGTTCTGTAACACTCACGAGATCCTAGATCTCATTCGCAGCGTTCGGTATATACAGTGCCTCTGGGAAGCGCTTACGGGTAAAGCCGTCGTGACTACTACTGCACTTAACGCCTAATATAGCTGCAACAACGTCGTCTGGGCATCGTCCCTATAAATCGACGGGGAGTAATAAGGTCACAGTGCACACACTATGAACCATCCCATCCGTCTGTGAACGATTGCAAGACATAAATCCGGACTGAGAAATTATCCGAGTATATAGCGAAGTTACGCGTGCGTATGAGGATATTTCTTTGAGCCGGTGTCAATAATCACATCAGACCCCATCAGTACTATCTTGGTACCACGTATTGAATTATTTCACATACGTTAATGCCTCTTTCACGTACCGTCGGGTATATAGAAAGGGCGAGCTTCTTCCACGTACCGACGGGTATATCGGAAGGGCGAGCTTCTTCCACGTACCGACGGGTATATCGGAAGGGCGCGTATATAGAAAGGTTTGGTATATCGGACTGACGGTATATAGATTGGGAGACCTTATACCTGGAGTGATAAGAGCCAAACCCTGTCAGTGATCTCTACAAAATGGGCACCAATGCCCCCAAATTTTTTCTTCCGGATTCACAATTGCTCAGAGGAAGCAACTATGCTGCTTGGAAGACAAAAATCAAGACACAGCTTGAGTTTGAAGAAATCTGGCCTGTTGTGACTGGTACTCTAACCAGATCACCAACGGATGCAACACAACAACGACAATTTGATAGAGCAGATCAGAAAGCAAAGCTCATCATCTTGTTTGGAGTATCCGACGATGTGCAAGTCCACATTCGAGATGCCACATCAACAAAAGAAGCTTGGGATAAACTGAGCACAACATATGAGGCCAAGAACAAGAATGTCATACTCAATTAGCAGAGTCAGTTACATACATTGAAATTCAAATAGAATGAGAAAATTGAAGCCTTCCTAAGAAGAGTTACAGAGTTGAGGGCTTCACTTCTAGCCCTAGGAGAAGAGGTCAAAGATGAGTCTCTCGTTCCCATTGTTCTAATAGCTCTCCCTTCTTCTTACCGAATTTTTGTCACAACTCTAAACTTGTCAGATACGACAATTAGTTTTGACAAGTTACTAAACCTCTGCAACAAGAGGAAGCAATGTACAACAAGGATGATGAAGAGAGGAGCGAGCCTTGTCTTCACATCAAAAATGGAAAGGAAAAGGTAAAGGTAAACCTAAATCATATCAGAAGTCCCCACATCAAAATCAGTATCATGGGGACAATCAACAGAAGAAGCGATGTCCCATTTGCAAAAGAGGACATGACTTGCAAGAATGTTGGTTTAACACATATAAGAAAGGTTCATCAAGCAATTACGGACCACAAAAACAACAAACTTACAAGGGACATTCAAAAAATTATCATGGGCGTAAAAGGGGAGGCTGGAAAAGAAGACCCCACCAAAGCAAGGTAATATTGCTGAGCAACAAGATCAGTCAGACAATGAAGACTTCTTGTTCACTGCTCAATCAAGTGAACCATCCACGTCATCTAGTGACATCGGTATGTTGATTCGGGAGCCACTCGACACATGACCGCCACGAGAGAGTGGTTTATTTCAATGAGGGACATGCCATCAAAAAATCATGTTTTGTTGGGAGATGATTCTTCATATACTGATTCGAGGATTGGAAACATTTCTCTACCCCTTGGATCACGCAAATGCAAACTATTAGATGTTCTATATGTCCTGGGTTGTGACAAAGAACCTTCTTTCGGTCAGTCAACTCCTAGATCACAACCTGAAAATTGACTTTGATAGTCAATCCGACAAGAAAATGTGTTTGATTCGAGATAAATCCAGAGGCTCGAAAATAATTGCAAAAGCCTCAAATGTGGGACGAATGTTTCAACTTGATTTCATTCACAAAAATGATCAAGCACTCATGGCTAAAAACTCCACCTCAGCTCAGTTGTGGCATCGAGAGATTTGGTCATGTAAGTTTCAAATATCTCGAAACACTTCGCCGGTGTAATATGGTACATGGGCTACCATCTCTTCAGAAGGATACAGACAAGTGTCCTCACTGCTTAGCAGGGAAACAACACAGAGTTTCATTCCAAACGAGTACTTTTCGAGCTCATGGTAAACTTGACTGGTTCATACTTGACCTGTCTGCGATCCGATGCAGCCAAGTCATTCAGTGGTTCGAGTACTTCATGCTCTGTGTTGCGACTATTCATGAAAAATGTGGATTTTTTTGTCTTCGCAGAGAAAAGTGAAGCCTTTGAAACTTTCAAAAAGTTCAAAGTGGCGGTTGAGAAAGAAAGCTGGTCATCACATCGAACTCTCCGCTCATATCAAGGGGGAATTCACTAGTGATGAGTTCAAATACTATCTACAAACTCACAAGATTCGTCAACAAATGCCTCCTCCACACACACCGAGCAAAATGGTGTTGTCGAGAGAAGAAATCATACTATCATGGAAATGGTGCGATGCATGATCGATGATTCTGAAGTGCAAAGACATTTTGGGCGAAGTAGCAAAGCTCATTTTCAGATATCTCAAAGGATCGGTGGATCTTGGTCTAGAATACAAGAAGAGCGAAAACTTCTTCTTGACTGGATATTCGGATTCGGATCATGCGGGTAACATTGATGATAGAAAATACATACGGATTTGTATTCTTTATGGGATCTGGACCAATATCATGGGGAAGTAAGAAACAACACTTTGTTTCTCGCTCTTCCACAGAAGCCGAGTATCGTTCTGCAGGAGAAGCTATCTGTGAAGCGATTTGGCTACGTCACATACTAGAAGGACTTGGAATACCACAGGACAAACCGACTACCATGTATGTAGACAATGAAGGTGTTCTCAAACTTGTTCGCAATCCAGTTTTTCATGAGAGAACAAAGCACATTGAAGTTCAGGTTCATTTCATACGCGAACATGTGTTGAAGCACAACATCCAGCTTCAATTTTGTCCAACAGCTGAACAACGAGTAGATATTTTCACAAAGTCACTTGCACGTGACAAGTTCGAGTTGTTCAGAGCATTTCTCTCCTCATCTCTTCAGACAATGCACAATTAAGGGGGGGAATGTTAGGATAAATTTTATTATCCTATTATTTAATTATGCATAGGTTAATTATTTAATTAATTTTAAATAGTTATATTGTTATATGGTTAATCAACCATATTTGTCAGTATGCATATTGTTATATTGTTTTCAACAATATATTTGTTTTTTATTTAATTGTTGCTTCCCGGGTGATTTGGAAGCTTGTTTATTCTGGTTTGTGGTTGCACCTGTGCAACTCATTTTCTGGATGTATTTGGCTATGCAATATCTATAAATATTGCAGCCCATCCTCTATAATTTTTACTGATTGAGATCAATAAAATCTACATAGGATTCCGTCCCTGTTTCTCAATCAACAGAAAGAATGTCTAACCTTGGAAAGTGTTGAAACATGGTTCAAGAGCACAGAGGACGAGTTTTCTCAAAAATTTAGCACTAGACTAGAGTTTGAGGTGCATACATGGGTAGAAGAGAACCTATACCATGAGTTATATGAGACATTATTCTGTTGTTCCCTAGTAGAAATATATGAATGGATTTTAGCATATGCATCCAGATCAAGATGGTACTATATATCACACGTATGGACCCAAGATAATTATCAGAGGCTATAAGATGTAGATCTGACTTGGATGCGTACTACACCATTTCTACATATTCTTACCCAAAAGCTGTTGAGTTTGATTTTTTGAGGGATCCCATAGGATCATTTTTATGTGTTATTCCTTTAGCTATAAAGATCTTGGTCATTAATTTGAGTTTAGAGGTGTTCCCCATGACCGGATAAGCTTCTCTCGAGCATTGGGAGAGGAAGCTAGGGTGGAAGAAGATGGCGTAAATTGTGGTTGAAAATGAAAGGGTGGAAAGATGACTCAAGAATAAATAAGCTTGTGTGAAAGGGATATTACTAGACAACACGAGGTTACAAGTGTGATGGAACTATGGAGACAAACGTTGTGGGAAGGATTTGAGGTTCATGCGAGAGGACATGGAACCTAAAAAGTCTATGCTACCCCATCTTAGAAAGTGTGGGAGAGAAACCCCTTTAGCTTCTGATGAGAGTTCGTCACATGGAGAGAGGAGAGTCATTGGCGTGCATCTGAACCCACCTAGTGACCAAATCCTGGCACTTGGTTTTCTAGATCAAGGGAGAAGTATTGTTAACCTAGTTGGTATTGGTGGGAGTATTCGATCTGTGCCTAGGAGATATAATTTATCATTTGGAACATCTATGGCTACGCAAACCATTCTAGTATTTGGAGGAATTTTTGGAAAAGGTGCAAGTATGCAAAGTTTGGGTATCGTGTCAGGAGTGGTGTGAGACACGGTTGGTATTGGGATAATATCACAAACCATCGGTGCGTAGTTTAGTGGGACATTGGGAACATTAGGTGTGACCATTTCAAGCCATTTTCTCGACTGCAATAGGTGGATCTCATGGTGGAGGGGCTGGAGGACCTAGTGGACCTAGCAGATTTGGAGGATCTGGTGGGTCAAGAGGAATGGGACCTAGTGGATCTAGTGGATTTGGAGGAGGAGGAAACACCGAGAGAAAACCAAGGCTCACGAATCATGTAGATAAGGACCTCAAACAACTCCACAAATATTATTCGAGATGCCTTTTCCCTAACAAGACTATAGGGGTATTTAATATGCCATAGAGCATGTGCACAAGTGTGAATTACTATGGTGTACGAAAGGGATCACTACCCCAGAGTAGAAGGCAAGTTAGTTTGTAACAACATTGCAAGGATGTGCACATAGTTGGTATATGAAGTATGAACCCCATCAGATGGTGGTAGACTACACCACATTGAAGAATGCCTTCCTAGTAAAGTTCTATATCCTTGAATTTTAGTAGAAGAGCATCAATGCTCTGAAGGAGATCCAATAGGGAATGGAAGAGAGTGTTCAGAGTATGACATGCATTTCAAGACTCTCTTGTCAAAACTATCTTATGACATTCATCCTTCTTAACATGCTCGATGGTTTTTGGAGGGTTGATAACACCATTTATAAGGGATCTATCACACAATACTTTCAAAAACCTGCATGAAGAGTTGGAAGATACCCTACACGCTAAGGCTGTTGGGAGCATTGATACTAGTGTTAGTCCTTTTCTGGAGGCTAAAATTGCTGTAATGACCAAGTATTTGAAGAAGCTATCTACAAACTAAGTGCATGAGGTTCGTAGTGGGATTTGGTGTGCAGAATGTGAAGTAGAAGGTCATGCAAAGGATAATTTCCCTTGAAAGTCGGTACATGCCGTGGTGGTAGAATGTGAGATTTTCCATGAGGATCATGATGCAAGTAGGTGCTCTCTACTACAATGTGCGATCCACAAGAATGTTTCTTACTATTGCAATATTTGTACCTCTACGACCCATGATACTAAGGATTGCAAAATGATTAATCGAGATGCATGATGATATTGATTTGGGTGTGTGCCGGACTAGCCATGGAAGTAGTTCTATGGATGATGACCATCGCTATGAAGGACACATAGATGGAGGAGTGTGTGGAAGGGGGTTTCATAGAGGATTTCATGGTCACGAAGCGTGGTGGAGGATGAAATGAATTCCCATGAGGAACCTGTTATAACTATGGATCTACAAAGCGTTACAAACATGAGTATCCTGATCTATTACAATTCTCATGGTGTAGAAAGAAACATAAGTACAAAGAGTGTCCAAATCTTTATGAGCATATGAACTAGGAGCACTAGAAAGACAAAGGCACTGAGATGGTGAGAATAAAGAATGCCAATTCAAAGTGGATGCCACAAGTGGTGCATGAGTTAGGGATAAAACCTATCTTGGTGACAACACAATTAGAATTTTGTGTGTGCTAGGGAGATTCCAAGACAAAGGACACTAGTTTCATCGAGAGGAAGTGGTACATGGAAAGTATTTGGACCCTGCTCATCAAGAGGTGTATCAAGAGACTTTGGACATAATTTAGAGTTTACTGAGGGAGATCCAATGTCTAAAGGAGAAATCAAAGTAGTTGAAGAAAAGGAAGAATGACGGGGCTCCAATGGATTACCTTCATGAGGTCAAGGAAGTATGTAGGATGTTAAGGCAATAGAATATTATTCCCTTCCTTGGAATGGTGAGGAGAAGGTACCACACCTGCTGGAGCGAGAGCGTGAAAGGAAGGTTTTCCATGAAAACCTTCCTCCTCTAACCTTGACTATGATAAGGAGATTAATTTGAATGTGGTTATTGATGGATGGATTCTAAATAATATCCTCATAGACATGGGAGTAAAGGTCAATGTTCTTACCTTAGATGGATGGCATCAAATGGGAAGGCCCAAATTACAACCATTTTCGATTCTATTTTATATGGAAAATAATATTAAGGAAAATCCCATTGGAGTCTGAAGGATGTAGTCATCACCATTCAAGGGTCCAAGTTCATTAGAGACTTTGAAGTCTCAATGGTTTCGAGGTAGAAAAATTTATGGCATTGCTTGGGTGCCCATGGTGTTACAAGAACAATGTCAACCTTCGGTTTAACAAGGGATATATTAGCTTTGAGAAATAGAAAGAAATGGTGATCATCCCTTTCACAGATGCGAAGTCAACACCCTATACTGATCCCTTAGGATAAGAATTCCTTGATATTCTATGTGTGCTTTATCAGAGATCCCAAGATAATTCATCCGACGGAGGGAGTTATCTAATTTGAAGATGCTCAGTCCTTGAATGATACCACTAGTATGACATGCGGTAATTGGGCGCATGGGACTTATGAGTTGATTGGGTGAAAGTTGAGAGGATATGTTATTAGGTTAATTATTATTTACCTATATTAATTTTTCATTACTTATTAATAGGTTTATTTATTTATTGGTTATATGGTTATATTTCTTCATAACCATCTAATTGTCTTTATTTTGCATACGGGTGTTGTTATATTGTTTTAACAATATAATTGTTTGATTGTATTTAATATTGGTTATGCTTCCTGGATATCTTTTTGGAAGCTTGTATAAGTTAGATATTGTTGCACCTGTGCAACATCCATATCTGTTTGTATCTAGGTTATCCAATATGTATAAATATTATAGCCTGTTCTATTGTATTTTGATTCTATTGATTAATATAATTTATAGGCTTCCATCCCTATTCTACATTTGGTACTAGAGTCAATTAAATCTCCTGGAAAGGTTGGAGAAGGTTGCAGAGGAAGGAGAATTCATGGAGAAGAAATCTGCAACAACAGAGAGCTAGTGTTGCCTCTAATAACTTCCTAGACCTCCCTGTAAACCCACAACCTCTTGTGTTATTTCCAAATAATATTATGTGTATTATCAATTTTTTGGAGGGTTTGAGATCTCAATAGAGATTCCTTATAAATAAATTATTTATAAGAGCTCCCATGAGCTAAGTTATACACTAGGATGAGCCAAGTATTATCCACACCACGCAATTTGTTCCATTATACACACAGTCCTTGTAAGTGTGATAAAATACAAAACAAGTCTATTGGTATATCAACCTCTCCCCTCTTTGCACCCTATATAAACACAAATGGAGAAAATATTGTAAGTGGTGGTAAACCATTTCTACACAATGATCTGCAAACACCTTGTAACGAGGTGCATCGAGCTCTCGATGTGGTGATCGGAGTGGCCGTGCCCCTATGACCTTCAAATAAAACACAAGCGGTGGTCCTCCATGCCGGGAAAAACACCAAATAAAAATGACCCTGCTGAGTAAGGAAAAAGGTGACCTCTCAACATTAAACGCACTCGCACATAAGTAAAAAAATTAAAAACAACGTGTATAAAAAAAAGTAGCAAGAAAATGAGAAAAATGGCGGTAGCATATAAAAAGGTGTGAAGAAAAGGCTCAGATCCATTTTTGAGAAATAAAAATCCCTAACCAACCTCCTTCAAACATGTAGGGCATGTGGGATATTTGCCATGTCATTTTTTCATGAGGTAAGTCACTTTTCACATTAATTAAATATAATATACATCATTTCATACCACAAGCACTCATAGAGCCTAGGTGGTTAAGTGGAACGACTTAGAAGTGGGAGTTTTGGGCTTCAAACCCCACCCCCTACACAAAATTTTAAATTTTGAAATTTGGCTGAAAATTTGGAGAAACCGCCAACTGTGGAGGTGAATTTGGTGGAAAAACCACCTCGAAACAACTAGTTATAATTAAATAACCTACTAAACATTAGCGAGAAAAACCTAATATACGGAAAAAATATTTTCTCCTAATAGGCCTATTTTTTCATTCCGAGAAACATTTGCTAAAGGGGGTACACCAAAAAATTGCATCTTCAGCTATTTTTTTGCAATCTTTTGCCTAAAGGGTCATTTTTGGCTCTTGAAGCCTCCAGGACCCGCAAAACAATTCTTTTTGCCTGTCATTCAATTTTTTCCAATTTTTTGAATGTAATTACATGCTTTAGTATATTTTACTAATTTTAAGATTGCCATAGTCAATAACAAATATTGTAACTTCTCGAAACTAGTAGAGATTTGTAATCAAGAACAGTGAAATTTTGTTCTAAAACACTCACGAGTTCCTAGATCTCATTTACGGAGTAAAGCTATCAGAATACTACTACACTTAACGCCTAATATAGCTCCAACAACATCATCTGGACATCGAACCTTTAAATCGACGGGAGTAATAAGGTCACAGTGCACACATTATGAGCCATCCCATTCATATGTGAATGATTGCATGACATAAATCCAAACCGAGAAATTATTTGAGTATATAGCGAAGTTATGAGTGTGTATGAGGAGTTTTCTTTGAGTCGGTGTCAATAATCACACTGAGACCCCTTTTTAGTCATGTCTTGGTACCACGTATTAAATTCTTTCACATATGTTAACGCCTCTTTCACATACCACCTGGGTATATAGAAAGGGAAAGCTTCTTCCATATACCATTGGGTATATCGAGAAGGGCACATACATAGAAAGGTTTGGTATATCGGACTCACGGTATATATATTGGGATGCCTTATACCTAGAGTGATAAGAGACAAAAACCTATCAGTGATTTTGACAAAATGGGCACCAATGCCCCCAAGGTTTTTCTTCTAGATTCACAACTACTCATAGGAAACAACTATGTTGTATGGAAGACTAAAATCAAGACACAGCTTGAGTTTGAAGAGATATGGATTGTTGTGAATGGTACTCTGACAAGATAAAATACGATACAACACAACATTAGAAATATGATAAAGCAGATCGAAGGACAAACTCATCATATTTTTTGGAGTGTCCTATCATCACCAATCCAACACTATGATAATTCTCCAGGAACTCCTCATGCTATGATTATTTACTAATGCAAAACTTTTAGTTTTGTGGATGTAATCTGGAAGCACAACAACAAACATAACACAAGAATACCATAGACTATGATAAGAAGGAATGATGAAAAATCTGAAATATAAGTGTAAATTATAATATCAACATAAAATTGTTACAATCTCACCCCGAGGTACTTCAAGTGTTACTAACTTCACTTTCCTTCGAAAAATAACTATGGGATAAACTTCACAATTACACCTCTTTCTGGCTTCTTTAACACACTTACTCATAAAATATTTCTCATTACTTCCTTCTATGCTAAATGAGGGGGGTGGCCTCTCTATTTATAGAACTTCTAGGATTATCCACCTTATCTCTAAGATAGGATAAGAAATCTACTCTGACAAATCATATTCCATACCTTAACTCTTATCTTTACATGTAAGCTTATCTTTTAAGATAAGATAAACCTTATCATTTCACATGGGTTCCACATTTTTAGACTTTTTACAAATAAAATACACAAAATATTTATGAACTCACTCTTTGTCCTTATTACCAATATAATATTTCTAATTCCTAATCATGTAGACCCTACTTCTCTACTTACCCTAACTTTGACATTTTAACATTACCGAACCACTTACGACAAATATTTACTTTTTACCACAACATTCCTATTGTACTTTTGACTATTACCATACTATACATTATTGGTGGCGTCATACCAGCAATGCCATTATCTTCTATCGGACGCTACTACTAATTATACTTAACAACATCCTATTCCTAATACATACATTAATGAAATAGAAATTACGGAGTAAAATTTTAGTGTTGACAATCCGACGATATGCAACCCCACATTCGAGATGCCAAAACAACCAAATAATCTTGGGATAAATTACACATAGTATATGAGGACAAAAACAAGAATTTCATATTAAATTTGCAGAGTCAATTACATACATTGAAGTTCAAGTAGAATGAGAAAATTGAATCTTTCTTAAGAAGAGTTTCAGAGTCGAGGGATTCACTTCTAGCCCTGAGAGAAGTGGTCATAGATGATGCTCTTGTTCCCATTGTTATGAGAGAACTCCCTTCTTCTTACCACATTTTTGTAACAACACTAAACATGTCAGATACAACAGTTAGTTTTGAGAACCTAGTAAACCTACTGCAACAAGAGGAAGTCATGTGCAATAAGGATCATGAAGAGGAGCAGGAAATTTCTTCACATCAAAAATGGGAAGGAAAAGGTAAAGGAAAACCTAATTCCTATCAAAAGTCCCGACATCGAGAATCAAGATTATCATAGGAAAAACAACAAAAGAAGCATGTCCAATTTATCAAAGAGGACATGCATTAAAAGATTGTTGGTATAATACTTACAAGAAAGTTTCATCAAGCAACTCGGACCTCCACAACAACAATCTCAAAAGGGACATTCAAACTACAATCAAGGGCAGAAAAATGGGAACTAGAAAAGAAGACCCCATCAACAAGGAAACATTATTGAGCAAGAAGAAAATTCAGATAATGAATACTTCTTATACACTAATCAATCAAGTGAACCATTCATGTCATATAGTGATGTCTAGTATGTTGATTCGGGATCCAATCAACACATGACCAGTTCTGAGAGACTAGTTTACCTCAATGAGGGACATGCTTTCGAAAAACCATGTTTCGTTGGGTGATGATTCTTCATATATAGTTAAGGGATTGGGAACATTTCTATAACCCTTGGTTCACACAACTGTAGACTATCAGATGTCTTATATGTCCCTGGGATGACAAAGAATCTTATTTTAGTCAGTCAACTCCTAGATCACAACTTAAAAATTTACTTTGATAGTCATTCCGAAAAGAAAGCATGTTTGATTCGAGATAAATCATGAGGTTCGAAAATAGTTGTAAAATCCTCTAATGTGGGACACATGTTTCAGCTTTATTTTTTCCATAGATATGATCAAGAAATTGTGGATAAGAACTCTACCTTAGCACAGTTGTGGCATCAGAGACTTAGTCATGTTAGTTTCAAATATCTCGAGACACTTCACTAGTGCAATATAGTACATGGGTTACCATCTGCGTAGAAGGATGCGAGAAAAGTGTCCTCATTGCCTAGCATGAAAAAAATACATAACTTCATTCCATAAGAGTACATATCAAGCTCATGATAAGCTTGATCTGGTTCATACCAATATTTACATTCTAATGCAATTGAGTCATTCCAAATTTCATTACTTCATGCTTTGTGTTGATGATTATGGAAGAAAAATGTGGATTTTTTGTCTTCGCAAGAAAAGTGAAGCTTTTGAAACCTTCAAAAATTTCAAAGTAGCTATTGAGAATGAAACTATTCATCACATCAGAATTCTCCACTCAGATTGAGGGGGGAAATCACCGATAATGAGTTCAAATACTACCTACAAACTCACGGAAACATCAACAAATGCCTCCACACACACCACAACAGAATGGTGTTGTTGAGAGAAGAAATTGTACTATCATGGAAATGGTGCAATGTATGATCGATGACTCTCGACTTGTAAAGGAATTCATGTGAAGAAGCGGTAAAGACATCATTGTATTTGTTGAATAGAGTGCCCATAGTTTCTCTTGATGGAGTAACACCATAAGAAGCATGGTCAAAGTAGAAACTATCTAATACACACCTTAGAGTATTCAAGTGCAAAACAAGTATGCACATACCCAAGAAAAATAGAAATAAATTGGACATGTAGTCACAAAACTCATTTTCAATGGGTACAGAAGGAGACTCTTGGGTGCAGATTGATGGATCCAAAGACCGAGAAAAGTCTACACCGGTAAAGATGTTGATTTTTAAGAAGGAAGCGAGTCTCCTCCTCCGGACTATACCGATGTAGATTCTTCACCGGTTGTAAAAATTTAAGCTGATGTTCCCACAGATGATGAAAGTGATGATGGGGATGATGGTGTTGATCTGATAGAACCATGACTCATGGGAAAAATTTAATGTATGCCCAAGTGGTGTACTAGAACATTACGAGATTCAAGAATGGATTCTCCTTTGGATACATCCACCCTTAGACCATGATTCACAAGTAATGAAAGAGAAGAAGTCAAATTTTCTTTGATGAGTAGATTTATTGAGTCTAACAAGCCCTCTATAATCCGGGAAGCCCTACGGTCAAAATCTTGGAAAGATGTCATAGAATCGAATATCAGTCAGTAGTGAAAAACAACACTTGGCAAATTTCCAATCTTCCACCAAGGAAAAAAACCCATTGGATGCAGATGGATATTCAAAATGAAGTACAAAGTTGATGGGATAGTGGAAAAGTACAAAGAGAGACTTGTTACAAAGGGGTATTCACAAAAATAAGGCATTGACTATGAGGAGACATTTAATCCCACGCCTAAGATCAAGACAATTAGGATGATCTTCACTCTAGTTTATTACAGTTTGATTGGAAAGTCCATTAGATGGACGTAAAAAGTGCCTTCCTGAATGAAGATTTACAAGAAGAAGTCTATATGACTCAACCTAAGGGATATGTAGTACCTGGTCAAGAAGAAAAGGTATGCAAACTTAGGAAATATTTATATGGCCTTAAACAGAACCCGGGCATAGTACATCAAAATTGATGAACATCTCATACAACATGGATTTGTTAGAAATCCATACAATCCCAATATTTACCTCCAAACGTAAGAGGGGAGATTGTGATTGTTATTGTCTATGTTGATGATATAGTCATCGATGGCAGATCAAGGTGGATGGTTGAAGTAATGAAGAAGGATCTTAATCGATCGTTTGACATGACAGATCTCGGGCTAATGCATTACTGTCTTAGATTGGAAGTATGGCAGAAAGAGAATCACATATTTTATTTTTAGATGAAATATACCAAGGCAATGCTTGAGAAATTAAGGTTGATGGATTACACACAAATTACTACACCTATGAAGAATAGATTGTAGTTATCTCATTCGAGATCCATCTCTTGAGGTAAATGCTACTCTCTATCGGTGATGCAACCTATAATTTATCAGATAACACCCTAGATGTGTTGGCACATCACTCGAGTCTAGACTAAGTGCTCACCTAAACCACACAAATGTACTAGGTCCCTCTTTAAGGTTTCTGTAGCACGATGTTAGCGTGATGAAGGTAGAAACATATAGATCCATAACTAATCCCTCATTCTATAAGGCATGCCATATTTAGATCTAAGAAAGAACAAGCTTAAACGATAATCATGATTGAATCAAGAACATGCACTACTCAATTACACACAGGAATGACACTTAGATTCAACCAATAACTTCTATCTATTAATAACCACAAAATCTCCTTACAATAATGGCATTCTATACCAATGTGCACATGGATCTGATATAGTAATCTAGTCATATGCACATATCTCTCTATTCTTACCTCTTACACTCTACATATACCTATATATCTCTCTTCTCTATCTTTGTATATCTATATATCTTACTAAGTGCTTCACATCATTTATATAGGGTGGGGACTTTCCCTTCACCACTTATCTATTCCAAAAATAGGTCGCATGCTATTAATAGCCACATGTCATTTATAGGCATAGCCACACATGCAAGTGTGCTATCTATAGACCTCTTACAGATTAAATGAAGTGAAAATCCTAATCTTAGCTTGTCTCCATGAAAAATGCTTCGATCTGATTGTCCAAAGATAGACAATGCATGGCGCACACGTCTCTACATTATTGGTGTATTTTGCATGCCATCTTCTAAAAATAGGTATTCATGATCAAAATTAACTAAGTCCTAAATGTTGAACTTTCCGTCTGCGCACGAGGTTCTTCTTTTCCATTCACACCCTTAAAACTAGCATGTTCTCTTGTATGGACATCTTATGTGAGTTTTTTCAAGTGTCCTCTTATAACCGTTACCCCACACTAATCTCATTGTCACCCCGATAATGGGTATCTCAAAAAAATGAAGTAAAGAATGTAGATGAATAAATAATTTTTATGAGGCAGCCTCCATTATATCGAGTTTGAAGGATAAACTTTGAATAATCTTCCTTTATTGTGGCCTCCAAAGCCTGCCACTCGGTGAATGCTTTCTCTACTTTCTCTGGTATGTCCACAATAATAGACTCTAGTTCATCTTGTGTAACTTCACCCTTTTCATTCTACAATACCAACATAATGCTAGACATTGCAGTATGTTTTCCTTCGATGCATCCATATTTTGTGCCATGAGTTTCCCAAGCTCATCTAATCTTTCTTTGCGTGGCTCTTGTCTGCTTCTTGCTAGTGCCTTGTGCTTTTGCTTTACAAGTGTAACCACTTTTCTCGGCCCAAGGTATCTTTCTTCATAGCCTTCTAGATTGCATCATCTTCTTCCGAGTCTTTACCTTGATAAGTGCCTGCGGAGCTCTGCATATATTTAAGGCATGATCTTCCTATTATCCAAAATGAGCCCCCGCTTATTTTGGCTAACTTGCCTTCATTCTTTCCTTCCTTTTGCTTCAACTTCAATTTTCACACATTGCAAACACTCAAAATATTTTGGAAATGGCTTCATCAGATAGGATTTTTCTTCCCATTTCAGAAAGTAAAAGAAGTCCTCCTAACTCATATTTTTGAGTTATGGCTTGGTAGAGTTTGGAGGGGAAATTTTCCCTAGGCAGGCCCATGGAGGTAAGGAAGCATTTTTGCCAAGGAAAATTTGCCAAGGCGGACCTGCAGGAATTTTTTTAGCAATTAGCCCTTTTGGGAAAAAAACTCAAAGGAAATTTTTTGCATGCGAGCCCACAAAGGATAAAGGAAAATAAATTGTTTGAATCTTGCAACAAATGAAACGATGCCACGTGTCAAGGCAGAGTGGTGGGGGCAAGAACAATTCTATGTTTTTGGATTTTTGTTGAAGTTTCTCAAAGGAAAAAATAGGACAGCATCCCCACCAAGTTAAGAAAATGCTACCACATGTCCATTCATCGGTGGGAGTCGGTGTAAGCACAGAACAGATTTGATTAAATCAACACAGAAAGATATTCTATTCAGCCTATTTGAATTACATTCACAGGCTATTATATAGCCATATACATAGCCAAAACAACCTCCTACAAAATAGGGAGGTGTTACAACAATTAAACCTATTTAGTTGTGATTGTTACTCCCGTAACAATACACAACTCAATACTAATAATATATTATTGTTTATATAACAATAATATATTAATAACATATTAAACTATATAATAATAATTACCAATTTAATTATTATCTTGCACAATGTAAATACTAATTCCTAACATTCCCCCCCTTAGTGTTTACATGGTAGAAAAACATCCACACACTAAACTATAGTATGCTCGCCCCTGTGGCATGTCCAACTCTGTGATTCATGACCTTGATCCAAAAGAAAGCCTCTCTCCTTCCATGGTTTTAAATAGGCTTACCACAAACCTTGATGTGACAGGAACCTCATCAACTATCCACCTCATGTGGTTTTCTGGATCCTCCCACAAACCCTTTCAAGATCCATGAACTGACTTACTCTGGTGCTACTGTTCACCACTATGCTTATACATCAGGGAATTATGTAGGAAACACAACATGCATATCTCAAAACTACACAATAGAAGATATATTGAAAAAAATTCACATTACTTCCTATAAGAATCGTAATGTTCTTAATCGTAGTCTTTGTCATTGATCACTGCCACTCGATCTCAAACAGCATAGAAAACTACCACTACCACTGGAAGCTTTCCTTGACTAAGTCATTTTGGGTATAGAATGGGAATGGAACATTGGTATGAATTCCCCCCCACAATGTGAAATTCCACTCAAATAGATACTGAGAAGAAAAATGCATCGAAGAATATACTCTTGAATGGATCTTGCTAGTTAGGTCTTGCTGCACATGGTCACTAATGCTAGTGAACGTATTCTTCTATCGACCATCTTCCAAAGAAGTACGGAAGTCAAAGGACCAAGTCATTTAGAGGATAACTGACAGTCATCTATGCTCCAACACAACTCTCTTTCCAACATCCATCAAATACCACACAAAATAGGAACACTGCAAATTGAAGCACACTGAGAAAATGGAAACCACACTGAAAATCATATACTCACACCATAGCTCTTGCGCGGCCCCATCAGCAGATCGACGAGAGGTCGTTGTTCGACCTCCTTCCTCCGATGCCTCCTTCCTCCATCATACATACCACTTAGGTTAGAGAAATGTGCTCATACTTCTTTAACAAAGTTTTCATTTTTCGTAAAATATGTCTTTGTATTCTTTAGCTATTAACCTTTTTCTTTTTAGAGATCTAGGTGGTTCAAATTCACTGTCACCTTCATATCCTTCTTCTAAATTTAGCATAGCTGAATTTTCTTGATTTTGTATATTTTTATGTCTCTCTCCATGGTAATTGGTTCCATAAGAATACATTGTTTTCTTCTTTTCTTGACCATTGTGAGATAGGTGTCGGATACAACCGAAAATGCACCCTTTTTACAAATAATTAAAATTTTGACATATACTAATAAAATAACAAAATGACTCAAATTTTGAATAGAATCTAGTGACACAAATAGAATTGCACAAGTCTTTTCACTCTCTCACTTCCGCAACCTTTTAATTAAGAACATATATGGAAAGAGTGTGCCAAATATTATCAAACTTTAAAAAAATAAAGTACTACCTACTTCTTCGTAGTAGACTTTGATTAACCGGATCAAAGGATATCTTGGCAATGTATTGGAAAAACTCGTGTATATTTGTAGACTTGCAAGCACAAAGACTATTGATATTTCCCATAGGTGATGAAATTTGACGATGCACCATGCATGGACTTGCGGTGTGGATAAATTTGGTACAAATCTATCATTTGGTAACTGAATACCACGTGCTTGTCGATTCACCTATGATCAAGGGGAAGCTGACAGCTGGCATGCATTCATTCAATTCAACCCGCAAGATTGGGAGAAATCTCTGCATAGTTTTTCGATCATGCATAAATGTAGTCCCTAGCATCGGCAGAGAAGGAGTTGGCCGCCACTATTTATTTTTACATGTAAAAAAAAACACAGAACTTGATGCTCAGAAATAAATATTTGCCTCCAGTGATCAGTTAGATCTATGTGTTGCATGGATTAAATGAGCGAGTTGCTACCTGTTTATGACATCAACTGAGCGCATTGGGATCATTACAGACGTTGACTGTTGCAAAAAAACCGAGTCTTGTGTTGTGAGGTCATGATGAGCTTGAAAGGAAGCTTCATTCAATATGGGATCCACTGTGTATAGTAAGATCTAAACAGGATACTTCAAACTATTGCAAATATCTAGAAAACCAATCTGCACTCTGCTATGCTATTATTGTCAGAAAATGAAACTCATAAATTTGGGGCAAATACATAGACTACAATGATGCCCCTTTTTCAAACTATTTCTCCATCCTGTTGCTCTGATACCAAATGTAAGCACATAACCAGATTTGATTAAATCAACATAGAAAACTATTCTATTCACCTATTTGAATTACATTCACAGGCTATTATATAGCCATATGCATAGCCAAAACAACCTCCTACAAAATAGGGAGGTGTTATAACAATTAAACCTATTTAGTTGTGATTGTTATTCCCGTAACAATACACAACTCAACACCAATAATATATTATTGTTTATATAACAATAATATATTAATAACATATTAAACAATATAATATAATTACCAACGTAATTATTATCTTGCACAATGTAAATACTAATTCCTAATAGTCGGGGCATCGGGAGGATTTTGAAATTTTTCCGAAGTGGTGGAAAACGTAAAAGTGAAGAATGGGCTACATCTCCTTAGCTAATCGGGCGGTGCAACGTGTCTCGGAGTGGTAGGGTCGCATAGAATTTTGTGAAAATTTCCCATTTTTGCAAAAGGGAAAAATGTTGTTTTGAAGGCGCGGATCAACCGTAGAAGGCACCACGTGTCATCGAGCCAGGTGGGGTGTAGATTTTTACGGAAAAATTTCGCAATTTGAAAAAGAGGAAATGGTTCAAATTCGCCCCATGAACCCAATTTTTCCCTAATTTTTCACTTTTTCCCTAAATCATCGAGAGGGGCATATCTATCACACCGAGAACAAATTTTTGTGATTTTTGTATCATTGGAAATCTGGTGAAATCCTGTACATGATGGACCCCTCAATTTTGAATTTTGATGGCGTTTTTGGGAGAAAAATGGGAAAACGTCTCTAACGAAAAAGTTAAAGAAAATGACCCCAACAACCAAAATTAATGAAGTATGGGCCTCTTTCTTGCTTTGTGAAGCAATGTACTTTAAATTATGGGATTTTTCATGGAAACCCATAATTTTACAGGCCAATTAAATGGATCTTGTCGGTGGTTGAAGTTTCAAATCAAATTTTCCCATGTTTTCTCATTTCTTTCATTCTGTTCGAGCGATAAAAGCTAGTTTTGGCTCATTTTGTAAAAGTTGTTCATCCTTCTTCTCTGCCTCTCCCTTATTTTCTTCCCTAGGGTCAAAAATGGAGTTTGAACCTCCTCCCCTGCTCTGTAATGGAATTTTTTCCTCTTACCCATGAAATGATGTTCTGTGCAAACTTTTGGAGCAATAAAAACGTGTTTTGTGATGCATTTGTCCATCCTTGCTCATTTTTTGGTTGTTTTCTTCTTTCCTCTCTTCATTGTAGGTATTTGTGCATGTTTGGATGTTCATTACAGGTTTTGGAGCTATGTTCATGGAGTTTTGGAACATTTTTTGTGTGAAATCCATCCTTGGTTTTGTGATGCACTTGTCCATCCTTTCCATTGCTCACCTCTCTTTGTTTCCATGGTAGTTTTGATAGATGTTCAACACTTTCCTTCTCTAGTGTATCACCATTTTAGTGTAGGCTTTGTTTTTCTAGTTTTCTTTCTCTCCATGTCTCCTTGGAAGTTAGATTAGCTTAGATTAGCTTTCCTACATTGGAATAGCTTGTGGTAGGTATTTTAGGAAGAGGAACTAGCCTTATCTGGAGAGCTTTCCCTATTTGGAAAGGTCCCACACTTTGGGAAAGTTCAATATTATGAAATCACACTAAATGAATTTACCTTAGAAAAGTAGATCCATAACTCATTTGGGGGTGCTATGATTTTGCACTAACAATTTTGGCATGCCTAGTGGGACACTTGGGTTAGATATTTCATCTTCTCTTAGTGTCTTAGCAAAAACAACAAATCTTACACCACCATGCACCACTAACAGTTTTGGCACACCCGATGGGACCTTAGAGGTCTTCCACTTCATCTTTTACAGGTTGGTGTGTTCTGTGAAGATTTCAGCCTTTGGAGGTAATTGTAAACACATCTAGCGACTCCATCTAATCAACAACCCATCTCTGAAGTTGTAGACCTTCTTTCCATTAATTTTTCATCCATTCTTCCTTCCATCTCTTCCATATTCTTCCATTCCATGAAGTTGTGCAATCATGACTTCATTTCCATCATGGAATTCACATTTACAATAGCAGCAATGTTTCCCACCTCCAACATGTTTTTCAAATCCTCCAGATCAGCATTTTGATCAAATTCAAAACCAATATGCATATCCATATGAGCAATGCCAAAATCAGTTTAGATATGAAGCATATCAAGAGAAAGGGTACACATGCAATGATAACAATCAAATGCAAGATGTTGGTCTTTTGGAGAAGATCTAGAAAATGGAGATAGGTATGGTGCAATCAAGAGCAGTAACTCAAATGGAGGATTTCATAATTGGTTACAGGGTACCTTGTCCATGGGTTGGCTCTTTTCCAAGACACTTCAGCCCTCAGGAGAAGCTAGACTTTATGGTGGAGATACTTCCCCAACTTTCACAATGGACAATAGAGATAGGGGCCTATGAATTTGGTGTTGAGCAACCTTGTCAATGGATAAGTTCTACACCATCATATGGATTTTCTCTTTCCATTCCTCAAGTATCACCATCTCATTTTGAATGCCGAATTCCAAATCTAGCCCATGCTACCCCAAGTGTTGATTTCATTTCTCCATCCCTTAGTCTTCCACCTCATCTCAATTCTTCTGTCCTTTTCCCTTCCAAAAATTCATCCCCTCCAAACAAAAAAGAAGTTCCACCTCCCTTCCCACCACAAATAATTATAAAACTAATTGAATCACAACGCACCCCTCCTCTTGTATGCCCAAATCCATGTTGGGAGGATGAAAATCAAAAAATCAGTCAAGGAGAACATCAAGAAGAGGAGCCCAATAGAAAAGAAATGATAGACAATATGAAGAGTTGGGCTGCCAAATTACGGATAACAAAGATCCCATTGATGGTTAAGCCTTTAGATGAGGTTAGAGATGAAGAACAAGTGGTGGCCAAGTCCGATTTTATAGCAGCAAAGAAGCAAGAAGATCATTCATCAAGTTACTCAGAGTGTAGTGTCCATGTTAGCACTCTGCTAGAAGAAGATGTTGATCAATTCAAGTTCCACAATCAGCCATGGAAGAGGAAATCTCTAAAAGAGATCTTGCAGCCCCAACTTGTCCTCTAGAGTAGCAGATTAAAGAGTTTGATTTGTCAAACTTCATGCTAGAGGAAGAGGTCATTCAAGAGCAAGATTGTCTTCAAGTAGTAGAGGAAGGAGAAGCTGCTCCAAATCCAAAAGAAGAGGAACACATTCCAACTGTGGAGGAGGAAAGTGCAGATCTAAAATCTTTCAACAGGAAACAGGCTATAGAAGAACCTTTAGTTCTTCCTTCTACTTCATTCTCTTCAAGCTCCAATGTTGAAGAAGAGTTTGATCTTTCAAACTTCATCTTTGAGAGTGAAGATAACCATGGTGATCAAGTTGCAGATCAAAAGAACACCATGGAAGAGGTTGAGCATTTGCAATAGGACAACAAGGAGGCAGTTTATTTGTCAGATTTGGAGGACTGTTTTGATGGAGAGGAACCAGTTGAAATCACATTGTTTTCTCCTTCATCATCCATCTTCCAAACACAAGAACTGTTGCCATAAATGAGAATTTTCAATTGCAGAGTAGAGTACATCTTATAACATATTTTTGGAATCAAGGTTGGAAGATATTAATCTCCCATGTTCTTCACAAGAGGAAGAAGGGAAACAACAGAAGAGTTCCATCATTTCTTCCACACCATCCACTCAAGAAGGTCCATAAGAAGACTCCATTCTTGGAGTTAATTTTATGAGTTATGGGAACATTCAAAGGATCAAACCATGCCCAATCAGGTACTTGGATTCATTGGAGCTAAGGGAGTAGTTTCTAATAGTCATGATTGCTTCTGAGCATGAGTATGAGCATCAAAGTACCAAGGATCAGCTGCGATACCTCTGTAATCCAAATGCAGAGCAACTAAAAGAGGTATCTAATTTTTTTCAGCTAACACCTTGCTAATTTGGGTAGAAGACAAGCTTCTTGTTTATTTTCAACTCATCCAACCAGCCATAATCAGATCCAAATCATTTGCATGGCTGCCAATTTTGAGAAAGGAAACTATTTTCCACAACCAGTTTCAGGGTTTGTTTAGCTTACCTTTTCTTCCAGTTAGAGTAGTGTAGGTAGGTTTGCTTTCAGTAGAATAAGTGCTTCTACACACTCTGCATATCCCACTTAGGGTATGTATGATTTCAAATTTTTACATAGTTGTTTGGTGCTATTTTGGTTACTCTTGCATAGTGCATTTCAGTGGCATTTTAGTGAAGATCAATTCCAAGTTTCAGTGAGTCTCCAATTGGCTCAAAGGTCAGATTTTCATAGTTCATATCAGAGTTAGTTATCAAGCTTGACTCCATGCCCAATAGATGCTTCAAAAGGCCACTGATAATTCATCTAGTAGGTAGATGACCCCTCTGAGTCACCAAAATTGTTATCCAAAATGAGCCCCCGCTTATTTTGGCTAACTTGCCTTCATTCTTTCCTTCCTTGAGCTTCAAATTTAATATTCACACATTGCAAACACTCAAAATATTTTTGAAATGGCTTCATCAGATAGGATTTTTCTTCCCATTTCCAGAAAGTAAAAGAAGTCCTCCTAACTCCTTTTTTTTTTTGAGTTATGGCTCGACGGAGTTTGGAGGGAAAATTTTCCCTAGGTGGGCCTGCGGAGGTAAGGAAGCATTTTCGCCAAGGAAAATTTACCAAGGCGGATCTGCGGGAAAATTTTTGGAAATTAGCCCTTTTGAAAAAAAAACTCAAAGGAAATTTTTTTCCCATGAGCCCGCAAAGGATAAAGGAAAATAAATTGTTTGAGGCTTACAACAAATGAAACGATGCCACGTGTCAAGGTAGAGTGGCGGGGGCAAAAGGACTTCTAAGTTTTTGGCTTTTTTGTCAAAGTTTATCAAAGGAAAAAATAGGAGCACATCCCCACCGAGCTAAGCAAATGCTACAATGTGTCCATTCATTGGTGGGAGTCGGGGCATCAAGAGGATTTTGGAATTTTTTCCAAAGTGGTGAAAAACGTAAAAGTGAAGAATGGGCTGCATCTCCTCAGCTAATCAGGCAGTGCCACGTGTCTCGGAGTGGCGGGGCCACGAGAGAATTTTGGGAAAATTTCCCATTTTCGTGAAAGGGGAAAAATGTTGTTTTTAAGGGCGGATCAACGAGAAGGATCCACGTGTCATCGACTAGTGGGGTGTAGAGTTTTTCTAGAAAAATTTCCCAATTTGAAAAAGAGGGAAAAGGTTCAAATTTTGGCCCACGAACCCGATTTTTGCCCTAATTTTGCCATTTTTTCCCTAAATCTTTAGAGGGGCATATCTTTCATACCAGAGCTCATATTTTCATGATTTTGATATCATTAGAAAGATGGTGAAATCCTCTACACAATGGACCCCTCAATTTTAAATTTTGATGATGTTTTGTGGCAGAAAAATGGGAAAACATCTCTCGACATGGAAAAGTTAAAGAAAACGACCCCCTGACAACCAAAATTAATGAAGTATGGGCCTCTTTCTTGCTCTGTGAAGCAATGTACTTAGATGTATGGAATTTTTCATGGAAACCCATCATTTTCAGGCCAATTAAATGGATCTTGTTGGTGGTTGAAGTTTCAAATCAAATTTTCCCGCATTTTCTCACTTCTTTCATTTCGTTTGAGCAATAAAATCCAGTTTTGGCTCATTTTTTAAAAGTTGTTCATCCTTCTTCTCTGCATCTCCCTTATTTTCTTACCTAGGGTCAAAATGGAGTTTCAACCTCATCCCTTGTTCTGTAATGGCATTTTTGCCTCTTACCCATGAAATGATGTTCTGTGCAAACTTCTAGAGCAATAAAAAACATGTTTTGTGATGCATTTGTCCATCCTTGCTCATTTTTGGTTGTTTTCTTCTTGCCTCTCTTCATTACAGGTATTTTACATGTTTGGATGTTCATTGCAGGTTTTAGAGCTGTGTTCATGGAGTTTTGGAACATTTTTGTGTGAAATCCATCCTTGGTTTTGTGATGCACTTGTCCATCCTTTCCATTGCTCACCTCTCTTTGTTTCCATGGCAGTTTTGATAGATGATCAACACTTTCCTTCTCTAGTGTATCACCATTTTAGTGTAGGCTCTTTTTTTCTAGTTTTATTTCTATCCCTATCTCCTTGGAAGTTAGATTAGGTTATATTAGCTTTCCTGCACTAGAATAGCTTGTGGCAGGTAGTTTAGGAAGAGGAACTAACCTTCTCTAGAAAGTTTTCCCCATTTGCAAAGGTCCCAAACTTTGGGAAAGTTAAACATTGTGCAATCACACCAAATGATTTTGCCCTAGAAAATCATATCCATAACTCATTTGTGGGTCTTTGTGATTTTGCACTACCACCATCTTCTTTGATTCTTCTTGGAGCGCTTGCAGTAAGCCTTTGTATGATGTAATCTTTTTTACTATTACATCCTTATCCCTTTTTGCCTCTTTTCAAGTATTCTTTGCATCGACATGTGCAAAGGTTCATCTTTAAGCACTAGGTCCACCAAATTTCCTACATAATGTATCATTGAGGGAAACGTCTGTGGTACCTTGGGCTCCAAGTGTGGCCTAGCTCTTATGACATTGTCTCCAATATCCTCTATGATGCTGATAAATACTTCATTCTTCTTCTATACTAAGTCCCTCTCTTGGGTTAGGTGCGCTATCACTACATCCTTCATCTTTAACTCCTCACATAGCACTCTGATTGTTGTGGCCTTGTCCACATTTCTTCTTGCAACTTCAGTAGAAACCTTCACCAATGAGTTCTGATCCACTCATCGACATGAAAGTAGGATTTACTGTCATATGTCTAGCTTGGGGTGCCTTCTTCAGCCATCTTGAAATGCATGACTCTTCACATACATCAAATTTAGGCTCATCCATGTGGGTATGCATTGACCATGAGAGTTTCTTTCAAGTGCACATAGTCACCATATCCCCATCCATTAGTTCCCAGCCAAATAAATCCTTTTGTTCTATAGTGCTTTGGAACCATGTGCGGATGATTTTTCCATCCTCGGCATAGCCTTGTGTTCCCCCACCGATCCTCTTTGCTATAGGTCCGTTGGGAATTATAGCGTAAAGGTTAGAAGTCTATATCGTTACACCTTGAGAAGTCACATATATGGATCTAGAGGTTTCCTTCTCTCTTTCTTCTTCATCCTTCATCTCTTCATCTTTCTACTCTTCCTCATTCTATGGCTCATCTTGTTACTTGAATGGGGTAGGAGATGCACGATCACTCTCCCCTGATTCCTCTCGCTTCTTCATCTAACTTCAAATTTCTTCTCCTTTTTGGCTCAACGGTCTCCTTGTGTGGAGAGAGATGAGGTTATTTCATTACAATATGTGGGGTTCCACCTTGATTCCTTGTGCATCTAAATACTCTCTTAAATATGTGCTCCCCCTACTCAACCTCTGTATCTTCCTTTTTGTCTTGTCCCTGAGGTGGAGTGGTCATTTGTGACTCTTCTATGTCATATGGTTGCTTTCTTCTGCGCTCCAAGCCTCCACTATCTTCACGCTCCTCTTCTTCATCCTCTACCTCAATAGTTTCTATTGGCCTTTGCATGGGTATGTTTTCCATTGTGTTCTTACCCTTCAGTGGCCCTAGGAGCACGAATTCATTCTCCACATACTTATTATTCTCCATCTTGGGCTTTAGCTAAAGATATACTAATGTTGCCCCTACATCTACTACAACCAGAATTATTGGCTTAATATTCAACACCTTCGAAAAAGAGCTTCTCGTCATAGGAACTTCTTCCTCAATGTGTGGTAGTCATAGTCTACCTTATCTGCATTGAATACCAGTCAACGCGTGTCTGTGAATCTATGAACAGATGCTTGGAAATACCTTGTAGTGAATGCATAAGGAAATTTACACCAAGGGCTCTAGAATCCATCTCTCATTGGGAAGCACATGATGCAGAAATGTTGATATATAGAAAATTGGACTTGTTTCCCCACTACTAATGGTAGGTCCTTTGGGATGTGCCACTCTTCTCCAAATGCTATATGGAGCCTATCATACCATTTCTCCGCCCTTTGCTTGACGTCATCTATTATGGACCCTTTACATAAATACTTGCTGAACATGTCATTTGGTGATTTATTCTCCATGGGGTATTCCCACATGTTTTCATTCGTTCCATCTAGTACTCCAATTTCCATGAATACTAGTGATGATAGAACAACCACAAATCAAATATTCCCTCCTTTGCACACTTCCTCTACTATCTCTACTCGTAATGTATCCTACAATATTATAGACTACGCCTTCCAACATTTTTCACACAACGTGTAACCACATAGTATGTACTTGTGACCACCACTCTTGATTGTTCAAATTTGTATTAAGATGTGTTGTTGCTTGCACAACTAGACAGTTCTTCAATTTTTCTATATCCATACTTCGCGGATCCTTCAGTACACCAACTCCCTGTCGAGTCTTTAAGATTGTAGCTTTATTTGTGAGATCATTCTTTATATCCTCTCCGTGGCCTTCAAACTTGTCACTAATGAGATAAGCATGGATGAGATTCTAACTCTGCATCTTGTAAAGTAGAATAAGTCATCATGCACTCTACTCATGAGCCACTGGTACAAGGGCTCATACTTCCTAAAATATGGAAGCTCATATAATTAGTAGACCCCAATTTTCTTCAAAATCTTCTCTCCTACATTGTCATAAACCGGTATGTCATTTTCCATACATTTTTTCATCCTCGTAGTGAGCAAGGAATCAAGATCCTTCTTTTTCTATAAATTTTTGCGTTTGTATTCACTTAATTTTATCTTTTTCATGTGTGAATCTCATTCTTGACTGACGATGACTCTTTCTCGGATATTAAATTTTCAGTAAAATTACTTTCGGGTGTCATATCTTCCTCCTCAATGACCACCTTCTTCTTTCCTTTTTCTCCTATCTGTAGCTTCCTTCTTGGGTGCCATTTTTACCTTGTAATCATCTCCTCTTTAACTCTATAATTTTTGAATCAAACCCTATCTCGATTCAATCATGCCCTAGGTGGAAACTATGTGCCTTAACTCCTCTCTGTCACCTTGCTTCGCTTAAACCCTTCACCACCGGGGACACAAGCTTATTTTCACACAAATCTGTTTGTCATGCTTGGTTTCACACCCTTTACACTTTAACCCGATCACTTGGATCTTTTCACTTATCTCTTTCCTCAAATACTCCTAGTTGCAACGGTAAAAAATGAATTCACATCCCATCCCTATATAATTTTAAAATTTTGATGCATTTATTATTCCTTCACCTACCAAATATCCTCTCATTCATTGACCAAATTTGTTCATTCCATACGTGAGTACATCTTCATGCCCCATTATAACCTTTTAGCATGCCTTCCTACCCTCTGTTCACAGACTTCTCTTTAGCGTGCGCCCATGTACTGAGTGCCTCATCATTGTACCTTCTCCTGGTAGTTATCATGGCTTCTGCTTACCTCACGTTATATTTTCCTTCCATTCATCTCCATCCTTGGTCACTTTTGAGAAGCAATCTTCTTTTGACTTAAAGCACACCTGTAGCTACTTATTCCTTTCACCTTTCAACTCCCCAGTATTGTTCTTGGATAAATACAACCACCCCACACTAAAATTATGTGCAATCCTCTATGCATAAACATTCTTCACATAGTAATCAACTTAATGTGCTCAAACACGGTTATTACACAATAAAAACAACTAAATTGACAAAGCATAGCAACAATGAAGGAAATAAATTAATTAAATACATAATGGAAACCTAATATAAATGGAAATGTTTCCTTATTAAAAACACAAAGAAGACTTATTTATAGTAGGGCTTTCTACTTATATATTAAAGTAAGGGTAGTCATGTTCCATCAAGTGCTTGTAAATCGACAAGCACATGATTCAAGTATGTAAGTGATGACATACGGCCCCAAAAATGTACTTTAAGTTTTCCTTGATGGTGCAAGAACTTAGCGTCATAGATAAGTGCCATTTGTCCAATCTTAAACTTTTATCCCTTATGTTTATGTCATGCCATGCTTTTTTCCTAGCCTTTTCCTACTTTTGAATCCATCGTGATATGGCCCGTCTCTCATCTAATTGAATCATCTTCTCAATACACTATTCTAAAGCCTGCTCATCAACTAGACAACTAGCGTGCATAATGCATAAAGAAGGTAACATAAATTCTATAGGAAGAATGGCTTCGATGTCAAACATAAATTGAAATGGTGTGGCCTTATTCAATCTCTTATAAGTTTTTCTATATTCCCAAAGAACATTTGACACTTTATCATCCCAATCCTTTCTTCCAACATCACAATTTTTGTCAATTCCATGCTCAAAATCTTGTTTAAATCCTCAACAATTTCATTTTCTTGAGGGTGGTAAGGTGTAGTCTTATAGTGGGCAATCATAAAATCATCTAGTATGATCCTTATGGTTTTGTTTAAAAAGTGTGTACCCCTATCACTTTTCAAACTTAAAGGACATCCATATCTTATAAGAACATTATTGCATAGAAACCTAGCTATTGTAGATGTTGTACAGTACTCTGTAGGTGCTTTGATTCATACCACCGTGTGAGATAATCTATGCAAGTAATGATATTGTGTGATCCAGTCCTACGTGCGGATAGCAAAATAGGTCTTAAAATTTGATGGCCCATTTCTCAAATGGTTTGGCGGTGATAATAGGTCTCAGTGGCATTTCATCTCTTTTTCTGGTTTTCTTAGGTGCTTGACAATGGTCACACACCTTAAAATATTCTTTACAGTCTTTATACAATGTCTCCCACCATAATCTAGTGAGTAGGATCTTCCAGGAAGTCATATTACCTACACAATGGCCTCCTGTAATACCACCATAGGCTTCTTCCATAATATCCTTGCACTCAAGCTCTAATACAAAATGACGTAATACTTCATCTCTACCTAACTTGTATAGGTCATCACTAATGAACATAAATGGTGCCGTGTGTATAGCAAGCTATTTCTTTTCTAATGCCTTCATTCCTTACGGTGCCAAACTAATGCAGTAGAAATACAACAATGTATTCTAATTGTAATGACATGCATTGTAACCTATATAAATGTGCATCGGCATGGTTTCTTCAATTATTTGTGCTTCCTCTCGCTTAGTTAATTCTAGATAAGTGGTCCGGTCGAGTTACTCTTCCCGGCTTCACCACAACCGTGTGAAATAAAACTCTTGAAATAGGAGTACCCATTTGTAGATGTGCCTTTGTAAGGTGGGTTTTTCCTCCAAATACTTCAATTCCATGTGATCCATATAGAATACAAATGGTGTAGCTAGAAAATACTATCAAAACTTGTGTAATGCATAGATCATGGACAAAGGGTCATGCTCTGTAGTTGTATAATTCTATTCAACAAGAGTCAACTGACTACTAGCAAATCAGATAGGATGATTGACAATACCTTCTTCAGGTTGAGATAACATAGTGCCAATGGCCATGCAAGAGGAATCCACATGTACATGAAATGGTTTATCTAATGAAGGAAAATGTAGGATAGGCATGGTAGTAAGTTTCTCTTTCAATGTTTCAAACGCGTGCTACTATGATTCTCCCTAATAGAATGTACCTATTCCTTTAATTAACTCCCCCAGAGGTGTGAAAATTTTGGCATATCCCTTGATGGATTTTATATAATATCTTGTGTGACCTAAAAATCTACGCACCTCGCTCTAACCGGTAGATGCCTCCAACCCTAAAATGAATGCAACCTTAGCTGGATCAACAAGCAATCCCTCCTTACAGATTATGTGTCTTAACACTATTACAAAAGGTGTGGAAAATATACACTTCTTGATGTTCAAAGAGATACTAAATTGTCTCGCACCGATCAAAAATTAAGTGTAGATTGTCACAAGTGATCCTTAACAAGCCCATATACTATCCAATCATAGAAATAGACCTATGTAAGAAGTGAATAAAATATTTGAATGCATGACGAACTATCCATGAGAATACAAAAGGTGCATTGTTCAATATAAAAGGCATCACAGTATAGGAAAATCTACCCCATTCAGTAGTAAAATTTGTCTTTTCTTGATCCTCCTGAGCAATCCTAACTTGATGATACCTAGAAAACCCATCTGTAAAGGAATAGATTTCATGCCCTGCAACTCCCTCTAGTATTTCCTCAAGTAAATGGCGTAGGGAATGGGTCTATTACACATGCAACATTTAGCTCCCTGTAGTCCACACATATTTGAATTCTACCATCCTTTTGATACTGATCACCATTGGACTAACCCATTCTGACTCATCCAAAGGTTGAATGATTCCAGACTTCAACATTTTATCAATTTCTTCTTTTACCTTTTCACACAAATTAGGATTCATTCTGTAAGGTCTCTTTCTCACTAGATGCACACCTTCCTTAAGTTTTATCTTCATTTCCCCAAGTGATTCATGCACACCTTTAAGTTCATGATACCCTCAAGGGAATAAGTCTTGGTAATCCCGTAGTAACTCAATAATATTTTCCACCTCTCGAGTCTAACCAGTAGTCTCCAATTATGGCCTCCTTAGGCTCAGCCTCCGATCCTATATTGACCTTCTTTGTCTTCATGGGTTCATGATAGGTGCGTGTATCCTTGTCTGTGCTGTCCAAGACCTCACGTACCCCTTGTGAATGTTCAATATCCAGGTTCTCAACTTCCTCATCATCCATGATGTAAACCATATTTCCTTTTTCTTTCTCAAGACAAGCTCATTCAAGCAATATGAAGTCTTCTCCTTCTTCAAAATGCATGCTTGATTCTGTCTCATCAAATAAGTCTTGTATGAGTTCCTCCACCTTTGCACTATCTCCCACAGTTAACCGCTTAACAAATTTTAATTCCTCTTCTATTGGAGGTTGGGAAGAAAAGTAGTCAAAGGTCTGGATCATTCTTACAGTCAAATTTTCCAATTCCTAGTCTCTCGGTGTAGTTTAGCATATACATACCAGGTTCATGCACATCCTTATAGAGTAGAGTACAATATATGCACCTAGAGTGATGGTGGTAATGCTTCATGTCCCACTGTCTAGAGTCTCTCACACTGCTGAATGTGATGTTGAGCAGGTTGATCACCATTATAAGTGCAGATCTACATAGGTGCATTGCTTCTTACAAACCTGGTAGATAGGGAAATTATGATCTCCTTCCACTGTAAGATTATCTCTATGAACTACCCACTAGCACTTTGCTGTTGTCTTTTGCAAGACATATGCTAACATATCTCTTCTCCTGAACTAGTCTATGCATTGTGCCTCCATGAATTCCAAAAATATAGGAAGATCTTTGAATCCTATACACCAAGGTAATGCACCACCGATCCATCTAATAAAACAAAGTCCCTTCTTGCATGTAACCACGTATTTCACCTCATGCCCTACAAGTTTATATGTTCCATGAGCCTAATTTTCACAAGTAATACTTGTAGTATCACTGATAGAATAATAATCCTCCCACTTTAAGATTCCTTCCCTTTATGGCTCATTGACTTATGGATCCTGAAAAGTGCAGACATAGAATTTTCTTAAGTCCTCCTCACTTAGAGGCTCAACATATGGTGTAGACTTCCCATCTGTTAAAGGTAGCACACAACCCTTTCCTCTTTTTCTCAAATCTAATATACCCCTTATTGAATCTCAAGTCAACATTATTTTCATAACACCAAGGGCATCCAAGAAAGGCTGGAAAACTATCTTCTTCGCAAGTTCTAATACCTCAAAATCCCGAGTGAACTTGACCCCTTGTATAGTTATAAACACATCCTTCAAAACTCCTATGGGAGTGGCCTTAGTTGATTCGCCATAAAAAAACATTAGATGATGGCTGCAATGGGGTCTCCCCATTTGTACCCATGCATATAATGTAAGCAATTTACTTCCACATGTACATCTATTAGAATATTGCTCAATGACCATCCATCCACAACAACATTGAGTAATTTATTTTTAATAGTCAATGTTATTTGGGGCAAGATTTACATGTAGGATCTACAATCTTGTCTCAATACTTACACGTAGAGTGTTCCCTTTTAACCAACTTCGTAATAGTGGGATGATGTTATCCTGGCACAACATTTTACATACTTCTCTCATATCATTGATATCAGTTTGGATTGTCTCTAATGATTTATTCTACTCCTTTAAGTACTATATTTCACCCTAAATATTTCTTAACACTTCCATGGTATCTGATAAACCTCCTTCTTCGATGAGTGAGTCTGGGTACCTTACATGTAAACCTCCTCCTTGGTGATCATAGGCTTCGGTACAATGCCTCTCTTACACGTGTCGCTTTAGTACGTGTGGTAATATTCTGATTAAGGCTTCGTGTTTTGGTGCTATCTAGAGTCTCTCACATTGCTTTGAATGAATGTCATGCTAAGTAGGTTAATCACTATTATAAGTGTAGATATGCATAGGTTAATTACTCCTTACAAACCTAGTAGATAGGGATACTTTGATCTCATTCCATTTTGTAAGATTATCTTTTGAAATACCCACCCATATGCTGCTTTGTCCATGTAAGACATATGCTAACATGTCTCTTATCCTGACCTGGTCTATCCACTATGCCTCCATGGCTTGTAAGAATATAGGAAGATTTTGTACTCTCAGTATACCAAGGTAATGTCCTACCTATCCGCCAAACAGAATGAAGTCCATTATTGCGAGAAATCACACTTTTTACCTCACGTCCTACTAGTTCATATGTACCATGAGCCCAATTTTCACTAGCAATACTTGTAGTATCACTAATAGAGTGAGAATCCTCCCACTGTAGGATGCCTTCCTTTAATGGCTCATTGACAACCTGGGTCCTAAATAGCATGTGCATAGATTTTGTTTAAGTCCTCCTCACTTAGAGGCTCAACATATGGTGTAGAATTCCCATTTTTTAAAGGTATCACAACCCATTCCTCTTTGTTCTCAAAGCTGATATACCCCTTATTGAATCTCAAGTCAACATTATTTGCATAACACCAAGGGTGTCCAAACAAGACGGAAAATTGTCTACTTTTGCAAGTGCTAATACCTCAAAATCCCAGTCAATTTGGCCCCTGTTATGGTTATAGATGCATCCTTCAAAAATCTTATGGGAATGGCCTTAGTTTGGTTTTCCATAAAAACACATTAGATGATGGCTGTAATGGGGCCTCCCATTTGTACCCATGCATCTAATGTAAGAACATTCACTTCCGCACTTTGTGTCAATCAAAATATTTCTCAACAACCATCCATGTATAACAACATTGAGTGTCTCTTTATAGTCAATGTTATCGGGGGAAGATTCACATGCAAGATCTACCATCCAAGGTCAATACTTATGCGTGGAGTGTTTCGTTTTAACCAACTTCCTAATAGTGGAATGTTGTTCTTTTGGCACAACATTTTCACACTTCTCTCAAACTCATTAATATCAATTTAGATTGTCTCTAATGCTTTCTTCTTCTCTTTTAAGTATTGTATCTCACCTTGAATATTCCTTAGCACTTCCATGGTATCTGGTAGACTTCCTTCTTATGAGTAGGATCGGGGTACCTTACATGTAAAACCTCCTTCTTAGTGATTGTAGGCTTCGGTGCAATGCCTATCTTATGCATGTCACTTCAACTCGTGTAGTAATCTTCACTGTTGATGCCTTAGGTCCTTCTATTATCTTGGGCATCCACTGATCTTCTACTACGTGTTAGATTCTAACTATCTCGACACATTTTTTTCTTGATTATGTTGCTTACTCAAATGCTCATATAAGTCTAGGAACTGTTCATAGCAATGGTTCTTTTCACGGAAAGAACATGTAATATTTTGAGGACATTCACGCATATAGTGGTTAGGAGATACTTCGGTATAACATGTTCCATGAGGGAACTCACCTCTACCTCCACCATGGCCTTGTCCTCCATATCCACCATGATATCCACATCCTCTTCCACAACCTCCTTCAAAATGCCCCTCATTCCTGTCATAGCACGTTTGATTATGATCCCAATCCTGGTGCTCATTCTTGTTCTTAGAGTTATCCGTTACACTTGTCTGTCATACCCCAATGTCTATAGCATCCTAGATCTGACCAATCAACTGAAAATCTTCAGTATCATGGGTTGTGGACCGGAATATTTTACAGTAACAAGATACATTCTTCCTTATCATGCGCTATAACAAAGGACAATGACTAGCATCATGATTCAAATGACAGATCTCACAAGTCCAACAGTAATGAGTGTACTATTTTGTGAGGACAACTATCCTTGGTGTGACCTTCCACTTCACAATCTATACACCAAATCCCTGAGTGTGTTTCATGAGCTGAATTTGTTGATAATTTTTCTAGTTGTTTTGCCATAGCTACAATTTGTGCCTCTAAGAATGGACTAACACTAGTGTCAATGCTCCCAACTACCTCAACACACAAAGTTTCTTCTAGTGCTTTGCATGGATCAGTGTATGTCTTATGTGACAAAGTGCTCTTCTGAATGGTGTAATCAATCCTCTAACAAACCATTGTGCATGTTGGCTAGCATGAATATCATAAGACAACTTAGATAGAAGTGTCTTAAAATGGGCATCATACTCACGTACACTCTCAGTAGTTCCTTGCTTAATATCCTTGAGCACACTTATACTCTTCTACTCAAATTCAGGGATATGGAACTCTTTCAAGAAATCATCCTTCAGTGTTGCATAATCCATGCAAGTTTGATCAGGGTCAAACTTCCTATACTAGATGTGTGCACGTCCTTGTAATGTAGTAGCAAATTGACTTGCCTTACACTCAAAAGCCATGATCCCTTTCACGTACCATAAGATTTCACACATATGCACATGTTCGGCAACATCCTCTATACCTCTATATTTCAGGAGATGAAGATACATCTCCATACAGATATTATGTGGTTATTGTGGGCCTTGACCACCTGATCCAGAACCTCTTGTGTCTCCTCTACCTCCACAACCACTAGATCCACCAGAACTACAACTGCCTATACCTCCTGATCCTCCACCTGTAGCTAGATTAGGACCTATATATGTACTCCCATGTGCTCCGATAGTAGTAATATCTTTGAACCCCTATATTCTCGTGAGGTAGTTCAATTTCCAGAGGTGAATCCAACATTACGTGTGGATGATGCACCTAAAAATGTTCCTCCAAATAACATTGAATCCATCTATCCTTCCATTAATGTACTTTCTCCTTGACTTACACCTTCTCTCCTACTTCATAGGTTAGCTTGTTGGTTACTTGTCATACGATATGAGAAAACCAAATGCAAGGGCTAGGTCACCAAGTGGATTCAGATGCGTGCTCGCGGTCCAGGTAGTCTTTTCTTGTGTACTTATGTGTGAAGCCAAGGGTGGATCTTTATCATGCTTTCCAAGATGCGGGAGTTCTTGATGCTCAAGCTCCACGTCTTCTACATGAGCTTCAAATCCCTCACAAGCCATCTCTCTCCTCAATGCCATACTTTTACGAAAAATAGTACACTACTTCTCTATCTCCCTCTCATAGGCCTCATTATACTTAATCCACATTTCCTCTCTCTACCTTTCTACTGCTAGGTTTTCCATCTTTCACCAAACTTGTTCCTTTCCTTGTGTGAGGTGAGGTTTAGTTAGCCATCGGTTTACTCTCCAGGTTCAAATTTACCATCAAGATCTTGATTGCTAGTAGAATACCTTACAAATATGCTCCTCTAGGATACCACAAAAATTGGAATTCAGCTACCTCCAGGAAAGAATACGTCAAAATTGAATATTCTAGAATATAACTATTTAGAACACCACGAAACCACGTATCCACAGCATGAGTCCAGATCAAATCAGCATCATAAAGGGCTTGAAATTCTTCTGTGTCTAGACAAGTGCGCAATATCTCCAATTCCACTTAGATGCATACATAATAAGTAACTCATATAGTTCTCTTTGGAAAGATGTTGAAAAGCTCTCATATAAGCTATCATGCAAACTTCTTTTCTACCCAAGCTGCGTGCGTTAAACTCAAATCCAATGTTGAACCATCGTGTATATTCTTCCTCCAGTTGTGTATCCACTCCTAAATACTTGCTCAAGTTAATCGTTATGTCTTCTTCGTGAACCATCGTAAAAATAATTGAAAAAGAGGTCCTAGTAGCGAAACCAATGATGTAGCCTAGAATTTATAGATAACACCCTAGACATGCCGACACATCACTCACCTAAAGCCGAATGCTCACCTAAGCGCGCAAAGGTACCAGGTCCCTCTTTAGGGTTACTATAGTAGGATTTTAGTGTGATGAAGGTAGAAAGATATAGATCCATAACTAATTCATCATTCTACAAGGCATGCCATATTCATATCTAAGAAAGAACAAGCTTAAATGATAATCATGATTGAATCAAGAACATGCACTACTCAATTACACACAGGAATGACACTTAGATTCAACCAATAACTTCTATCTATTAATAACCACATAATCTCCTTACAATAATGGCATTCTATATGAATGCACACATGGATGTGATACAATAATCTAGTCATATGCACATATCTCTTTATGCTTACCTCTTACGCTATGTATATAACTATATATATATATATATATATATATATATATCTTATCTATCTCTGTATATCTATATATCTTAGTAAGCGCTTCACATCATTTATATAGGGTGGGGCATGCCCTTTACCTCTTCTCTATTCCAAAAATAGGCCACATGCTATTAATAGCCATGCATCGTTTACAAGCGTAATCACACATGAAAGTGTGTTATCTATAAACCTCTTACGATTAATCGAAGTGACAATGTGTGGCAAAAATCAATCTTGTCTCCATGCAATAATATTTTATCTGATCCTCTAAAGATAGACAATGTGTGGCACACACGTCTCTGCATTGTTGGTGTGTTCCGCATGCCATCTTCTAAAAATAGGTCTTCATGCTCAAAATTGACTAAGTCTTGGATGCTGAATTTTACCTCCATGCATGGGTTCTTCCTATCCATTCATGCTCTTAAACCTGACTTGTTATCTCATATATACTTCTTGTGTGAGTTCTATCAAGTGTTCTTTGATCAAAAATCGGTAGTTGATTAGGAGTCTCATTTACCTAAACTTCATTAGATCAGATACCAACTTTGAAATAAGCTATCTATCTAGGTTCATATAGGAACCCAAAGTTTTTCATTGGAAATTAGTAAGGTGCATCTTAAGGTATTTCAATAGATCGGTGGATCTTGGTCTAGAATATAAGAAGAACAACAAATTCTTCTTGTCGGGATATTGATTCAAATTATGTAGGCAATATTGATGACATAAAATCCACATTAGGATTTGTATTATTTATGGTATATGGACCAATATCATGGGGAAGAAAGATTTTTTTTTTTCTCATTCTTCCATAGAAGTCAAGTATCATTATGTAGGAGAATTTATCGTGAATTTATTTGGCTACATTGCATACTAGAAGGACTTGGAATACCACAGGACAAACCAACCACCATGTATGTTGACAATGAAGGTGTTCTCAAACTTGTTTGCAATCTATTTTTTCATAAAAAAACAAAACACATTGAGGTACAAGTTCATTTCATACGTTAGCATGTGTAGAAGCACAAAATATAGCTTTAATTTTGTCCAACAGCTGAACAATGGGAAAATATCTTCACAAAGTCACTTGCACATGACAAGTTCGAGTTGTTCAGATAGTTCCTCTCCTCATTCCTTGAGAAAATGCACAATTAAGGGGGGGAATTTTAGGCTATTTATTATTTAACTATATTAATTTTGCATTGCGTATTAATAGGTTTATTTATTTATTGGTTATATGGTTATATTTCTTCATAACCATATAATTGTCTTTATTTTGCATACGAGTGTTGTTCTACAGTTTTAACAATATAATTGTTTGATTGTATTTAATATTGGTTATGCTTCCCAGATATATTTTTGGAATCTTGTATAAGTTAGATATTTTTACACAATACTGCAACATCCATATCTATTTGTATCCAGGCTATCAAATATGTTTAAATATTGTAGCCTTCTCTATTGTATTTGGATTCTATTGATTAATATAATTTATAGGCTTCCATCCCTATTCTACATCTATAATAAGGTTTTAAAAGGTGCACTCATTCAAGAACCTAGGAGGAAAGAACTTACCAAGTTATTACGGAGGAGCATACCCTTAAATTTTCTTGCGTGAAATGGAGGCTCGGTGGAAAAATAAGGATGAGAGAAGGGGAATGCTCAATTATAACCTTCTCACAACCTGTAGCGTGTTTGTGGGCTACACATCGGGAGAGCCTCTTAGAGTGGTGCAAGGTGTGTGCATGTATACTTTGCTTAATTCTAAATCAAATGAAGCAAGAACTACCACCTAAAATATTTCTACAATTTAGCTAAAACAAAGCATAAACACCATCATGATAAGAATTAAACAAGGGTTAGATGCTAGCATTCATAAATACAAAATTTGAAACTAACAATGCTAAATATCTAAACTCCTCTATTCTCTAACAACAAATAAATGAATGGATCTAAGTAAGCTCCATGGCTATGAAAATAGTTGTCCTTAATGTTCCAAGAACCTAGGAATGGGGGCTAATCAAAGTTTAGCTACAAGACCCTTTTGACACCTCCCATATGACCCAAGCACTTTAAGAAAGAGGCTTAACTCTTCAAGATGATGAACTCTTAAAAGGGCAAGGTGCAAGCTCTTAGTCTCTTTGCTATATGCTTTGCATTTGCTCTCTTAGAAAGTTTAGGTGTAAGTAAAAGGTAGGTGGATGGCTCTTTATATAGTCCAAAGGATAAAGGATTCAACAAATTCTCATGAATGTGGGATAAAGGTAAAACATGATTAGGAATGGATAAGGTTGCTTTATTAAAGGTAACCTTACTTTAGAAGGGTTTAATACATGTTTAGCAAGTCATGGGAGTTGGGGGTATTTTAATTAATCAAAGGTGATTAATTAATAGGTAGGTGTAAGCTTATAGAAGCTAATTAGAGGAATATTAGTGCGATTTAGGCTATTATAAGGGGATTAAATCAATTAAATATTGATTTATTGGTTAAATGGAAGGGAAAGATAATTAATTAATAATAATTAATTAGTCTAGGTAGAAGGGGTGATTTATTAATGGAAGGTCATTAATTAGGGTATTTGTTGGATAGGAAACTTAATTAATTAGCTTAGTGTAATTAATTAATGATGATATGAGGAAAAATGAGTGCTTTTGACGATATGTCGTTGATTTGTGAGAAAGGGGATAATTAGCACAATTTAAGTATTTAAATTGCTTGTGCGTAATTATAGGTGTCTACACAACGTAAGGATGACTTTTTCTATAAGGTTCTCTAGGAGCAACATTCCCATGGTTAAACAAGACTACCATGGTAAAGAGACTACCTAATTTCATATCCAAGTGTGTGAGAAGTCCTAGATGGGAAGAACATAAGAATTACCACCTTTGTTATGGGTGCATAAGTTGTATTCAACCTTACAAGGATGTGCATGCTTATGGTATATTCATTCAGATATGATCCATCAAATAAGTAATTAGCAAGAGTTGGCAGTGGATCTCATTCAATATTTCGAGTATAAGAGTACTAATCCATCAATAGATAAGGTGTTGCAAGTAATAAAGCACATTACGATGGGAGATAGTGCTATGACATAGGATAGGCTACTTGAGTTATTGGGTGAGCCTTATTTGGAGACACACCTCAATGAAGAAGAATAAGAGGAAGTATAACATGAGTGTGCATGCATGGAAAAAGAAAAAGGAAAAATGGTATATGTAGTAGATGACAAAGAGATGGAGGCTTTGGATGTTAACCATTCTAAAGGTACATGAAAATTCATAGATAGCAGCGATGAGTGAGCACAATCCTACCATGAGCTCTTGAAAAAAAAAGAAGGTTAAAATTGGGAGAGGAGAACCAAAGGAAGCTATCATTGGGGAGTATTGGTTAGAAAAAGAAGTTTCAAAGGTCATTGGTCTGTTGCATGATTTCTAGGATTTATTCACTTGTGGGTGTCATGAACTCAAAGGCATCCACCATTCCTTAGGGAGATGAAGATCAAGTTAAAGGAAGGTGTGCTTTGAATCAAAAGAGGCCTTATCAGATGAATCCAAATTTGCACTTAAGGGTCAAGGAAGAAATAGACAAGATGATAACATTTGGTATCATTAAGGTAGTGGAAGAATCAGAATGGATAAGCCCAATAGTTATTAGTATCAAGAAGGATGGAAGGATAAGAATTTGTTTTGACTATAGGAATCTAAATGTAGTATGTATCATCGATCCTTTCCCAACCCCCTTTACTGATGAAATTTTAGAGGGAGTAGTCGGGTGTGAAGTCTACTCTTTCATGGATGGGTTCTCAGGGTATCACCAGGTGAGAATTGCAAAGGAAGACTAGAGGAAGACAATTTTTCTTATTGAATGGGGAATATTTTCCTACATGGTTATGCCTTTTGGATTGAATAATATGCCTATTGTGTTCTCATACATCATGGTACAAGCATTTCAAGACTTCATCCATGAGTTTCTTCAAGTTTACCCTAATGACTGAACTGTGTATGGGTTGGTGAAAGACCATTGTGAAAATTTAAGGCTGATGTTTGAGAGATGTCGAAAATTAAGGATATCCCTCAACATTAAGAAATGTGTCTTTGTTACTCCATTTAGAACCCTGTTAGGACACATTATATGCAAAGAAGGTTTACTAGTAGATCCCACCAAAGTTACAATTATTGTGGGATTAGGGGATCCTACTAGTCAAAGTGCAGTGTGTGGATTCCTTGGGCATATGGGGTATTACAAAAAATTCATCAAGGGGTATGCCAAGATCACCGCACCCTTGGAGGAATTACTAAAACACAAGAGTGCCTTTCATTAGGGAGAGGCGCAATGAAGGCATTTAACACTTTAAAGGATAGGCTTGTCACGATACTCATATTAGATTTACCTTCTTGGGATAAGCCTTTCCATATTCATGTTAATGCCATAGGGACAGCTATGGGAGCAATAATAGGACAACCTAGTGAGGGAATTTTTGATCATCCCTTGTGCTTTGCAAGTAGAAAGTTGACACCAGCAGAACAAAATTACACAACTACTAAGCGCAAAGAATTATCTATGATCTATGTGCTGCACAAGTTCATGTAGTATATGTTGGAAACACCATTTATATTCTACATGGACCACATGGCATTGAAATACTTAGTCAACAAGCCCATTCTACAAGGGTGCATATGTCATTGGGTCCTATTATTCCAAGAGTTTGAGTTCACAATGGTTGTAAAACTAGGAAAAATTAATTCAGGACCTGACCACTTATCAAGGATTAACTCAAGGGAGGATGTGTAGAGTAATGAAGATACCATTCCTAACACACAACCTGTTTAGGTTACGGCGTGTACCCTTATACTTGGAAGATATCACAGTATTCTTAAAAACAAGTATGGTGTTAAAAGGGATGAAGGCTATGGAGAGAAAGTAGTTAGAAATACATGTTAAACCCTACATGTTGGTTAGTGGAGACCTATATAATTTCATTGATGATGAGGTTATGCATTGATGCCTATTGGAACATGAGTGCATGGAAACTATGGAGGAAACACATAGTGGGATTGTGGGTGGACACTATGCAGAAATGCGATGCCTGAGAAGATTTTATTAGTAGGGATTTAGTGGGAAACCATCTACCAGGATTGTATTGATTTTTGCAAGGCCTATGACCATTTCCAACACCTTGGAAAACTTGGAAAGAGGGATGAAATTTCCTTGCACTCAATAGTCGATTCGAATCATTTGAAAAATGGGAAATCAAATTTGTAGGGCCAATTTCGCTAGCCGTGTGAAGGATTGGTTTGTGGTATATCATTACTTGCACTGATTACTTAACACGTTGGGTAGAGGAAGCACCTACAAAGGATTGCACCATAGTGACAACTGCTATATTTTTATGGGAGAACATAATCAGTAGGTATGGTTTTCCTTTAAGCTTAACAAGTGATAGAGGTACACACTTTCTCAATGAAATGGTCAAGATTTTGTTAGAAAAATTTATGGTGGCCCATCACAAGACTACCCCTTATCACCCTTAATAAAATTGAATTACTGAAGCATTTGAAAATATACCAAGTCACAAGGTTAACTAAGATATGTGACGTTGGAAGAAAAGATTGGGATGACAAAGTATCATCCATTCTATGGGCATACAAGACAACCTACAAGAGATTGAACAAGGCCACATTGTTTCAATTAGTGTTTGGCATAGAGGTTGTTTTTCCAATTGAATTCATGTTACCATCATTGTGTATAGCATGTGCAGGAGTGTTAGTTGATGAGAAAGTCATTGGAAGAAAGGATTGATAAGTTAATGCAAGTTAGATGAAAGGTGATCACTTGTTAGATGGAGTCAGAAGATAATAAAATCAAGACAAAAATCATGGCATGATCATCATATCAAGAAAAATAAGTTTGAGGTTGGGCATATGGTGTTTTTGTATGATTCCAAGTATCTACACCATCTTGGGAAGTTGAAAGTCCATTGGTTGGGACCTTACATCATCTCATACATTCTTGAATAATGAGTTTGCTAATTCTACAAGCACTAGACATGATGAGACTACTAGATCATTTCAATTGGAGTAGGCTGAAGCCCTACTATAAATAAGTCTTCTTGGTGTTTGTAATAAGGTAGTATTTCTAGTTAGCTTAGAATTTCCCTTTATGCTTTTTATTTTCTTGTGTTTCCATTTCTTACTTCTTGTTCCTCTCTTTTTGTTTTGTTTTACACCTTGTGCGTCGATAACCACATTATTTTTCCAAGTTTGGGTATGTAAAGAGGACCACACATTTTTTTTAGTGTGGGTTGGAGTAATGCAAAGATAAGTATTAGCATTAAATACAAGTTGAATGGCCTATTAAAATGAAGTGCGTAAGGTTGATAAAGCGCATAGGGAAATGGTGGATAATGAATTATAGTGTCAAGAAGGCTGTAATAGAGACTATGTGTAAAGGATGAAGAGGATAGGAACAATATGAGGTAGCTAAGGGAAAAAATATGGTAAAGGAAAAAATAAGTTCCTTCGGTGCTATAGATGTGTGCTTAAGAGTCTTTGGCTACATTTTATTTTTACACGCCTGAAGGTTGTAGAAGGTTTTTTGTGCACGATTAGGCACGTGGGTAGGGGCACTTAAAGTTGGCTAGTGACAAAAACTACATTTAATGCTAAAGTACATTGGTAGGTGACATAGCATTTATTGCTAAAGGAAGAAGAAACTATAAATATAAGGTTGGGTAAGTCATTATTTTACCTTGCTATTACCAATTTGAATCACTCTTGTGAATTAGGGCATCTACAGAGATTTTTCGAAGGAAGAAAAATTCGAGAAATATAAGAGTTTGACTAGAGTGGATATGCAAACCCAAAGGAAGGAATACATGGGCATGAGAGAAGGTTGTTTGTGGTGCATCGTCTTGTGGAAGGTTTTCCTAGTTAGGTTTTGGTAGCTAGGGCATAGAGATAGAAGGATTTATTCCAGGAGTTGAGCTTTGGACTTGAGTTTTGATTTAAGAAGAGTAGCATAACACAAAGTAATGATTTCATAGTTTATCTCGACAGAAAGCATGGTACCCAAAAAGGTAACCATTTCACCAAAGAAACCAAAGGAAAGGGAAAAGGAAATAAAACCACTGCCGTCACAAGCTCTAATGAAGAATGGTATGAAAAAATGTAATACCCAGATGGAGTATTGCTAGGAAAGGAATGGGTATCACATCTAAGACAAATGATGGTGAGTGATTATAACCATCGCATGAGCACAACTGAGAAGGAAATGACACTAGAGTTGGTTCACCCAACTAACAAAAGGACACCATATGGGATGCCCATATACAGTGACAAAGTGAAGGTCAAATTAGAGAAGGCATGGTTATTACAACTATATGAGTTGCCTTACTTTGGTAAGCCTGAGCACCTTTATCAATGGTTGATGTTGTGCATGCATGAGGATCAATTTTATTTTATAGGGCACAAGATGCACATAACACCACAATTTATATCCAAGTTCACAAGCCTTATTTGTGAAGAAGAAATTATTGATGATTATATGAGTGACAAGGAAACTAACAAGTAGATTGTAGTAGCGTATGAATACAAAAATGGTTCATGATACTTTGACATTGTAGAGATACAGACCTATTATGAGCATGACCACATGCATGGTGACCAAGATTAATGATTAGGAATGATGGACGCAAGTAAACAAGGCATGGATAAATGTATGTTGGAGGATATCATAGGGAACCATCTATATCTTGTCTACTTTCATTATGGATGAGATTATAAGTAGTGCGCGAGGAGCGAGATAAGATATTATTCGGCAACGTCCTCATCACAATTGTCCTTTTAGAGATTAAAGTGCCGAGATGGGCTAGAAAATTTTGTTTTGGAGTATCTAGATGAGGATTCCTTTCCCGCAAAGAGGTTTTAAAAATACACTTGTGAAACCATGACAGCCGCTCACAAGGCATGCCTAAAGAAGTGGTATAAATGAATGTGTGATGCATTTAGGGAAGAGTACAGGATCCTAGAGTAGATACCCATGCTCTGGTTGGAGTATACCAAAATTTCTACATTGGAAAATTTACTTTAACAAATGGGACTAAGGGTCCATTGTCCAAGCTTCCCTTCTCCTTCACCGTGCAATACTTTTAGGTAGGGGTCAACAGGTTCAAAGAAGCCAAAATACTAAGGTTAAAACTTAGTGAGGTGGACCAGGACCACCGTGAGCTATGCCGAAAGCTCATGTACCCTTAAAATTGAATGTATGTGGAGAATTATATCTCCCATGAAGTTCAAATGATGAAACCAATAACACTACCAATCATTGGAAGGTCTACAACAAGGATATACCTTCGCATAAGGCTAAAGTTTGAGAAAGGAAAAAATATGGAGAATGATGTCTCCATTCCAAAATACCTTGCACAAAGAAAGAAGGCTACGCCAAAGAAGAGATAAAAAGAAGAGTGGTAGGAAAAGAAAGCACCAAGTGTGCATACCACACAATCGGTGGGGCCACCTGAAGTAGTCACGAAGCCTAGCACTTACACACAGAGAAAAATTCCCCTACCAAGGCAAAGACCCCAAAAGAAGAGGCACTAGAGCATGAAGAGAACCTCACCCATGAAGAGTCACCAACAAAGAGGTCACATGTTAAGGAGAAGGAAAAATAAGAATCTCATGTACTGGAATCTCTATTAAGAAAGAAGAAGAAGGTGATAGAAGAGGTAAACTAATAAGAGAAAGATTTTAGATGCCTACATTAGTGACAAGGATGATGATGAGCTTGAAGGAGGTGAAGACCATCCAGTCTATGATATACATGATTCTGAGGAAGAAGGAGATGAAGAGGAGTATAACAAGGAAGATGAGGAGAATAATGACAAGGAAGAATTTGAGGCTCAAGGGAAGGGAGCATGATAAGAATTAAGAAATAAGAACTAAATAACCCAAATCCTCACAAAGGAGAAATTAGAGACATCTATTAAGAGAGAAGTGGCAAGCATCATGAAGAAGTTAGTAGAACAGGAGTTGGAGTGGAGCACGGATGAGATTATAAAGGAGATAGAAGAAGAGAGCATTGGGAAGGAGTATGGAAGTATGGGTGGGGATCCCAAATTGGCAGTGAGCTTCCCAAAATTTACACGAATAGGTGAGAAAGGCATGGTGATGGCACATAGGAAGGGAAAGGGATACATTGATGATTCTAATAAGGTGCTATGTGCATGCTTCAAGAGAACTGTACTAATAAAGCAATTACTAGCTATGTCATCATTTGATGAAGAAGACGCGTATTGAAGGACAAGAAAGATGTTATCTTTGTCATTTGAGTCCCACATGGTTGAACTAGAATTTGAGGTAATCCAGAGAGCACTAATGGAGGTGCCAGAAACCAAAGGAATAAATCCAATAGTGAATGCTTAACAGCTATCATATCAACAATTCTGTAATGTGCTTAACAAGGTTTTAGTCAAAATTGAGGCCAGATTGTTTGGGAGAAATGATAGAGTGAGATTTTTGGAGGAGGAACTGGAGAATAAAAATGAAGAGTTCATGGAGTTGAGGAAAGACCTAAAGGAAGAGGATCGATTAGCGCTAAGTTGAGACATGAGCAGAAAGAATAAAAAGCTAAGGTGCATGAAGGCTTTAAGAAGGTGGAGATGATTACAGATTTAATTGTGCTAAAGCATCCCGACTTAGCACCACTCGAGTAGAAGTAGGAATCAACCTTGTAATGTCTAGAGGATTTGACTCGCATTCTCACGATGGAAAAATTACCACTCACCTTAGAGTCTGCAGAAGAGGTGCAGGCATGCCAAGAGAAAGAAAAAAACATGAATGTTTTTGAGATTATGGGTTGATACACTAAAATTTTGGTAGAAGTAAAGGTCACCACGCAATTCATTGAATCCACTTATGAAAATTAAACTGATAGGGATATAGTGGAAAGCATCTTGGTTACCACCCATGAAACAGAACTCAAGGTTTTTTAAGAGAAAAATAAGGGGAATAGAGCAGAAAGAGGCAAGATCTAGACCAAAAGTGGATAAGAAATAAAAAGTAATCGAGACTGTATGAGGCTCGATCAAAAGCCGACCTGAAGGAACTATGCCCTAAAATCACCTGTGGGATAGACATGCTTAAGGAATTGGGAAAATGTTTTGAGGGTATTGTTGAGAAAATGACCACCAAAGGGGAGTAGATGAGTTTTTAGGAGGTGAGTGCCATAGTGGGTGACTTGCACAACAAGTTTAAAATGATTTCGACACTTGGGAGAAGTTAGAGGAAGAAATAGGAAAGGATTTCCCTCTCCTCCTCCAAAGTAATAAACAAGTTCCCTATTATTTCATTCTTTCTCCTAATTGTTCATTCCTTTATTATTTCTTTCCAACCATTGTAAGAGCTCACCATTCTTTATTATTTTGAAGAGTGTTTCAAAGGATGGAGAATAGGCATTATGTGGGGTGATGTTGGGCCCCGAATATTGGCCAAGTACAAAAAGATGCGTGGGAGAGTGAGACTAGTATGGATAAGGGCGAGTGGGTTGAAGGCGCACAGGGAAAGGTTTTAGAAAGATTTTGTAAAACACATGGTGTGCGCAAGGAAAGGTAGGTTTTGTAATTAGACATATTCGGTGTCCCAAGAAGTACATGAGAAAAGTGTGACCCGTCTAGTATGTAGAGTGGGTAAGGTGCCACCAACAACGATCGTAGGATTAAAAGGGAATATTCCATGTATGTAATGGAAGGTTCCAAAAGAGCATCATTTCACGAGTGGAGAGATCGGATCAAAGGAGGCATGATCCATTGGAGGACCACCTAGACACTTGGAAACCGATATGTTACCTCGAAGTCATGCCGATGGAGGTAGAAAAGCTATATATAGATGTGCACAGACAACATAAAAGAGGCATAAGATAGAGAGTGATTAGTGTGGTATACTTGGTGGAAGGTAAGTGAAGCTATGAATAAATAACATGGAAGATTCTATGGGTTAGGATTAGGAAAACTAGGAGTGATGGAACATTTATAGGGATGGAGTCATGTACTCATCTTTATAATATATGGGACATAATGTAGCTCGATGCATGACTTTCATACGCAATGTTTACATGAGTCTATTATGACCTCAAAGGAATGTAATGTGGTTATTGAACATGTTAATATAAATATAAGGCTTTGTTCTAAGGCATATGTGTGTCCATAGCATAGTCCTTATGCATTTTCTTTATGAATGAATTAGTTATATATGTTGCTTGTTACTTCTCTTTTCTGGATGCAATGAGAAGACAATTCTCCTAGGTTCTCAGAATGTTGCACGCTTATTTTCTATTCTTTTACACTTGATTATCCATCATAAGATGATGTATTCTCACAAGACTCACATAAAGGAGAGACTCGGTGCACGTAAATTCCTTGGGTGAGCACCTAGTACCCGATGGGTGATAGGCCGACGCACATGGGATTAGAATATTGCTCTAAGGGTATAAAAATGAATACATATTATAAATCATTAGAGATGAATTCTTAATTCATATAGGTGTTTCACCTAATTCTAGATCATTTCTTCGAATGTTTACGAAACAGATAAGGGTAAAGGGCTAGGAGGATTACCTATTAAGATGTTGGTTATAGGTTGTTATGCATGTATGACTTCTAGATCCACAGCTGATCATGAGAGCTTCCTTTTTCTTAGAGGAACTACCTAAAATGGAAAAAAAGACCACCAAATGAAAGTTAAACAATATATGCATTGGACTACCTAGCGTATGCTAGATCCGGGAAGAGTGATACTTCCTAGACGGCTGTCAATCCATTGTTTAAAACAACTTAATGCTAATAATAAAGGAAATCCTACTGTAGTTAAAATGATTTAGGTATCTCATTTGTCTATAATAAGAAAATTCATTCACAACAGGCTAAGCTATGACTGAATCTGAAGGTCAAGGTCTTGGTCAGGGTACTGGTACTAGTCAGGGTGAGGTTCTGGGTGGTTTTGGGTATTTGGTGGAGGTTTTAAGCTCTGTTCTTGGTTTCTGGTCAAAACACAGAGACCGACATCAGCTTAGGTTAACCAATGGTGGTTGTGGTTAACCATCATTGGTATGGTCAGGTACAAGGAACTCAATAAGAACTTGAGGTGAGGATAGATCTAAGGCTGGATGAAAGTGAAAGGGAAATGACAAGGTTTGTGTGGGTCTTAGGTACACACAGGAATGATTAAAATCTGGATATGGGTAGTTCAAGGGTGTGGGTGAAGGGATGGTCAAGTTTGCATGGAGGAAAAATGGTGGGGGAATGGATAGGGGAGTAGAAACTAATAACAAAAGTAAAGAGTCTACTTAAATGATAATGAACTAGTGTTGGTTAACAAAAACTTACCATTCATATGAGCTTGATGTCTGGTTGGAAATGGTGGGTGATCAAATGGACAGAACTTGGTGTGGTACTGGAACTTCCCGGATGCTCCTGTGAAGGAAAATGGCTCTGTGGTTGCTTCGTGTAATGGCTATGGATGCTCTGATGCATGTACTAATGTTGGTTTTGCTTACATGCAGCTCGGAGTTGTCACTTGTTCTCAAAATATGTACCAACCTCTAAACAATGTGCCAACCTCGAAATAAGGTTGTTTTGGGGGTTAAATGGTAACCGACCATAGTTGCTGGTTGACCGGCGGTGGTTTAGGGTAACCAACATCGGTTAGGGTGGGATTTCTTAGGTTTTCTAAAATGGGCAGATCCCTTTGATTTTCTTGGATCTTGCTTGCTTTTCTCCATGGATTAGAATGGAAGCTTCCTTCTAATGGATGAGAATGTGGTTAGAGGGAATATAGGCTTTGATTTTTAGGGTTTGGGTAGGTCTTAGTTAGTTATGGCAACATACTAAGAATAGGTCTTAAGGTGAGGTGGATATGTGGGCATTATCCCAATTAGGATATTTAAATAATAAATATTGTGAGGATAATGAATTAATTTAATTAAATTAATTAAATTAATATTAGAGTGAGATGAAAGGGGCCATGGTTAGGTGAATGTGTTCAAGGTGTTTGTTTGATGAGGGACCAAGGGGAGTGTGACCCAATTTTAGTGTCTACATTTATCCCTTTTTTGTTGTGTAGCTTGTATTGGTAAGCAACCCGACAAAAATAAGATGTGATTACCTCATGTGTGGGTGAAGGTGATCCCCTCAAACTAGGAACTGATGAGGTAGAAGGAAGAATTGGTGAGTAGTTTGATAAAAGGTGGGAAATGGGGGTAAAAAGGGAAAAAAATTCCACTCGGGTAATCTAGGTAATGGGTCGGGGTAAAAGGAAGTAATAGTCAAACACACACACACGCATATAAAATGCAACATGGTACCGAGGTTGAAGAGTAGGAAAAATCTCAATGTATAAGGTCCATAGGTTTATCCAAACAAGGTTGAGGTGATTCTAGTATCCAAGGTATAGGATATGGTCAGGAAACACAATGCAGGTCAGGTGCAGGAATATTTAGGTATGTTTCGGTACACCAAAGGTTGGGTCAGGATAAGAAGTCACGACAAGAGGTAAGGTAAGGTCATTAGGTCCATCAACACAGGTAACAGTGCCACAAGGTATAGCAAACACATGAGAGAAAAGGTCACTGGAAATGTTCTAGGTCTAAGTATCTAGGTCACGACACGAGTAGGGCCGAGGTATGGGAAAAATAATGAGTCCTCGAATGAGGACGAGGTGAGGGGGTAAATGATAAGGTCAAGAGGATATAGTGAAGTGTCCAAGTGAGGTATGGGTGGGGTAAAAAGGATTCAGGTCAAAAATTTGGGGTAGGGGGTAGGAAAAAGACTAAGTAGGATGACCAATGATGGTTTAAAGCAACCGATGCCGGTCACGATGGACCAACCCCGAAGAAGCTAGGGCATATGACCAATGTCGGTTAAGGTAAAACCATCGCCGGTCAAGTTGGGTAGGTTATAAAAATAACAAGTGCCATATTTTTCAAATCATTTGTCTTTTATCAAATCGGGAAAATGACAAGAGAGAGAGGAAAAGGTGGAAAGTAATAGAGTGATATTGAGGACTGAGTTGGTGAGCCATATGGCTGGTGATAGTTGGTCGATAGGTGGATCCACGAGTGAGGTTGGATCAATTGGATTTTATTGATTGGTTGGAGAGAGAGGTCATTTGGTGATGGCAGAGGTAGGAGAGGGATCGGGGGACCACTAGTGTAGTGGCTGGAGGTGCCACCACGCAGATGGCATCGCTGATGAGGTAGGACTCAATCCGACTCATTGTTTTGTGTATTAGATTGAATTAGTGGGTGAAAATAGGTTTTTTTTTTTGGGGGAAAAGGAATTTGGAATTGTGGGAGGGAAAATCAATTAAATTAGGAATGGGAAGGGAGGTGATTTGGTGAAGAAGGGGTGGGGAAGGGAGCAAAAGAGGAATTGAAGGAAAAATGGGAGTTTAGGCGTCGCAGATTTTTGACGTGACAAAGTGATGGGCGTTGGTTGAAGTTTAGTTGATGTCATTATTAGTCCGTGAATATTGGTCATGAAGTAGGTGGCTGATGCCAGTTGAAGGGGGCTGTGGTCGTTAGGGGTAACCGAAGTGCCGTCGTAGAATGGAGGAAAAAGGGGCTAAAAGGTGTCTGAGGTTGGGTGGGTAAGAGAAGTGGTGTGATTGAGTGAAAATTCTATCATAGGTAAGGGGTAAAAATAGGTAAGGGTGGAGTTGTTAGGGAAAAATGTATAGATATGTGGGAAAATAGGTAAGGTTAGGGAGTGGGTCAAAATGGAAGTAGGTGAGGGGTCGGGGTGCATGTAAATAGGTAAGGTGATATTGGGTTGGGTAGGGTTAGGGTAGGTAGGTCGAGTAGGTTGGGGTTGGATTGGGTAAGTAGGTAGGTACAGGTTGGGTTGGGTAAGTATATAGGTGCAAGTTGGTTTGGGGTGGAGGGTAGGCCATGGGATAAATGGGTAAGTAGCGAAGTAAAAGAGGTAGGGTAATGGGAATGGGTATGGGTGAATGTAGATATGGTCAAGTTTTAATAATGTGATTGTTGTGTTGGATGTAGGTGAGAGATCAGCTGCGGATGTGAGAGGGTGTCACCCCTACTCGTGACATTTAGTGGGCGTGTGATGATAGGAGTGGAGTCATGTTGCGGATATTGGTCTGATTGGAGTCACACACTATCGGCATGTAGTTCAGAAGCCAAACTTGATGGTCACCCTCATTGATAAATGGGACTCGGTGACCAACACATTCCACTTACCGATGGGTGAGATGATAGTCACCTTGGAGGACATGTACAGGATCATGTGGTTACCCATATTGGGGATGTAGGTATATTCGATCTCCTCATAGGCATCCGAGGAGTTGATGCTGACAGTATTTGGTGAGGGACTGGAAGAGATGACATTCCATAGCGCCAACATGAGCTATGACAAGATGTACCAGGCCCGTGCAGAGGAGATGAGGCTTTTAGTATTACTGATGGAGGTAGTATGTTGTTTTGCACTACCAGATGTAGAGGGTGGGTGGTTCCCACAATCACTGATGGGAGTGTTACATGACATGGTGATGGACCAGACCTACTTTGCATGGGTGCTAAGCATTCCTAGTGCAGCTGTACAGAGAGCTATGGGCATATGGGTGGCTCCATAGGTTCAGCCTATGTTATACATTTATTCTTCACTATTGGGCATACGAGCACATTGTTTGTGTTTGTTTGATTGGTATGCCCCGGGAAGATGCTTTTGAGCCAGGTTTTATTTGGGTGGGGTACAGGCAATGGGTTCCTATGATTGGAGAGCATCGAGAAGACCGAGCTATTCATGATGTAGCATATTATTGGTAGTTATTGGAGGGATTTTCCGGTGTAGACATTATCTAGAGACCATATGTGGGGTATCCCTCATACAGAGGGATGGCAGAGGAGCTGACGGGATTGCAGATTTACATGTTGATTCAAGGGCATATTGTAAGGGAGCACAAGATGATCCCAATAGACAGTGTGTGTGAGATGTTTGGATTACTACAGGATATACCACCACCCTTCCCATAGTACCAAAGAGATGATGTGGAGAGACCACTACCACTTCCATAGCCTACAGTACCTACGGGGCAGGAGGAGTTGATTGTAGATTGGCGGAATGATGATGTCAGAGTGACAGAAAGGTATAGATAGTGGTGGGTAGCCCATCTATGAGCTAGTACCTCCTAGGCCGGGGCAGCCAAATTTAACCACTATCACTGTGTAGAGAGATGCCCTACGGGGAAAGTGTCAACCCTTATTACACAGGTTAAGGATGGTACGGGGGCAACTAGTAGCATCGAGGTAGAGGTTCTGCATTGCATGCACAGGTGGCTAGTCTAGAGCCCTATATGGCCCAGGTGGTGGAGACAGAGAGTGATGATGAGTAGGTAGCTTCCATACAAGAACAATTTATAGGTTTTAGGGCCAATTGGCCCCGCATAGGTGAATATTTTAGGCATTATAGGTGCATGTACGGGCATACGGTGTGGGGTTGATGACACCTCCACAGCACCGAGGATAGGGTCTCAGTTCATAGGTAGGGGTGGGATAGGGTCCCATAGGATAGGTACAAGGGTGGAGGCTAATGGGGCCACCATATATAGTTCCCCTATCATGGTTATGAGATGCCCTAGGTGAGGATAGATATTATTAGGATCGATTGATAGCGATCGAGATAGATTTTCTATCCTATGGAGAGTACTGAGGCACAATAGGTCTTGAGTGAGAGTACAAGATCCCGAGACTCACAAAGTGTGGAGAGTACAGTGGTGCCATCAAGCTCGAGATAGGATAAGGAGAGGCCACCAATTAACAAAGGCCAGCTCAAAGTGATGTGTACCGGCAGGGGCCTAACCATGACCTATGGCGGGCGGTGAGAAGTTATCGGGGACGCCTGTCCAGAGCTAAGGAGAAGACATGAGAGGCGATATGGAGGATGTCTAGAAGGATGATGCATGATGCACATCCCTTTATTTTGATGTATTTGATTCTTTTTTTTATATATACCGGCACGTGTGTGTCGAGAAGAGTGGCGATGTACAAGATTTTTTCATATTTTTGATCATATACCATCCTATGTGCCGAAGAAGGTGATGTTATATATGAGATTGTTGAGATTTTTGATTATATGTACCGGCTGCGTCTTTGATGATATTTGAGATTATGTATATGGAGACACATGTTTGGATATTTTTATTTATAGAGGTGATCATGATGATGATTATGGTCATTATGTGTATATATGGTTGTGGTTATGTTGCTATTTTGATGTTTATATGTTATGGAAATTAAGTAGTATTATAACACCCTTAACTATTGTTATTTTCCTCCTTTACATTCAAGTGTTGATATGTGATTTTCCTTATATGGATATGTTCTTCTGATTATTGGAAATCATGCTTGATATGGATAAGTCTTTTCTGCTCTTAAGATCCTATGATCGAACTAGTATGACTTCTCTGAATCCATTTTTCAGCCGGTAGGTGAATGCAATCGGTTTAAGAGTTATAAACTTGTCTTTTGTATGACTCATCCTTGGATCAATTTCAGTGATCCAAGGAATGTTTTTTATAATGCCTTGTTGAAGTGAATGGTAAAATCGACATTCCATGAGTTAAGCTACATGTTGGACTGAAATTTGTTGTTGCAAGTTCTTTGACTTCTGTGTGAATGCACTTCCATTCAGTAGGTTGTATGGCTTGGGTCCTTGAAGATCGACCATGACAGGTCATTGCTGATAACGATGGGAATGTAGTTGTTCACAACACAGGAGAAAGGTATCCAGGATCCTATTGAGGATTGACTTCCAGAACCCTAAGCTAGGTGAAAGTATTCCTACCTAAGCTATGTTACTTGATATAATTTTGTTGCTAACCTAAACTTGATACTAAAGGTTAGAAGGGTTGCTAAGTATTAAAACTAGAACCTAACACTACAAGGTTATTTGGTTATCTAACCTAGTTTCTAAAAGCTATTGTATTTTTATTACTTACCTATGTGGAGTTATCTAACCTAATTGCTAAAGATCTATGTTAGAGGTTAGTGGTTAGTGTTACATCCTAAGGTACTAATTTAAATCCTACCTAAGATCTAACCTAAGAAATCTAACCTATCCTAAACTAATGGATGTGAATTGGGAACTAAAAGGGTCGCATGTACATTGGCGACGGTTTCTAAGCATTTATGAAGGTGATAAGGTTTATTAATTCCTACAGACTGCTGACTTTGGCAGGGGCTAGTTTGGTTGGTGGAGGCCTAGGTGGTAGTATCACTAAAAATGGAAACTCATTCTTTTGTTGATTTGGAACTCGCTAGACTTGGTAGGCGGTGGCAAGGAAGATTGAGTGGGATATTTGGAAATTAATGCAATTGATTGTCTTGTATGATGAGCCCGAACCGCTTTGGTAGGCATGCCAATGGATTTTTGTGGGTTGTTTCATTTTGCATGTGTTTCAATTTTCTTCATGCGCTCTATTTTTTTTGAACCAGTAGTTTACACTGCACTGCATGGCTATTTTGGAGGTTTCAAATCTATTTTTGTTTCATGGAGAGTATATGAGGCATTGTGGAAGAAGTATTTTGTTGTTTTGATCTTTCGTGGAGGAGAAGGGAAGAAGCGAGCTCAGCTGGAAGTCTTCTTCAATTTTTCGGTGACACTATCAGGCATGATAGGCCCTAACTGTTAAAATCCTTTTCTTTCCTCTAAGTGTTTTCATTAAAACAACTTTTCTCTGATGAGCTCTATGCATTCATGCATTTTTCTGGTAAATAGATTGAAGGGATTTGTATACTTGTATTTTGGTTTCGAATCTGTGTTTTGCATGATGTTGTTAAAAAATGTGTTGCATAAAAGATCTATGCATGCTCAACTAAAGTTGGAAACACTGTTAGCTTCTTGGTTATTGGAAATTGTTGTCTGGGTCAACCACTTTTGTTGATGGTGAAATACTAGCTGAGTTTTAAGAACTTTGAGTTCTGCCTGTGTTGTTGAAATTACGGTTGGGTGAACTTGTTGTGTCTTGTGATTTCGAACTGGTAAGAACTCCAGTCTTATTAAACTCGTATGCAAGTATGAGCTTCAGTTGGGAAACTTGTTTAGTAAAGTGGACTATAACTGAGATTCTCAGGGTTTGTGAAGTGTGTGTTTTGATCCATAGTTAAATGGACTGTGAATAAACCCATATATGATTTGGGGTTGTATTCTTCTTGTGAAAATCGTTGATTGTTAACAAGTTTTGCATGCACTATAGATAAACCTGTATATGTCTTGTTGTTTTTGTATTTTACCTTGTGGAAAATTTGATGAGTAGAAACTATATATAGTCTGGTTTTTGTATTTCTCCTTGTGAAAACATGGACTGTTATTGAAAGTTCGTATGCATTGGAAAAACCATATATAGTTGGTTTTTGTTTTCTCCTTGCATAAAACATGGACTGTATTGAAACTTGCATGCACAGGAAAAGCAGTATATGGTTTAGTTTGTATTTCATTCTGCGAACTTGATTGATTTTAGAACTTGTGTTTGTTATTATTTTGGGTAAACTTGACTGTAACTCAAAGTCACTTTGGCATGGTGCTTGTGGAATCTTGTTCTTATGACTACATTAATGGTTTTTGGAGATTCTTATGAACCCAACTTGTGAGTCGTCCAGTCTGAGCTCTGTCAAGCATCTTACATTTTGTTCGAGTTTGAAATAGGGTTAAAAGGATGTTGATAGAGAATAGAAGCATTTCTTCTTACTCTGAATTATATGTAAACAATTTCATTGCACTTGGTCTAGTCTTACAAAGTCTTTGGTGTATTATGTGTTTGTGCTTGTGATATTGAGATCCTTCACTTTGTACACACCGTTTATTAGTTGATGTTCTTAATGAAAATAGAAACTGAACATTATGTTGGTTCATTTATTATGGTCTTTTGATTATTTAGTAAACTATTAAGGGAACATGTAGTTACCCTAACTTGGTTACATGTATTTGAATGGTCTTGATCCTTCAATGATGTTTATGCTTGGCATTGCACCCGAATTGTAAACAAGTCCTAGGTGTACATATTATTCTTTTGATGTTTGATATTGTCTTTTGTTGGAAACCCAATTTATAGTTCTGGTAGTGATGCGTTGGCATACCATTGAGATGGTCCTACTTTGCCGAACTATTGGGAAGTCTTGAGTGTCAGCAATTACTCAGATTCTTACCTCTTGTTGGGTCTAATAAATTTATGTTATGTCTTGGAACATTGTTTGCGATCTAAAATCGATTGCGAACGTGTTTGAACTACACTGTTGATTCTATAGGGTTCTATGATTGGAAAATTGTTAACATGATTTCTTCTTATCGTGGACTATTCGGTCCAATGGGAGAATGTTAGACCTTTAGAGAAAAACTATGTGAAGCTTATTGTTCATGGAGTGTGTATGAGCTTTACTGTTATATTGTTTCTAACAGAAAGTAGAAATTCATGCATTGTAATGGGATGGTTTAGAAAGGAAGATAGTTTTAGTACTCTCTTTCCTTGAAATGATCATTGTCCTCCTTTCTTGGAACTCTTGAATGAATTTTAACTGTATGAATGTGAGAAGGTAAAACTGTTTTATTATGTGAAAGAAATGATTATAGTTTGGGATCATATTCTAGTAAGACTCCTTCTAAAATGCAGTTGGGTTAAGTTCATTGATTGGAACCTCCTGATTTTTGTTCTTATTGAAAAAGGAAATCAGTTATTATTAGTTTTGTATACTTGTCCTTGACGAAAATGAAGTGGAATGAAATTGGGGTTAGGTTGGCAAATGAAATTGTAGCCTTTAGATGACTATTAAACCACCACTTCTCCTTGTAATTCTTTCATATGGATCTATTTGATGAATACAATATACTGTTAAATTTTAAAGTAGTGTTACTTTAAAGGGACAGTTTAAATCATGGTATACACTAGTTTTAGCCTTGCTGATGATTATGTACTTTGGCAATGGAATACTTTCTTTTCTTCTTTACTTGAAAGTTAGTGGAAATATCCAAAAGGGAATATGTTGTAAACACTTCTGTATCTTATAGTAAAGATATGTGTTGTACTTTATTTGGTAAAATTGGAAACAATGATATATTATGTTTTTGTTGTTTGGTAAAGATATTTGATGAAATCAATTATACTTTAACTTATAGGATGGTATTATAGATTATATCTGTTCCTCTTTGTGTTAAAATCTGTTTAGTATTGCTCTTCTTTTTATTGGTATTACTTATGCTTGGGAGTATGAATTACTTGTTGTTCATTAAAGTAGGTTTTTTTATTGGAACAATTAGTGGAATGCACTTCATTTTAAGGCTTAGTGCTTATCATGCTCAGTTCATTGAACTGACCCGTGCTAGCAATTTTTGCAGATGGACTTCGTAAGTGATAAGAGAAGGCAAAAACTTATATGATGCATTGGCTGATCTATGTTGATTCTTGAGAAGAATTCTGATTTGTTCTTAAGTTGTATTGAAAAAAAAAAAGTTATTCTCTTTTGAATGTTGGTTGTTGTCATGTAGTATGTTTGTAATGCATAAGTTGTAAATGTATAAGATTTGAAAAGTAAATGAAGAATGAGAATTTACTTGCATGGATTATGTAAAATAACTTGTACTTTTGTAAAAGAAATAGAATTCTATTCTGTTGACGTTCTTCATATTATCTATATGTTTCAATGAGTGTTCTTGTATAAGTAGGAAAAAGGGGATTAGGGTAATTCCCTAATTGTGATGCAACTTAGTAAGTTGTAGAAATACAATGAATTTATCTAAACAACTCATATCATTAAGATATCTTATGTTGAACTGCAATGAACCTTATAAAAATTATAAGGGTATAATGGGTGAGTAAACCCTATGAACTTAACTACGAAGAGGAAGTTTCTCCCTCTCTTATGAAAAAATAAACAAGAAGGAAGATATGATCTTTATATATTCATAAGACTTTATTTAATAAAGTCTACTAAGTTACAACCTCGTGGTTGTTACCCTTCCTTGAATAGTTAAGTCACATTGAATGAAACTTAAGGAGTTGTTGTCCTTTCTTCGTGATAGTTGATTGACAATCCAAAGATAACAAACATCGAAAGAAATCTTGTGTTAAGGAAATTCTACCAGAGTTAATGGAACCTGATTTGAAAAATAACTTAGGGAGAGTTGGATTAGAATCTGGGCAGGGTTACAAAAATCTGCCTTTAAGAATCCAAATTAATTTAACTTTAATAATCTCCTAAGGATATGTATATCTCGACGAGGTGTTCTATAGGATGCTGGCACACGCCGACTACAGAGTTGTACCTTTGAGAAGATTAGGATCTTCTTGAGGATACAACACTGTAGTTGACATGTGGCAACATCCTTCTGCATTGATCGTCTAGATCTACGCACTTTTGGACTTGAACTTAGTTTATCTCTAGGACTGGGTGGTAGCATAGTTGTGATACGAAGAATCCCTCTAAGACTCAGGGTATCTTGGCACATGGGGTTGACTTAGGTTGACCCAGTATGCCAATCTATCCTAAGCCTTTGTGAGCTCCTTCCTATCCTAACCTATGATGTTAACCAGAACTAGGGATAAACCTTGGGCAAGAGGACTGACGGAAGTTGGTAAAGGACATTCTAGATAACAATAGAGTGGGGTGAAGGACGTATTCTAGATTGATGAGTATGCCATCAAGGAATAAGTAATACAAATAGTATGTTAAAATATTTGGCCAAAGTATCGCAAGCTACTGATTGTGTTGTCCTATATCACCTAGTCTAAGGATCGTGATGTAGATGAATATTGTAACAACTATTCAGTTAGGTTCCTTAGACAGATCACTCAAATACCCAGAACAGGGTAAGAGAACCTAGTATACGTAGTATACAGAAAAGTATTCAATGCTTAGAGTTAAACATGAATAGATCGGTAGTTTACCGAGTCATGAAATGAATAGATCGGTAGGTTACCGAGTCATTACAACTGCATATGGTTATCTATTATAAGAATTATTGTTTTGGAATGTGTGTTCTAAATTACATATTTAGAACAGGGAACATTACTAAAAAAATTACCTTATTTCTAAAGTCTTAAAGGGGAATTTTAAATCTTGGTATCGAGAGGTGAAGGTGGACCTATTGTGTCCACAATCGATAAAAACTTGAATATTCTTGTAACGAGAAAATGGTTAGGACAAGAGGAAATGTTGCAAATAATACTCCACCTGAGGAAGGAGCAGCAACAGCCCAAAAACTTAATGAGATCATTTCTGTCCTATTAGACACAAGAGATCATTTGACTGTGCTCGAGAAACAAGTGATGGGTAATGAGGAGGAAGAAGAAGCTGGTAATAAAAATCAGCCACCTCCGAGGATAACCCCAATATGGGTGTTGATAATAACAATGTTAATGTGCCTGACCAGCTAGAAAACAAAAAGGCTAGGTTGGCTGTTGAACTCACTAATGATATAAAAAGGATAAGTCCACCTAAGTTTGATGGCACCACATTAGGTGATGGAGCTGAGAATTGGCTCAATGAGATGGAGAAGTACTTTGTAATAAGGAACTTCTCAGAAGAGACCAAAGCTATTTGGGGAGCATATCAGCTTTCCCATGAAGCATCTTCATGGTGGGACAGCCGGAAGGCCGAGCTAAACATTGATGAAACTAACATCACATGGGATCAATTTAAAGGTTATTTTAGGAAATGATGGCTGCCACAACTTTATTATGATAAAAATGACTAAATTTCAAAACTTATCTCAAGGAAAGTTAAGCATGAATCGAGTATTAGGAATGGTTTACGAAACTACTAAAGTATGTACCTCGAGTTTCAAACCGATGAGAAGTTCACGATACATAAATTAATCATGGGGTTGAATCCCATCATTGGGGAGAGGTTGATGTTCACAGACCCCAACCACGTGGAAGGGGTTGTTGAAAAAACCATAAGGCAAGAATAGAAGTTAAAGGCTATTTCTGCTCACAAAGAAGAAGTACGGAAGAAAGTTCTAAACTCTTCTTCAGCTTCTCTTAGACCTAAGAAAGGACCATGGAAAAAGTTTGGTAATAAAAGTAAGTTTCTAACTGGTAATAATAAGAAAACAATAATGAATAAGCCTGCTAGTAATACACAGAACAATTTTGCTAGAAATAATAATAACAGCAAAAACCCTATGGAGGTCAGAATGATAACTTCAAGGCTGGAAATAATTTTGAGCCCAAAAAGGGACCAGTAGGAGGTTGTTATAACTGTGGCAAAGATCATTATGTGAATCAATGTCCTTTAAAGAAGGATGATCGTAATCAGCAACACAAGATACATGCTACAGTAGCTGACAAGCAAGCTGAAAAGCAAGTTACACCTATAGAAGTTCCTGGTAAGTTATTTGGCATACCTGTAACTATTCTTTTTGATACTAGAGCTACTGAATGTTTTATTTCTAGTAAAATTGCTTCAAAACTTAAAATAAAAGTTGAAAAAATGGATAAATCATGGACTATACATTATGGTAATAATTATGTTCATACAATTAGTATGTGTCTTTTCGGAGCAGTCCTTGACTTACATAGCTTTTCCATAGAAGTTGATCTCTATGTAACACCTTTGGGATCTTATGATATAGTCATAGGTGTAATTTGTTAGCAGAGCATAAAGTAAAGGTAGACTGTTTTGAAAAAAATATTAGTTGTTTAGATGATTTACGAGAAAACAACGAGAGATTTAGGGTGTAAAAAAGAAGTTTCGTTACGAAATTGTCATCTATGCAACTTTAAAAGGTCAAACATAAGGGTTGTACCTTATATGTAGTAAAGTTTTTAAATTTGTGGAAGGAAAGAGTGATTTTATGGAATATTATCCACTATTACAAAACTTGGTGATGTGTTTTTGGAAGAATTACTGGGACTACTACCCAAACGAGAGTTTGATTTCACAATTGAAATCAAACCAGTCATCTGAACCTATTTCTAAAGCACCTTATTGAATGACTACCAAAGAGTTAGTAAAGCTTAAGGCTTAGTTACAAGAACTTTTTCTAAGGGTTTGATTAGATGAAGTGTTTCACCATGGGGAGCACCGGTGATCTTTGTGAAAAGAAGGATGGAACACTCAGTTGTGCATTGGTTACAGGATGTTAAACAAAGCAACAATCAAGAATAGATACCCGCTTCTAGAATTGATGAACTATTTGATCGGATGTGTGCAGCGTTAGTATATTCTAAGATATACCTTTAGTTTGGATATCACCAATTACAAATTAAGGAAGAGGACATTCATAAAACAGCTTTTAAGAAAAGGTATGGACATTATGAATTCACGGTTTTACCCTTTGGATTAACGAATGCACATGCAGCTTGTATGAACTTAATGAATAATATCTTTCAATAATATTTGGACAAGTTTGTGCTTGTATTCTTGGGCGACATTCTCATATATTCTAAAAATGTGGAGGAGCATCATGAACACTTGAAAATAGTTTTGGAAATTTTGAGAAAAAGACGGTTATATGGTAAGTTGTCCAAATGTTCTTTCTATGACATTGAAGTTCACTATTTGGGTCATGTTATAAGTAAAGATGGGATTTTTGTGGATCCTTCCAAAATTGTGGCTATAATCGAGTGGCCTACACCCAAGAATGTACATGAAGTTAGAAGCTTCATGGGCCTTGTAGGTTATTATAGAAAATTTGTTAAGGATTTTTCTAAGGTGGCTGCACCAATAACTTCATTGCTAGAAAAAGGATAAGAAATTTATCTGGGATGATAAATGTGAATATGCTTTTAAAAATTTGAAAATTCAGTTGACTTCAGCACCTATTTTAGCTGTACCTAATCCTAATGGAGACTTCACGGTTGTAATAGATGCATCTGGGGAGGGTCTTGGAGGTATTTTGTTACAAAATGATCATGTCATAGCTTATGAAAGTAGAAAACTTAAATTACATGAGTTGAATTATGCTCCACATGATTTAGAGCTTGTTGCCATAGTTCATTCACTTCAAATTTGGAGGCATTATCTACTTGGTAAACCATTTGAGTTGAAAACTGATAATCTTGGACTGAAGTACATTTTTACTCACCAAATCTGAATGCAAGACAATGAAGGTGGTTAGAGTTTTTGTCTCAGTATGATTTTGACATAAGTTACATTAAAGGAAAAGAGAATAGAGTGGCTGATGCTCTAAGTCATAGGAAGCACATTTCTACTCTTATAACACTAAGAACTCAGTTTAAGGATGAAGTAAAAAGTGCTATGGAATCTGACTCTTACTTTCAGCAAGTAAAAACAACGCTTGCTATAGATCCAAGAGATGAAAGGTATAAAGGTTTTCACTTTGATAATGAAGGAATCTTATGATATGAAAATAGAGTATACATACCCTTACTTAATGATTTGAGAAAGAAATTGTTGACAGAGTTTCACAATTCACCTTTTTCTAGACACCCTGGCATTACAAAAATGCTTGCTGATATAAAACAACAATATTTATGGAAGGGAATGAAAAAGGATGTTATAGATTTCGTGACTCATTGTCTAGAATGTCAACGAGTAAAAGCGAGAACATATGCATCCAGCTGGTTTGTTATATCCTCATAGCATACCGCAGTACAAATGGCAAGTAATAAGCATGGATTTTGTACAAGGGTTGCCTATGTCAAGAAATAAACATGATGTTATTTTGGTAGTAGTTGACAAACTAACGAAAGTAGCTCATTTTATTGCTAGAAATCTAAAGGATGATTCTCCTATTTTGGCTAAAATATTTGTACACGAAATTTTTAGATTACATGGAGTACCTGAATTAATCATATCTGATAGAGACCCTAGAATGACGTCAAGGTTTTGGCAAATGCTTAACACATTCCCTTCCCTTAGTTGAATTTGGATACAATAATACATATCATGCTTCTCTTAAGATGGCACCTTTTGAGGCACTTTACGGAAGGAAATGCATAACCCCTATTAGTTGGGACAACATTGAGGATAGAGAGGTAATTGGACCTGAAATCCTTACAGAAATGGAACAACAAGTTAAAATGATTTGTGAACACTTGAAAAAGAAGGTAGATAGGAAAAAGAGTTATCTTGACTTAAAGCGGGTTGAGGAAATTTGAACTTAGAGAAAAAAATTTCTTGAGTTAAACCGAAAAATTGTTCCATAACTTTTGGAAAGGTCATCAAGTTATCACCTTGATATGTGGGACCTTTTGAAATAGTTGAAGTAATCAACCCCGTAGCTTATTGTTTAGCACTACCACCGCTTTGTCACGAATGCATGATGTTTTTCATATTTATTTTATTAAGAAATACGTCTCAAATTTATCACATGTGTTAAATTGGAATTCCTTGCAGGTCGAAGACCCGGGAATAATCATGGTTAAGACCATTTGAGTGCTGGATACTCACTAGTTGCATCTAAGAAATAGAGAAATAAGTCAATGTAAGGTCCGGTGGGACCAGTTTAACAAGGAGAGTGCAAATTGGGAAAACTGGAGGATATGAAAACTAATTTTCCATATCTATTTGAACAAAATTGAATCTATTGACTAATAAAATTATATGAATTTATTCTTTAATGACGTTAAGTAAGCCATTTTTGGGCAGATATTTACTTGATTTGAATAAAAAGTTATTTAATACTGATTTCTGGAACTATAAGGTTTTGAAATATTTGGCTTAGGATAAGAGAAGTGAATGAATTGACTATCCTTGATGTAATTTGTTAAAGGATGTAATCATCAAGACGATGATTCTTTTAGGAGGGAAGCATGTAACACCCTTAACTATTGTTATTTTCCTCCTTTACATTCAAGTGTTGATATGTGATTTTCCTTATATGGATATGTTCTTCTGATTATTGGAAATCATGCTTGATATGGATAAGTATTTTCTGCTCTTAAGATCCTATGATCAAACTGGTATGACTTCTCTGAATCCATTTTTAGTTCTGGTAGGTGAATTGCAATCTGGTTTAAGAGTTGTAAACTTGTCTTTTTGTCTAACTCATCCTTGGATCAATTTCAGTGATCCAAGGAATGTTTTTAATAATGCCCTGTTGAAGTGAATGGTAAAATCAACATTCCATGAGTTAAGCTACATGTTGGACTAAACTTTTTTGTTGCAAGTTCTTTGAATTCTATGTGAACACACTTCCATTCAGTATGTGGTATGGCTTAGGTCCTAGAGATCAACCATGACGGGCCATGCTTGATAATGATGGGAATGCAGCTATTCACAACATAGGAGAAAGGTATCTGGGATCCTATTGAGGATTGAATTCCAGAACCCTAAGCTAGGTGAAAGTATTCCTACCTAAGCTATGTTACTTGATACTAAAGGTTGTAAGGGTTGCTAAGTATTAAAACTAGAACCTAACACTACAAGGTTATTTGGTTATCTAACCTAGTTTCTAAAAGCTATTGTATTTTTGATTACTTACCTATGTGGAGTTATCTAACCTAATTGCTAAAGACCTATGTTGGAGGTTAGTGGTTAGTGTTACATCCTAAGGTACTAATTTAAATCCTACCTAAGATCTAACCTAAGCAATCTAACCTATCCTAAACTAATGGATGTGAATTGGGAACTAAAAGGGTCACATGTACATTGGCGATGATTTCTAAGCATTTATGAAGGTGATAAGGTTTATTAATTCCTACGGACTGCCAGACTTTGGCAGGGGCTAGTTTGGTTGGCGGAGGCCTAGGTGGCAGTATCACTAAAAATGGAAACTCATTCTTTTGTTGATTTGGAACTCACCAGACTTGGCAGGTGGTGGCAAGGAAGATTGAGTGGGATATTTGGAAATTAATGCAATTGATTGTCTTGTATGACGAGCCCGAACTACTTTGGTAGGCATGCCAACAGATTTTTGTGGGCTATTTCATTTTGCATGCATTTCAATTTTCTTCATGCGCTTTCTTTTTTTTTTTTGAACCAAAGCAGTTTACACTGCACTGCATGGCTATTTTGGAGGTTTCAAATCTATTTTTGTTTCATGGAGAGTATATGAGGCATTGTGGAAGAAGTATTTTGTTGTTTTGATCTTTCGTGGAGGAGAAGGGAAGAAGCAAGCTCGGCTGGAAGTCTTCTTCGATTTTTTGGTGACACTATCAGGCATGATAGGCCCTAACTATTAAAATCCTTTTCTTTCCTCTAAGTGTTTTCATTAAAACAACTTTTCTCTTATGAGCTCTATGCATTCATGCATTTTTTTAGTAAATAGATTGAAGGGATTTGTATACTTTTTTTGTTTGTAATCTGTGTTTTACATGATCTTTGTTAAAAGCGTGTTGCATAAAAGGTCTATTCATGCTCAACTAAAGTTGGAAACACTGTTAGCTTCTTGTTTATTAGAAATTTTTGTCTAGGTGGACCACTTTTGTTGATGGCGAAATACTAGCTGAGTTTTATTAAGAACATTGAGTTCTACCTATTTTGTTGAAATTACGGTTTATTTGAACTTGTTGTGTATTGTGATTTGGAGCGGTAAGAACTCGGTCTTATTAAACTCGTATGCAAGTACGAGCTTCAATTGGGAAACTTGTTTAGTAAAGTGGACTGTAACTAAGATTCTCAAGGTTTGTGAAGCGTGCATTTTGATCCATAGTTAAATGGACTGTGAATAAACCCGTATATGATTTGGGATTATATTCTTCTTGTGAAAATCATTGACTGTTAACAAGTTTTGCATGCACTATAGATAAACCTGTATATGTCTTGTTGTTTTTGTATTTTACCTTGTGGAAACTTTGACGGTAGAAAAGTTTGCATGCATGGAAAAAACTATATATAGTCTAGTTTTTGTATTTCTCCTTGCGAAAACATGGATTGTTATTGAAAGTTCTTATGCATTGGAAAAACCATATATAGTTGGTTTCTATTTTCCTCCTTGCAAAACATGGACTGTATTGAAACTTGCATGCATAGGAAAAGCAAGTATATGGTTTAGTTTGTATTTCATTCTGCGAACTTGATTGATTTTAGAACTTGTGTTTGTTATTATTTTGGGTAAACTTGATTGTAACTCAAAGTCACTTTGGCATGGTTCTTGTGGAATCTTTTTCTTATGACTACATTAATGGTTTTGGAGATTTTTATGAACCTGACTTGTGAGTTTTCTAGTCTGAGATCTGTCAAGCATCTTACATTCCGTTCAAGTTTGAAATAGGGTTGAAAGGATGTTGACGGAGAATAGAAGCATTTATTCTTACTCTGAACTATATGTAAACAGTTTCATTGCACTTGGTCTAGTCTTACAGTGCTGGCATATTATGTGTTTGTGCTTGTGATATTGAGATCCTTCACTGTACACACCGTTTATTACTTGATGTTCTTAATGGAAATAGAAACCTGAACATTGTGTTGGTTCAGGTATTATGGTCTTTTGATTATTTAGTAAACTATTAAGGGAACATGTAGTTACCCTAACTTGGTTACATGTATTTGAATGGTCTTGATCCTTCAATGAAATTTATGCTTGGCATTGCACCTGAATTGTAAATGAGTCCTGGACTGTACATATTATTCTTTTGATGTTTGATATTTTCTTTTGTTGGAAACCCAATTTATAGTTCTGGTAGTGATGTGTTGGCATACCGTTGAGATGGTCCTACTTTTCTAAACTATTGGGAAGTCTTGAGTGTTAGCAATTACTCAGATTCTTACCTCTTGTTGGGTCTAATAAATGTATGTTATGTCTTGGAAGATTGTTTGTGATCTAAACTCGATTGCGAATGTGTTTGAACTGCACTATTGATTGTATAGGGTTCTATGATTGGGAAATTGTTAACATGATTTCTTCTTATCCATGACTATTCTGGTCCAATGGGAGAATGTTAGACCTTTAGAGAAATACTCTATGAAGCTTACTATTCGTGGACTGTGTATGAGCTTTACTGTTATATTGTTTCTAACGGAAAGTAGAAATTCATGCATTGTAATGGGATGGTTTAGAAAGGAAGATAGTTTTAGTACTCTCTTTCCTTGAAATGATCATTTTCCTCCTTTCTTGGAACTCTTGAATGAATTTTAACTGTATGAATGTGAGAAGGTAAAACTGTTTTATTATGTGAAAGAAATGATTATAGTTTGGGATCATATTCTAGTAAGACTCCTTCTAAAATGCAGTTGGGTTAAGTTCATTGATTGGAACCTCCTAATTTTTGTTCTTATTGAAAAAGGAAATCAATGATTATTAGTTTTGTATACTTGTCCTTGATGGAAATGAAGTGGAATGAAATTGGGGTTAGGTTGGCAAATGAAATTGTAGCCTTTAGATGATTGTTAAACCACCACTTCTCCTTGTAATTCTTTCATATGGATATGTTTGATGAATACAGTATACTGTTAAATTTTAAAGTAGTGTTACTTTAAAGGGACAGTTTAAATCATGGTATACACCGGTTTCAGCCTTGTTGATGATTATGTACTTTGGCAATGGAATAATTTCTTTTCTTCTTTACTTGAAAGTTAGTGGAAATATCCAAAAGGGAATATGTTGTAAACACTTATGTATCTTATAGTAAAGATATGTGTTGTACTTTATTTGGTAAAATTGGAAACAATGATATATTATGTTTTTGTTGTTTGGTAAAGATATTTGATGAAATCAATTATACTTTAACTTATAGGACAGGTATTATAGATTATATCCTGTTCCTCTTTGTGTTAAAATATTTTTAGTATTTCTCTTCTTTTTATTGGTATTACTTATGCTTGGGAGTATGAATTACTTGTTGTTCATTAAAGAAGGGTTGTTTTTATTGGAAAAATTTATGGAATGCACTTCATTTTAAGGCTTAGTGGTTATCATGCTCAGTTCATTGAACTGATGTAGTGCTATCAATTTTGTAGATGGACTTCGTAAGTGATAAGAGAAGGTAAAAACTTATATGATGCATTGGCTGATCTATGTTGATTCTTGAGAAGAATTCTGATTTGTTCTTAAGTTGTATTGAAAAATAAAAGTTATTCTCTTTTGAATGTTGGCTTCTATCATGTAGTATGTTTGTAATGCATAAGTTGTAAATGTATAAGCTTTGAAAAGTAAATGAAGAATGAGAATTTACTTGCATGGATTATGTAAAATAACTTGTACTTTTGTAAAAGAAATAGAATTCTATTTTGTTGACATTCTTCATATTATCTATATGTTTCAATGAGTGTTCTTGTATAAGTAGGAAAAAGGGATTAGGGTAATTCCCTAATTGTGATGCAACTTAGTAAGTTGTAGAAATATAATGAATTTATCTAAACAACTCATATCATTAAGATATCTTATGCTGAACTGCAATGAACCTTATAAAAATTATAAGGGTATAATGGGTGAGTAAACCCTATGAACTTAACTATGAAGAGGAAGTTTCTCCCTCTCTTATGAAAAAATAAACAAGAAGGAAGATATGATCTTTATATATTCATAAGACTTTATTTAATAAAGTCTACTAAGTTACAACCTCATGGTTATTACCCTTCCTTGAATAGTTAAGTCACATTGAATGAAACTTAAGGAGTTGCTGTCCTTTCTTCATGATAGTTGATTGACAATCCAAAGATAATGAACATTGAAAGCAATCTTGTGTTAAGGAAATTGCCAGAGTTAATGGAACCTGATTTGAAAAATAACTTAGGGACAGTTGGATTAGAATCTGGGCAGGCTTGTAGAAATCTACCTTTAAGAATCCAAATTAATTTTACTTTAATAATCTCCTAAGCATATGTATATCTTGGACGAGGCTGTTCTATAGGGTCTTTGGCACATGCATTTGTAGAGTTGTATGTTCGAGAAGATTAGGATATTCTCGAGGATACATCACTATAGTTGACATGTGGCAACATCCTACGCATTGATCATCTAGATCTATCTAAGGCCCAGGTGGTAGCATAGTTGCGATACGAAGAAGACCTCTAAGACTCAGGGTATCTTGGCACACGGGGTTGACTTAGGTTGACCCAATATGCTAATCTATCCTAAGCATTTGTGAGATCCTTCCTATCCTAATCTACGATGTTAACCAGAACTAGGGATAAACCTTGGGCAAGAGGACTAATGGAAGTCGGTAAAGGAAATTCTAGATAACAATAGAGCATAGTGAAGGATGTATTCCAGATTGATGAGTATGTCATCAAGGAATAAGTAATACACATAGTATATTAAAATCTTTGGCCAAAGTATCGCAAGCTTGCGATTACATTGTCCTATATTACCTAGTGGAAGGATCGTGATGCAGATGAATATTGTAACAATTATTTAGTTAGGTTCCTTAGACAGATCACTCAAATACCTAGAATAGGGTAAGAGAACCTAGTATACGTAGTATACAGAAAAGTATTCAATGCTTAGAGTTAAACATGAATAGATCGGTAGTTTACTGAGTCATGAAATGAATAGATTGGTAGGTTACCAAGTCATTACAGTTGCATATGGTTATCTGTTATAAGAATGATTGTTTTGGAATGTGTGTTCTAAATTATGTATTTAGAATAGGGAACATTACTAAAAAAAAATTCCCTTGTTTCTAAAGTCTTAAATGGGAATGTTACAAGTGTAGGCATAATAGAGTCAGGTCATAGGCATGGATTGAGTTAGGTTATAGGCATGGTTGAGTCAGGTTGTGGTCTAGGCATGGATTGAGTCAGGTTTTAGGCATGGTGGAGTCAGGTTGTGGTCTAGGCATGGATTGAGTCAAGTTTTAGTCATGGTATATTTAGGTTGTATTTCATTAATTTTTACAATGAATGATGATATGGGTCATGGTTAAGATGTTTTATAGTGGTAAGGAAATGGTAGACATAATGGATGTATGTTTGAGGATGATAAATGGGGAAAGAAATTTGTTTTTTTATGGGTTTAATTTCCATTTATTGATAAAAAATGAAACCAATAAGGTAGAATGTGGTTTTGGAAAATAAAAGATGAATTGGTTAGCGTAGAGAGTGGTTGAGCTAAACTCTAAGGGCCCCATACCCTCGAGTGCTACCTATATAGTCTGGCGAAAAGGGACCTCAGCCGATATAGTTCTCCCATAAGCTAGGGAAGAATGTGAGGAGGTATGAGTATGGGTGGGTATGTTATAGGCATGATTGAATATAGGTATGTTTGGTATGGGTGAATTGTGGGCACATTAGTATAGGTGATTTTGAGTTTATTATGGGGAAAGAGGAGAAAATTACCGAAAAATAAGCGTCAAGTATCAAGTCTGTCTAAGGTAACCAATATGTAATGAAGAACATTTAAAATATAAGAGGCAACAAGAAAGTGACCTAATTGGTAAGGATCATAATAGGTAGATCAAACCTTAGATGGGTGATGAATGTAAGACCCTAAAAGAATTGCATGATTGATTATTCTAAAGGTGAAAAATTAGTCACATGATCACCAAATGTCATGGTCCAATGGGTCCCTTGAGGTGGTAGGAAATGAAAGTGCGAATGGTGAAAGGTTAAAAAGTGGTTAATTTTTATATGGTACTAGGTAGCATGCCTTTTTGGCAAGGGATGCAAGGTCACAATGGGAAAGTCCATGACTAAAAGGCTTTTTTTTTTTTTTTTACTGATATTTGAGATAGACTGATCGATGTGGGAAGTCTATGTGGGATGAGTAAATTAACTCCTTGAGGTCTTCACAAAGTTGATCGATGCGGGAAGCTTTAGATTCTCTCTCTCTCTCTCTCTCTCTCTCTCTCTTTTCTTCTTGTTTTTGTTTTTTAAAGAGCTTTATATAGAAATTTGTCCTTGAGGGAGCATTCTATTTATAGTAGCAATGTAGAGAAAAAGATGTCCTTTTGAGGGAGTCATCTTTTATTGGAAGTTTGACTCAAGGAGTTGGATCCCATGTGAGGGATTTGAAGTCATGGATGAGACTAAGGTGAAGAATAGGATTCTTGTTCAGAAAGTAGGGTGAAACGACCATGGGATCTCATCTAAAGGAAAATGAAAAGTATCCATGAGAATCATGTTATGTGCAGCACCATGGTACACATATTTAAGAGAAGATAAAAATTGACGAGTGCGTACATGACTCTTGTTTAATTTTTAGTGAGGTGTAGGAAGTGGATAGCCCTTAGGGGACAAGCATGGAAAGAGGAAGAAGGTGAGGAAGGACTAAAAGTCAAGAGTAGAAAGGTATAAGATGTAAGGCAATAAGGGGCTCAAGTTTGGGTTTACCGTCTAGTGAGGATAAATGATAAGCACCCGATCCATAAGTATCGACCACGATGTATGGTCCAAGCCAATTAGGAGAAAATTTTCCCCGTTGAATTTTTTCGCTTTGGTTACATGTTGATTTTCCTTCAAGAAAAGGTCACCGACTTGGAAGGTTCTCTCATGGACATGTTTTTCATAGGCACGTTTGATACATTTTTGGTAAACTTGAAGATGATCAAGAGCATTAAGATAATGTTCATCTAATAAATCAAGTTGTGTTAAATGGTCCTAAAAATTTCGTAATCATTAAGCATGTCATGGAGAGAAATGTGGAGTGAGGGAATCTGGACTTTGAGGGTAGAACAACCTTTGTACCATAGACCAGAGAAAAAGGTGTGGTGGTAGTGGAAGTGTGAATACTAGTGCGGTATGCCCATAGGGTGAAAGGAATGTGCGTATGCTAGTCCTTCCTAGTATCATTAACCACTTTCATGAGAATTTTGTTCAGGGTTTTGTTAGTGGATTTGGCTTGGCCATTGGTTTGTGGGTAATAAGGTGATGAGAAACTTAGCTGAATGCCAAAGGCGTCACAAATTTTTCACAGGGTTTTATTTTTGAATTGTTTTCCGTTATCAGTGATGAGGTGATGTGGGACACCAAAGCGAAAAATGATGTGATGATTGATGAACTCACATATTTTCTCAGCTTTCATGGAGATGAGAGGTATGGCTTCAACCGATTTCATGTAGTATTCAGTAGCGGTGATGATCCATTGATGTTGTTAGGAAGAATGGGGATTGATCTCTCTGACAAGTTCTAAACCCCATTAAGAAAAGGGAGAAAGGTCACAAACGACCTATAAGGCATGAATGGGTGTATGATGAAGGTTGGCATGTTATTGGTATTTTACAAAATGCTTTACGTAGTCACAACAATCATGGTTAAGGGTTGGCGGTAATAGCCTAGCCAAATAATACACTTAGCAATTGCGAGACAATTGAAGTGATCTCCACATATGCCATCATGAACTTCCTTAATGGTATAAGGAATTTTGAAACCCATAAGGCACCGTAAGAGAATGCCATCGAAGCCAAATTTATAGAGGCCACCCATGATGACATAATGAGAGACCTTTTAAGAAAGGCCCGTTGTCCATTACGAGTGAGGTCAAGAGGTAAGATGGAATGGGAAAGGTAGTCTGAGTATTGTTTATACCAAAGGTTACTCGGGTCGGAGGCAACGGTTCTAATAGAGTAAACTTTGTGAGGTAAATAATAGGGTGATTGGAGTCTTTGTATGATGACAAATATTTTAGAATCGGTGAGCAAAGTGGGTATTTGAGAGGAAAAGCAGGACATGGTATCTACAAATTTGTTGGTTGAACATTGGGCAGTTTGAAGGGCATAGCGATTGAAGTGGTCAAAATTAATTCTACGTGATGTTTATACTTTTGAAGTGTCTTGTTTCAACATTGGTATATACCATTGACTTGGTTTATGACCAATTCAGAATCACCAAAGATATTGATCGACTTAACATCTAAGGCATAGGCAGCTTGGAGACCTAATACGAGCGCTTCGTATTTGACAATATTTTTGGTACAATCAAAATCAAGTTTGAAAGATAAAGGCATAGGTTCCCTGTCAAGAGAAATGAGGAAATCACCTACCCCACCCCCATGTTGACACTTGGAACCATTGAAGAAGAGTCTCATTTGGTAAGAAGGTATATCTATGGAAAGGGTGGTAATTGACTCATCTAGAAAATCAAAATTAGAGGGTTGATCCCGAGGATAGGTGCATCAGCCAATTTGTCAGAAATAGCTTGGCCCTTGATGGAATTTTGGTGGATAAATTTGAGGTTAAGGTTAGCTAAAAGCATGAGCCAGTGTGCGGCACATTGATTTTGGTAAGGTTTGGCATACATGAAGTATAAAGGGTTGATGTTGGTCATAACATAGGTTTTGTGGTTGAGCGAGGTAATGGAAAAGTTTTGTAGCAATGAAAACGAAGGTGAATAATTTTTTTAGCATGAGTATATCTAGTTTCATAGTCTAAAAGAGTACGACTTATGTAATAGGTTTGCTACTCCCTATGTTGTTCATCACGATGAGCAAGCATGGCCCCCAAGGAATGATCGGTAGTTGAGATGTATAGGTAGAAGGGTTGATCGTCTTTAGGTGGAATGAGTACGGGTGGTTGGAGAAGGTATTGTTTTAAGGCCTCAAAATCTTTGTGGCAGTCATCATACAATTTAAAGGAGACATCATTCTTGAGTAGATGATGAAATGGTTGACACCGATCAGACAATTGTGAAATGAAGTGGTGGATAGAATGTAACTTACCTTACAGGATACAAAGTTATCTAAGGTTAGTGGGTGGAGGCATTTCCAGAATGGAATTGAATTTATTAGGGTCAACTTCTATACCACATAGGAAACAATAAATCCAAAGAGCTTTCTTGAGAGAAGCAAAGACACATTTCTTAGGTGAAGGCAAATGCAATATTTAATAAGGCGATCAAAGATGGTTTTTAGGACAATGAGGTGTTGAAGTGGTGTTTGGATTTGGCAAGGAGTTCATCCACGTAATCTTCCAATATATAATGCATGATGTCATGGAAGATGTAAGTCATAGCCCATTGATATGTGGCACCAATGTTTTTAAGGCTAAAAGGCATGACTCGATAGCGAGAATTTCCCCAAGGGGTGATGAATGCGGTTTTATGTTGATCCTCGGGGGCAAGTAATATTTTTTTATAACCTGAGAAGTCATCCATGAGTGATAGCATCTCATGACCAGCGGTAAGGTCAACCATCTAGTCAATACCAGGTAAGGGAAATTTGTCTTTTGGGCAAGCTAGATTGAGGTCACGAAATCTATGAAAATGAGGAGTCCCCTATCACCTTAGTGATAGGAAAATGTTAGAAATCAACAAGGATAATCAATGGGTAAGATGAAGGAAATTGAAAGGAGGTACTGAAGTTCTTATTTGACCATAAGAGCAATGGGAGGGTGCATTTTCTTCACTTTTGATTCACGGGTTTGGCATCGAAATGGTGACGATATTGTGGACCACTATGGTGGGATCAATACCATGCATGTCTTCTTAAGACCAAGAGAATGCGTGGTTATGGTTTTGGAGAAAAGAAGTGATGGCTTCCTGTTCAACAGCATCTAAAGATTGACCGAACTTTAGAATTTTTAGGTCATCCTAAGTATGAATGTTTATTTCGATAGTCAATTCATTCAACATGGTTTGCATCTCATATGGTAATGATCGATGAATATATGAGTCTTCAACACCAAGGTAGGTGAGTATAGATTCATCATCCTGACATTGAATGATGTTAATCAAAGGTGTATCATCATTGATCATTTCAGGATACGTAAAGGGCGAGAGAAGAAGGAGCCTCGTCCTCACATTGATAAGTCAGAGGCCCCAAGGAAATGGTGTTTATGAAAAAAAAATTAGGAGGAATGGATTTTGGATCCATCGACTCCGTCAGTGAAGGTGGTGATGGTGGTGAAGAAGGTGGAGAGGGGCTAATGTCCTCAATGAGTTCAATGCGGGCCTTCTTGGTAGGTGGTTCAATAAAGCCAATACCACTACGGTTGTTATGTTTGTGGGTAGTACATGGAATAACAATATGGCGGCCTTGCTCGTAAAATCTAAAACCAAAACCCTTCCATGCACATTGGTGTAGGAAGGTGTGGGAAAAAATGGCAATTGGTGAGTGACTAGAAGTCGGCAGAGAAAATGGGCGGAGTTTATGACGATGGTTCAGGTGTGTAAGTGGTAGTATCAAGTCCCCCATAGGTGAGATTGGTACAAAGGTGGGGAGGACCATAAAGGAGGCACTCTCCTATATGGTGATCATAGCGAGGGTGTTGGTGAAGACTTCCATACTCTTGTGGAGTAAGGAATGTGTTGACACTATATAGGTGATACTCCCCCAAAGTGAGGCATTAAAAAATGCCTTCCAAGGGATCAGTGGTTGGTATGTGGGTATCTGGAATGGATGATGTGTTAGAGGTCAGCTCGAGAGGTGGGGCTAATAGAGCGAGAGTCGATGGTTCAGCCGTGGAGGTTGTTGCAGCGATAGGAATGGAGGAGGTAGGTGCGCTTGAGGTAGCGATGAAGCTGGTGAATGGAGGTGTAGGAGAAGAGGCAGTGGTTGGGAGGTAGATGCTTTAATGGGTTTAAGCACGTCATTGGGTCGGTAAAGCATGTTGCAAGTTTTGAAAGGTGATGGGTCAGCTAGAATGTTATAGGTGTGTCATTCATACTCAAACTTTACACAACGATGCAAAGTGGAAGGAACACAACCCATAACATGAATCTAGGGTCTACCAAGAAACAAGTTATATTGAAATTCCCCCTCCAAGATGTAAAACAACTCTGGAACTATACGGGGCCCACATGAACATGGAGGATGATAGTGCCAAGTGTAGAGGTGATAGCATCATTGAATGAACACAACATGATAGGATGTTTATGCATGTAATTTTTAGGTATGCACATTTGAGTGAATGCATGGGAGGAAATGATATTAATGCTAGTGCCCCCATTGATCATAACATGTCATACATGTATATCATCGATGTGGATAGAGATGAAGAGAGCTAGATCTGGGTCATCGGTTTGGTGTGGTGTGATCTCTTCATCTAAGAAGCTAAGGGAGGCTACCTAGTGAGTAGGTGGAGATGCTAGATGAAGGTGGTAATTTGGTGAGAGAGGCTACATGATGGGGTGTAATAATGGATGCCACGGGTGTAGGGTCATTAGGTAAGACCTTAATAGATTGAAGAACCTCCATGAGATCTTGACGATGGGATTCTGAGGTTTGGATGAGGTCATATAGGGACATCTTGAGGGGGGATTGGTGTAATTGTTTGAGCATCACACGGTGTGTAACCCTATTGGAAATAATATATGTGGGTCCACGGATAGTGACTTTAGGTATGGGTGTAGATGGTATGTTGGGTATAGGATTGGTTTGTGGGTCGGTTGCCTTTTCCTTACATTTATTATTCTTAGCATAGGTAACAACGTGGATCATGTTGATCGAGGTGGGGAGGTAGGTGAGGTAGGTGAGCCATGAAAATTATAGTGGTAAGAGGGGAAAAAGCCAAGTGGCGGGAAGTAACCTTATGAGATGAATTGAGCACACCAAAATTTAGGTGGAGGTTTGGTGAGTTATCGATGCAAACCATGTTAATTTTTAATCTTGGGGTGGCTCTAAGACTTGTGGAGGTGGAGGTCTTGGTCACTAAGTAGGAAATGAGGGAAGCACTGTGGGAATGGGTGATGGTAAAATGGGGTCCTCATCGTCAAAGTTTTCTTCGAGAGGACACAATTAGATAAGAACAGTTTTCAAAGCCTTTCATCTCTCCACATCATGCCCTAGAACATGATGGTAGGCACAAATTTGGTCTCGTCAAACCCCTTTGGTTTGGGTTTGAGTGGGTCATAAGGTATTAGAGGTGGTAATGTGATGGTACAAGTTTCAAGGAGGCTAGTTAAATTTTTTGCATAGGATCTCGCTAGTGGATCGCAATGGGAAGTGAAAGTGGGTTTGGGTGTAGGTGCAATTGACTATAGAGGAATGGTATTTGCATGAGGGGAAGTGGATCGAGCCATGGTTTTAGGTGCTGGTGTGGTCTTGGGTGTTGGTCGTGTTTGCTTGGGTAGGGGTATGGTAGATGAACTGGAAAGAGAATGTGTAGTTGGTTTGACTACCTTATTAGAGGGTAGTGGATTTTTGTTTTTAGGTTGGACCTTCTTGGGTAAAGGTGATATGGGTGCATGAGATCTAGAGGGAAAAGTAGATGGTGGAAGAGGACGAGTTATCCGAGGGGATAATTGAGGTGTCTTGTGAAGGTAGATTTTGCAAGTCATTCTAGAGGTGTGAGGGAAAGAGACTGAAGTGTCATGGGTAGTGAAGGAGTGATCGATGGTATTGGAGGTATGGGTGGTAAAGATGTTATAGGTGTGGGTGGAAGTTGTGTTGAGCACTTGGGTATGTTAGAGGTTTGTGAGAGCATAATGGGTTGTTAAATGTTTAGTTTATCGGAGGGTGGAGGTTTCTTAACCATCTTTGGAGGGACAAGGTCCTAAGATGGATGAAAGGGGTGAAGGTGATGAAGGTGTAATCAGTGGTGTTAGGGTATGAGATCTATGGGATTGATTCTTCTGTTTGGGTGCTAGATTAAGCTTGGTGTTGGCTTTGGAGGATGTAGCTAAATCTAATTTGATGGGTGGATGAGTAAGGCTGGCGGTTGGGATGACCCCTAAGGTAGTAATAGGTTTAGGCAAGGAAGATGATGTAGGTGTGGGTTTGGATTTAGATGCATGTTGGGTTATGGGTAGGGGTGTGAGTTGAGCCATGAGTGGTATCGTGGTGGAATTTGTGATAGTTGTGGTTGTGTTTGGTTTGATTGGCTGAAATATTTTTGGGTAGATAGTGGAAGTGTCAGCAAGTGACATCTACATTTGTGTTGAGATAGGAAGTAGAAGACACCCCCAAAGTAAGGTTCTATCCACATAATCTAGGCAATCAGCTAGGCATGAAAAAGGCACTGTTGTAGGTAAGGTTGATGAGGATCCAATGGAAATTCCCATAAAATGTGTCTTAGAGATGGGGAATTTGCTAGATTTGGCTTCGTGGGTAAGAGAGCTGAAAGTAAGTCCACATGATCTTGGGTAGCTGATGGAGAATGGTCACCTAGAGGAAAAGGTATTTCTATTAGATCCTCAATAGGTGGAGGAGAAAATGGGTGCTCCTCTATGGGTCGGAGATGTATTGCGGGTGACAGATCTCTAGGTGGAGAAGCCAAAGGTGAAATGGTCTCGATGTTAACAAGAGTCTCCTTTATGGGTGAAGGAAGAGACGAAGAGTTCCCCTCTGTGGGTGGAGGAGTAGGTGAAGTGGGTTCAAGTGTAGGTGGAGGACTTTGGGCTTGGATTCCCTCGGTGGAAAGAATATTGGATAATTGGGAAGCAACGGGTGCATCATTAAAAATAGCATGGACCTCGTGGGTATGGATTTCATGAGTTGAGGTCTCTCTTGTTTGATCAAAAGAAGGGGCATGATTAGGAAATGGTTTCTTAAAGATGTGTAGGTTTTGATTGGTAGGTGTGTTAGGATTATCCAAGGTTAACTCACCTTTCTCAAGAATTTCTTAGACAATATGTTTGAAAGTGATTGAATTACTGTCACTATGACCCTTTACTTGATGATAGTTGTAGAATTCTTTCTCTTTATACCATGCAGGTGTGGAGCGAGAAGGATCCAAACCAGTGTGTGGTTTCATGGGAGGAAGGGTGATGGCCCTAGATTTAATGAGATTTTCTAAGATAGAAGAATAAGGCTCCCCAATTGGGGTGTATTTCTATTGTTCTCATCTGAATTGAAAAGTCTAGATAGGAGAAAGATTAGATGAGGGGCTAGCCTGATTTGATGGATGAGCTAGGCCGGCCTTGAGTACCACTACATTAGCAGTTCCCTTGGATTTTGAATAATTGTTTTGTGGTTTCAAAGAAGAAGAGGTATCATTCAAACTTGAATTTCGAGTTCTTATTTCATAGTTGGATTTTATTTTCTTCGATGGCACGAATCTCTAGCCTTCGTGCCATGGTGAATGCTTCATCAAAGGTTTGGAAAGTCTTGACCTACAGGGTCGATGAGATATTTCTAGCACAAAATCATGTGAAGAGCTCTATAAGTTCAGTTTGTGGTAGTTGGAATGTGAGTTGATTGATTAGGCTACGCCAACGAGTGACAAAATCTATGATAGATTCATCGTCGTATTGACGTGTAGAGTAGAGTCGATCATGGTAACCTTCTTAACAATGTTAATGGAGAAGTGATCCAAGAAGGCTTGGGCTACCTGATTAAATGAGAAGATAGAGTGTCTAGGTAACCCACTATACCAATCTAATGCAGGCCCAGTCAGAGACATGGGAAAGGTCCTCAGAAGTAAAGCATCATCATGGGCGATCAGATAACACCCATGTTTGAAAGACCACAAATGCTATTGCGGGTCTTCTTCACTACTGAATTGGTTAAATTTAGGAATTTCCCAATGCATGGGATATGGGTGGATAGGAATGGATGGGTGGATAGGCTCATTACAAATCTCATCGTAGGTGAGAGTGTTACGGGAGCTAGAAACCGATGCTTCCAATGTTTGCATCTTGTCCATCATTAACTTGATTAGGTCGTTGGTAGGTTGTGATGGTTGGGTGACTACTGTAGTGTAAGAGGGTTGGTGTTGGGCATATAACGGGGGTGACATTCCAGTATATGGTGCTGCTGTATAGGTAGATTGAGAAGGAGGGAATGAAATAGGGGGTACGTACCCAGAATGAATGATAAATGAAATAGAAGGATGCTGATAGTACTTATATGGAGGTGGAAGGGTCATGGGACCCTAGTGGAAAGAACAACATTTTGAAAAGGGGTAGGGATCACTTGACACGGGGGTGGCTGTGTAGCTATGGGTATATGTGAAACAATAGGCATGGAACGAGTTATGTTTTGGGTGGTTAGTGAAGGCATAGTGGATGTGGCGGGTGGAACATATGTGGTAGATGCGGCGATCATAAGCTGGTATGGGGCCTAGCTATAAAAAGCTGGGGGGAAAGGCAGGTGTGGGTAGTTTGGAGCTAGAGGAGGTTACAATGAAGTAGGATCGAGTGTTGGAGGAATATATATGGGCATGCCGTATATCAACCGAGCTGAGGCATCTCGAGTGGATGAGTGGGAAAGATAAAACTACAAGGTGAAAATGTTTTATTCAAGGATTCGTGTGCACTCCTTGTCTCCTATGGCGATAGTGATAGGTTGGGTAGGATCCATGGGTGATAAAATAAAAGGTGGTGAAGGACTAGGTGGGAGTGGTTGACAAATGACATGGAATATGAGGGCGTTTGCTTGGCTTGGGTCAACACCATGTGAACAAGCACTGACGTGGCAGGACTACTTTCTGTAAATGACATAAAAATATAGCAGAGATAGGATAAATAGGTGGTGGTAGGTGAATTGGGGTTAAAATTTCAGTTGGAAAAATTACATAGGATAACCGATGCCGGTTAGGTTAGATTAGCGCTAGTCCTGAAGTAAGCTGCGGTTGTTCACTATGGAAAGTGGATAGTTGGTCAAAACAAGGTAAAAGGCCAATACTTTGCCAAGTATGTAAGATGTTGATGGAATTACTAGGTCAGTGAATATGATAAGAATAATAGAGACTCTGAACAACACGAAGGAAGGAAGCGGTGTCCTTTTGGGTGGGTTGACCAAAACAATAGTAAAGCTGATGTTGGTTAGGTAAAGCGATGATGGTCGAAGGTAACCCAAGATAGTCACTGGACCAACACGGTTACAATGAAATTGAAACATCAATGAATAAAATCTAGTTGTGAGTTAGAATTAGATGTGGAAAAAAACCTAAAATTCGAGAATAATGAGAATATGGTCGGGAAAACTCAAATGAAACTAGAATACACCAACTATGATGAGGAGCATACAAGGGGAAATGAGAAAAATGAAGAATGAAATCCTCTCACTTTAAAATGCAAGCCAAGCGAGAAATTCTAAGAAAAATATGATCCTAAGAGTTATTTTTCTATTATATTTCTTTAGCTTATGCTATGTAAGGACTGAATCATGAGCTTTATAATAGAATTTTTGATGAGGATGGATTCTATGAAGTATGAGATCTACAAGAAGAGGTTTTAAGTTATGTTATGGCGAGGGTAGGCTGTCCTTTAATGGTCTTGGACAAAGATAACCAGTGGGGTACCCATTGTACCGTGATTATGTGATCACCTAAAGCTTCTTCCGGGTGAGATGTTGTTTAAGAATGTGTATATATTTTTAATTTTGTGATGTTTGGTAAGAATCATAGAGAGAAATAGAAAGGAAGTGCTTTTCTATGATTCGTTTGTTAACCATCAGTTGGGCGTGACTTCTATCATATAGATTGCCCTCAATTAATGTGAGCTAATGTAAATAATTAGAATGAAATGAAATAATTTTTAAACCCAAATTGAAATGTTGAATTCAATGCCACAAATAGATGAACAGGAGAAGGGATGCTCTTTCACTAATGTGATACTAATGAAAGGGAAGAAGTGTTCTTTTTAAAGCACCAAAATATGATTTCCTTTAGACAATAGAAGGAGAGAAGGTTCCAGGGGAGAAATTTTAATGTAAGAAACTTTTAGAAAGGAAAAAAATGAAAATTTTTACCTAGAAATGAAAGAATGCAAAGAACCCCGAATGGGTCCCACCGGGCGTGCCAAAATGTTTCACCTAATTCTAGATTGTTTCTTCAAATGTTGATGAAATAGATAAGGGTAAAGGGCTAGGAGGAATACTGTTAAGATGCTAGTTGTAGGTTGTTGTGTGCATATGACTTCTAGATCCACAGCTGATTGTGAGAGATTCCTTTTTTCTTGGAGGAACTACCTGAAATGGAAAACAAGACCACCAAATGAAAGTTAAACAATATATGCAGTGGACTGCCTAGCGTATGCTAGATCCGGGAAGAGTGATACTTCCTAGATGGCTGTCAATCCACTATTTAAAACAACTTAATGCTAATAATAAAGGAAATCCTATTGTAGTTAAAATGATTTAGGTATCTCATTCATCTACAATAAGCAAATTTGTTCACAACAAGCTAAGCTATGACTGAATCTAAAGGTCAAGGTCTTGGTCAAGGTACTGGTACTAGTCAGGGTGAGGTTCTGGGTGGTTTTGGGTATTTGGTGGAGGTTTTAAGCTCTGTTCTTGGTTTCTGGTCAAAACACGAGACCAAGACGGTGATACGTTATGACCAACGTCGAGTTTAGGTTAACTGGCGGTGGTTGTGGTTAACCGGCGTCGGTATGGTTGGGGTATAGGAAACTCAATAAGAACTTGAGGTGAGGATAGATCTGAGGCTAGATGAAAGTGAAAGGGAAATGGCAAGGTTCGTGTGGGTCTTAGGTACGCACATGAATGATTAAAATCTAGATATGGGTAGTTCAAGGGTGTGGGTGAAGGGATGGTCAAGTTTTCATGGAGGAAAAATGGTGGGGGAATGGAAAGGGGAGCAAAAACTAATAACAAAAGTAAAGAGTCTACTTAAATGATAATGAACTAGTGTTGGTTAACAAAAACTTACCATTCGTATGAGCTTGATGTCTAGTTAGAAATGGTGGGTGATCAAATGGATGGAACTTGGTGTGGTACTAGCGCTTCCCGATGCTCCCATGAAGGAAAATGGCTTTGTGGTTGCTTCAGGTGTTGGCTATGGATGCTCTGATGTGTGTACTAATGTTGGTTTTGCTTGCATATAGCTCTAGTTTCATCACTTGTTCTCAGAAGATGTACCAACCTCTAAACAATGTGCCAACCTCGAAATAAGGTTTTTGGGGTTAAATGGTAACCATTGTGGTTCTGGTTCACTTGTGGTAGTTTAGGGTAACCAACATCGGTTAGGGTGAGATTTCCTAGGTTTTCTAAAATGGGTAGATCCCTTTGATTTTCTTGGATCTCGCTCACTTTTCTCCATGGATTAGAATGGAAGCTTCCTTCTAATGGATGGGAATGTGGTTAGAGGGAATATAGGCTTTGATTTTTAGGGTTTGGGTAGGTCTTAGTTAGTTATGGAAACATACTAAGAATAGGTCTTAAGGTGAGGTGGCTAGATGAGGTGTCTAGGTGAGGTGGATATGTGGGCATTATCCCAATTAGGATGTTTAAATAATAAATATTCTGAGGATAATGAATAAATTTATCTAAATTAATAAAATTAATATTAGAGTGAGATGAAAGGGGCCATGGTTAAGTGAATGTGTTCAAGGTGTTTGTTTGACGAGGGACCAAGGGGAGTGTGACCCAATTTTTGTGTCTACAAAGGTCATACTGAGACTCACCTACAAATGCATGGAATAAATTAGAAACCGTGTATGAAGGAAGTAGGTTGTCTAAGATCATTAAACTAGTTTAGAGATTTTTATGACACTCATGAAGGGGGATGAGAAAATAATCAATCACCTAGCTAAAATTAAGAACTTTAAAGCTTAGTTGGATGGCTATAAGCTGTGAATTATTTCTAGATAAGATTTTTTACTTCATAATTCAAATAAATATTCATGATAAATTCAGAAATTACATCTCAATTATTAATTATAAGAATTAGAATGAGAATGATTTGCTTGATCTGGACACTTTGTCTTCTTTGTTGATTCAATAAGAGAGTCATGATTTTTTTATTTAAAATAGATTGCTTCTCAAGATTTGTTCTCACAGAATCATAAGTCTACTCATAATAATAATAATAACAATCATAATCAGAAGTCTAATATCATATCTAGATTTAAATCAAATCCTAAGACTAATTATGCTAAGAACAATAACTTTAAAGTCAAATTTAATGGAACTTGTAATAAGTGTGGAAAATTTGGGCATAAAGAGTCTGATTGTAGGGTGAAGAATAAAAACTTATCTAGGAATGCCAAGAACAACAAGCCTAATAATCATAACAAAAAAAATCAAGCAAATGTGGTTGAGCAGTCTATTGCCCTTTATACTACCCTTTCAGCTTCAAATGAAAATGAATGGATTCTTGATAGTGGTGCCTCTAGGCACATGCCTTGTACTTATGGTATCCTCTCAAATGTAGCTAAATTTGAAGAGAATATCTTCTCTAGGATATTTTAATGCCTTTAACTTGACTTTTATCTATGATGACTTTTATTAAAGAAGGTTAAAACATTGACAAGTGATTTTGTCTTAAGACGGTGTACTCTTACGACTTATGAAATCATGTTTGTAGTAGGTAATATGTTATCTATGGAAATAGGTTTTTTTCTTGATTTAAAGGATGTAACCCATGTCTATTTGTGCATAATAATTTACTACATGGGATTGGGAAATTGACTTTCAGTTTTCATAATTTATAAGATTCATAACGACAATACCTTGGATCAATTCCATTGATCCAAAGTATGTTTTTAAATTTTCATTTTTTTATTGGTGTCCAATTTGGATAGATGTAAGAATTTTGGACCTTGAATGTGTGAAGGCAAAGTGAGTGATCCTCTCCTTAGATCTCTTCTTTGAATCGGAGCAGGGTTAACATTTTGGTTCCTCTTTTCTATTTATGTTATAATTTTAAAGGAGCTTGTGAATTATTTTCACCATGTTCCTTAAATTTGGAATCTTATCCTAAAGGAGTAACCTAACCTAAGTTACTAAGTTTATTGTTATTTAGGTGATTAATGAACCTAAGATTAAAGACTTACCTATGGACCTTTGTTGGTTCCTAAATTAATGTTGAACCTAACTAAGGGAATAGATAACCTAATGGGTACTATGGAATGACATGCGAAGAGGTAAGTGGGAGGAAGAAAATCCTAGGAATTAATGGCAAGTTATTAAGCCCTTATCTCTTTTTGCAGCCAAATTTTGCAAAGGCATTTGGAAAATTTAGGCGGATGAATTGGCATCTTCGTAAAAGTTTTGGATGCATGTATTTTTTTTAAATAATTCTTCACCAAATTTGGAGATGGCGGTGGCAGGAAGGTAGGAAGGACTGAAAGTCTTACTCTACATTTAATATTTTTGAAATTGGTGAAAGCGCCAAGGAAGACGATAGAGGGTTTGGTTTTGTTTATTCATTTGGTTTGGAGCTTGAGCTCTGCATGTGGTTGTTTTTTGAACCTCCAGTTTGATTCTTGCATGTAATTTAGTTGTTCATGAGTTTTTCTTCTTTACATGGTGTGGAGGGAAGGAGTTAGCACTAAGAAGCTACGAGGAGGAGTTGGAGGAAGTTTTTGTGTTGTTTGCATTTCAAAGAAGGATTAAAGCTCTCGCTTAGATATCTTTGTGAATCGGTGAAGGAAAATCACCTGTAAGGCATGATAGGCTATATCCATTAAGTTTTATGCTTTTATCTAAATGCTCATAAAAACAACTCTTCTCTTAGGGAATAACTGGATTTCTTGTTGATGAGATTATTTTTCTTACGGATTTTTGTGTTGTTTTAATGGTGTAGTTTATTGACCTTGTTTGGATGATGGAAAGTATGTTACGGGTTTTGGTTTTCTTTTTTAGATAGCTAGGTTTTGTTTTAAATATTTCTCTTAGGCTTGAAAACAAATCCAAAAACCTATATGAGTTCATAGTTAAACTATTTAAACCTTGTTGGTATTTTGGTTTTCTTAAACTCAGGAAATCTGGGTCTAATCGACCTTATTACTTCACCATTGATAAAATTCAGTTAGGAAACTTTTGGAATTTCTGGTTATTGTTATGATCCTACATAACTCCTTAAATGTAGATTCGATGGTTGTTCTTAACATTTCCTTTTTGTTATTGAATGAAGAATTCAAAATGATAAGCATGTCTAAAATCTTATCGTTGTCCGTGATTTTGTGATTCGGTTTTTGTGTGTATTCTTCTTGTCATATACTTTTTGAGTCTGTGTGTGTTTCAAAAGGATAAATTATTGTGGGTTTTGATTCGTAATCAATTTAACATCTACATGGCCTTGCATAAGTTCTTTCGGTTATTATTTTAAGACCTAGAAAAGAATACCTCGTGTTAATATCTTGAAATGAATAATTATTTTTATGAAGTCTAATTTTGGAAGCAAGTAAGGGGATATGATATATTTTTTCTACTCATTTGGGTTTTTGGGTAACCAATGAACTTGTGGAACTTGGTGCTAAGAAGGGAAAATCTCTTTTGAGTATTAATTCTTGTAGTTTGTTATTGTTGTTACCACTGAAATTCTTGACTCTTTTTATCGACCTTGATTTGACTTTTTTTTTTGGCATGTTTTTAGACCTCTCAAGCCAAGACACTCATTTTCAGTTATTTCATAACTTAGGAAAATGCTTTCTTCGTGAAAATGGAACTCGGCTCCTATTTTGGTTATATCGTATTGAAAAATTATTTTCCTTTAAGGATCGAGTTATAGAAAGTCATGTTTGAGACTTATCCTTTTGTTCATCTCTTTCTTTCCTCTTGGAGTCTTTTGAGTAAATGAATTACATGTTATCATAGTGGGAATTGAGGCTATCAAAACCATCTCCTTGAATGATGAAAGGTAATGTAATGTTGTCACTCTTCATTTATTTCCTTTCTTCTAGATTTTTGTGTTCATTTAATTCAAACCCGGAGTAAATCTCTGTTTGGGATTTGTATTTGAATCATTAGTTAACTGACCTTTATCATTATAGGTTCTTGGTTACTATTAACATTTAATCTACCTTGAAAAGAAAATGTCAAAGTGGTCGGTTTTTTTGTGAAAATTCCACAAGGCCCGAAATATGAATTTTGGACTTCGTATTTTGGATATTTTCTCTTTCAGAGTTTAATGACGTGAGTCTTTAAAATTGTGTTTCAAATTTTCAAGTCCAAAACCCCGAAAGTATGAATTTTGTACTTTGGGGCTTTTGGGGTTCAAAGTTATTACTATTTAATTGGCAACTATTTAACCCTAAGTTCGAAGTCTGAAACCCTAAAAGTCTAAAATTTTGGACTTTTGGGCTTTTGTTTTCGAAACTTTTGGCCCCATTTTGGTTAAAATCCCTTTCGAACATTCGAAGTCGAAAGTCCAAAAGTCCGAATTTTGGGCTTTGGGTTTCGGAATTCTCTAAGTAATTTTTAGGATTTTTGCTTATGGACTTTGAAAGTCTTAAATTTCAGACTTTTAGACTTTTAGGTTTCAGAAATTTTCATTGCCAATTCACATTTTCATCTCCCAATCTCTAAAATGAAACCCCAAAATTTTGAAATTTTAAAATTTTAGACTTTTGGGTTTTGGAATTTCGGAGTCCTTCATGCATTTAATTTTTCACCAACCCCGTACGGATCAGATTTTTTCCATTAATATCAGGTTTTCTATTTAAACTTGGTTTTTACTCGTCATTTTTACCTGACACATTTGCTCTGACATTCCATTTTCTTGTACCTTTCAACATCATTTTTGAGGTATTTTATCTTTGTTATTTTCCTTTTGGTTTGAGATCTCTTATTTTCATTTTTGTTTGTTTTCTTTGGTTCCTCTTCTGTGTACCTCTTGGAATGACAAGCTCATTGCCCACCATGTTTCCACGTTTTGAGTTTCCATAGGCATTCAAAGTGTTCAAGGGAGCTCCTCAAGTTCTCCATTTTTTCCTCTCAGTACTTTTTGGGATTTGGAGATCAACATTGTTTGGTGATTTTCTTCATAGATTCGAGGAAGGGAGGTACGTTTCTATTTTGGAACTCTTGATTTTGACTTGGCGGAAGTTTCCATTTTGTAAAAAAATTCAAACCTTTCTTTGAGAAAATGTTTTCGGAACTTTCTTTTGGAATTTTTTTTCGAAACCTTTCTTTGAAGAAATTTTTCAGAAATTTCATTTCAAAAATATTTTTGGAACTTTCTTTTAAAGCTTTTCTTTAGAGATTTTTTTTGGAAATTTCATTTCGGATTTTTTTTTGGAACTTTAGAGTTTTTCTCTTTAGGACTCTTCAGTTCAGGTTTTTGGAAGATGATATTTTTAGGAGTTTGGGACCTATCTTTCAGAGTATTGCACTTCGAGTTTCAGACTTCTCTTTTTTCAAGATTTTTCAACTTCGGCTTTCATTCGACATATAGAGCTTGATGTCTACTTCTACATCAAAGGGAAAAGAAAAGATGAAGTATTCATTTCTTGGAGTTGCTCCTCACTCCTACCTATCTTCCGACTTAGGGAATATAAGGGACACTGACCTAGGACAAATCAATTTTCTAGATTTTTGGGAAAGAGTAAAGGTTTTGAACAATAAATAATGGATGCGGAGCCATCTATGACAGTGGGCTTGCCCTTGCTGCTAGTTTTCCTTTATCCATTTATTTCCCAGAATTTGTTTTAGTCATGCAGACCCACTTTGACAAAGAATCCATGTCAGTCAAAGATGATGATGATAAGGTGGTAATCCATTTGGACCTAGACTTCTTTGAAGATCTGCTCAAACTTCTCGACATTGAATATTACACCACAATTTTTCCAGAGTTAGCAGTGGAACATTGGGACAAGGAAGAGGAAGTATGCACAAAAATCATGATGAAAACTTATCTGGCCAAGAGCTTCGCCAAATTACCCAAAACCATGCATCGGTCAAATTTTATTCAAGAGGTCAGTGACCTTATTGTGCTACTAAGTAGAGTTTCAGGTCTCCCTTCTACAAAGGAATTCTAGGAATGGATGTTCTTGTACATCGCTACCATTAAGAAGAATAATGAGTTTATCCAATGGGGGAGCATATCAGTAGCTCCATTTTTATCAATTGAGCAAGGTGCTTTCCACAAATAATTTCTATATGACATCCTTCTTGGTTTATGTGGTTGTTACTATGGGAGATTTCTCTAGATTGAATACTAAAGGTATTCACAACACCTCCCAAATCTATGATTTCTATCCCCAACTCACACTGAGTGAAGGGAGTAAGCATTTTCAAAGGGTCAATGATGCCTTCTTTGTAGTTATCCTCTACCATTTTGACAAGGAATTATACAACCAAAGGATTTCGACAAAGCCTTCAAAGAGGTACATGAGTGGGGAGCCATCTATTTATAGTTCCCTACATTCACTTACATTTGGGTTCCAGGATTTATAGGTGCCCCCAACAAATTGCCAAGGTGCCCCACTGATAAATGGGTTCTACTGGAATTGGTCCAACAATTGTTGGATTATCATCAAATTCAAAACAAGCACCACAAATCGGGAATGCATTTCCCTATTTCAATTAGCAGATACACTTGCCCAAATATTCATAAGGCCAAAAATGTGGATGCAGAATTGGCTGAAGTGACTTTGCGAACCTTTCATCCATAAACTAATTTCGATTATTGGGGTAAATTTTGAAAAAAATTGGTCTAGTGTGCACGTGCCCCAATTGGAGGATATCTGGATTCATTGTTGGGATGAATACATCATGCAACAATGGTATTATGAAAGGTTGACCTTGGATGAGGTTTGGTAGTTTAGTTTGGTGATGTCCCAAAGGAGGCACAAGATAATGATGAAGTTTTAGATGTGACATACAAAAATTATAATATTGCCAATCAACCATTGTCATGGATTAATTGGTATGTAGAGGAATGTTGCAATACAAAGGAGAGGGCGGGGCCCATTATGTAGAGAACTTATAGTTGGTTGGTTACCTTGGGAATTTCACCCAAGGGAGTAGAACAACCTACAAATATAGAGGCCCCACCAACCATGAGCCAATAAACACTCACAAAGGGGAAAAGGTTAACCCAAAAAACCCATATGACTCAAAAAATATTTCATTTGTTGTTGGTGGCTCATCTCTCTCCAAGGCTTCCATTTCTAAGGCCATGTCTCTGTAACACCTATGACAGAAGTAGTTGAATTCAGTGACTCCCCTATCATCTGCCAAGATCCATCAAATATTCTTCATCCTCCATTTTCACTTCTAATATCAGTTCCTTCCACTTCCACAATCATTTCTTCCTTCCCATATCCTTCCATGGCCCAGGTTTTCTCATCTCTTCCAGTTCTCTCAGCTAGAGAAACTATTGGGTCACCCATTTCTTCTTCACTTCCCTTAACAATTCCATTTCCCTCCACCTCATTCCCAAGCATCATTTTATCAACTCTTATGGTTGTCCTTACGTCCACCCCATCCATCATGGCCACTTCTACCCAAATATCAACTAATGTTTCTAGTACTCTTGTCATATCTAATGTTTCAGGTATCAAATCTATTGTCCCATCTTCATCAGCATTAGATATTCCTAAATGGTTGTTTAGACAAACTCCATATATAGAAAAAAAAGGTGCCTACGGAAGATGTCATAGATCTCAATATATTAGAACAAGAGGCCAAAAATTGTTTCAAGTCTGACAGTGAATCCATCTAGAGAGTGAATTGTAGAGGTTGTTACCCCATTAAGGAAAAACTAAAGAGACAATTACTACGGAAGATTATCGGATCTCTCGATTTTCATTGGGAAAATCTACTCACGAAGGATATAAAAAGATGTGCACACTTCTCTCGGGGCTCTACTAGAAAAATATGACAAAGATAAGGCCACAAAAGATGAGCTCAAACTCAAGGTCGAATAACTCACTTCATTGTTACGTAAAGTAACCCAACCAACTCCATCTACCGAAGTCTCAACTACTATGGCCATGAAAATTTCTTCTACCATCGATGAATTTCTTATCATGAGCTCGAGAAGCTAGGCCAGAAAGGGAGATCGGTAAATGGATGGATTGAACGCATATTGTAGGAAGCTAATCCCTTAATCAAGGAGGCTATCAAAATATATAATGATCTACAGGTTGGGAAGGATACTATTTGCAAAATGGATGAGGCTTTTTCAAAGATAATAATAATATGAATTTAAATTTGGAAACATGGAGTGAGATTAGAGAAGAATACCCCAACTTTCTCCTTTAGGAAGAGGTGATCGATGATGCCTCAAAGTTATTTGAATACCAAAAGGCCATGGAATTCTGTGCCAAGTATTGTAGGATTTGATTAAGAAATTGGAAGATAAATGAGTAGAAATCATGGATGCCCTGAATGACATCTCAGAAGAGTTTGATATTGCTAATTGAAAATTCTTCAATGAAAACATCGATGCTCTTCTGAAGATCAAATTAAGAAAATTTCAAGGATTTGGTGAAGCACGATGATGAATTCACCAAAACTTTCAATAGTGACTCCATTAACGATTGGTCTTGTGCCAAAATTTCATAAGGAGGATGAAGAAAGTTACGAATAAAATTTGAAGAGTGCCAGCCAAGATCACAAAGGAGATTGAGATGGCATATGTAGTGAATCACTACGCATGTGGGCCTAGAGATGAAGAAATTCAAGGAATCATCAAGTGCTTCATTGAGTATAAGCATCGAATGGCTGTGTGGGAAGGAGAACAATAGAAACTTGTAGGAGAGGAAGGTGTAGTTGAACCAAGCCAAAGCTGAGCAGCCATGGAGGGTCAGATCCAAGCTCTGGATTGGTCAAAGTTGTAGGGTTGACTAATTCAAACCCTTGTAACAAAATTTCTATTTTCATGGGAGAATGTTCCCTTAATTTAATGACAATTTTTTTATAGAAAATGTTAGTTAAGGGCCCAACTGTAATGGCTCAGCCTAAGAACTTATAAATAGTTGATGCTTCAAGGTAGTAGATATATATTATTTTTTGAGTGAGGTTGCTCTTCAATCTTGGAAGAGTGCTTCAAATAATTCTAAAAACCTTTTAATTAAATTCAGAGTTACACCTTGTAATTGGGAATATGATTTATTGTCTTGAGTGGTTGATCAGTGCTTACTTTGTGAATATATGATTCCTTAGTGTGAGTGGTGATCTTACCTTTATTTCAGGTTATCTATTTCATGTTGTGAATGAGTAATGTGATTATCTTTTATATCATTTGTGAAAATATTATTTTCCTTCTGTTGTTAAAGTTGCATTATCATTATTCGTAGTTGCTGAAATAGATGTTTGACTAGTGCATGTGTTCCTTTCTCTGATAAATTAACTATGTGTTGAATAAAATTTGATCTATCCTTTACGTATGCTCAATTTTAACAAAGGGAATGTGTTTTCTTAGTCTATAGTATTCTATACCCTCTCTAAGTTACAATAGGTGAAGTTGATTTGTGGCGCACACACCCTCTTCAAATTAACCCTTCCCAAGTCTGGAAATACCCTTTATATGGTGCATCACCATCTCTAGTGTAGTTTCTATTCTATAAATCTCTTCCCTAAATCCCTATGAAGATGTTAGCATAGGACTAGATAGCCTTTTTATCACACTAGGAGTAGTAAAGCACTTAGTTTAGGAAGAGGAAGTCGTCCTTCTCCGGAGGTTCACCTCGATCCCAAGTCCCATAACTTGAGAAGTGATCCCATGTGTCCCAATCACACCGAACATCTTGTGCACATTCGGCAATTCAAGGATGTAGTGATTTAGAGAAAACAATTACTTAATGTTATCTTTTAATCATTCAAAGAGTTGTGAATTTTGTAACTTCTCTCTCTCTCCTCACTTTAATATTCTTTCAACTTTTGAAACTTGGAAGTTGTTTTCCCTTCTCTAGTTTGTTGTGTTTATGTAACTTCTTGACTATTTAAAAAGATTGAATACAAAATGTTGTTAGGCAAAGTATAGCTAGAGTTAAAAATATTTGGATGGATTATTGAGTTTGGTTTGAAAATATTTGAATGGATTATTGAGTTGGTCTAAATCATAAACTTAACCATTCTACTCACTTAAAGTAATGATAGAAATGGTGCATATTTTTAGGATGTAAGCTTAACTTGTTTTATTGTTAAAAGGAACCTTATTTTTATTAAGGTCTAATGTAGCTTGTTTTGGATTTTAAGTGGAAATTGGTTCCTAATTTTGAGCTTGAGTATTAGGATATAATGAGGACACATTAAATGTTACGATGATTTGGATTATCCTAACTTAATTCTTATGATTTTTTATTTGATTGATGGCATCTTAGACTTTAGGATGAATGTAGGTTAATGAAATATTTGGATTGAAATTAATGTTATAAATGTTTCACCGATAAGTTATGCCTAAAATATAGTTTAGGTAGTTACCTTCTTTTGATAAACATGTTTAATTGAGTGAGGAAATTAAAGTGAAATACAAGAAAGTAATAGTGATGATCGGATGAATGTTTATTTCTCTTAACTCACCGTTTAAATTCTTTTGATAAAAGGAAAATAGGAAGGAAGGATAAAGTTTTTTATTTCATGACCTAACCTTTTTTATTTGAAGCATATCCCTTTCTCTCTATTTTAATTGAAATTGTAATCTTCATTTTTGGTTGAATATTTCCATTTTTTCTTTCCTAGAATGTTTCATAACAATAGGTTTATTTTTATGAAATAGTTAGTTAAAAGCACATTCTTTTAATGATTTAGTGTTTATCATGCTTAGTTTAATAAAATAACTTGTGTAGCAATTTTGCGAGATGGACTACGGAAAAGATGAAAGAGAAAAAATATTTTAAGTTACATTTTTTTATTTTGAAGAATAAATATTTACTTTGATAAAATAAATGGGGGTTCATTACTAAGATGTACTTGATGAAAAAAAAGAATGTGTAATGAGAAAAGAATAGGTGATTTTGTTTTCACATTATGTGATATATGTGATGTTATTTGGAATTTTGATGTATGAATTGTTTAGAATTAGTAAATGTATCACTTTTCCTAATAAATAAAAGATGTTTGAATTTTGCTAATACTTATAAAAGGACTTTATTGGCTTGAATTGGGCTGAAGTGATAAGTATCACTCGATTTAGAAAGGTAGTTCACATACTTAAATATTATGTAATGGTTAGGATAGGAGTTAGAGTTGTTGATTGGAAAGGTTTCTCTAGATGGGATGTAACTTATAAATTAATAAGCTCATAACACTCTATCATTACAAAGGGTTTCTAATTAATTTACATGGATGTATGTGTTTTAACCTTGTTTATAATTCTACATATGTAATTTAGATTTATTATGGACAAAGGAATTTTGTTTATCCTCATTGGGCATTAGCCCATGAAATAGGAAAAAGGAAAATCCCTTGAGGGTATACATTAAGAGTAAGGCATGATCTTACTTAGATGTAAATAAATAAAAGGTGAATGGATGCAAATGTGCTCCTTTATGTAGATTTCCTTAGTCTAATTAATTTTTTAAATTAATTATCTCAATCACCTTAATGTCATTTTTTTTAATATTGGTAAATAGTTTTTGAAAGGGACTATACCCTTGTGTAGCATAAAGGAGGCCTAAAAGCCTGAATAAAGAGAGAGGAGCTTGTAGAGTTAAGGCGTAAATCAAAGCACAAAGGATGATGACATTAAGAACAAAGAAGAATTTAATATAACACAACGAGACTTAAGTTAAAACAATGGCAACAAAAGTTGGATAAGCCACATGCCAAGAAGCGGTAGTAAAACTGGACTACTTCTTGGCCGCTTGATCAATACTCATCTTTACTTTTTCCAAGCATGTACATACCAGCGTGGTCATATGAGCAAAGCATCCGTCTTATCGAGCTCCTCTCTGGTTCTTTTACTCTCTTTCTCATTGCCCCTATGGAGTAATCGGGACATGACCGAGATGCGAAACACTTCTTGCATGACCTTCGATGAATTCCTCTATGTGCCCCGAATGCTGCAATATTATACTCATGCCTAGTCTTCGTCTTTTAAAAGCGGGAGTCTATCTCCTATTTTTGTATATTTCATCTTCATTTGGCTATTGTCAATGCTCCCTTCTCCCTCAATGCTTTTTTGCCTTTTTGCTTAGCAAGATTTTTTTACCTCATCCTTCCATGCAATTTAAGCTTGTAGCCTCTAAGGCCTCCAATCTTCTAGAAGGGTTATCCGTTTGTGCCGCTGGGGGCGGCACTACTAATGTTCAGCAGATCACGAGCAATGTCATCCAAAGGTTCATCCCCCTCGGCCGATAGACTCAAGGTTGAGTCTCCTAGAAGCCCGGTGACACGTTTAGAAGTAGAGCAAGTGTGGGTGGCAAAGATGGGCAGCAGGCCAAAAGAAGGAGAAGCATGAGCGGCTGCGTGGGGGCATCGGCACCTTGTTTTGAGGGTAAGGTATAAAAGCGAGCGGGACCTCGAAAGGGAGACGATAAAGGCAGCATGTTGAATCTAAGCCCAAAGCCGGCGGGGAGGAAGGAGGAGAGGGGAATTTGATAAGGAAAAGTGCTTGTGAATAAGCTAAATAAGCCCTTGGTGAAGGGAACCGCCGGGTATGCTTCGGAACTCCAAAATGGAGCGCTCAAGAGAGTTTGCAGATAGTAGGGGGAAGCAAACCAACCTACTACACACTGCGAAAGTGATTCAAAAAGACAAGGTGCTTGCAGGGACGATATAACAAACCTGCCTTTTGAGGATATGTAGCGAATCATCATGCGGGTGACTTCATCATACGGAGAAGAATGTGAATTAACAAGCTCCGCGGTGTTGAATATAAGCTTCTCCTCCTCCTCCACAAATCTTCTCTCTTGACCTCTTTGATAACCCTCTTGTTGAAGAAGCGGTATCCTTCCAAGCCGAGGCCGGTCGCGGCTATGAGTTCGTCATTAATAAGAATCTTCGCCCTCCATAGTCGACCATCCTCTCATTCCACTCCTTGGCAAAGCGAAAAACGAGAGATGCTTTGATCATGCCTTGCACTCTCTCCACAAAGTTGGTGAATCCGCCAATACTAAGAATGTTTGAGAGAGCTCGGTGTTATCTTTCTAGTTTTGGGAGTGCGTTGCGGCTCAAGAGACACGTTGAGGCCCTCCCATCTTCACACTAGAGATTTTCAATACAGGAAAATTTTCAAAATACCTGTGGAGGGCCTGAGAGTGGTTCGTTTCTCACTAGACTCCATCTTTGAAGTGCATAAAAATGGGAAACATCCATTGGTCCTTCCCATGCTCATAATTTTAAAGGAATTCGACTCTGAGTTCTGAACATGTGAGTCGCGCGTGAAAACCCTTATCCTGTACTTTCACCTTGTAGTTATCTTCGGTTTTCAAGCGGAGCTTGGCAACCGAATATCAACAGCGATTGTACTTCCGCGTCTTTGTTTTTAAATTTAGACAACTCCACTTGAAGTTCCTAAACAAAATCTTGCTATCATTTTCAGTAGATATCATATGCCACGCCAAATAAACTAAAACAAAGACACTCATTGTGGAAGAATTTATGGATTTCCTCAAAGATTAAAGCATATCTTTCCAGAGAGAATTTTAAAAGGATCGCATGTATGACATAATTAAAATAATGATTAGGAAATCATTATCCCAAATAGTGAAATTTAAATTAATGCCATAATTGGCCATACGATGAAAGTTGGAAATTTGTTTCCTTCCCTGTAAGTATTATGACCTCAAAAAAATGTAGGAATATTCTCTTGAATAGATTAAATTTTTGATAAATTTGGGAGAGAGGACCGAAGCGAGTTAATAATGCAACGAGGAGTCCCCTTCATAATGGGTTACGGATATTTTAGCAAGTTTCTCAAAAACCCCGAGAGAACAGATAAAACCTTGCAAAATGATTGGTTTAGATTCCATTTTTCCAAGCATATGCAACATTTGTTTCAAATTACCTTTATGGTCCCGTATTGCTCCTCCTCCAATTGTTCGGGGTTCCCCTTAGAGGCACCATCAAAGTTCAGCTTGAACCAATGTGGATTAGAGGGGATGCCATTTGACCAAAGATCTATCCACACTATTCCGGGGTGCACAATAGATCTCGCCAATTTGATAAGATGTGCATTTTTCATTATGGGAAGAGATTTCATCTTAAGGAGGTTTAAATCTTGGCCATGTCCTCTTTATGCCTTGGGAGATCTTGTAAGTAGTGAGTGTAAAAGCTTCTTATTTCTAAAAACTATATTATTTCTTTATGAGCCCTTCCTTAGTTGAATCCTCCAAATTAAATGGGATGGCTAATTTACATTCTTTTGATCACCTTAATGTTTAAAAGAGACTTAATTCATTTATTTTAAAGCATTGTATCGAGATAAATGGTAATCTAATGCAAGAAAATAAATAGTTTGGTGAAGCATATTTTATCTACTTACCTACCTCTAATAAAGTATTAAAGGTTTAACAATTTTCACTACCAAAATATAAACTTATAGCATTGATAGGTTAAAGAACCTACTTGAATCATTAATGATGTAGACATTAAATTTTAATGAAGGATTTAATATAACATAAAATTCACTTTAAGTTATGTTTATCCATTTGAGGATACTATTTCATCAATGTTGACACATTGTGCAAAGAAGGTGAAGTACCTTCATAACATGGGTTATGGAGTCCTTACAAGGTTACTATGTTATAAGTTGACATGTCTCAATACCCTTAATGAGTTTGTTCAATTAGACTAACATAAGTTCATGACGATAATTGTTCTATACCCTATGCAGGGATAGGAACATGACCTAGTGTTGGAGTCAACCCTTGATGACTTAGGATAACTAGACACACCTAATTGACGTGAGTCGATTGAGTATGTCTATGTACCCTTAGTCACCATGGGTGAAGTCACCCCACACTAGGGTATGTTTCTAACCTTATCTAGGGTTATACTTTGAATCGGTGGACTGAAAGAGATCAGTAAAGACCAATCTAGATAATAGATCAAGTGTAGTGAAGGAATTATTCCGTTTGACGAGTATGTCATCTAGGAATGTAAACATGATAAACATGTGTAAATATTTGGCCAAAGTATCGCAAGTTGTTGGTTGCGTTGTCCTATGTCACTTAGTTTAAGAAGTGAGATTTTAGATGAATATCAGTAATAGATATTTAGATAGGCTCTTAAATAGAACACTTGAGTACCCCTAATAGGGTAAAGAAACTAAGTATACTTCATATACACATTACTGAATAACATGAGAGATCGGAGTTGCACCGAGTCATGAAATGAGAGATCGGTGTTTCACCGAGTCATTATAGCTGCATATGGTTTTTTGTTATGGGATAGTTTTGCATTTGAATGTGTGTTCTAAATTATGATTTGGAACAGAGAACATTTGTACAATAAAAATTCCTTGTTTAAGATATTAAAATGGGAATGTTACATCTTGGTATCAGAGATAAAGGTTAGTTCTTGGACCTATTGAGTCCATAAATCTAATAAAAACTTAACTTTTCTTGTAACAAAAAATGGTTAGAACAAGGGGAGATGCTGCAAACAACCCACCACCAAGGTGAAGAGGAAGCTACTACCCAAAAAATTGATGAGATCCTTGCTGCCTTGTTGGACACAAGAGACCATCTGGTTTACTTGAACAACAAGTAATGGGTAATGAGGAGGAAGAAGATGTTGGTAATAACAATCAGCCACCTCCTGAGGATAATGTCAATATTGGGAATCAAGGAGTTGATAATAACAATGTTGTAAATGTTAATGCTAATGTACCCAATCAACCTAAAAATAAAAAGGAAAGGTTAGTAATTGAACTCACAAATGATATAAAAAGGATAATTCCACCTAATTTTGATGGCACCACCTTGGGGATGGAGCTGAGAATTAGCTCAGTGAAATGGAGAAGTACTTTGCAATAAGGAACTTCTTAGAGGAAACAAAGGTAGTATGGGGAGCTTATCACTTTCCCATGAGGCATCTTCCTAGTGGGACAATCACAAGGATGAATTAAATATTGATGAGTCAAGCATCACATGGGATCAATTTAAAAACTATTTTAGGAAATGATGGCTGCCAAAACTTTATTATGATCAAAAGATGACTGAATTTTAACTTAACTCAAGGAAAGTTAACTGTAATAGAGTATTGGGAGAGGTTCACTAAACTCCTCAAGTACGTACCTTAGTATCAAACTGACGAAAAGTTCAGGATACAAAATTCATTATGGGATTAAATCCTATCATAGGGGAGAAGTAGATGTTCACAATCAACCACCATGGAAGGGGTTGTAGAAAAATCCATTAGGCAGGAACAAAAATTAAAAGCAATCTCTTCCCATAAGGAGGAAATCAGAAAGAAAATTCCTAATTCTTCTTCATCTCTTGCACCCAAAAAGGGGCATGGAAGAATTTTGGTACTAAAAATAAATTTTTTGTGGATAATAACAAGAAAAAACAAGCAAATAAACATGTTGCTAATGTTGAAACAATTTTGTTAAGAACAATAATAATGGACAAAAGTCCTATGGGGGATAAAAAAAACTTTAAGGCTAGAAATAAGTTTGAACCTAAACGAGGACCTGTAGGAGGATGCTACAATTTTGCAAGGATCATTATGCAAATAAATTCCCTTTAAAGAAGGATGACAACAATCAACAACATAAGATACATGTTGCAAAGTTGATAAACAAGATGAAAAGTAAGTTACGCCTATAGAAGTGCTAGGTAAGTTATTTGGTATACTTGTTACTATATTTTTGATATTGGAGCTATTGAATGATTTATTTCTACTAAATTAGCTTCAAAACTAAAAGAAAATTAGAAAAATGATAAATCTTGGGTTGTACATTATGGGAATAATGTTGTCCACAGTTAGTAAGTGTCTTTTTGGAGAAGTCCTAGATTTACCTAGTTTTTCTACAGAAGTTGATCTTTATGTTGCTCCTTTAGGGTCTTATGATGTGATTATAGGTGTTAACTAGATTGCCAAACATAAAAAGTTGATTATTTTGAAAAGCATATTAGTTTTCTTGATGATCTGTAGAAAAACAATAAGACATCAAGGGATAAAACATGAGATTTCATTAGAAAATTGTCAGCTATGTAACTTAAAAAGGCCAAAAACAAAGGTTACACCTTGTATGTAGTAAAAATTTCTGAAATAACTAAAGAGGATAGTGATTTCTTGGGAAAATATCTATTGTTATGAAATTTCAGTGATGTGTTTCCAGAAGAACTACCTAGTCTTCTACCCAAATGGGTTTGATTTCATGATTGAGATCAAGCTAAGAACCAAACCTATTTCCAAGGCACCATATCGAATGACTACCATTTAACTGGTAGAGCTTAAGGCACAAGGTTACAAGAAATTTTTTCTAAAGGTTTGATAAGACCAAGTGTCTCACCTTGGGAGCATCGGTAATTTTGTGAAAAGAAAGATGGAACACTTAGGTTGTGTATTGATTATAGGATGTTAAACAAAGAAACAATAAAAAATAGATATCCACTTCCTAGAATTGATGATCTATTTGATCAAATGTGTGGTGCATCAATATATTCTAAGATAGATCTTTGATCTGGATATCATCAATTAAGAATCAAAGATGAAGATATTCATAAAACAACCTTTAGGACAAGGTATGAGCATTATGAATTCACAGTTTTACCTTTTGGTTTGACAAATGCACCTACAAATTTTATGAATTTAATGAATAATATCTTTCAAGAATACCTGGACAAATTTTTTCTTGTATTCTTGGATGATATTCTCATATATTCTAAAAGCATCGATGAGCATCATGAGCATTTGAAGATAGTTCTCAAAATCTTAAGAAAAATAAGATTGTATGGCAAGTTGTCCAAATGTTCTTTCTATGAGACAAAGTACACTATCTAGGACATGTTATAAGTAAAGATGGAATAGTTGTTGATCCATCAAATATATTATCGCTATTGATTGGCCTACACCTAAGAATGTACATGAAGTCAGAAGCTTCATGGGTCTTGTTGGTTATTATAGAAAATTTGTTAAGGAATTTTCAAAGGTTGTTGCACCAATAACTTCATTACAAAAGAAAGATAAGAAATTTGAGTGGAGTGGAAAATGTGAATACATGTTTAAAGATCTTAAGGATCAATTAACATCTGCACCTATTTTGGTTGTACCTGATCCAAATGGGGACTTTACTTGTAGTAACAGATGCTTCGGGGAAGGGCTTGGAGGTATCTTGTTACAAAATGAGCATGTTATAGCATATGAGAGTAGAAAACTCAAGTTACATGAACTGAATTATGCTCCCCATGACCTAGAGCTTGTTGTCATTGTTCATGCACTTCAAGTATGGAGGCATTATCTTTTAGGAGACCTTTTGAATTAAAGACTAACCATCTTGGGCTGAAGTATATTTTCACTCAGCCAAATTTGAATGCAAGACAATGAAGGTGGTTAGAGTTTCTATCTCAATATGATTTTGACATAAGTTACATAAAGGGAAAATAAAATAGAGTGAAAGATGCACTAAGTCGTAGGAAACATATTTCTGCACTTATAACCTTGAGAACTCAGTTTAAGGATGAAGTAAAAATAATTATGGAATCTGATTCATACTTTTAGCAAGTAAAAACAACACTTGTTGTAGATCCAAATGACTCAAGATATAAAGGTTTTCACTTTGATGATGAAGGAATCTTGAGATATAATAATCAAGTGTATATACCTTTGGGAAATGAGTTAAGAAATAAGTTTTTAATTGAATTTCATAATTCACCTTATTCAGGACATCCTAGTATTACAAAAATGCTTGTTGATTTAAGACAACAATATTTTTGGAAAGGGATGAAAAAGGATGTAATTGATTTTGTGACACACTTACTTAGAATGTCAGTGTGTTAAGGTTGAACATATGCATCCAATCTAGTTTATTGTACCCTCATAGCATACCGCAATATAAATGGCAAGTAATTAGCATGGATTTTGTACAAGGGCTACCAATGTCAAGAAATAAGCATGATGTTATTTTAGTTGTTGTTGATAAACTAACAAAGGTAGCACATTTTATTGTTGGTAATCTTAAGGATGATTCCCTATTTTAGCAAAAATATTTGTGCATGAAATTTTAGATTGCATGGTGTACCTGAATTGATCATATCAGATAGAGATCCTAGAATGACATCTAGATTTTGGAAAACACTTAATGCATCCTTAGGAACTAAATTGAATTTTAGTTCAAAGCATACCATCTACGGAAATGGATGGGAAAACTAAAAGAGTTAATCAAGTTTTGGAAGATATGTTATGTATGTACTACATGGATCAGCAATACAAATGGGAAGAGTATCTTCCATTAGTTGAATTTTCTTATAATAACATGTATCATGCCTCTCTGAAAATGGCACCTTTCGAAGCATTATATATGGAAGGAAATGTAGGACTCGGTCAGCTAGGATAGCCTAGAGGACAGAGAGGTAATTGGACCTGAGATCCTTACCGAAATGGAACAAAAAGTTAAAATGATTCATGAGCATTTGAAAGAAGCAACCGATAGGAAAAAAAATTATGCAGATCTAAAAAGGGTTGATAAGAAATTTGAACTTGGTGAAAAAGTCCTTTTTGTGGGTTAAGCCAAAAAAGAGTTCTATAACCTTTAGCAAGGCTGCCAAATTATCACCTCATTATGTGGGACCCTTTGAAATTGTTGAAGTAATCAATCTTGTAGCTTATCGTTTAGCTTTACCACCTGATTTATCATGAATGCATGATGTTTTCCATATTTCTCTACTTAAGAAATATGTTTTAGATTTATCACATGTGTTAAATTGGAATTCCTTATAGGTCCAAGACCAGGAATAATCATGGTTAAACCCATTAGAGTGTTGGAAAACTCATCAACTGCACTTAAGAAATCATGAAATTAGCCAATGCAAGGTCAATGGGACCAGTTTAATGAAGAAAGTGCAACATGGGAAAACCTCGAGGACATGAAAATTATTTTCCACATTTATTTGAATAGATTTGATTCTGTTGATTTATAATACTTGAAGATATTTTTCTGATTATATCAATAAATCTACCAGTTTTGGGCAGATATTAAATTCATTAGTATGAAAACAACTAATTAATGTTGAATAAATTATGGAAAATTTGGAATTCTCAATCTGGTTCTGATGTGAACTTATGAATAAAATAATTATAATTAGAATTATATTTCTTGTTTGAAATTTTGGACTAAGTTAATCATCGGGATGATGATGCTTTTAGGAGGGAAGTATGTAACACCTCTAACATGACTTGTATCTATGATGACTTCTATTAAAGAAGGTTCAAATGTTGACATGTGATTTTTCTTAAGATAATGTACTCTTATGACTTATGAAATCATGTTTGTAGTAGGTAATATGTTATCTGTGGAAATAGGTACACTATTGACATGTTTTTCTTAATTTAAAAGGATGTAACCCATCTCTGTTTGTGTAGAATAATTTATTGCATGGGATTGGGAAATTGAGTTTCAGTTTTCATAATTTATAAGATTTAGAACAACAACACCTTGGATCAATTCCATTGATCCAAGGTATGTTTTTAAATTTTCAAATCTTGTTGTCTTGGCATCTAATTTGGACATATGGAAGAATTTTGGACCTTGAATGTGTGAAGGTAGTGAATGATCCTCTCCTTGGATCTCTGCTTTGAATTGGAATGGGGTTAATAATCTAGTTCCTCTTTTCTATTTAAGGTATGTTACAAATTTTAAAGGAGCTTGTGACTTATTTTCACCATGTTCCTTAAATTTGGAATCTTATCCTAAAGGAGTAACCTAACCTAAGTTACTAAGTTTATTGTTATTTAGGTGATTAATGAACCTAAGATTAAAGACTTTACCTATGGACCTATGTTGGTTCCTAAATTAATGTTGAACCTAACTAAGGGAATGGCTAACCTAAAGGGGCCTATGGAATGACATGGGAAGAGGTAAGTGGGAGGTAATGAATCCTAGGAATTAATGGTGAGTTATTAAGTCCTTATCTCTTTTTGTAGCCAAATTTGGAAAAGGCATTTGGAAACTTTAGATGGGTGAGTTGGCATCTTCGCCAAAGTTTTGGATGCATGTATTTTTTTGAAATAAGTCTTCGCTAGATTTGGAGATGGTGGTGGTGGGAAGGTAGGAAGGACTGACAGTCCTACTCTGCATTTAATATTTTTGAAATTGGTGAAACCACCTAGGAAGAAGATAGAGGGTTTGGTTTTGTTGATTCATTTGGTTTTGAGCTTGAGCTCTGCATGTGGTTGTTTTTTCTTTGAACCTCCATTTTGATTCTTGCATGCAATTTAGTTGTGCATGAGTTTTTCTTCCTTGCATGGCATGGAGGGAAGGAGTTGGCACTGAGAAGCTATAAGGAGGAGTTAGAGGAAGTTTGTGTGTTTGTTTGCATTTGAAAGAAGGATTGAAGCTCTGTTTGGATATCTTTGTGAATCAAGAAGGTGAAAGCTATCTATCGAGGCATGATAGGCTCTATCCATTAAGTTTTATGATTTTACTTAAATGCTCATAAAAACAACTCTTCTCTTAGGGAATAATTTGGATTTGTTTTGTTGATGAGATTCTTTTTGCTTCTAGATTTTTGTGTTTTTTTAATGGTATACTTTATCAACCTTGTTTGGATGATGGAAAGTATGTTCTGGGTTTTGGTTTTCTTGTTTGGATAGCTGGGTTTTGTTTTAAATCTTTCTCTTAGGCTTGAAAAAAATCCAAAAAAATCTATATGAGTTCATAGTTGAACTATTTAAACCTTGTTGGTATTTTGGTTTTCTTAAACTCGGGAAATATGGGTCTAATCAACCTTTTTGCTTCACCATCGATAAAATTTGGTTAGGAAACTATTGGAATGTCTGGTTGTCATTATGATCTTGCATAACTCCTTGAAAATATAGATTTGATGGCTTTTTCTTAATGTTTCCTTTTTGGTTATTGAATGAAGACTTCAAAATGATAAGCATGTCTTGAATCTTATCATTTCTGTGATTTTTTGATTTTGGTTTTTTGTGTATTCTTCATATTGCAGACATTTCTGACCCTATGTGTGTTATAGAAGGATAAATTATTGTGGGTTTTTCTTGGTAATCGATTTAACATCTACATGGACTTGCATAAGTTCTTTGGTTATTATTTTAAGACCTACAAAATAATATCTCATGTTAATCTCTTGAAATGAATAATTGTTTTTATGAAGTTTGATTTTGGAAGCAAGTAAGGGGATATGATATATTGTTTCTACTCATTTGGGTCTTTGGGTAACCAATGAATTTGTGGCACTTGGTGCTAAGAAGGGAAAAATCTCTTGAGTATTGGTTACTGTAGTTCATTGTTTATTGTTGTTACCCTGAACTTCTTGACTACTCTGTCGACCTTGATTTGATGTTTTGTTTTGGCATGTTTCTTAGACCCCTTGGGCCAATAAAATTGGTTTTAGTTCTTTTAGAACTTAGGAAAATGCTTTCTTCATGAAAATGGAATGTTGGCTCTATGTTTTGGTTATATCGTATTGCATACTTCTTTTCCTTTAAGGATTTGAGTTATAGGAAGTTTGTTTTAGACTTATCCTTTTTTCATCTCTTTCTTTCCTCTCTAAGTCTTTTGGGGAAATGAATTACTTGTTATCATAGTGGGATTGAAGCTATCAAAACCATCTCCTTGAATGATGAAAGGTAATGGAATGTTGTTTCTCTTCATTTCTTTCCTTTCTTTTGGATTTTGGTGTTCATTTAATTCAAAACCTTGGTAAATCTCTGTTTGGGATTTTGGTTTGAGTCATTAGTTAACTGACCTTTGTCATTATAGGTTCTTGGTTACTTAATGTTCTCTTTTAATCATTCAAAGAGTTGTGAAGTTTGTAACCTCTCTCTCTCTCTCTCTCTCCTTTAATATTATTTCAGCTTTTGAAACTTGGTAAAGTTGTTGTCCCTTCTTTGGTCTATTACGTTTATGCAACTTCTTGACTATTTGATAAGATTGAATGCAAAATGTATGTTTTTAGGATAGTATATAGTTTGAAGTTGAAAATATTTGGATGGATTATTGAGTTGGTCTAAATTATAAACTTAACCATTCTACTCACTTAGAGTAATGATAACAATGGTGTATCTTTTAGGATCTAAGCTTAACTTGTTTTATTGTTAAAAGGAACCTTATTTTTTATTGAGGTCTGATGTAGCTTATTTTGGATTTTAATTGGAAATTGGTTCCTAATTATGAGCTTGAGTATTAGGATACCACAAGTAGGGACACATTAAATGTTATGATGATTTGGATTATCCTAACTTAATTCTTATGATTTTAGATTGATTGATGGCATCTCAAACTTTAGGATGAATGTAGGTTAATGAAATATTTGGATGGAAAGTAATGTTTATAAATGTTTCACTGTTGAGTTATGCCTAAAAGATAGTTTAGGTAGTTACCTTCTTTAGATAAACAGGTTTAACTGAGTGAGGAACTTAAAATGAAATACAAGAAAGTAATAGTGAGGATCGATGAATGTTTAATTCTCTTAACTTATTGTTTAAATTCTTTTGATAAAAGGAAAATAGGAAGGAAGGATAAATTTGTTTTATTTCATGACCTAACCTTTTTTTGATTTGAAGCATATCTCTTTCTCTCTCTTTTAATTGGAATTGTAATCTCCTTTTTGGTTGAATCTTTCCATTTTTTTTTCTGGATTGTTTCATAACAAAAGGTTCTTTTTATGAAATAGTTAGCTAAAAGCACATTGTTTTAATGATTTAGTGCTTATCATGCTTAGTTCAATGAATTGACCCATGCTAGAAATTTTTAGATGGACTATGGAAAATATGAAAGGAGAAAGACTTATTTTAAGTTACTTTGTTTTATTTTGAAGAATGAATCTTTACTTTGATAAAAAAAGGGGGTTTCATTACTAAGATGTACTTAATGAAAAAGAAAAGTTGTAATGAGAAAAGAATAGGTGATGTTGTTTTGACATTATGTGCTATATGTGATGTTGTTTGGAAATTTTTGATGTATGAATTGTTTGGACTTAGAAAATGTATCACTCTTCCCTGATGAATAAAAGATGTTTGAATTCTATTAATACTTGTAGAAAGACTTTCTTGGCTTGAATTGGGCTGAAATGATAAGTATTACTCTGATTTAGGAAGGTAGTTCACATACTTAAATATTATGCAATGGTTGGGATAGGAGTCTGAGTTGTTGGTTGGAAAGGTTTCTCTAGATGAGATGTAACTTATAAAGTTAATAATCTCATAACACTCTATCATTACAAAAGGGTTTGTAATTAATTTACATGGATGTATGTGTTACAACCTTGTTTATAATTCTACATATGTAATTTAAATTTATTAGGGACAAAGGAATTATGTTTATCCTCATTGGGCATTAGCCCATGAAATAGGAAAAAAGGGGAAAATCCCTTGAGGGTATACATTAAGATTAAGTTATCAACTTACTTAGATGTAAATAAACAAAAAAGGTGAATGGGTGCAAATGTGCTCCTTATGCATATTTCCTTAATCTAAAAATGGAAATTAATTAGCTCAATCACCTTAATGTCTAAAAGAGACTTAATGTCCCTTTTGGTTGCAAGTGGTATCGGATAAATGGTAAACTAATGCAAGAAAATAAATAGGTTGGGAAGAAGATTTTATCTTTACCTACCTCAAATATAGTTATAACTTGTAACCTTGATAGGTTAAAGAACTTGCTTGAATCATTAAGGATGTCGACATTAAATTTTAATGAATAATTTAATATAACATCAAATTCACTTTAAGTTATGTTTATCTAGTTGAGGATACTCAGTTTGGATGTTGACACATGCCAACTGTAGTGAAGTACCTTCGTAACTACATGAGTCATTACGAGGTTACTACGTTGTAGTTGACATGTCTCAATACCCTTTAGATTTTGTTCAACTAGACTAACATAAGTTCTTGACCTGATCATTGTTCTTCCCTATGTAGGGATAGGAACATGACCTAGTGTCGGAGTCAACCCTTGATGACTTAGGATAACTAGACACACCTAATCGACGTGAGTTGATTGAGTATGTCTATGTACCCTTAGTCACAAGTGGGTAGTCCCCACACTAGGGTATGTTGCTAACCTTATCTAGGGTTATACTTTGAATCACATGGACTAAAAAGATAGTAAAGACCAATCTAGATAACAGATCAAGTGTAGTGAAGGAATTATTTTGTTTGATGAGTATGTCATCTAGGAATGCAAACATGATAAACATGTGTAAATATTTGGCCAAAGTATCACAAGTTGTTGGTTACATTGTCCTATGTCACTTAGTTTAAGAAGTAAGATATCACAATCTAAATTAAAGGTATAATTAGGAATGTTGTTGAAATGTTAAGTCAAAAGGTATTTCTTGTATTTTCCTCAATTGAAAAAGAATATTTTATATTTCTCTCTACTAACTAAAGATAATCTGTAAAGTTATTTTTCTACAAGATAAGTTGTATATGAAATATAAGTTTAAAATATTTATTACTTTTGGCATTGAAGAAATGGCTGTATATATTTGATGAGATTTTATGTATGAGTCTTGCTTTTCGTCCTCTTCTAGGATTGATATTCAAATTTTTATGAAATACTTGCTCATGTAAATTTCAAAATTTTGTATGATAGTTCGGGTGAATGTTGTTGTTGGTCTACTAAAGCTAAATTCGAGAATGTGTAACTTGTGGAAGTTGCCTATGTGGTAAGCACCATGTCTAACCATGAAAAATTTTCTTGTAAAAAAGGAAATGATTATCACGGAGGAAGAATAGAATTTGATGTCATATTTTTAATTCATCAAGTACATTTATACATAATGAAATTCGTACTTATAGGTTACAAAGAATATATGCATGTTCTTGAGGAAATTTTTGTAAAGCCGCCTCTCTGGCATCTTCGAGTATCCTAAAACTTAAAATGTTCTATAAGTTTTTTTACACTTTCCTTTTGGTTTAATGGATGTAGACATTGAGGGGGAGTTCTTTCAATCCTTGATTCTCTAACTATTTTTTTGATAATGATTCTTTTGTCAAAATAGTCATGATCTCTTAGTAGTAACAAGAATATAATTCTTAGACTTAAGAGAAGTAAGAAAATGTTTTTAATGTTAAATCATAAATTTTGGCATAAAAATCTGATCATATATGACATGTCTAAGCTTAAATTTTTCTTACATGGTCATTTTATTCTATGAATCTTTGTGATCACTCTTGAATGATTTGATTATCTGATCAGCTCAATTATCTATCAAGTCTTATCTTTGTATAAAAGGCTTGGAATAAGATATATATGTTTGTTGATAAAACATTTTATTTGATTACTAAAATATTATTATATGCATATCAAATGACACTTGGGGATGCCTTTGTGTTTATATTGGAGACATCCAATACTGATTGCATCTAATAAATATTTTAGTAGTATAATATGTTGAAATTTTTTCAACATATTTGTAATGTAACATGGTTAGTTGTTAAGCATATTATTATGTTAGTTGTTATGCCTATTATGTTGTCTATCATGAATCTAACCATGTTGATGTTGTGATTGGATATGCAATTGGATTTGTGTTCAAGTTTTGATGTGGGGTCATCACTTGGAGCAGAAAAAGAGCCATGTGGCTAAAGAGGCTGCTAGTAGTGATACACATAGGAGCTAAAGGAAGGATTCCTCCTCTATGTGAAGGAAATATTGCTCTTGATAAAGAATCCAGTTCAACATAAAATATTTTGTTACTGAGATACCTTCCCAATCCATTGTGAGTTGGGAACTACTGCATGTTTTTTTCCTTTTTGGGCCTATCGAGTTGTCATTGAGGGGAGTTTATATGACGATGCCACCTCTTAACAACTTATTATAAAAGAACCGAGCTAATGTTTAAGAGTGGATCATGACCACCTTATTTTTATGTAACAAAGTGATCCTTTAGGGATTAGTTACACATGGTTGTAACATTATATCTAAACTGCAAGTATCATGAGAAAATGCATAAGACAATTCGTTGTAAACTTCCAATACTTCCTCCATTTTGTAATAAGTAAATGTGTCACTCTATGTGAAGTTACTTGTAAATCCTAGCAAAGATTTAGTTATGGGTATGCCTTAGTTTATAAAAGGATCCATAATCTGATGTAAGTCTTCATATGTAAAGCACATGTCTTACGAATATTTGTATGTGAAGATCTGTTGATTTCCTTTATTTGCATGTTGCTTTGAATCTATTATTCTTGATTCAAGGATCTATAAATCCAATTTGGCATGTATTTTTTTTCCCCACTTAACATTAAGGGGGAGTGTTGGGGTGTTAATGTCAAGTGGGGATACCATCTAGTGGACCACCACTTAAATATTAGTTTAATAATCTTAGTCAATCTTTCATAGCTTTGAAAAGTCAAGCGGTATAACCACTCACTCATCCTGTATAAATAGGATGATCCCTCATGAGATAGGACTACTTGGTAATCATCTCTTACTAATGAGCACATAGATCACTTAATATAAGCTCAATCTACTTATGCGAGTTGTTATACAATGAGACATAATTTTGCTACTATTTCTTTGTGAAACCAAGGAGTGAAGTGGAATTACTAGGGTTAAATAGTTGAATTATTAATATATAGAAAGTGATTTTTAGTGGATTTTTTTCCTTTGGGTTTCTCCACTTAAATCTGGTGTCTCTTGTCTCATTTACTTTTAGCTATTTTTATTTTCTTTCATTCATGATCTGTTAATTGTTATATGCATATGTAAACATCTGGTTAATGTCTGCACATTATAATCTATAATCCTCAACTATTTATTTGTGGATCTATAATTCTTCAATTATATCTTCCTCATTTTTCTAACAATAGAAGCACTATTAGGGAGTAGTGTAGGACTTACCCATTGACAAGGTTGCCTTGCATCAAGTTCATAAGCATCTATCTCTCCAATCCACTTTACAAAATGTGGAAACATCTCAACCATGAAATAAAGATTATACTAAGGGTCATAGTGCCTTAGCATAGGGCCAAATAATCAACAAGGAACCCTAAAACCAATCTTGAATGCTTTCAACTAGGATGTAGCCCTAGTCTACACCATATTTTCCTACATTCTTTAAACTTTCTCCTGTAAATCAATGTTCTCCATAGAATTATCAACATTACCGCATACCCCTATTCTTGAATAGATCCATATAGAAAATAATTTTTATTTTACTCATAGGGATAGGCATAATGATTTTGAATCTGATTATAAAGTTGATCTAGAGGTTTTCGAAACATCTTGGAGGTGAAGTGAATTGGTTTTGTTGTTGCTATATGAGTGAATTTCATGATGGAAATGAAGTCATGATTGCACAACTTCATGGATGGAAGAAAAATGAAATATATAGGAAGGAAAATGGATGGAAATAGATGAAAAGAAATGTCGTAAATTAGAATTGGTTTGCTTTGGATCAATAGAGTTACTAATTATGCTTAAAAGTTCTTCCAAAAGTTGAGATTCCACCAAGGAGAAAAAAACTTGATGAAATGGAAATGAATACCAGAATACACACATGTGAAATATCTAGATTTCACTCGCTAGTCCCAGCAAGCGTGCTAGAACTATTATCACCAAATCACATCAACCTCGATTTCTTAGCATGTAAGTTTGTTAAGGCAAGTAGTGTGGTGGGTAACATGGAGTTATCTCAAGATGTGGGACATTACAGTTGAGATAACTCTCTAGAGAAGGCTAGATCTTCCTAAACTAATGTAAAAATTACATCTAATGAAGGGAAAATACTATATAAGCCTTTCCTATCAATTCCAAGGACGAGGGAGAGAGGAAAATGCATGAAAGAGAGAAATCATACACTAAGGATGTGATAGCATTATTGTCTATTTTGCACCCCTTACAAAAAAAAGAGAAACTTACACAAGTATGGACTTGGAAGATGTTCAAGGATGGAATTGGTAAAGTTTTGAAGAAGGTAAGAATGCCACGGAAGTCTTGGAGGAGCCACGAAGATCTGAGATATCTGTGGAAGGTTATGAAAAATTTCCCTACACTAGAAGTGCCATGGAATAAAGTAAATGGTTTTAGAAGACATAGAATAAGGAGGAGTACATGCTGATGTCGTAGACCAAAAGGAACAAGCCATGACACCAAAAGTGCTCGAGGGATTATACAAATCTAGGACATGAGTGAGAGAGCTCTAGGAAGTCAAAATCTACGTGAAAGTAAAATTTGAAAAGTTGTGGATAACCGAAATTTCCGCACAAAGGAAAGATCATCATAATTCTCAAATTCTTAGCCTAATCCTTGAAAAATTCATATCTATGGAAAGGTGTTGGCCTCATCTATTTATAGGAGTTTGAAATTAAATTTAAAGGTTTGTTGTTGGACGTGACTGAGAAAACATCTTTAGTATGCACATGTATAATGTCAATTGGCTCAACAACCCACATTTAATGCATTATGGGCACTTATTCCTTCTCATGCGGGGCATGACATGTGGAATTTGATTTACGGAGGTGTTCAACCACTTTTTAGAGCATGCAGAGAAAATAAATGAAGCTGGTCTATTTGGTGGAAAGAGAATTCAATTTTACCTCTCTTTCTTCTCTCCTCTCATTTTTCTATATATTATAAAGTGATTCCTAGTTCTAATGTTAGATACTTTGGAAATACGAAGGAGTTATTTTTATGTTGCATAAGTATTCTAAGGTTCACTGCCTTTGGTTATGTATTCATAATTGTTTTGCATCTTCCTCATGTATCGTGATGATCTATGCATGATCTCTTGGCCAAAAAACCTTTGGTTTTGTGGCTTATTCTCGCCTTATTTATTATTTTATTGCACTTTTTTTCATCTCATTCATTCGCAGGTGTGTTGTATGTAGTTTTTAAGAGATTTTTGTTTATTGTGCATCGTGAAGATGGAACTCAGGATGTGATTTTGATCTATGGATATCATTTCAGCCCTCCTCATTATCATTCTCTTCCATTTTCTCTCTTTCTGAGTATTCATCACCTTTATTTTGGTGTTATCTCCTCTTTTAGTTTAGGTTTATGTTTTGTGTATATCCTTCTCACCCTGGTCCCTTGGAAAGTTAGGGTAGAGATAGATAGTTGAATTTAAATTCCTAGGAGTAGTTTAACATTAGAGGTAAGTAGAGGAAGTTGACCTTATTTAGAGGCCTATCTTAGTTTGAGTCCCACAACTTGGAGATAGTCACATGTTATATCATATCCTAATTTTTCTATAATTCGGGAAAGGGTGAAATTTTGAGCTCTAATAGTTTTTGCATTCCGATGGAACCTTTGAAATTAATATTTTCAGTTTTATCAAGTTTTGATGTGTATCTTGGTGAAACTCTAGCCTTTGGAGGCTTAACAAAAACACATATGGTGACTCAATTCAGAATATTAACAAGTTTCAGGTAGTATTTGGTGCTTTTAGTGTCCTTAATTTATGAGAAGGATCCAAACGTGGTTGAGAACAAGATAATAAGGCACATTTGAATACTTATAGTTATCCCCAGTTAGAGGCAGAAGAGGAAGATAGAATCAAAGATCTCCGTCTCCTCCAAATCAAACTCTTTCTACACCCCCTCCTGGCATGCCCTTCTTGTAGTCAATAAGATTTCTCAGACCTATCAGAATGTCTCATTAAATAAAACTTCCATAGCAAAATCCATTTATAAACTTCACATGAAGCATTCCACTTGTATTGAATGCTCAAAATTCTATTCCAGTAGCTACCTTGAAAAATATCCCATATTTTATTGGAGAAAATCACACTACTCCAGTTGACCATATTTAGGACATTACAAATGTCTGTGTTATTCATCAAGTTGTTGAAATGGACGTAGTAGTAAAAATTATGGTTTCATCACTCAAAGGGAAGGCTATAGAATTATTCAAAAGCTTAGGGGCAAGAACAATTCATAAATGGGACCAACTGTGCACAACCCTTTATGATCAGTTTGGAGAAAGAGTAGACAATTTATCTCTTATGGAGTAGTTAACTACAATCAAGAGAGCACCTAATGAGCTCATGGTAGATTTAACTTCATATCCTAAAGAATGTGGGGCAAAATTCCAATTTTTGTGAGACCTACAAAGTATAAGGTGTCTTTCTTTACTTTCTAAAATCTCTTAACTTTGATATATCTATTATGATATAATCTATGGGAGGGACAACTCTACCAACATCCTATAAAATTGAAATTAGAGATGAAAATAACTTAATACCTGCTGAAAAATTAGCTCCTAGGCCACCCATTCCATTGTATTCAAAAATACCTAAAGATGCCTAACCTTATATTGTTCCTATACTGAACCAAATTAGTAACTTATTGCTTCCACCTCACAAAATCCTACCAAACAAAAGGAGGACAAAGAAATGAAGTTCGTGGTTATAAATTTTACAAAAAAATTATATCCCTAGAAACAACAAGCCTAATCCTATAAGAATTATCGAGAATTAAGGTCAATCTTCAAACTAGGGGTGTCAACCATATAAAGAACAGCAGATCTAATCAAAATTATGTAGCAAACCAACAAAATAATAGATGACAAGGTCAAAGTTCCCCTCTTCCACTGAAAACAATCCCTCCTTCGTAAGAACTTCCTCCTCCTAGTTCAAGTCAAGATTTAGTTCACGTGTAAAATAATATGGTACAAGAAACAAAATGGTGCTTTCCATGTAATCTACCACATAATCAACTTGGTTGCGGAAGGAAATTCACCTTCAATCATACATGGTCCAGGATCTTCCGGTCAATAGGAGGCTGCTACTAGAGGCACCAAATCAAACCGTGGAAGCAAGTAAAGATGCCAACAATGATACCAACCTCATGTTCTTTGGAGCTAAGGATTTTTGCATGGTTAACCAAATGGCAGGAAATTCTAACAAACCATCAATCAACGTGGTTTATAATACATGGCACAAGAAAAGGATGTTGGAGTTACAATCCTCACATTTTGCCAATCAAGTCAAAGCCATGGCCAAGGAAAAATAAGTCATGGTGAACAAAATTAAGCTGCCAAAATCTCCTAGAAAAGCTACAAATAATGAGGTTGTTACTCAACCAAATCCACCAAATCAAATGACACCATAACAGAGGAATGAAGACTATAAAAGGAATTTAGGCATGCCACAGATGTAAAAATCAAAGTGTTTGCCATTCAACATTGTTGAGAAATTGAAGAAGACCAATGTCAACATTTTTATGTGGGATGTGCTTTCCATTCCTTCATAGTGTGAACTCATGTATGAATCCCTCAAGAAATTTCATTCCACATATCCCATTATGCAAAAGGATTTGTAGACACAAAAATTGGGTCACACTCCCCTTGGTCCCTCATCAAATAACCAACTCAAACATACTCACCTAACTAAGGCCCCTTCCACCCCACATCACTATTAATTTAATTAAATTAATATATATCCTCACAATATTTATTATCTAATTATCTTAATTTCTACCCCACCACCTCATCCAGCCACCTCACCCTAGACCTATTCTTGGCATGTTTCCATAACTAACAATAACTAAGTCTTACTTGCCTTAATGAGATAAGATTTGGTCTAACCCTAAAATCAATGCCTAATATTTCTCTAACCACATTCCCACTCATAAGAAGAAGGAAGCTTCCATTACGATCCGTGAAATAAACCAACTTGGCCAAAGAAACTAGAAAGATCTACCCATTTTTAGTAAACCTAGGGAATCCCACATTAATTGACACCGATTAGACCTAAACCGACACATCTTAAGATTGAACCGTGGTTGGTTACAATTTATTCACCTAAGTAACCTTGTTTTTGGTGTTGACACATTCTAAGAGAAATAAGATGAGAAGAGAGCTGCATGTAAGCGTAACGAGAGTCTTTTCACACACCCAGGACATCCATAGACAACACCAAGACAGATCGAGAAGAATTTAGCACTCATGGTAAGATTCTAGGAAGCATCGTTATTGCACCAAGCTCCATTCCATCAACTGATCATTCCACCACCCAACCATTGGACCAACAAAATTGGTAAGTGTTTTATCATTAATCATTTCCATTCCTTTTCTATTTATAGATTTGTTATCATTTATGTCATCATTCTTCTATTAATATTCCCATTCCTCCATAGTTATCTTTCTGAAAAACCCAAAAATCTCACCCACCCATTTATCAGATCACCTATCCTGGCCCTTCCACCTCTCTAAGTTTTCTTAGCATTCCCAAAAACCTTACCATCCCCTTCTTTAGCCTCATCTAACCTCACCTCAGACTCTACAATAAAGTTTTCAATGAACTACTGTCACCCCACTCTACCAATTTCGGTTACCCATAACCGTCATTGATCTCCCTTAAACCATCATCAGTTATACCCAACTGACATGGGTCTCTATGTTTCACACCTTGTCTGATAATAGAACCAAACAACCTTTTACCAAATAACCTAAACAACCTAGAACCTGACCCTGACTAGTTCCAGTACCTTGACACCTACCAACCCTTCAGATCTGACTATAGCCTAGCCTGTTATATTAGATTTTTTTACTGTACTTGAATGAGATACCTAAATCATACCAACTACAGTAGGACTCTACTTGTTTCTCACATTAATTTGTTTTAAACGGTGAATTTACAGTCATCTAGGAAGTATCATACTTCCTAAAACTAGCATACGTTAGGCGAGTCTCTCATCATATATCATTTAACTTCTATTTTATGGTCTTGTTTTCTATTATAGGTAGTTCCTCCTAGACAAAAGGAAGCTCTCACAATTGGCATTGGGTCAAGAATTCAAAATGTACACAACAACACTCAACCGAATAGAAATAATAGGTATTCCTCCCAGCCCATAACCTTATCTGTTTCATCATTCAAAAAAGTAAGGAAAACGGTGAAACATTTTGGCATGCCGGTGGGACCCATCAAGGGTTTTATTGCATTTTATTCATTTTTAGGTGAATTTTACGTGTTTGTTTCCCTTTAAAAGGCTTACATATTAAATTTCTTCCCTAGTTATCCTCTCTTCTTTCTAATTGGTCTAAAAGAAACATTTCTCTTAGTGCATTTAAAAGGAATCATTCTTCTTTCTTCATTTCTGCATTTAGTGAAAGAGCATACCCTCTCATATGCATCATTTTCTTCATCAAACATAATCTTTTCATTTTGGGCTTAAAATTGATTACATTACATTACGATTTGCCACATTTATCTCACATTAAAATTAGGGAAACCTATATCTTTGAAAGTCATGCCCGGTGATGGTTGACACAAAGAGTCATAGAAAGCACATTCTCTCTCTCTCTCTCTCTCTCTCTCTTTGTCTTACCAAACTTGCACAAAATTGAAATATACACATATTTCTTAAACAACATCTTACTGGGAACACCTATGAGTGATCACATGATCCAAGTACTCCCAACTTGTTACCTCGCCGAGTCATTATCTCGCAGAGGATGGCCCGCCCCACCATAACATACTTGAAACCTCTCCTTTTAGATATCCTTCTTCATAGGAATCCTTCCTCACCAAAAACTCTATTCTAAATTCATGAGTCAGTATTATAAATAGCATAAGCTCAACACATTAAAAATCACTTGTTAAGAACGTGTTTTTAGTGTTTGATTGATGTGTGTTTTGAGGTGTGAGGATACGCTTCTCCATTTTTCCATTCTATTTCCTTACACACTCCACAATCACAGTTGGAGTATTTTGACTTCTTCTAAGTGTGTTAAGGATTCATTGCATCATCTCCAGACTTTTGGGTTGATTATTTATCTTACTAAAATTCAAAATGATCCATTTTCTACATCTTTCCAATTTTCACAAGAATCGACATCAATTACCCCCGACCGGCATCGTTTTATATTCTTTTGGGTTAAATTTCCTAAAGAACCCTTATTTCATTTTCTTTTTTATCAAAGTTCCTGTGAGTCTTTATACTCTCTCTTCTTCTTTGATAAACAGTCATCATATAACTTGTTCATCTAGCTGTCAAGCAGTCTTTCTCTCATTTGATAAAATTGTTCTGTCTCATAAGAACCTCGGTTACCCTTGAACCATCATTAGTCATCCTTAATCAGCATCGATTACCCCTGTATTGAACATCAACTGATATATTACCCAAATCTACCTATAAACACTTGTTTTCTTCATTCTTACTACTTTCTGTGTCACCCTGCAGGATACAACATCACGATATACATCCATTCTCATGGTGTTAACTCACAACCAAGCTAATGCTCTTATATTTCACACGAGTTTTCAACCACTCTGCCTAGTCATTCACTACCCTCTATCCTATCACCCATGGATCTAACCCTACCTACCACCATTGTTAAAGGTAATGAGGAATTTACATGACTCCTTGATCAGAATCTCGCGGCTTTATAGTTCTACCTTTCCCATTCTTCCACTCAGGAATCTTGAGGTTAGTTGATATATGACATGATTGTATCTATCTCTCCGACCTTATTCCCATTTCTTCATCAGCCCCTAATAATGTGGTGTTACCTTCACTGATTCACCTACAAGTGGTTTCACAACTAGGACCCATACCTTCCATGACCGCTACAGCTACAAAGTATCACTTGCACCTATAATATCTATTGTCCCCTCATCAACCACCGAGACCATAACCTCTTCTGCACCCATTGTCTCACAAATACCCATTACAACACAACTAACCATGGTGTTGGTAACCCCTACCCTATTCCAAAACAATGTCCTCTCTATTCCAAATTTTTTTCCCTATTGCTCTTTAGAGTAAGTAGGTCTATCCCACCTCCATATACATATTATCAACAACCCCCATCTCGTTTGTCATTCATTCTAGGTATATACCCCCTATATCAGTCCCTCATTCCCAACCTTCCTATTTGGCATCACCATACACTAGAATGCCATCCACATCATATTTTCAACACCAACCCTCTTACATTACGGGAGGCCCCCTTCCATCGCAACCTACTAATGACCTCATCAAGTTAATGATGGAAAAGATGCAGACACTAGATGCATCCATTTAAACGCTCACATAATTCCCTCACTTATGATGAAATCTGTAATGAGCCCATTCATCTGTCCATCCCTATTTTACCATACCATGTACATTGGGAATTTCCAAAATTCAACCGTTTCAATAGTAAAGAAGACCCAAAACACCATTTGTGGTCTTTCAAACATGGGTGTTACCTGATCGCCCATGATGATGCTTTACTCCTATGGACCTTCCCGATGTCCCTGACAAGACCTACATTGGACTGGTATAGTGGGCTACCAAGACACTCCATCTACTCATTTAATCAAGTAGCCCAAGCCTTCTTAGATCACTTCTCCATCAACATTGTTAACAAGGTTACCATGACTGATCTTTATTCCACATGACAGTACAACAATGAGTCTATCGCTGACTTTTTCACTTCGTTGGCGTAGCCTAATTAACCAACTCACATTTTAATTACCTCAAAATGAACTCATATATTTGTTTACTTAGGATTGTGCAAGACATATCTCACCATCTCTGTAGGTGTAGAGATTTTGCACTTTTGACAAGGCATTCACCATGTCACAAAAATTTGAAATTCGTGCTATCGAAGAAAAGAAAATTCAACTTCATAACAAGAAAATCACCTTCAAATCAAATGATGCTTCTTCATCTTCAAAACCCCAAAACAACTATTCAAAACCCAAAGGATATGCCATTTTTGTAATTCTCAAGGTTGGCCCCCTCATCAATCAAACCTAGCCAAACCTCCTACTAATCTCTCTCCCATTTAAGATTTCCAGTTCAGATGAGAACAACAAAAAGTAAAATTCCATAGGAGAATCTTATTATTCTATTTTGGAAAAGATTTTTAAGGTTTGTTCCATTACCCTTCCACCTATAAAACCACATACGATGTTGAACACGAGCACCCCATGCCCACATGGTATAAGGAACATGAATTTTGTAACTATCATCATGTCAAAGGTCATAGCGACAATAATTGCATCACCTTCAAGAATATTGTCCAAGAAATGTTAGACAACGGAGATCTAGTCTTGGATAACCCAAATGCACCCACTAACAAAAACCTACATATCTTCAAGAAGCCATTCCCTAATCATGCCCCATCTTCCAACCGGGTTAGTGACACTTCAAACAATGATAGTAATGTCTGTGAGCTCCATGTTATTTTCGATGACATACCAATTGTTTCCCAATCGCCTCATATTCCTTCCATTTATGAAATCTTATCCCAAGATCTAGTACACTGCACAAGAACAAATTTCATCTACTCCTTCAACCAAAGGGGGCCCATTCATTTCTCCATTACCCATGGAAGAGCCTATAATTAGCACACCACCTTTGACCCCTCAAATTTCTAAGCAGTTGTCAGTGGCACCTCTCCTACTCATAGGAGATGCATGTCCACTTCCTACACCATCACAAGGAGATTCCACCTTGTCTGGCCCATCCTCTCCTCTACCCATAGAGGATCCTGTAGAAATACCATTGCCTTTAGATGACCATTCACCATCAAACCTTCAAGATCCCATTGATCTACTTTCATCTCTCTTACCCACAAATTCGAGGCTAGCCATTTCCCTATATCTCAAACACATTTTATGGGGATTACCACTCAATCCACATCATCCCCACCTACAATAACACCATTTTCATGCTTGGTTGATCACCTAGACTATGTCGATAGAGCTTTACTATGGGGATGCCTTCTACTTCCTATTTCAACACAAATGCAGTTGTCACTCGCTGACACCTCCACTATCTATCCAAAAGTGTTTTGAGTAACCAAACCAAACACAACTACGACTATTGTAACACTTTCCACATCATCACCCATGTCCCAACTCACGCCTCTACCCACAACCCAACATACATCTACACCCAAACACCTACCCTCGCCTATATCATTTTCCTTACCTAAACCTATCCCTACCTTGGGGGTCATACCCCACTGACCAACCTTACTCACCCACCCATAAAACTAGATTTAGTTGCATCTACCAAAACTAATGTTAAAATTAACCGGCCTCGAAAAAAAAGTATCCAATATCCTAGGCCTCATACACTAACCTCTCTTACCACACCACTATCACATTCACCCCTTCCGTTCATCCTAAGACCTCACCCCTTAACCCTAGCCAAGCAACCCCTATCCACATAAACCGAGAACCCAACAACCTATTTCCTCATCATAGGTCTCTCATATACCCAAGTGACCCATGTAACCTCCACACTCACCCGTAATTGTCCTTGCACTACCACGGGCCTCGTAGCATGGCCACTTGTCCCTACAATATAGTAACCCGTGCCTCTAAACCGTCTGCCTGCCTGTACTATCCCCAACTATGTAATTAGGGTAGCCACCTCCTTCTATAGGGTATCCATCTAAATAATGATGGTGGCTAAATCTAGTTGCCTCGGCCTTAGTGATACCGATCATAAATGTGTGGCCCACCATTGTCTATATCTATCAATAACTCTAGCATCATCTATCCACCGGTCTATCACCTTCTCCTCCTATCCTATTAGCCTTTGTTGGTTGTGGTAGAGGCCTCTCCATGTCATCTCTCTTATCTTTGTGGGAAGGGAGGGGTATATCCTAAAGTATCCAAAACTTACGTCGGCCTTGTCCACAAGTATCATCTTGTGATCTCTGCACATTTCTCCTCCATCCACTTTGGAGAAACCGTAGCTCCTCTGCCATCCACCCATATGATAGAAAACCCACATAGGGCCTCCAAATGATGTCCATTCCAGAAATACCCTATAGAAATCACCTATAATAACTGAATCGTGTGTATCTCTAAAGCATCTCAGTGCTCCCCAATCATAGGCACACATTGATTAAATCCCACCTAAACAAAACTAGGCTTGAATGCATTAGCTCGGGGCATACCAACGAGACACACACACACACAATGTGCTCATATTCCCAACAATGGATTAGGAAAGTACAACAAAGGATAAATCTTTGTAACCTCCCATAAGCCCATAACTCTCTGTATAACTGAACCAAGAATATTGGTGCCCATACAAAATGAGTCATGTCCTCCACCATGTCATGTAGAACCCCCATCAATGATTGTGGGAATCTCCCACCCTCTGCATCCGGCGGTGTAAAGCGATGAGACTACCTCCATAAGAAATACTACCATCCTCATCTCCTCTGGATGGGCCTGTACATATCTTCATAGCTCATACTGGTGCTATGGAACCTCATCTCTGCCAACCCCTCGCCAAACATGGTCAACATCAACTCCTCAAAGGCTTCGAGGAGATAGAGTACATCTACATCCTAACTATTGGTAGTTGTATGATCTTGTACATGTCCTCTAGGGTGACTGTGATCTCACCCGTCGGTAGATGGAAGGTATTGGTCAGTTGAGTCCCATCTATTGATGAGAGATACCATAAAACTCAGCTCCTAGAATACATGTTGGTATCGTCTAACCCCAATCAGGCCAACCTCTATAACATGGTTCTAGTCATCAGTTGTCATACCCCTCGTACCTCCATGAGTAAGGGAGGTACCCTATCTCTCATCCATAGTTGGTCCCTGGCCTGTATTTAACCAATCACACACATTATTAAAACTTTATTTTACCCAATATTGATCTTTAACCCCTCCCTTCTTCCCTTCCCCCACCCACTATCTATTTTACCCACTTTACCTAACCTTTCCCCTTACCCTTCCTAGACCTCTAGCCCTTTTACCCTAACCAACACTAGTTACTCCTGACCATCACCAGTCCATTATAACCGGCATCGGTTCCCCTCATCCCTGACCGATGTCGATGTAACAAGATTGACATCATCCATACCTTGATTGACATCGGTCATTATTCTGCGCCTAAACACGAACCCCTAATTTCCCCCATTTCTCTCCCATTTTTCCTAGACACCTACCCACACTTCCCTAAATCTCCCTAACCCTATTCAACCTACTTATTCTTTTCCCCACCCCTTCTCTCACCCATTTTAACCACCGAATTTAAAATTCTCTACCCTACCCACACCCCCTGACCCATATTCCCTTCTACATTTAACAACAATACATAAAAAGGCTTAGCCCTTACCTTGTCTCGAGTGTTGCCTCGTGGTGGCACATCTAGCCACTATGCTTTGGTGGTCTACCCGACCCTTCTCTTACCTCCTCCATGTCCAATCTCTACCTCAATCCTCCCTACCAATCACCTCACTCTACCCGATCTCATGGACCTATCTACCTGGCTCTCCTCTCCAACCGGATCTCTCCACCTCACCTCAGTACGGTCCGTGTACTTCTCTCATGACAAAGCATAACTCGTTCAATGCTCTGTCCTTTTCCAAAAGTCAAAAGTGTACAAATTAATCCATATACGTGAACTTTTTCCTTTTTATATACCCAAATCAACTTGACTAGCATCGGTTATACCCAGACCAACATCGGTCTTGTGCCCTAGTACACCATGATCGGTTGTACCTAAAACAACATCATTTGTGTGGCCTAGAAAACCATGGTCGGTTTACCTAGACCATCACCGGTTCGATGTGACCAGTATTGGTTACTGTAATACTTTTGTCAAATACCCTTTCCCATTTTTCACTCCAACTTAACCAAACCAACCACCGTTTGACCTTACTCACCCTTCTTGTAACCTACCTCCAAGCCTACATTACCTATACCTATCCTTAATTACATTTAGGAACTTTTTATTTTACCCGTACCTCAGCCCTACCCATGTCATGACCTTGCTACCTAGACTGGAACATTGTTAATGACCTATGAACTCATGTTCTCGTTATACCTTGTGATATTGTTACCTATGTTGTTTGACCTAATGACCTTACCTTGATTATTATCACGTTATTTATCCTAGCCCAACCTTTAGTGTCTTGGAGCATACCTACACGTTCTCGCACTGACTTTGTGAGGTGTTTCTACACCATATCCTATATCCTGGATACCATAATAACCTCACCCTTGTTTGGATAAACCTATCGACCTTAGATGATGTAGAGTTTGCATGCTCTTTAACCTGGTACCATGTCGTATTTTATATATGTGTGTGCATTCGAATTTCATTACCTTTGACCTTAGCCCATTACCTTGATTACCTAACTGGACCTTTACCCCATTACCCTCGTTGTCCACCTTCCTCTTCATCACATCCACCTTTTATTAAACCACTCACCGATTATGTCTTCTACCTCATCAGTTCCTCGTTTGAGGGGGATCACCTTCACTCTCACATGGGGCAACCACATCTTATTTTTGTCAAAGCATCACTTACCAATACAAGCTACGTAACAAAAATGGGAAAAGTTTAGACACCAAAATTAGGTGACACTCCCTTGGTCCCTCATCAAATAACCAACACAAACATACTTACCTAACGAGTGCCTTGCACCCCACATCACTATTAATTTAATTTAATTAATATATATCCACACAATATTTATTAGCTAATTAGCATAATTTCTACCCCACTACCTCACTTAGACACCTCACCATAGACCTATTCTTGGCATGTTTCCATAACTAAAAATAACTAAGTCTTACTTGCCTTAATGAGCTAAGATTTGGTCCAACCCTAAAATCAATGCCCAAGATTTCTCTAACCACATTGACACTCATAAGAAGGGAAGCTTCCATTATGATCCACATAAACAAACCAAATTAACCCATGAAATTAGAAATATCTGCCCATTTTTTAGTAAACCTAGGGAATCCTACCTTAAGCGATGTCGATTAGACCTAAACCGATCTTGGTCAATCGAAGCTGTGGTTGGTTACCATTTATTCACCTAAGTAACCTTGTTTTTGGTGTAAGAAAATTTGATAGCAAGAATACGTGAAGAGAGATGCATGCAAGTACAAAAAAAGTCTTTTCATGCACCCAGGACATCCATAGCCAACACCGGGACATATCCAAAAGCATTTGGCACTCACGAAAAACATTCTAGGAAGCGTTCATGTTACACCAAGCTCCATTCCATCAAGCGATCATCACCACCACCAAACCATTGGACTGTAACATTGGTAAGTTTTTTATCATTAAACATTTCCATTCCTATTATGTTCATAGAGTTGTTATTATTTATGTCATCATTCTTCTATTAATATTCCCATTCCTCCATAGCCTTCTTTCTAACAAACCCAAAAATCTCACCCACCCATTTATCAGATCACCTATCCTGGCCCTTCCACCTCTCTGAGTGTTCTCAGCATTCCCATAGACCTCACCATCCCCTTCTTTAGCCTCATCTAACCTCACCCAGACTCTATAATAAAGTTTTTAGTGAACTACTATCACCCCACTCTACCAATATCGGTTACCCATAACCATCGTTGGTCTCCCTTAAACCATCATCGGTTATACCCAACTAACCTCGGTCTCTGTGTTTCACACCATGTGCCAATAACATAACCAAACAACCTTTTACCAAATAACCTAAACAACCCAAAACCTGACCTTAACCAGTTCTAGTACCCTGACAACTACCAACCCTTTAGATCTGAATATAGCCTATCTGTTATATTAGATTTGTTTATTGTACTTGAATGAGATACCTAAATCATACCAACTACATTACGAATCTACTTATTTCTCACATTAATATGTTTTAAATAGTGGATTAATGACCATCTAGGAAGTATCAAACTTCAGGAACTAGCATATGCTAGGCAGTCCACTATCATATATCATTTAAAGTCTCTTTTGTGGTCTTGTTTTATAGTACAGGTAGTTCCTCCTAGCCAAAAGGAAGCTCTCGCAATCGGCATTGGATCAAGAAGTCATAACATGTGCAACAACCATCAACCGACTAGTAATAACAACTATTCCTCCTAGCCCATAACCTTATCTATTTTGTCATTCAAAAAAAAGTAAAGAAAATGGTGAAACAAGATCATGTCATGTTTCATGTCTTTCAGGAAAGGAATGATCAAGTATGTAAAAATGTCAAATCCCCACCCTTTTACATGTCAATAATTATGGGTAATTACCTAGTTCATAAATGTATGATTGATTTAGAGGCTAGTACTTGTGGAATGCTTAAGAATTTTTTTGATAACCTAGGTCTCATTTACAGTCATGTGTCTAGGGGATTTTTATACCTTGATGGGTCAATTATAAATGTCCTAGGCATAATTAGAAACCTTGTATTAACACTCCATGTTAGAATGTGTTGTATATTTTGTATATTGTATACCCAAGAGTATTGTACACCTCTTCCACCAATGTTATGGGTGGTGTCATAATCCATGAATTATGGGGAACCGTTATGGGTGTTTATTAGCCCATGGTTTTGGTACCCATTGTATTGTAAAACTGCTTTGACGGTTTCTTACTAATTTTCTTACAAATAGTTGGAGATGCAGTAGGGTAAAGTAGAACTTGGAAGTACATTATTGTATTGTAAATGGTTAAGTTAATGCAATAAGAAAGAGAAGTTATTGTGTTGGTTTTTTTCTGAAAGGGTTTCCTAGGTTAAATCTTGTGTTTTTTCATTTGTTTTCTTTAATTATCTTGAATATTTTATTTAGTATAACTTCTTGTTTATTAGTTTATCAGATTGATTCTCTTCATTTGGTATCAAAGTTAGGTTTTATATTTTATGTGAAGAGTTAGGGTTTCTAAAACCTATGATAAATTTTTTTGAGTGGGAGCTTTGCGGGTGAATTTTTCAAGTAGAAGAAAATGACGGGAAGCACAAGGATCGAAACCGAAAAATTTAATGGCCAACATTTTGAGTTATGGAAGCTTAAGATGGAAGATATTCTTGTGGACAAAGATCAGTGGATTGTTATGTACGGATTCATGACTATAGGTAGAGGACTCGGGAAAAGATCGATAGTAAGGAAAGGAGTTCAATCAGATAGTGTTTGTATGATTTAGTTTTGCTAAATGTGTCAAATGAGAAATCCACTCATGTGTTATGGGAGAAGTTGGGGACTTTGTATCAAAAAAATTCTCTGGTGAACAAATTATTTCTCCGAAAGAAGCTATATTCATTGAGAATGAATGACGAAGACTTTGTTGTAGAACATCTGAACGTATTTAATACTATGGTAAGTCAATTGATTTATGTTGATATTAAAATGGAAGAAGAGGATAAATGTATTACTCTATTGTGTTCTTTACTTGAGTCTTGGGATAATCTAGTTATGGCTATTACTAGTACTACGACAAAATTATTAGTTGAGGATGTAGTTGCAGCCTTACTATTAGAAGAAATGAGGTAGAAATCCATTGAGGATTATCAATCCAAGGATGCCTTATATGTAAGAGGTCGTACCCAAGAGAAAATAAAGAAGAGGCAAGGATAGTCAAAGTCCAAAAGTAAATCAAAGACTACAAAAAAGATAAGAGGAAATGTTGGAACTATGGTAAAATGGGGAATTTCAAGAAATATTGTAGATCTAAGAAGGTAGAAAAGGGTAAGTCCTATAATGATGGTGGATCTTTAGATATAAAACCCTCTAATGAAGACTCGAGAGATTTGTTTTTGGCGGCTTCCAGCTTGCATGAATGATAAAATGCATGGTTGATTGACTCAGTGTCTCCTTTCATATGACACCACACAAGGAGTGGTTTTGTGAATATGAAAAGTGTAATGGAGGTGATGTATATCTAGGAGAAAACTCAACCTAAAATATCATTGGTTATAGGAGAATCAAGATGATGTTTAAAGATGGAAGGATTAAAACCCTCCAGGTGTTTTACACATTCTAGGTTTGACCAGAAACATAATATTTGTAAGTAAGATGAATGATGCAGGTGTTCAGGTAGCATTTAGTAAAGACAGTTGCAAGATGGTTCGAGGTGCAATGGTATTGGAAAGAGGCATCCCTCTTTGGAACACTATTTAAGCTTGATGAAAGAATTATTCTTGATGTGTGTAATAAATTTTTAGTTCTAGACGCAGATAAATATTTAGATCCAACTCCTACATCTGCTATAATGAAGATGATGTTATGGCATCAAAGGATGGGACACATCAAAGAGAAAGGAATTCATAATTTAAAAGTAAAAGGTATGGTTGAAGGAATTTCTAAGTGTCCTTTAGATTTTGATTTTTGTGAGCATTGTGTGTTTGGAAAGAAAACTAGAGTAAAGTTTCCTACGAATGCTACAAGATCAGAAGGAATTCTACATTTGATACATAGTGATGTTTTTGGACCTGTAAAAGTTCCATCATTAGGAAAATCCATGTTCTATGTTAGTTTCATAGATGATTTCTCAAGAAATACTTGGGTATATTTTATTCAGAATAAGTCTGAGGTTTTCAATAAATTCAAAGAGTTTAAGGCTCTTGTGGAAAATCAGACAGAAAGGAAGATAAAGGTTTTAAGAAGTGACAATGGCGGGGAATATTTCTCTAATTCCTTTGAGCAATTTTGTAAAGATCATGGAATAGAAAGGCAGAAGACAACTCCATATACGCCACAACAGAATGGAGTTACAAAAAGGATGAACAAAATGTTGATGGATAAGTGTAGAAGTATGCTCAGTGGTACTAGTTTGGACAGAAAATTCTGGGTAGAAGCAATGGAAACTATGTGCTATTTGGTTAATAGATCACCGACATATGCACTTGAAGGGAAAACTCCACAAGAAACATGGATTGGTAAGAAACCATATGTTAGAAAATTACATGTATTTGGTTATATTACTTATATGTATATTCCAAAAGAGAAAAGAACCAAGTTAGATAATAAATATTCTAAGTGTTGGTGTGTGTGACTGTCCAGTCATCATCCACATCACCTAGGTGAGTCATCTCGCCTTGCGAGAGTCATAGGTCTTAGGAAGTCAAATGACAAGTGTCAGATTTTGTCATAGAATCTGACATTGTCATTTGCGTCAATGCATCATAGGAGTTACATTCCTTATTTGGAATTGTAACTCCTCTTCTAGTGGTGTCATATGCGTCAGTCAACGTCATATGTGTCAGTGGCGTCATTGAGTTCTTTCCATGTTTAGGCATGGGGGTTACACAACACCCCTATTTGTACTTCCTATTTTTCGATCTATGAGTATGAGCAGACCCATTCTTCTTACTTGCAATCTTCTTTCCATTGTTTTGAATCTTGCATATTGTGTTGGCTTGACGTTACCATCGGAGTGCAACTTCGTTGTGGTGCATCGCTTTTCGACATCGGTTCTTGTGAATCCCTCTTTCATGGTACCGAGCTGGTTTCGGTAAATGTGCACTCTTCGTTTCTCAGTTGTTTATTACTTCTGGTTTCTTCTCATTTCCTCATGTGCAAGTTTTTTTTATTATCATTTTGGAATTATTGCTCACCTTGTATTGAGGTTTCAGAAGTTGCAAGTTAAGGTATTTGGTTGGTTTGTTTATTAGTGAGTTCATATTTAGATATTTCTAGATCTTGGTGGTGTTGTTTCGGGTTATTTCTTACTGGTTGTGTTGATTCAATTCTGCGAGGGTAAAATAAGAGCTCGTTTTTTGGTGTGGACCTGTGATTACTGGTTGGGATCATTTTTTTTTCTTCACCGGTGTATACTCAAACTATTCCGAGCTTCTTCCTCATCGCTGTGGTTCCTTGTTGTCTCAAAATGTTTTTTGCAAACCTCTCACGTTTTTTGCAAAACCTCTCAGGTTTTTGCCTTTTCTCTCACGTTTTTTGCAAATCTACTCACGTTTTCCTCTGTTTTGAGCATTTTCAACTGTTCCAGATGTTTTTTTGGTCCTTTCTGACTGTTTTCTCCCTTCCAAGAGTTTTATTGCCTATCCTCGAGACTTTTTCTCCCCTAGCTGCGTTTTCTCCTTTGTTCCAGGTGTTTAAACCTGTTCCAAGCATTTTTCTATCACCTGGCTGCATTTTCAACTGTTCCAGGTGTTTTTTAACTGTCCTAAGGTGTTTTTTCTCCTTTCCTGTGTTTTTGCACGCTGTTCTGGCATTTTTGGACTGTTGAGGCATTTTTTTGGACTGGTAAGGCATTTTTTCCTTCAGCTGGCATTTTTTGGACTGTTCTGGCATTTACTGACAGTGGACAGTCACTGCATTATCTATTTTTACCTACCTTTCATCCCCACGTGGCTTTCTCAGTCCGCTGCCAGGTAATATCTCTCTAAAAATACGTTTTTATTCACTTTTCTTAAAAAAACGTGGTTGCATTCTTTTTATCTTATCACTCTTCTAAAAAATGTGTTGTTTCATTATTTTTAAAAGGTATAAGGTAAAAACATTACATTTTATTGGCATTGTAAGTTTTTTGGCTTGTTTTATTAACCTTCCATCGAGTGCCGAAGACGAAGGGTGAGGTCCGGGATTGGCAGGTGGCTAATCCCCCCTCGCAATACAAACAAACCCTATCTCAAATTCCATGCCATTTCCAACGAGCATACATACGACACCTTTTGCATGCATTTAGGGCACTTTTTTAATACGTTTGCTTTTTCCTCATCGATTCATGGGAATTGGTTTTTGCTATAACTTTTGACTCGTTGCTCGGTTTTGAGCACTTCTTTAGTCAAAGTTGCATGTTTTTTCACACTCTAGATGATGGGATCATTAGTTTTGTAAACACACTAATTTTATAAAGTGCCACATTCTAGGGGGTGTCTTTGCATTGCTTAATTCAGCTCATTTTTTCTTGAGCTTTGTATTCCTTTTTTGTGGACTTGTGAGTGCGTTCGCCACAATCTTACAACAAAGGGATTATTTTATGTGACGTGAGACACTGCTTTTTCTCCAAAGCTCTTTCTTCCCCCTCTTTCTTCTCTCTTTCTGTGCTTGCTTGCAGTGTTGATCTGTTGTGCCCTACAAACCTTGATTGTTGTCTCCACCATTGCGCGTTATTACGCTAATTACAAGGTGAGTGACAAACTGGTTCTCGGAACACAGTCGCATCTGGTTGTAATCAACGCATTGAATTATAAAGTGCCAAACTCGGGGGGGTGTAATTTTGTTCTAGGGTGGTTGTTTCCTTTCTCTCTCCTTCCTTCTGCATTCCTTGGTTCTATCTCTTCATTATGGATATCTCTAAAGTACCAGTGCTCACACCTTTTAATTTCTTCGAATGGAAATCTAAAATTATATTGGTTTTGCGAAGTAAAGGGTTATACTGAGTTACCATGGGGTTAGAGACCGAACCTACTGATGAACCCAAAAAATCTAAATGGTTCAACCATTGTGATGAAGCCTTAGGTCTTATCTGTATGTCCGTCTCTCCTAACTTTCTCTTCCACATCAAAACTTCCTCAACACCCGATCAAGTGTGGAAAACACTCAATGATATGTTTGGGAAGCAAGATGACATGAGAGCACATGAGTTGGAGAATGAACTACTAGGGTTAAACCCTAGTGACTTTGAAAACCTACAGGCCTTCTTCTCAAAATTTGTCCGCACTAGAATGCTTCTAAAGGAATGTAAAGTGGATAAGAAAGACTCTCAATTGATCTTGTTGATTCTTTCTAAGTTAGGTCCTGAATACTCTGTTTTCGTTTCAACTTTTCACGCCACGAAAGCCACCTTGGGTAGTACTTGGACTATGCCCTCCTTTGATAGTTTTTCATCCCAACTCATTCGAGAACAGGACAAACTCATTCAAATGGGGACTCTAAAATCCAAGTCACATGCCCTTGTGGTGAATAAGGGCAAGAAAAATGAAAAGAAGAAAGAAACTAAGGACCAACCTAAGAAAGAAACCAAGACCAACCAACCCCCAATTAAGCCCATCACTCATACTTTGACTTCTAAGCCTAAAGAAAAGAAGGAAAAGTATAAATGCTCCTATTGTAAGAATTTTGGCCATGACGAGCAACATTGTTTTGAAAACAAATTGATCACTTAACTCATTTACTTGAGAAGAATAAAATAAGTGTTCTGAATCTATTAAAAAAATGCTCAGAAAGGTGAGTCTTCTAATGCAAAGGAGACTAAAAATGAAAAGAAGAAAGGTAAGGCCCTCGTAGCTAGATCAGCTCCATCATCAACTTGGATTATTGATTCTGGTGCCTCGCACCACATGGCTTCTTCAGAGGTTGAATTCTCTAGCATTGAACCATGTGGCATGTCCCAAATCACGTTGGGTGATGACACTCATGTGTCGGTTTCTGGTAGTGGATCGGTAGAGATTGAAGGTGGAACATTTAACCAAGTGTTGAGTGTTCCCAATCTCTCTACCAATCTCCTATCAGTTTACCAAATCACCCACCTTGGTGAAGGAATGTGAGTGGAATTTGGTCCTAACTCGGTGATTATTCGTGAGCTTAACTCTGATTGCACTGTGGTGAGGGAAAGGTAGATCACCGTTCACGGTTGTATACCTTTTCCCACTTCTCTTCTGATTCGACGCCCAATGCCTTGCTCACTCATGCAAATGAGGTTAGCAAGTTATGGCATGAGCATTTTGGGCATCTAAATTATCGTTACCTTGAACAATTGAGCCAAAATAAATGGTCAATGGGCTACCCCAAGTTAAGTTTTCTAAGGGTCTTTATGAGGGTTGTACCCTTGGAAAGCACCCTGAAAAAATCTTTGACAAGGGAAAATCCTGGAGAGCTACTCATCCCTTGGATCTTGTTCATAGTGATGTTTCTAGCCCTTTTCCATCTCCTTCTTTTACTAGAGCTCTATATATACTAACCTTCATTGATGACTTTTTGCGTTATACTTGGGTATATTTTCTTAAGCTTAAGTCTGAAGTTTTGAGCATTTTCAAAACTTTAAGGCTCTTGCTGAGAAACAAGCGGAATGGTCTATCAAGGTTCTTCGAACTGACAATGGAGGTGAGTATGTGAGCAACAGGTTTGAGGATTTCTGCACTTCTGAGGGGATTTCTTTGCAGTGTACAGTTGCTTACAACCCTTCCCAAAATGGAGTTGTAGAAAGAAAGAACCGAACTTTAAAGGAGATGGCTACTTGTATGGTTCACTCGAAATCTCTTCCTCCACAGTATTGGGCTGAAGCAGTGAATTGTGCTTGTTATATTTAGAATCGTGTCCCACACAAGGTAGTAAGAGGGATGACACCCTTTGAAGCCTGGTTTGGACACAAGCTTGATGTTGAGCACTTTCGAGTCTTCGGATCCAAGGCTATGGCTCGGATTCCCAAAAATAAATGCAAGGCATTGGATCCACAATCCAAACCTTGTATCTTTTTCGGGTATCCTGATGGCATGAAGGGATATCGATTGTTGAACCCTACCACCCATGAGCTTTATATTGAGAGGAGTGTGAAGTTTGATGAGTCATCCTTGACTTCAACTTCCACTGAGGTCCTTTTGCCCACTGATTCAAATTCTGACTCTTCAGATGATGATGTTGTTGAGCGAGTTCCACCTCTCCCTACTCCTCCCGATCCTCAAACTTCTAAGTCTTCTTATTCTGACAGTAGTGATGATGAGGACTATGTCCCTTCTCACTTAAATGAAGAATCTTCTGACTTAGATCCTGAGCCGTCGGGACCTCTTTGGGCCAGGAAAACTTTAAAGAGTGCTTTGGAGATTTAGTTGGAGATCCTTTGGATGAGAGACGTACTCGCTCGAATTCACTAGACCCGACTCCTTCTTTGCCTGCTTCGATCCACCATCTTTCCATGAAGCTTCTGGGATTCCTGAGTGGGATTCTGCCATGGATGAGGAGTATTCCTCACTCATAAAGAATGACACTTGGGATCTTACCCTTCTTCCGAAAGGAAGAAAAATAGTTCGGTGTAGGTGGGTATATCAAACAAAGTATGGAGCTGATGGAAAAGTTAAGTATAAAGCATGACTTGTAGCTAAGGGTTTCTCCTAGGTAGCTGGGGTTGATTACTCAGAAACCTTTGCTCCGATTGTGAAGATGACTTCCATTCAACTGACCCTTGCCATCGTTGCCGCTAACAGATGGGAAGTCCACTAGATGGACGTTAAGAGTGCCTTCCTTCATGGGGACCTATAGGAGGAGATCTATATGGAACAAGCTCCGGGTTATGTCCATGATCCATCCCTCATTTGCAAATTAAAGAATTCTCTCTATGGCCTTAAACAAGCCCCTCGGGCTTGGTATGCCAAGATGGACTCTTTTTACTTACATCAGGGTTCACTCGGTGTCACTCTGACCCAAATGTGTATATTCTGCGACAGGATGACTCCATGCTTATTCTTGTTCTCTATGTTGATGACTTGTTGATCACCGGTAGCTCTTCCTCTATCATTGATTATGTGAAGATCTCCTTGGCCAACAAGTTCTCCATGTTTGACTTAGGATTGCTTCATTACTTTCTTGGGATCCAAATTTCACAATCTGACTCGGGAATTATGATCTCGCAACCTAAGTACTCTCTTGATTTTCTTGCTCGGTTTCACATGTCTGATTGTAAGTCCTCACCTACTCCTTTTCTTTCTAGGGTTAAGTTGGTTTCTGATTGCTCTTCCCCCTTGGTTGATGGTACCCTTTATCGACAGGTTGGTGGGATGTTTGATCTACCTTACTCACACTCGGCCGGCGGATCTATCGTATGCCATCGGGATCGTGTCCGCATTTATGCAGAGCCTCATGAGCTGCACTTAAAAGCAGTAAAGTGGATCCTTCACTATGTTCGTGGCACTCACACAGATGGTATTCATACTTAGGAGGGACTGAGATTGACTTGGTTAGATTTACAGACTCAGATTGGGCGGTGATCTAGATCATCGGAAGTCTACCTCAGCCTACAGTTTCACTCTTGGTTCAGGTTCTGTCAGTTGGTCCAGCAAGAAACAAAACGCCATTGCCATATCATTGATAGAAGCAGAATACAGAGGAGTAGTTAACACTACCACCAGAAGTTTGTTTGGTTATAGGGTATTATGAGAGAGTTTGGCATCCATTTCGGTGGCCTACCATCATCTCTTTTGTGACAACATGAGCACTATCTCGATTTGTAGAAATCAGTTCAACATCGATGAGCGAAGCACATTGAGATTCGTATGCACTTCATACGGGAGTTGATACATGAAAACATCATCGACATACAAGTATGTTCGGATAAGTGATCGGAGTTGGAGACATTTTCACCAAGCCCTTCACTGAGGTGAAGTTTCTTCACTTGTGGTCTCTTCTTGGGGTGAGGTTTTCTGCAGCTGCCCATCTTCTTTGGGCTATATAGTCCTCCTTCTTCTCCTCTTCTTCTTTCCAGAAAGATGTTGTTTGTACATGGGCACCTTATCAGGCCTTTAGTTGTCGGGGCCCATTGACACATCTTTCTTAGTTGTCTAGGGGAGTCTCCTTTTTTATTACGGCTTACCTTGACCTCTTCCTCGGCTTCGATGAAGGGGGGGTGTTGGTGTGTGTGACTTTCCAGTCATCATCCACATCACCTAGGTGAGTCATCTCACCTTGCGAGAGTCATAGGTCTTAGGAAGTCAAATGAAAAGTGTCAGATTCTGTCATAGAATCTGACATTGTCATTTGTGTCAATGCATCATAGGAGTTACATTCCTTATTTGGAATTGTAACTCCTCTTCTAGTGGCATCATATGTGTCAGTGGCGTCATTGATTTCTTTCCATGTTTAGGCATGGGGGTTACACAACACCCCTATTTGTACTTCCTATTTTTCAATCTATGAGTATGAGCAGACCCATTCTTCTTACTTGCAATCTTCTTTCCATTGTTTCGAATCTTGCGTATTGTGTTGGCTTGACGTTACCATCGGAGTGTAACTTTGTTGTTGTGCATCGTTTTTGACATCGGTTCTCGTGAATCCCTCTTTCACTAAGTGCATATTTATTGGATACTCTAATGGTGTAAAAGGATACAATATTTGGAATCTAGAATCACATAAGGATATTTTTAGCCATAATGTAATTTTTAGAGAGCTTAAGGAAATTCCAAAGAAAGAAGAAAAACCAGAGGAAGATCATGTTAAAATTGAGGAAGATGAATCTATTTATGAATTTGATGTGACTAAAGAAGATGAACCAAAAAGAGAGTCAAGCAAGGAAGATTTAAATGAAAGAAATGAGGAAGAAAAAGATGTTTAACCAAAAAATACTATCTTAAGAAGATCATATTGGATGAGAAGGGCACCTGAGAGGTATAGTCCTCTTGATTTTGGTTATACTTCTATTTTATCAATTTTATTTGTTACTGATGATGAACCCAAGACTATGAAGGAGGCTTTTGGATCTAATGAAAGAAAGTTTTGTGAAAAGGATATGGAGGAAGAAATGGATTCCTTATATAAGAATAATACATGAGACTGGTGAAATTACCTCTTGGAAGAAAACAAGTTTCTCTGTAAATGGAGTTTAAGAAGAAGTATAATGCATATGGGAAAATAGAAAAGTATAAATCTCACCTTATGGCAAAGGGTTTCTCTCTAGTGGAGGGACTCGATTTTGTTGATATATTTTCTCTTGTTGCTAAGTTATATTCTATTAGATGTTTTTTAGCTATTGTTGTTGTTTTCTATCTGGAAATAGAGAAGATGGATGTTAAGAAATTTTTTTGCATGGTGATCTTAAGGAGGAAATATACATGATGCAACCATAAAGATTTAAAATCAAAGGAAATGAATATTTGGTGTGTTGGTTGAAAATTTAATTATATGGCTTGAAGCAATCACCAAGAATGTGAAACCAGAAATTTGACTGGTATGTGTTGAGACTTGGGCTAGAAAGAAGTAAATATAACCCCTGCATTTATTTTAAACATGAAGGTGAATATTATGTTATCATTGTATTATATGTTGATGACATGTTGTTAATTGGTAATAGTAAGAAATTGGTCAGTCATGTAAAATCTTAACTCTCATCTCATTTTGAAATGAAGGATATCGGTGTTGTAAAATGTATTTTGGGCACGGAAATAATAAGATATTGTGTAAATAGGAAAGTAGTGTTAAATCAAAGAAAGTATCTTTAGGTGACATTGAAAAGGTTTCAAATGCATGAAAGTAAACTGTTAGTATACCTTTTCTGTTGGTCAAAATTTGTCTTCGAATAATGTCCTAAAAGCTGAAGAAGAAATAGAAGACATGTCTCGGGTAGCATATGCTAGTGTAGTTGGTATTTTGATGTATGCAATGATTTGTACTAACCCTGATATTGCAGATGCAGTGGGAGTAGTGAGTAGATTCATGTCAAATCCTAGAAAGGAACATTGGACTATGGTAAAGAGAATATTCAGGTACTTACGTGGGACATCTAATTATGTAAATTTATTAGGGAAAACTTGATGAAAGTAAAACATTAGATCTACATGGTTTTGTGGATTCCGACTAGGGTGGAGACTTGGATATGTACAAGTCTACCAGTGGTTATGTGTTCAAATTGTTTGGTGGAGTGGTAAGTTGGATGAGTAAATGTCAAGCAAGTGTTGTGATATCCACCACAGAGGCTAAGTACATGGTAGCTACTCATGCAAGTAAAGAAGCGGTTTGGCTTCGGTGACTGATCTCCATTGTTGGGTTCACTCAAAATTTTGTAAGGATTGATTGTGACAGTCAAAGTGCAATTTTTATAGTGAAAAAACCCTGAGTATCATTCAATAATGAAACACATTGATGTTCAATACCATTTTGTAAGAGAAATGGTGGAGGAGAAGAAGATACTACTAAGTAAGGTGGACAAAAAGGATAATGTTGCTGAATCTTTAACTAAGGTTGTGAGTGCTGAGAAATTTTCTTGGTGCAGAAAATTGATGGGATTGAATGCCCTGAGATGTTGACTATATGGAAGTGTAGCCCCCTTTTGCAAAGTATACAACAAGTGGGAGAATGTTATAATGTGTTGTATATTTTGTATATTGTATACCCATGAGTACTGTACACCTCTTCCACGAGCGTTAGTAGGGGTATAGGTATAAATTTTTTAGAATCCCTATTTTTTTGAGAGTATAGATATGTTATTTGTATATATATGTATACATGGTTGGTGTCATAATCCATGAATTATGGGGAACTGTTATGGGTGTTTATCATCCCATGGTTTTGGTACCCATTGTATTGTAAAACCGCTTTGACGGTTTCTTACTATTTTTCTTACAAAGAGTTAGAGATGCAGTAGGGTAAAGAAGAATTTGGAAGTACATTATTGTATTGTAAACAGTTAAGTTAATTCAATAAGAGAGAAATTATTGTCTTTGGGGATTTTCCCAAATGGGTTTTCGAGTTAAATCTTGTGTTTTTTCATTTGTTTTCTTTGTTTATCTTGAAGATTCTATTTAGTATAACTTCTTTTTTATTAGTTTATCAAATTTATTCTTTTCACTCCATGCATGTCCAAGCCTCACCATAACCCATGATATTTCATTCATTGACCTCCCTCCCATGTTTGTTATCTATTTTTCTAGAGACTTCACTACTAAAGTAGGTGGCTATCTATCCTCATATCGGACTTATATACTTCTGAAAACTAGATATGGTACTCGATTCACAATACAAGTTGAGCCCATATGTTCTTACCATATTGATCCATTTGACCCCCATGTTATCAATCAGTTTTCCTAATCCAAGAAGAACATGAGTAAGACTTAGCTCTGAAGAGTAGATTGTCCCTCTTTCCATACGATTTGCTACTAGATGAATGGGCTGAAAGAGATCATAAGTTTGATCCTTATGATGAATAGCTTAAAACTTTTGAGACTATTTCGAGAAATTATTACATTCTCGGGGAAGAATATGTGATACACGCAGCATTCTAAAAACAAAAATAATATGATTTTGGACTATGATAGATGCTCTTTGATGGTTCTAGAAGCGAGAAATGGATCTAGGGCATGTGTTGTGCTCATCTTTCCAAAATATGAAAAATTCTTCTTTACACACAGACAATAGTTTTCATGGTCTAATAATGTAGTAGAGTATGAAGAATTAGTCCATGGTCTATTGATCACATAAAAGTGGAAAATCAATAAGTTACAAGTCGTTAGAGACACTAAATTGGTCATTCACCAATCTCGTAGCGGAGTGTGCAATAAAGAACAAGCTGTTGAAAGCCTAAAAACTTATAGTATGGGATTTATTATAGATATTTGACTTCATTAACCTAAAGGTTGTGCCCATGAAGATAAAAAAATATGCATACCAAATATCTTCGCTTGGATCCCAATTCTCTCTCTGGTGAAGTTTTGATTAGAGGGAATTCTCAACATATCAAAATGGTGGTTAGGCCATCTATTCCAAAAAATTAACCCTATTTGCATTTATTTGAAAGTGATGAAAAAATTGTGTGGTTCATTCAAAATGAGGTGGAATTCCCTTCAAATATGCAAGTTGATCTACAAGAGGTCTTTGGAGATCAAATTATTCAATTAAAATAAAAAATGTTGCCTAAGGGATTGGTCACTCACGGGGTAGATTTTCAATCCGGATGATGAATTTAAAGGAATGTAAAATAACATGAAAAAAATAAGGATGATTTTCAAATATTTTTAGTTCTTATGGGGAAGGAACTTCTACTTGGAAAGGTAAGTGATAAAAGTGGAAAGAAATATTTTGTTTCCTTGTGCCATAAATTCAGTGATGTGTTCTTATGGGACTATAAGGATATAAAGGAATTCAATCCTAACATAGTCTAACATTCCATCGATATTGACAACAATATCAATCCAATTACTCAAAAAAAGAGGCTATTCAAGCCCAAGATTGAGCCCCTTATGAGAAAGGAACTCTCCAAACTTATTGAGGCCAAAATAATTTTCCAATCAAGTATTCTACTTGGGTGGAAAATATGGTTCCAATCAAGAAGAAGAATGGTGAAATATGGCTTTGTGTGGACTTCAAGGATTTGAATAAGGATTCTCTCAAGGATCACTACCCCTTTCCCTCCATGGAAAATTTTTTGTAGACAGTGGTAGGAGCTAGAGAGGTTCTACATGCTTGATGGTTATTCTAGTTTTAACTAGATTAAAGTAAAGGAAGGGGATCAATATAAAACCACATTCACCACCAAATGGGGAATGTTTTCTTATAAAAAAATTCCTTTTGGCTTATCAAATGTAGGTGCTACCTTCCAAAGAGAAATGAATATTGCTTTTAGCGGATTCATCAATCAGTTCATCTTGGTTTACCTGGATGATATCACATTTTTCTCCAAGTAGAGTAGATGAGATCACATGAAGCATCGGAGAAATTCTTTGAAATATGCAGGGATTCTGGTATATCCCTTAATCCTAATAAATGCAACATTTTAGTCCCTATATGTGAGATCTTAGGGCATATTGTATCAAAATAAGGCATTAAAATTGATCTAGAGAGAATTGTAGCTATCGCGGCTCTTTCCCTACCAACTCACAAGAGGGTTCTGCAATCATTCCTTGGAAAGATCAACTTTGTTAGGAGTTTCATCCCTAAATTTTTGGGTTTGATAAGACCTATTAATCTCATGTTAAGGAAGGATGAAAAATTCAAATGAACTTCGGAGCGGAAGGACAACATTGAAAAGCTAAAACAAGAGATTTTCAGGCCTAGACATTGATTAATCCACATTACACCAAATATTTCATTCTTTATGGTCATGGGGTGAAATCCAACATAACCATGGTTTTTACACCACTAAATGATCAAGAAATGGAGCATCCTGTAGTATTTTTTAGTCAAACATTGAAGAATTATGAGCTCAATTACAGTCACATTAAAAAACGGTGTTTACCATCATAAGAGCCTTGAAGAAATTCAAAATCATGATTATTGCTAGTTGTGTAATGGTTTTGGTATTACATTCTAGAATTAGAGACTTCATTATGGGAGTAGAGATCAATGAGAAATGAGCTGGATGGGTGACTAATATCATGGAATATGATGTGACCATTAAGGCCACAAAGTTGGTAAGAGGAAGAACACTTTTTGAGAAGCTATCTCTAGATGCTACAGAACCTCAAGAGACCACCCTCATGAATGAAGTGCCTTAAAATGATGAGTTTTTACATGATGTTGAGTGGCAGTAGGATGAAATAAATGTGTTTAACGAGCATAGTTGGATTGTTGATATGACTAAGTTTTTATCTACTAGTGTATATCCCCTTGGTTTGAATAAAGCAAAGAGAAGACATCTGAGATTGCAATCCATTCCTTATGCACTTGTTGGTGGCATATTGTTCAAAATAAATATTGATGGAGTGTTTATCGGTGCCTTAAAGGTGGGGCATGTGACAAGGTTATAACTAAATTCAATGATGGATTTTTAAGTGGGAATTTCTCTACTAAAACTACAACCTGACCATGAAGATTATAAAAGCAAGTTATCTCTAAAAATGCATTGTTTAAGATGCTCACGGATGAGTGAGGAAATGCAAATAATGTGTACTCTTCACTAGAAAGAAAATATTGGTGGCCCTACCACTTCATCCAATCCAAGAAGATCATCCATTTACACTATGGGGTCTTGACTTCATTCGTATTATCAACCCATCATCTAGTCTGAGTCACAAATGGATCCTCACAACCATGAATTACTTCACCGGGGTGATAGGGTGCGCGCCATTGAAGGAAGCCATTGAATCAATCATCTTGGAATTTCTTAAAGAAATTGTTACAAGGTTTGGCATTCCTCAAACGATCATTTCTGCAAATCTTAAAGCTTTCTTAGGATCAAAAATTTTGAGCTGGGCTCTACAACTTGGGATTTATCTTAAGACTTCCTCCAGTTATTATCCCCAAGGTAATGGATTAGCAGTGTTAACTAACAAGAACCTAATCAAAATCATGAAAAGAAAAATTGACATCAATCAAATACAATTCCATATAAAGTTATAGAATTCTCTTTGGGTGGATAGGATAATTGATGGGCGTCGTTATTCCATTCAAGCCGGGGTGGTGTTCAAAGCTATATGCAACAAGAAATCTTAGTGATCTAGTAATTGACTATAGGTAGTTGTTTCTTTTTAAATTTTCGGTGGTATTTTCCCAATGTCTTGAGGATTTCTTGGCTAAGACCTTATTGAAATCAAACTATGAAAACTTACTAGAAGTAAACACTCTCTCTAGAAATAAAAACACATTTGTAGAATGGGATAGATTGATGTAAGTAAACACTCGTTACAAAAATAAACAAACTTTCTTTGAAATAAACACACAATTTTAGAATGTTGAAAGTTAATTGCAAAGAAAGAAGAATCTAATCTAGAACACATGTAGGAACAAGTATACAACAGATTTCAACTTGAGTAATCAAAAGAATTTATAGAATTAATAGATCTATACTATTTGCTTTGGAAATATAAATACCAATAAAATGAAGATCCTGGTTCTTGGAAGAGTGCACCCTTTCTCCACCTTGAAACAAGATTTTACAACTTAATATACTCTCAAAACAGGAATGGCTATTTTATTGATAAAATGTTATGCATTACAAAACATATTGTCTCTTTCTATCCTTTTGCACCTTTTTCTATGTATATACATACATACATACATACATACATATATATATATATATATATATATATATATATATATATTACTATCTATTTATAAGTATGCATATATATACTTCTTCCATAGGTGTATTTATAGCCATAGTTGTCTTGATTCGAGATAGAACTAAATCGTGCAAAAATAGATGTTGAATTAAATCCTAGCTGGATGTACTATTATATGATAGCTATCCTGGATCTCGTGAGTATGAAGAATCATAAGTCTTTTAATATGCTCCTAATTGAAAGGATCATTTATTGAGAAATCACCGGATGTTGTGGGGATAAATAAATTCTCATCGGTTTCGGAACTTTAGAGAAGTTTTGGAACTAAAGGAAATCGTTTGAGATCAAACTGTGAGGATTCCAGAGCTACATGCAGGAGTTTTGGAAATAAGTCCAAAAGTTCTAGAACTAAGTGATGGAGTTCAGAACTAAGTCCAAAATTTCCAAAACTAAGTGGTAGAGCTTATAACTACATAATGGTGTTCCACAACTAAGTCTCGGAAGTTTTGGGCGAAAGTGTATTGAAACATATGCTTCTAAAAACATGCGACCACTTCATACTTTGTTCTTTCGACTAATTACGACATGTTTTATTACAAAAATGAATTTCCAAAGCACTTAGTTATGAATTACAGATTTTTAAATGTTAGAACTATAATCAACAAAATATGGACAATTACATCTTAGCTTATATTAGATCAAACAAAAGTCACAAAATACAAACAATCTTGATAAAAGGAGAGTAAAATAATATCATTTATCATACATTAACAAGACATATTCTAGCTCATCATCTCCCCATACTTAATTTTTTTTTAATTCATCTTACAAACTCTATTCTTCAACCCTTGGGTTGTGTATTCTGCATTCCAATTGACTGCTCAGGTCAAATGGCTGAAACTGAATATCCCAGTGTTTTAATTTAGAAACACTATACCCTGATCTTGTTTCTACTTTCCTCTTCCATTCCTCAAATTGAGTGGGATCTTGAGGTTCTCTATTTTTCCATGGAGACATGGGAGCAAGAAGAAGGGGAGGCCTTTTTCTCATTCCCATCCATATGCCCCTGTGATTTTCATTGATATGAGGGATTAGTGTGCATAAATATTTTTCTCTTTCCAGACTCCAGATCAAATTTGTGGGAGATATTACTTCCCTTCTCCTCAAGGAAACTGTAAGAAGCTCCCATAATTTCAAACATCCATCATAAAACTCCTCAAAATTTTCCACCTCATAAAAATTAAAGGCATCAATACTTTTCTGTAAACTGGCAAGATAATGTGTCTTGAATTATCTATTAAAGGCATGGGATCTAAAATGTTTAATGAAAGTAGATGGTTTACCATAATGAGTCCTCATGCGAGAGACTAGATAAGCTAGATTTCAATAGATGCTTATAATCCATTTCCTTCCATGCAATATGATTATTAAGAACAGAAATAAATGTATTAATTTGGCTTTATCCCACATACAAATTGATCATGAAGCCTATGTTCTTTTCTAGCATAATATTGCAGAGATAGAACTCACGAGAGAATATTATTCGCGCTCTACTTTGGCTAAAGAATAGGTTGTCATGAACTCAGATTCATCTTTTATTTCATGTGAAGGCCACATGCAATTCTTGAGAGCTACCATTGAATGAATTGTTATTCTACAAACACACTATATACGGAGAAGGTCTCACTGTATGCAAGTAATTTTTCACTCATTATGCAAACCATTTGTATTTTTGCAACACTTTTAAATTTTCTCCCTCTTCCTTGTATAATTTTTCTTCCCATTCCTTTCTTGCTTTCTTCTAGTCTTCCATCTTACTTCTCAAATCCTCATTGGATGTTTTGATTTCACTGAGTTCCTTGCAAGTATCATCCCATAACTATTTGAGTGGCCAATAAGTTAATTTAGTTTGTGCAGAGACTATTGACATAGTAATCTATCTTCTGGAAATTTTACATTCTTCCTCTTTCTCCATCATCTACTGTTTAACTCTTGTTAATTAAATCGAGTCCTATCTCGTAAGATGAGTTATTAATTCCTCAATGAGAACCTCTCTCTATTCCAACTTGAGTTTGAGGAAGTTTAATTCCTCATCCTTTTCTTTGATAATGAGTTCTACTCTTAATAAGAACAGAGCCTGTCTAACCTATTGTTTCTCTTCTTTCTTTGAAAGTTCTTTGGGGGTTAAGCATTCCTCTTCTACCAAAGGAAATTTCCATTTCTATCTCCACAATGCCAACTCTTCTTCTTCATGTGATAATGTTGTTGGTTCACCCAACTCTTGAAAAACTTGTTCCTCAAATCTCTCATCTTCTTTTTCCATCTCAGTTTGGCTTGGTCAGGAGGAGTCATGGCCATGCTGCCCAAAATATCAGCAACTTATTTTTCTAACTTATCCTGTTCTTTCATTTCCTCTAGAATTTATCTAAATCTCTTACGAATTATTCTTCTTTGAGAAGCCTTAGTATGTTTAGAAATAGGTTTCCTCCTAGATATTATTATAATTTTCACTTCTTTCTCTTTCCTAGGTGAACTGTCACTATCGAGACAAATGTTAGCTCTCTCCTGTAGCCTATGTAAAGGAAGGAGTTTCTTTTTAAGGTATAGCAGGTTTTGCGGCTTTAGTTATTCTTCTAGATTTTATCCTTTTTGGTATATTTTCCCCACCTATTTCCTTATTTTCCTCTATAGGGGCACCAATTTCCAAATTATTTGTAGGAGAAAAAGGAGTTGATATTACTCTCTTGATAATATCAGGGTTTTTCTTAAACTTGTTAAGAAATTTCTCCCATATTTCTTCTCCATTTTTCTTTGCAAGAAAATGGTGTTGGCACACCAAATGAACTAACCCATGATGTCTGATTGTTCCAACACCCTAGGAATACCTTTATGCCATTGTATGAATGGATTAAAAAAGAAACCCTTGAAGGTTTACTAAATATTATGGTTTTGTAGCTCCATATATAAGATGTATAAGCATCTTTAGAACTTCTCTTCCTATGGACCAAACCTGACCATCACAAGTTAAATACTTGACTATCCAAAATTCCACTCTATCAAAGGGTTTGGGCAAGTGGCCTTTCTAAACCCCCTTTTATGATTTTTTAGTGTTGTAAATATATTGGGGTTCTGTTTCCCCCTCTTGTAGTAAGGTTTCAACTAATTATTTTAAGGTCCATTTGACAAGATTTGGGACATGCACAAGTGGAACACCAGATACATTGCTTATGATTTTCACAAAAAAGGAATTATGATATTTCTAACCTTTGTTTTGGATTGTTCTAAATTCATAATGAATTCTCTTACCAATTCATCATTATACTTCAAGATTTTTTTAGGAATTCCAACCATCCTTCCTATTCAAAGACATCTACCACTTCTTCATCTGCAAGAAGTTTGGTATCATTCTTAGGTTCCGACTTCTTTTTAATCCCCATGGTAAAGCGGGTGATTCAGATTCATTCTCCTTCAAATTATTTCTCTTCTTGGATTGGCTACAGAAATCTTTCCTTAGTTATGAAATGGGTGGGTTTAGTTTCGTAATCGATGTGCTTATGTGTGGAACCTATTGTGTTTAGCTACGAATGCAAATTTAATTCTTCTGCTTCTTCCTTGAAGTTTTTCTACAACTACTTCTTCACTTTGTTTATTCTGCACGAATGATAGATCATTATAAACATGCCGCCACTTTTTTCTACCGACATCACCCTCATGATTACTCTCTTTTAATCATAATGTACAATAGACGACTCATCATATGAATTTTTAACTCGAATCCAATCACACATGCAAACTTTTAATTTAACCTTTAATAAGTTAAATACATTACCATCTTTGATGATGTGATCCATCCATCATGATGACTCATCATTCCTAAAAGTGAAATAAAAATAAAAATGGTTAGAGAAGACAAATGGAATTTCAAAGAAGTTCCTTTTATTTTGGATTAACCATTTATTGAGAGATCAACCGCCATTTCTGGATTTCAATTGATCTCTGAGAGATTTTTTTGGGGAAGAGAACGCCATTTATTGGTTTTCATTTTCTTCCCTTTTTTATATATATTTTTAATATTTTTTTTGGGAAGAGAACGTCATTTACTTGGTTTTCATTCTCTTCTCTTTAATATTGATTTATCCATCTTATTATTTGATCATTTTGGAAGAACGAGGTTCTTCCATATGATCAAATTCCTTATATGCTTCAATCTGCGTTGAGAATTCATCCTTACTAGGAGGCTTCCTATAAAGTTTTAGTGTTTAGCTATAGAATGCAAATTTAATTCTTCTCGCTTCTTCCTTGAAGTTTTTTTACATCTACTTCACTTTTTTATTCTACACAAATGATAGATCATTATAAATATGCCGCCACTTTTTTTCTACCGACATCACCCTCATGATTACTCTCTTTTAATCATAATGTACAATAGATGACTCATCATATGAATTTTTAACTTGAATCCAATCACACATGTAAACTTTTAATTTAACCTTTAATAAGTTATAGACATTACCATCTTTGATGACGTGATCCCTCCATCATGATGACTCATCATTCCTAAAAGTGAAACAAAAATAAAAATGGTTAGAGAAGACAAATGGAGTTTCAAAGAAGTTCCTTTTATTTTGGATTAGCCATTTATTGAGGAGATCAACCGCCATTTCTAGTTTTCAATTGATCTCTAAGATATTTTTTTGGGGAAGAGAACGCCATTTATTGGTTTTCATTTTCTTCCCTTTTTATATATATTTTTAATATTTTTTTGGGGAAGAGAACGACATTTCTTGGCTTTCATTCTCTTCTCTTTATTCTAGATTTATCCATCTGGTTATTTGATCATTTTGGAAGAACGAGGTTCTTCCATATGATCAAATTCTTTGTATGCTTCAATCTGCGTTGAGAATTCATCCTTACTAGGAGGCTTGCTATAAAGTTTTAGTGTTTAGCTACGAATGCAAACTTAATTCTTCCGCTTCTTCCTTGAAGTTTTTTTACAACTACTTCTTCACTTTTTTATTCTACACAAATGACAAATTATTATAAACATCCCACCACTTTTTTTCTCTGACATCACCCTCATGATTACTCTCTTTTAATCATAATGTACAATAGATGACTCATCATATGAATTTTTAACTCGAATCCAATCACACATGTAAACTTTTAATTTAACCTTTAATAAGTTAAGGACATTACCATCTTTGATGATGTGATCCCTCCATCATGATGACTCATCATTCCTAAAAGTGAAACAAAAATAAAAATGGTTAGAGAAGACAAATGGAGTTTCAAAGAAGTTCCTTTTATTTTGGATTAGCCATTTATTGAGGAGATCAACCGCCATTTCTAGTTTTCAATTGATCTCTAAGATATTTTTTTGGGGAAGAGAATGCCATTTATTGGTTTTCATTTTCTTCCCTTTTTTATATATATTTTTAATATTTTTTTGGGGAAGAGAACGACATTTCTTGGTTTTCATTCTCTTCTCTTTATTCTAGATTTATCCATCTGGTTATTTGATCATTTTGGAAGAACGAGGTTCTTCCATATGATCAAATTCTTTGTATGCTTCAATCTGCGTTGAGAATTCATCCTTACTAGGAGGCTTGCTATAAAGTTTTAGTGTTTATCTACTGAATGCAAACTTAATTCTTCTCGCTTCTTCCTTGAAGTTTTTTTACAACTACTTCTTCACTTTTTTATTCTACACAAATGACATGATTATTATAAACATCCCACCACTTTTTTCTACTGACATCACCCTCATGATTACTCTCTTTTAATCATAATGTACAATAGATGACTCATCATATGAATTTTTAACTCGAATCCAATCACACATGCAAACTTTTAATTTAACCTTTAATAAGTTAAGGACATTACCATCTTTGATGACGTGATCCCTCCATCATGATGACTCATCATTCCTAAAAGTGAAACAAAAATAAAAATAGTTAGAGAAGAAAAATGGAATTTCAAAGAAGTTCCTTTTATTTTGGATTAGCCATTTATTGAGGAGATGAATCGCCATTTTTGGTTTTCTATTGATCTCTAATAGATTTTTTTGGGGAAGAGAACACCATTTATTGGTTTTCATTTTCTTCCCCTTTTATATATATATTTTTAATATTTTTTTGGGGAAGAGAAATCCATTTACTGGTTTTCATTCTCTTCTCTTTATTCTAGATTTATCTATCGATTATTTGATCATTTTGGAAGAACAAGGTTCTTCCATATGATCAAATTCTTTGTATGCTTCAATCTGCGTTGAGAATTCATCCTTACAAGGAGGCTTGCTATAAAGTTTTAGGCTATTTCCATTGACTAAAAGTGTCCTTCTACTGCCATTAATGGGAAGTAAGCTGAATAGAACCATTTTTAAATATCTACTCAATCTGGTAGAGTCTCAACCATACTGTTCTCAATTTTCCCTTGAATTTTTGGTACTTAGAATCAAACAGTAATGCCTGATCTCCTAGATTTAATTTCCTCTTCTTGATATGTGTGTCATGTCATTGCTTTCTTTGATCTTGTATTATTTTTTTCTGTTTAAGTGCTTTTATCCTAAACTCATCCAACTCATTGAGTTGAATAATTCTTTCCTTTTGTGTTGCATCCAACTCAATACCTATTTTAGTTGTTGTCCTCAATGTTTGCAGTTCAAATTCAATAGGTAACAAGGTATTTTTCCCATAGACTAACTCATATGGTGAAAATCATGTTGTAGTCTTCCAAGTTGTATTATAGGCCCAGATAGCTTCAAGTAGTCTCTTTGCTCAATCTCTTATGCCTAATTTGACTTTTTTAGTAAGGATATTCTCTAATTATATGTTTGTTACTTCATCCATTCTATTTGTTTGTGGGTGATAGGAGATGAATTCCTATGATTGATCGAAAATGCATTGTGAAGTCTTGGATCATATTAGAAATTAATTGTTTCCCCGATCGAAACTATACTTCTTAGTATGCCAAACTTTACTATAATTTTGTGCCAAAGGAATCAAAAATACTTCTTGATGGCATTTGTTAAAGCTTAGTTCTCCCCATTTTGTCACATAATCAAGTACACACACAAGAATGTAATCCTTTCCTTGTGAAGGAAGGATAAAGGGACCAAAATAATTCAAACCCCATCTTTCAAATGGTTCAATCACCACTTGAGGTTACAGAGGCATTTCATTGGTAAAGTTGGCTGCCCTATCATTTGATAGGGACCACATCGCTTGATGTATCTCTTCACATCCTTGTATAGAGATGGCCAATAATAGTTAGTGCCAAGTATCTTGTCAGCTATTCTTTTCACTAAAAATTTTCCTCCACTTGGTTCATCATGACATTCCCTCAAAGTATATCAAATATTTCATCTTCCCTCTCACACCGCGTAAAACCAAATCAAGATAAAATTTAAACAACATTCCATTTAACCATTTAAATTATGCACTGGTTTTGATCAACTTTTTCATTTATTTCTTAGTGAAATAAGGAGGAAACGTCCCTGTTAGAAGATAATTTTCCATATCAGGAAACCATGGTATATCAACTGAAATAGCAAACAATTGTTCATCCGAATTTTTTTCCTTAACTAGATCTTGCTCCCCGTAGTGGTCGGTATTGACAAGAAATCAACTACAACATTATATTTCCCTAGATTATCTACTATGTTAATATCAAATTCTTGTAAAAGTAATAACCATCTAATTATCCTACCTTCAACCACTAGTTTGTTCATTAAGTACCTAATTGCTAAGTGATCTATATATACAAATATTTTGTAGTTTGTGATTTAATGTCTGAATTTATTAATTGCATATATCACAACAAGAAATTCTTTTTCGAGTGGTAGTGTAGTTTCTTTCGGTGGGAGTAAGATTTTTATTGAGGTAATAAATAGCATACATCTTCCCTTCTTCATCTTTCTTTCCCAACACTACACCAATGGATTTATTTGAGACATATGTTTGAATGTGAAAAGGTATTTTCCAATTAGGTCCTCTCAATATTGGGTTAGTGGTAATTTTTCTTTGATTTCCTTAAAAGCATGATGACATCTCTCATCCCACATAAATTCACAATCATTGGTAAGAAAATTAAACATGGGGAACGAAATTTTACTAAAATTCTTGATAAAATGCCTATAGTATCCAACATGCACTAAAAATGACTTGATATCTATGGGGGTTTGAGGAATAGGTAAGTCTACGAAATAATTTTGATTTTGTTTTTATCAACCTAAATTCCTCTTTTTGAAATGTGGTGTCCTAATACAATCCCCTCATCAACCATCATTAAAAATTCTCATGAATAAGAGGCAGATGGTGTTACTCACATCTTGTTAATAATATATCTAAATTCCTCAAAGCATCATCAAATGTGTCTCCATATACGGTGAAATCATCCATGTATACCTCTATACTGAGTCATTTATTAGGTTTGCAAAACTTGCTAATACAACTATTTAGAAATTTTTCAGAGCATTACATAATCCAAATGGTAATACCCCGTAGACAATGGTACTCATGGACATGTAGAGGTAGTTTTTTTGATCCTTAACAACCAATCTAATTTGATTATATCCACTAAATCCATCTAGGAAGGAAAAGCACCGCTTACTGTAAGGTTGTCTAGGACTTGATCTATGAATGGTCGGGGAAAATAATCTCTTAATGTGGCTTTCTTTAGTTCCTTATATTCAACACAAATTCTCTATTTTCCATTATTTTTAAGAACAATTACAAGAGGATACACCCACCGACTATCTCGAGATAGGGTAGATAAAACCAACGTGTAATAGTTTTTCAATTTCTTGTTTGACTATATCTCTTAAGGCTAGATTAATCCTTCTCTCGAGGTTTCCTAACTGGTCTAATGTCTTTAGTACAAATGTGATGAGTGAAAAACTTGGATGGATTCCTTTCATTTCTTTGTAGTCCCAATAAAAAGCTCTTGTATGATTTTTCAAAACATCAAACTATTTAGCTTCTTCATCATTCTTAAACCAACTGTTTACATTCAAAATCTTACCCGACTCAAACTCAACATGTTTGGTTCCAATGTGTGATGAACTAATTTTTTGAAAGGGTTCCATTAATGTATTTAATGGACATGCATGTGGCAACAACATATGATATGTAGCAACATCTCCAAAATTTCCTTGAGATAGAATATTGGAAAAAGGACAGTAGGTAGAGTTATGACACTTATCTTGTTGTAGGTCAAACTCCTCGTCACTGCTACTTTCCATAAATTCTTCACCATTTCCTGATATCTTAGAAACTGAAGCTACTGATTCTTCCTCCCCTAAGATAAATCTCGTTCCTCCAGAGTGAAATTATGTATAGTCACAAGGAATTGTTGTTGGTGTGGTTTTAGAACTAAATGTGATGGTTCCAATGAATATGATGATTTTGGAACATATTCTATAGGTTCTGGGACTAAGTTCATAGGTTCTTGAACTATTCCCGATTGCTCCAATGACAATTGGTGTTCATTCAATGATTGACTAATCATATCTTCTTCGTCATGTACATGATCCTGCAACTTCATCATGGCCAAAGAAGACATGTTTTTCTTATTAGTATCATGAGCATCAACCCATAATTGTTCTTGATTATCAATAGAAGGTCATGCAGAAGGATAGAAGGAGATTTTCTTAGAATTATTACCATTTGAGATAATCATATCACCTAATCGCATTCAATTAAAGAAGAAACTGTAGCTAACCATGGTCTTCCAAAAATAATGAGATAACCAAATGTTTTACCTTTTGGCTGATATATAAGGAAATCAACTAGATATTCCCATGACTCCACCATAACTACTACATCTTGAATAACTCCTAGTTTTTCTATAGATTGATCTACCATCTGTAATATGGTGTTAGTAGGTTGTCTACCTATTAATGGAAATGTTTTCAAAGTTTCTATTGTCATCACATTTATATTCACTCCCAAATCAACCAAAAATTATGTATATCTTTATTCCCTATAGAGATAGAAATAAAAGGACTTCCAAGATCTCCATATTTGGGAAGAAAAAGTTTTCTTGCTAATAAATCAGCAAGTTTCCCATCTACCTTAATAGTCCGGGGTACTACTACTTTCTTCCAGGTATTTTTAAACATAGCATTTTGACTAACTTGTATAATTATGGAATGTACTCAATTTCTTGTAATAATGGTATTTCAATATTCAATCTCCTTAGTTCTTGTACCAACTCAGATTCCTTTAGTTTCTATGGCTTCCTTAAATCTCTCTAGAAATGGAGTCTTAGTAGTGTTGTTATCTAGCTCCTTATCTTTTTATTTTTCATCCTTCTTGGGAAAAATTGTACTAAAGGTTTCAATTTCTTCTATCATCTTAGTGATTATAATAGGTGGATTGTTTATTAGTTATCCAGATCTAGTTTGAATATCCTTACAATCCATTGCATTCAAATCAACTGATTTTTCTGGTTCTGTTCGTAGATAGGAGTTATTTGTTTCTTGGTTTTTCTACTAGTTGTGCTAGTATTTAGGTTTGGACCACATTTTAATTTTGTGAATTTTTTTGGGGAACCCATTATGGCTTGTTCATTCTTATTGGGATATGTCCTTCCTTAAACATAATTATTAGGGATCCTCCTAGGTTGTGACCAAGCATTTGGGTTTCCTTGACCAGACCATGGTTCTTGGTGTCCTTGGGCATACCAAGATTGACCTGCCCAATCATGAGGATTCCATATTAGTTGAGGTTCCCAAGGTGGTTGTCCCCAATTTTGTGTCACTATCCTACCTGCCCATGGCATCGTCCAAGGGTTAGGAATTGACACAGGCATGAATTGCCCTTGGTTAGGTTGTATCTAGACAAAATTTACTTCTTGATGTGGATGGAATGTTGCTTTGTTTAAGATAATTTTTAATAAATGGAAGAAGAGAACAAGAATTACTCTCATGTTCCCTAGATTCACAAATAAGACACATTTCTATTTTATCCAGGGGACAATCCCTTATTGCATTATTCTTCCTACATCTAGGATAATACATAGCTAATGGTTCAGTTTTAGCATTTTATTTAGCTTGCAATCCATCCATGGTGGATGTTAATTGAACTAAAATGTCTATTTTGAAATTTTCTAATTCATCCATAAGTTTGTGCACATTTGGGTTTAACTTTTAACTATTTTTCCTTTTCTAGGTCTACCCATTGTTCATGAATAGCTTATACAAATGTCTTTAATATCACTCATTCTTATTTGATAAATATTTCCACCTCCCATCAGATCAAGTGCCCCCTTGATTCATCATCTAGATGTTTAATAAAAATGGTTTTTCTTAGCTCTTCTTGTAGTACAAATCCACATCTTTTTCTCACAAAGAGGAATCTGTCTAAATAATCTTCCATATTCTCATCCTCCTCATGCTTGATTTTGACAAATTATTCCTTCCTTTTTCCCTCTACAAGATAATCTTGATACTTGTCTTGGAAGGAAACTTCCATCTGTGCCCAATTGGTAATATATTTAGATGTTAATTTCATAAACCACCTCATTGTTGCATCCTTTAGGGTAGATGGAAACAACTTGAGTTTTTGATTATCTATTTTGTAATCATAAGTTTGACACAATACTTTAAATTCAAACAAAAATTGGTCAAGGTCTTCAGATGACATCCCTCTAAATGTGGGTAAATGTGCAGGTGAAATATTTTTCATAGGTGTATCATCATCATCCAATTGAATTGGATAAGTGAAGGTCCTATCAGGTTCTCTTTCAGCTTCTCGTGCCATTTCTGTAGTATCTTCTAGGATTTTCCCCAATCAATATGGTATGTAATTTGTTTTGGGGAAGGTGAAAAGTTAGGAGTAGGAGGTTGACTACTCAATTGTGAATCAAAAATTTCTCTAAACGGGTCTTGGGATATGATATTTTTTCTAAAGGTTCTACTTCCTTATGGTGATTGATCTAATAATTCCAAAGGTGACAATTTTGCTTCGTTCCTAACAAAGGAAAATGGTGCTTCTAATTCTTGATCAACTTCTTTATTTAGTGATGATTCTTGTTCAAATATTTTTGGGAGGAATCGACCCTTAGATTCTCTTGGTCTACTCATAAATTTTATTTTGATGTAGGGAAGATCCTACAATTACTAGATGTATGATTATTTCTCTTGTTGAAACCTAATCAGATAGTTCTAACTATTGTCCCTAGAAAGGGTGCCAAAAATGATGGGTGTCATTATTTTGTTCAATTAATCAACTCTTTTTTGATGTCATATTCAAACCAAGGGTGGTGTCCGAAGCTATATGCAACAAGAAATCTTAGTGATCTAGTAATTGACTGTAGGTAGTTGTTTATTTTTATATTTTTTGGAGGATTTTCTCAATGTCTTGAGGATTCCTTGGCTAAAACCTTATTGAAATCAAAGTATGAAAACTTGCTGGGAGTAAAAACTCTTTCAGAGAAATAGATTGCTAGAAATAAACACACATTTACATAATGGAATATATTTTTATAAGTAAACACTTGTTATAGAAATAAACACACAATTTGAGAATGCTAAAAGTTGATTGCAAAGAAAGAAGAATATAATCTTGAACACTGCAAGAACAAGTATATGAAAGGTTTCAACTTGAATAATCAAAAGTATTTACACAATTAATAGATCTATACTATTTTATATGGAAATATAAATACCAATAAAACTAAGATCTTGCTTCTTGGAAGAGTGGACAGTTGCTCCACCTTAAAACAAGATTTTACAATTTAATATACTCTCAAAACAGATTGGATATTTTATTGATAAAATGTTCTACATTACAAAAATGTCTTGTCTCTTTCTATCTTTTTGTGCTTTTTCTATGTATAAATACATGTTTCTATCTATATATATTACTATCTATCTATAGGTCTCGCATATATATATACTTCTTCCACAGTGTATTTATAACCATAGTTGTCCTACCGATTCGAGATAGAATCGAGTTGTGCCCAAAATAGATGTTGAATTGGATCCTAGCTAGACGTACTATTGTATGATAGCTATCCATGGATCTGTGAGTATGAAGAAATATAAATCTTCCAATATGCTCTGATTGAAAGGATCATTGATTTATAAATCACCGGATGTTGTTGGAATAAATAAATTCTCATCGTTTTGGAACTTTAGAGAAGTTCGGAACTAAAGGAAATCATTCCCTAGATCTAACTGTGAGGATTCCAAAGCTACATGTAGGAGTTTTGGAACTAAGTACAAAAGTTCTAGAACTAAGTGATGGAGTTCCAGAACTAAGTCCAAATTTTTCGGAACTAAGTGGTAGAGCTTGTAACTATGTAATGGAGTTCCAAAACTAAGTTTGGAAGTTAAGGAGCTGAGCAGATTGAAACCAATGCTTCCAAAACATGCGGATCGCTCCTACTTTGTTCGTTCGATTGATTGTGCATGTTTTATTACAAAATAGAATTTCCAAAGCACTTAGGAATTATAGATTTTTAAATGTTAGAAATAAAATGAAAAAAGATTGACAATTACATTCTAACTTATATTAGATCAAACAAAAGTAAAAATCGCAATCAATCTTGATAAAAAGGAGAGTAAAATAAGATCCTTTATTGTACATTAATGAGACATATTCGGACTCATCAATAACAACTAAGAAAATAATTAGCACTTATCACTACAAATTGGTGTATAGTGAAGAAGAAATATTTTCATTGTCACTTGATTTTCCATCATTAGAATTAGCTCAACAGCTTGAATTTGAAGACGCAGATCTAAGGGAAATCAGAATGGTAGAATTGGTGCAGCTAGAGGAAAAAGGAATGCCACCATGGTTAGGATGGAACAACATCAAGCGTCAACCAAACAATTGTTCAAAAAAATCTTGAGATCAGACCTTCAAATTTGGGGATCTCATTTTGAAATGGGACACAGATCAAGCTAAACTAGGGAGACACTCCAAATTTGATGTTATTTAGATTGGATGATATATCATCACCACTTGTAGAGTGGGCTCATTTTATTTTCTGATCTTGATGGGAATGTGTTTCAAATCCTAGTCAATGGGATTCATCTCAAGCCTTCTCATTAAATATTTTTCATACATCTTGTATATAGTAGAGTAGAATTTCAATTCCTCCAAGTTCTTTCAACACATTTCATTATTGGTAGTATAGGTTTATTTCCCTAGGTTATTTGAACATTGTTGTTATTTGGGATGGTCGTATTGCAAAGTCTTTAGCATTCAGGTAGAATGTAGAAGGAATAAATTTTAAGGAGTAAAGGTTTGGTTGTAGTCATCTTAGAAAATTAAGTGTAAAGCAACTAAAATAAGAATTGGGAATCCAAGTCCTATTTATAGGTCATTTTCAAATTTTTAGGATGACTTCATGCCCAATGGATATGCCAAGGCTACTGGATAAATCATCTAGTAGGTAGATTATCCTTGTGAATCACCAAAAATGTTTTCTATTTTACACCCTTTGCAAAAAATAGAGCAAGTTACACAAGTGTGGACTTGGCGGATGTTCAAGGATGGAATTGGTAAATTCATGAAGAAGTTAAGCGAGACCACAAAAATGGGACGATCCGTGAAGATATGAGATATCCGTGGAAGGTTATGAAAATCCACTCTACACCGACAATGCCATGAAATGAAGAAACTAGATTCAAAATCCGCGGAACAAGGAGTACATGCGACAATGCGGACCCAAAGGAACAAGCCATGACACTAAAAAGGTGCTTTGAGGGATTATACGAGCTATGACATAAGTGAGAGAGCTCTATGGTAGTCTAAAGCCACATGAAACTAAATTTTGAAAATTTTTAGATAACCAAAATTTCCACGCAAAGCAAGATCATCATAATTCTCAAATTCTTGGCCCGATCGTTACAAATTTCATATCAATGGAAAGGTATTGGCCTCATTTATGTATAGGATTTTGAAATTCCATTTAAAAGGTAGTTGGTGGACATGACTTTGAGAAAACATCTTCAGCACACAAAGGTGTAATTTTATTTGGCTCAACCACCCACATTTAATGCATTATGGGAGCCCATTCCTTCTCATGCATGGCATGGCATTTGAAATTGGATTTACAGAGGTGTTGAGCCCCTTTTTAGAGAATACAGAGAAACAAAATGAAGTTGGTTGGATGGTGGAAAGAGAATTTTATTTTTCCCTCTCTTTCTTCTCTCCTCATCCTTTCATTTTTCTATATATTGTAAAGTTATACCTAGTTTTAATGTTGGATACTTTTTGAATATGAAGGCATAATTTTTACGTTGCATATGTATTTTATGGGTCGCATGCCTTTGGAGATGTCTCTATAACTATTTTGCATCTTCCCCCTCTATCGTGATGATTTGTGCATGATCTCTTGGCAATAAAATCTTTGGTTTTGTGGCTTATTCTTACCTTAGCTATTGTTTTATTACACTCTCTTACCTCTCATTCATTTGTAGGTGTGTTGTATGCATTGTTTAAGATATTTTTGTTTATTGTGCATCATGAAGGTGGAACTCGAGGTGTGATTTTGATTTTTGGTCATTGTTTCAGCCATCCTCATCATAATTTTCTTCCATTTTATCTCTTTCCTAATTATTCATCCCCTTTCTTTTGGTGTTATCACCTCTTTTAGTTTAGGTTTATGTTTTATGCATATCCTTCTCACCCAGGTCCCTTGGAAAGTTAGAGTATAGATAGATAGTTACATTTCAATTCCTAGGAGTAGTTTAACATTAGAGGTAAGTAGAGGAATTCGGCCTTCTCTGGAGGTCTATCTCAGTTTGAGTCCCAAAACTTGAAGACAATCCCATGTTGTCTCAAATCCCAAATTATCTATGATTCGGGCATGGGTGTGATTTTAAACTCCAAAAAGAACTAAGAGAAGGGTGTGAAACATTATGTTGTGGGATAAAATTAAGTGAAATACAATTGAGAGAGGCTAGGAAATATTTAACACAGTCCCAAGCATGCACCCACTAACAAATCTATAACACCTTGGACAAATTGTTATATTTCTCTTTTGCATTACAAGTGTTGGTATGTGATTTTCTTGATTGAGGTGTGTTCCCTTGATTGTTGAAAATCATGCGTGTTAAGGATAAATCATTTCTACTATTAGATTCTTTAGAATGGAGTGATATGGCTTTTAGGAATCCATTTTCACTTCTTGTTGATAAGCTGCAATCAGATTTTAAGAGTTACAAACTTATCTCTTTTAATTGACTCATCCTTGGATCAATTTCAGTGATCCAATGAATGTTTTAAATCTTCTTAATAGACTAAATGGTAAATTGACATTCAATAGTTTGAGAGACATAGTGGACTGAACTTTTGTATTTTAAAAATTTTATGGTCTTGTGTGAACGTGCCTTCATTTGGTTATATGTTGTGCTTGGGTCTTTGGGATTGATCTCTGCAGACATTATTGGCATAAAAAAATATAGTCTATTTATGACTATGAAGGGGATCAAAATCCTAAAACTAAAGGACTATCCTAATGATATCCTAAACTAGGTAAGAGCACCACCGCCTAACTACGTTTACTTAATTGGGTTATAATCTAACCTAAGCTCTTGTGCTAAATGAATAAGGGAGAAAATTGCTAAGGTGATACTAGACTATTTTAACCTAATGCCTAATACTAATGGTTGTGAATTTAATCTAACCTAAGTTAGAAATTACCTATGGCAATGTTTAAGACCTAAGGTAATTATAGTTAGACTAACCTAAGTATTTGGGAAATCTAGCCTAAACTATTAAAAAGGAACCTAAGGGTCGCATGGAACTAAGGTGATGGTTCCAATGGCATTCAAGTGATTTGATTTGGGTTTAATGCATGAGGTACTACCATTTTTGGCAAAGGCTAGTTAACTTTAGTGGGGGATTATGTGGAGGCTTCACTAAATATGGAATTACATATTAATTTGGAAATGACATTCACCAGTTTTGGGAGGCGGTGGTAAGGAGAGATAAGTGAGAGATTTGGGAGTAATGACATTTATGGACCTCAGTTTTTGTGTGCAAACCATCTTGGAAACAAGGGAGGTGGATTTGTGGGAGGTTGTTTGGTCTTGCATGTCTCACGAATTTTTCTCTACATGGAGCTATCTAGTTCTTTGAACCAGCAGTTCAACTTCTACTTCATGGCTATTTTTGGTTTCTTTGGTCTATTTTCAATCAAAGGAATGTATATGAGGCATTGGAAGGAAATTTGTTTGGTTGTTGATCTTTCGTGGAGAAGAAAAAGAGTGGGAAGCTCGGCTGGAAGTCTCCTTCGAATTTGTAGAAGCACTATCAGGCATGATAGGCTCTACCCATTAAGATTTCTTGCTTTCTTCTAAATGAATCATTAAAACAACTCTGCTCTCATGAGATAATTATTTGTTTGATTTGTCTAGTTATTTACTTGCATGTTTTTAGGAATCTCTATGATTTTGGGATGAAAATCCATTGCATAGTAATGTTAATTTTTGGGAAACTTTCTTTGTGCTAGTTTAATGGTGACATGCATGCAAAACTTGTGTTTGAAGATCGTATTTCATTCTAGAACTTGTATTCGAGGTTGGTGTTGTTCTAAAATAGAAATCATTTTCTAGTATGGTTATGAACTTTTATTGGGGCTTCATGTTTTGTTCAAACTTGTATCGAAACTTCGTGTTTGTTTTGAGCTGTGTTGGAGCTTTGTGTAGTTCTGAACTTTTGTTTGAATCTTTGTATTCGACATTGTACTTGTATTCAGTACTTGTGTATTCTGAACTTGTAGTCAAGTTGATGAGTTTTGTTCTATACTTGTACTCTGAGCTGGAAGTTTTATTCGTATTCAAGGATTTGAAAATGCTTGAACTCATTTTGGGAACTATCTACTCGAAAGAGACTTGAGAGATTAGTTTTGGTTTTAGTTGTTTTGTAATCTCTTTTGAGATCTTCTCCATGCAACTTCATGAGTGGGAATGGTTGTGGTACTTCTATATTTTAGACTATACGAGTGTACTTGAACTGGTAAGGGCATGTACATATGGAGGATTGTCTCTCCTCCTCTTCTTTGAGAAATCTCGTGTCTTGTGGAAATCTTGACTGTTTTGTTTGAGGGATTAATGTATTGGAACTACATCTTGTTATGGGTTTTGAATATTTATAGCTCATTTGGAATAATTATTTTGAGGCTTATGGAAATGCAAGTATTTACTCTCCTTCTTGTAATAGATGTTTGAAACAAATACCTTTTCTTGTCATTATCTTTTTAAGTGGAGCTTGAGAGTCCTTGTTGTGAATTATTTTTAAGTCACAATTAGAGGTAAGTTTGGGATAGTACTTTTCTTAAAAATATATTGGGTTTTCTTACTTACCTTCAGATCCTCTAAAATAGACTTCTGGTTTTTAGGGAAAGAAGAGTTAATTACTCTCCCATGTTGAATCTTGTTGATAGGATTTATCATCTCTGGTTCGGGGTTGTCTCACTATTTTTGTCTTCACAATGACCATGTACTTTATGTCTCTATTATTTGAAGTTGTGTAAGACCTAGAAGTTGAGAATACTTGTATCTATTGAGATCATGGGTTGTATTGAACCTTGTATATCTTATACTATTTGTGAAATTCTATTCCTTGTTGGATTCATTAAACGAATCTCTGGGTTCTAAAAGAGAAAGGAATATGTTCTCTTGGGGATAGTATACTATTTTTGGGACTGTACTGTGTACTTTTTTTGATAATTGAATTCAAACTTGTGTTTGATGAATGGGAATAGGTAAACTAGTTGGTAAGATTGGTAAAGGAAATTAGAAGTGTGATTTTATTTAGTTGTGTGTTTGGTTTTGTGTTCTCTCTTGGGAACTAGTTAAAGAACTTCTAAATTTGAAATAGAATTGGGAATTCATTTGATGGTATAAATGAAATAAATTATTGATTGGCCACTTTTCTAATTGAGATCTCTTTTTACTATTGTTTGGATAATTTCATTTGATTTAACTTTTATGTATTCGATTCTCTTCTAAGATGGAAATTTATTGTGGATTGTATGGTCTAATTTGTGTAAGTCATTGGTTGTCATGATGTGGAAGGAAATTACCTGAATCAGTATGTTGGAAAGAAAATAATAGCATGCTTAGACCTGATTATTTTTCTTGATTGAGTCATACTCCATTGGGATTGATATATGAAAGTTGTCACTTTTTTCACTCTGTCTTATTATGAATCCTTCTTGGATGGACTAGATAAGAGATTAATTCTGTGTGAGTCTAACTTAGGTTTGGAACATTTGGTTTGATATTTTTGAATTATATCTTCTAACATGTGGAAGTTAGTTTAGACTTGTAGGAGGACTTTTTTGACTCTCTACCCCTACTTGGATTGATTTGGGATTCTTGTTAGATGTTTTTCCTATAATGTTGAATCCTTTTATAGTTATCTTTGAACTGAGGCGTTTGTGTGTTCTAAACCTATTTCTATCTTTCAGATGATTAGTGTATGGGGAATAAGTATGTATTGATTCTTCTTATTTTGCTGATATGGAAAGATGAAGAATCTTAATATGAGTTATGATGTAATTAACTTCTTTTTCTAATGAATAAAATTCTCACTGTTGATAATCTAGCTAAAAGAGGTTTCTAGATGGCCAATAGATGTGTTCTATGTGAAGTGAATATGGAAACTGTAAATCATCTTCTCCTGGAATGCCCTTTTTCCCATCTTATGCTTTCTTCTATTCTGGGTTACTTCTCGGTTTTCTAGGTAATTCCTAATGAGATCAAGGATGCTTGGATTCAATGGAGCTACCCTTTCTTCAGTCGAGGACTTAAAAATCTCTGGGTTATGAGTTTGGGTCACCTATGGTGGGAATTATGGAAAGAAATAAATAGAAGGATTTTCAAGAATAAGAAACTTCCTATTAGGGTGACTATAAACAAACTCCTATAGGCTGTTAGAAATAATTTTTCTATACTAAGGAAAAATGAAATGGAAATCCTTGACAATGAACTTCATTTCTTTAAGAATTGGAACCTTATAGGTGACCCTAAACCCAAAAGATGTAATCCTCATTTGGGGATTAAATGGAATTCACCTAGGGATGGCTTCTTTAAACTCAATTTCGATGGTGTTGTGAAAGGTAATCCTGGGAAAGCTGGGGGTGGAGGTGTTCTTTGGGACTCCCAAGGTAGATTTCTTCTTTCTTACTTCTTTGACCTGGGCCTCCAATCTAACAATGTTGTTGAGGCTGCTGTGATGTTCTGGGGGGTGAAGTTAGCCAAGGAGAAAGGCTTAACACATCTTGAAGTGGAAGGGGACTCTTTATATATCATTTCATGTTTGAAAGGAAATTCTCAACCTTCTATTTCTATTGAGGAATTCATAAATAAAACTAAACTTCTTGCATCCTCTTTTGAGGCCATTTCCTTTCATCATGTGTACCGTGAAGGAAACTCTCTCGTGGATTGCATGGCCAATTTGGGGGTGAATGCTAGGGGTCTAAAGGTGGTAGAGGATCCCAATGTGATGCAAGCCAAATTTATTGAAATCATGAAAAGGGAAGGTTTAACTTATAACACTCCTATAAATGAGGAGGCAAAATTTATTCAGACTTATGACACCCCTCTTTCATGATTATTGAACTCGTGCAAATTTCTTTTCTTCTCCTTGAAGGGGCAAGCTGGATATCTTTGTTTTATGGAAGCGTGAAGATAGGATTGGGGAAGTTAACATTTACAGAATAGAAGGAAGAACAGATCCAGTAGCATGGGGAGACTTAGTTTGAACTAAACCCTACAAGAGGTAGGAGATGTCTGTTGAGGAAAAATCTGCTCGAAAAGGTAGGTATGCTGCCCTTTTTCAATATTTTTGATGGCCATGATGAGAAGCTAAGTGAAGCTGTGGAAAAAATGTGGAATGAGGGCCATGTCGAGTCAACAATTTCTCCTTTACCATCTCCCCTAAGCTTATTTCCAAAGTATTTGGTTTAGCTCTGGAAGGAAGATGCATCTAAAATCCCAATTCGGACTACAGTCTAGAGATTTAATATTTCATGCAAGGTAAGGGTACGTCTATCTCTCTTCACAATGGGTATGCTCGGGAAATCTGCCCCACCCTTATGATGAAATTTCTCAGTTATTTATGTCATACATAACCTTAGAAGGAAGGTATAAAGTGATTTATGGTTACCATTTTCCCATGTTAAACCATGTGCGTAACGCTAAGGCCTACAATTTCCCTTTCTTTCTGTATACCTCCCGGTGAAATCTATTAGTATGGTTGAGAAAGGGACCTTATCCCTTCCTCTACATCAGGGCCTCATTAAATCCTTGCTCAGGCTAGGTACTCCCCTATTGGGGAAAAATGACAAATTTGGGGCCTCCATCACTGATGGATTGGTGCCCAAGGAGGATAGTCTTAGTGAAGACCCATTTGACAAACCTGTGGCTAAGCGTACAGATCCAATATAAGTCATGGTGTTGTCAACAAACGTAGCAGGGTTGAGGAGGATCCTAAACAGGTTGAGGAAGTGGAGATTTTAGATTTGGGGAAAACCAAGATGGGAATCTGGACTTGTCGGTTTCCAGTTTGGACAAGGCTGCTACTAATGGGGATAACAATGATGAGGGGGAGAGCGAGAAAGCTCTAGATTCTATAGATGATAAGCACTCCAAGAATTTAGAGGATGCCATTGAGAGCTTACATGCTCTGAAAACTACCCAATCTAAACTATTTACTGCTCAAGACTCTACTTTCAAGTCTCACTCTTTCATGTGGGAATTCAAGCATTGTAGGCTTGATACTGAAATTAACAGACATAGGATTAGTATGGTCTCCATGGAATTGAAGGATTTGACTGATAAAGTGGAAAATTTATCCTCGTTGGTCCTTAGTGAACAACTCAAGAATGCCAATGAGAGAAGCCTGGAAATGGCCAAGGATATGTTGAAGATGAAAGAAGTTGTGTTCCAGATTCGTGATGTCCATCTCCTCAACGTTAAGAGCACCATCCACCATCTCAAGATTTTAGCTGAGATGATTCATTCCATGGAACTTGCTAAGGAAAGGGAAAATATGGTAAAGGCCCTAAAGTGGAGATCCCAGAGCCAAACTACAAGTGTTGGAAAGCTACAACTGATTCCCTTGTCAAAGAATGGAACAGATGCATGAACTCAGTGAGGGGCCCGATAAAAAAGTTTGTGTATATGGGATATTGTCTTGTTGTTGTTAGTTCTAAGTTGTTTTTGTTAGTTTCTTGGTTATGCTACTGTTAGATAGTTTATTTGTTGTTTGGATACTTTCTTTTATGTTTGTATTTCCTTATTGCTGGTCTTGTGCTGCTTTGGTTTTGTGGTAGGGCTTCAATGGTATATCCCTTGGCCTTTTTGTAAGGAACTGGTAACATTTTGTATGGGGTAGGGTCCCCTCAACCCTTTTTTACCTCTAATAAAAAAATTAACTTCTTTTGCTTTGCTTAGTAAAGATAAATGTGTATTTATTTTCTTATAGAACTATGACACAATTGGATGACAAGATCACATTGATTGTTTGAAAGTAATTGCTAGGATAAACTAAATCTTATGATATAATGCGGATGTTGTAGATTATATAATGCTCTTTATTAAATGTGAATTGAAAATATTTCATTGTACTTATTTTTCTAGATGTTATTACTTATGATTATTTGTATGATATATTAATTGTTTCATTAAAACAGATTTGTTTTAATGGAACAATTAGTGGAATGCACTTCACTTTAATGCTTAGTGATTATCATGCTCAGGTCATTGAACTGACCCGTGCTAGCAATTTTTATAGATGGACATCGTAAGTGATAAAAGAAGGAAAAAAACTTTTATGATGTCTTGGCTTATTTGATTCGGATCTTCAGTAAAGAGTTTCGATTCATTAGAGTTGTATTGGAAAAGAAAAGTGATGTTCTTTTAAGATATTAATTTTGATTGACATGCAGAATGTCTAAAATGCATGGTCTTGTAAATGTATATTTATCATCATGAATTGAAAGGTTTTGTGTTGGACTACAATTTGTGATGTGAATTCTGTTGTACTTGTATGACAAAAATACTAGTGATATCTTGTCGGTATTCTTTATATCTATTGTAAACTATTGTTGTTATAAGATAATAAGTTGGATTAAGGAGATAGTATAATCTCCCTTATTATAATGAACTTGTTAAATTGCAAAAGATGTTGTTCTCTAACTACACAACTATAGTTTAATAATGAAGTATGCTTGGGACATACAATTAAACTATATGAGTAACAAATGATAAAAAGGTTATGTTAAACCTAACATCTAACCATGTAGAGGAAGACTCTTCCTCTCTCAAAGAATGAAAGATAAAAGGAATAGTGGTTATGATCTTAATCTTTATAACTTCATTTATAAAGTAAACACTAGCTGAATCTAGGTGGATGTCACACTTGATTTGGATAACTAGGTTGCATTAGGAATTAAACGTTGATGGTTGTTTTCTTGTTTTTGGGATAACTATTTGTTATGCCATGTTAATGAACAACAATGCAAACTAGAATTTATGAAGTTCTTCATATCTAATTAGGCTAGTTATGGGTAAAGAACTTAATAAATGATGGAATTAGGGTTAGGCATGGTTGCTATAATCTGAATCTTAATCCAATATTAATTATGATTAATGACCACTAAGGGGGTATGTACATCTTGATGAATCAGTTCTAATAGAGATGTTAGCACATGCCAACTATAGGAATGTACCCTCGAGAAGTCCCAGGACTTCTCAAGGATATAGTGTTGCAGTTGACATGTGGCAACACCCTTCCATATTTGTTCATCTAGATCTATGCACATTTGGACTTGAACTTAGTTTCTCTCTAGGTCAAGTTAGTAGCATGTTTAGGATAGGTAGTAGCTTCCAATGACTTAGGATACCTTGTCACATTTGGATAACCTAGGTATATGTGTATGCCCATATACCCTAAGTCATCATGAGCATCTTCCTATAAAAGATTATGTTGATAACCTAGGCTAGGGTCAAACACGGGCAAGTGGACTAATGGTAGTCGAGTTAAGAGCATTCTAGATAATGGAAGAGTGAGGTGAAGCACATATTCCAGAATGACGAGTATGCCATCTAGGAATAGTAACATGAACAATATGTTGAAAATATTTGGCCAAAGTATCACAAGCTGCTGGTTGCATTGTCCTATGTCACCTAGTTTAAAGCAACGTGATGTTAGATGAATATTGGTAACAAATATTCAGATAGGTTATTTAAACAAATTACTCAGTACCCCAAATAGGTTAGGAGAACCAAGTATACATAGTATACATAAAGTATTATATGTTTTAAGTTAACATGAGGGATATATAGTAAACCGATTCATTATAGCTGCATATGGTTATACTGTTATGAGATTCATTGGCATGGAATGTGTGTTCTAAATGATGTTTTATTTAGAATAAAGAACATTAAGTTTCAAAAAAAAAAAAATCCCTTGTTTCTAAAGTCTTAAAATGGGAATGTTACTTCTTAATATCAGAGATGAAGGTTGCATCTCTTGGACCTATTATTGTCAATAATCGATAAAACTTAAATTTTCTTGTTAATGAGAAAATGGTTAGAACAAGAGGAAATCTTGTAAATAATCCTCCAACCGAGGAAGGAGTAACATGTTGCCCAAAAAATCGACGAGATCCTTGCTGCCCTATTGGACACAAGAGATGACTTGGTTGTACTTGAACAAGTAATGGACAATGAGGAGGAAGAAGATGTTGGTAATCATATGCATCGGTGGTGGCATTAATATTCTTTCCTTGTTTAGGCATGGGGGTTACATAGCACCCCTATTTGTACTTCCTTTTTTGATCTATGAGGATGAGTAGACTTGTTTTCTTACTTGCATTTTATTTCCATTGATTGAATCTTGCTTATTGCGTTGGAGCTTGACATTACCATCGGAGTGTAACTTCGTTGTGGTGCATTGTTTTTCGACATCGGTTCTCATTTTTCCCTCTTTCATGGTATCAGAGCTGGTTTTGGTAAAACGTGCACTCTTTGTTTATCACATTGTTTATTACTTTTGGTTTCTTCTTATTTCCTTGTGTAAGTTTTTGATTATTACTTTGGAATCATATTTCTCACCTCGCATTGAGGTTTCGTAGTTGCAAGTTTGAAGGTATTTTGGTCGGTTTGCATTATCCATTGCTGAGTTCATGATTACTTGTATTCTCGTGAGCTCAGTTTTACTTTGGTGTGGACATTGTGGTTGTTATTATTTCCTTGTACAGCTCTCATCTTAACTACCTTTGCATCATTTATCATTTTTTTGGTTATTTGTATATTACTTTCTAGTTATGTTTGTGTCACGTTTTGTTGATCCTATAGGGTAAAAGGAGTTTTGGTTCTTGGTATTTGAGGAGTGTTAGATCCTAGAATCGAGTTGGAATATAGCTCACATTATTATCCTCATAATAGCTCGATTGTATTCCCTTTTCATGCTCATTGACTCATGTCTTTGCATCGATCTGCACTCGCTCAGCCTTCACATCATTTTGCTAAGGGACATTCTTAGTGAAAGTGTGATTCAACACAACTTCATGGGCATCAACATTCCTTGGATTAAGGTTCTTGCTTTTTGATTGTTTATCTTGGTTGTGCATACAAATGCCCTTTTCTCCTGAGTCGACTTATCATGCAGCCCTACCTACTCTTGTTTGGCTTGATAGCTGTGTGTGCATCTATGGTTTCACTCATTCTTCTTTCTTATTTGTCTGTTCATCTCTAGTTTCCATGCCTTTGTTGTTTGGCTCTATTTTCCACTCCCGTGTTTCTACTCTTCTGTAATCTGCATTGGAGTGCAACGGGATTTTTACATCTTAACCCAGCTAGCTAGTGGACTCACCTCATCATTGGTTTTTGAGCCATGCCTCTACATGTTCACTTTCGATCCATTCGTAGTTTCTCAACTCGTGCCTGCTTTAAATGTTTCCTACACATGCTTGCTCTATGTTTCCTCTCTGACAACTTGACCGCATTCCAAGGGCTCCCCTCCATGAACACATCTCCACATGGGCTTCTCTTCTCAAGCAACTCGATTAACACTAGCTCATCCCTTATCCATCCCTTTAGGGTTAATCATTAGTAAATCAAATCACTTTTAAATTTTTAAGGTTACATTTATTTAATTGGCATTGTAAAAATTTTAAGGTTTTTGCTTATTTTATTAAACCTTCCTTCGAGTGTCAAAGACGGAGGGTGAGGTCTGGGGTTGGCAGGAGGCTAATCCCCCCTCACAATTAAAAAAACCCTATCTAAAATTTGATTCCATTTCCAATGAGCATACATATGACACCCTTTGCATGCATTTAGGGAACTTTTTAAATCCGTTTGTAGGCTTATTAGCATTTTTCCATCAGTTGTGGGAATTGTTTTTGCTATAACTTTTGACTCGTTGCTCGTTTTGAGCACTTCTTTAGTCAAAGTTGCATGTTTTTTTGCACTCTAGTTGATGGGATTATCAGTTTTGTAAATGCACTATTTTTATAAAGTGCCACATTCTAGGGGGTGTCTTTGTATTGCTTAATTCAGCTCATTTTTTTTCTTGAGCTTTGTTTTATCCCTTTTATTTCTTGTGGACTTGTGAGCGTGTCTCCACATAGTCTTACAACAAAGGGATTCTTTTATGTGATGTGAGATGTTATTTCTCACAAATCCCTCTCTTCCCCTTCTTGTTTTCTCTTGTTCTTGTGCTTTCTTGCGGTGTCGATCTATTGCACCCAACAAACCTTGATTGTTATCTCCACTATTACGTATTATTACGTTGATTGCAAGGTGAGTGACAGACTGGTTCTCGCACACATAGTCACATCTGATTGTAATCAACGCACTAAACTATAAAGTGCCAAACTTGGGGGGGTGTGATATTGTTCTAGGGTGGTTGTTTCTTTTCTCTCTCCTTCCTTCTGCATCCTTTGGTTCTATCTCTTCATTATGGATATCTCTAAAGTACCAGTGCTCACACCTTTTAACTTATTTGAATGGAAATCTAAAATTATATTGGTTTTGCGAAGTAAAGGGTTATACCATGTCACCATGGGGTTAGAGACCGAACCTAATGATGAACCCAAAAAATCTAAGTGGTTCAACCATTGTGATGAAGCCTTAGGTCTTCTTTGTATGTCCGTCTCTCCCAACTTTCTCTTCCACATCGAAACTTCCTCGACACTTGATAAAGCATGGAAAATGCTCGACGATATGTTTGGGAAGCAAGATGACATGAGAGCACATGAGTTGGAGAATGAACTACTAGGGTTAAATCCTAGTGACTTTGAAAACCTATAGGCCTTCTTCTCAAAGTTTGTCCACACTAGACTGCTTCTAAAGGAATGTAAAGTGGAAAAGAAAGACTCTCAATTGATCTTGTTGATTCTTTCTAAATTAGGTCTGAATACTCTATCTTCGTTTCAACTTTCCATGCCATGAAATCCACCTTGGGTAGTGCTTGGACAATGCCCTCCTTTGACAGTTTTTCATCCCAACTCATTTGAGAACAAGACAAAACTCATTCAAATGGGGACTCTAAAATCCAAGTCACATGCCCTTGTGGTGAATAAGGGCAAGAAAAATGAAAATAAGAAAGAAACAAAGGACCAACCTAAGAAAGAAACCAAGACCAACCAACCCCAGCTAAGCCCAACACTAACACTTTGACTTTTGAGCCTAAAGTGAAGAAGGAAAAGTTTAAATGCTCCTATTGTAAGAAATCTGGCCATGATGAGCATCATTATTTTGAAACAAATTGATCACTTAACTCATTTACTTGAGAAAAATAAAATAAGTGTTCCTAAATCCGTTAAAACAAAATGCTCAGAAGGGCGAGTCTTCTAATGCAAAGGAGTCTATAAATGAAAAGAAGAAAGGTAAGGCCCTCGTAGCTAGATCAACTCCATCATCAACTTGGATTATTGATTCGGTGCCTCGCACCACATGGCTTCTTTAGAGGTTGAATTCTCTAGCATTGAACCATGTGGCATGTCCCAAATCACATTGGGTGATGACACTCATGTGTTGGTTTCTAGTAGTGGATCGGTAGAGATAGAAGGTGGAACATTTAACCAAGTGTTGAGTGTTCCCAATCTCTCTACCAATCTCCTATCGGTTTACCAAATCACCCACCTTGGTGAAGGAATGCGAGTGGAATTTGGTCCTAACTTGGTGATTATTCGTGAGCTTAACTCTCTAATTGCACTGTGGTTGAGGAAAGGTGGATCACCATTCATGGTTGTATACCTTTTCCCACTTCTCTTCTGATTTGATGCCAATTCCTTGCTCACTCATGCAAATGAGGTTAGCAAGCTATGGCATGAGCATTTTGGGCATCTAAATTATCGTTACCTTGAACAATTGAGCCAAAATGAAATGGTCAATGGGTTACCCCAAGTTAAGTTTTCTAAAGGTCTTTGTGAGGTTGCACCCTCGGAAAGCACCCTGAAAAAAAAATTTTGATAAGGGAAAATCTTGGAGAGCTACTCGTCCCTTGGATCTTGTTCATAGTGATGTTTCTGGCCCCTTTCCATCTCCTTCTTTCACTAGAGCTCTATATATACTAACCTTCATTGATGAATTTTCACGTTATACTTGGGTATATTTTCTTAAGCTTAAGTCTGAAGTCTTTGAGCATTTTCAAAACTTTAAGGCTCTTTTTGAGAAACAAGTGGAATGGTCTATCAAGGTTCTTCAAACTAACAATGGAGGTGAGTATGTGAGAAATAGGTTTGAGGATTTCTACACTTCTGAGGGGATTTCTTTGTAGCGTATAGTTGCTTACAACCCTTCCCAAAATGGAGTTGTAAAAGAAAGAACCAAACTTTAAAGGAGATGGCCACTTGTATGGTTCACTCGAAGTCCCTTCCTCCATGTATTGGGATGAAGTAGTGAATTGTGCTTGTTACATTTAGAATCATGTTCCACACAAGGAAGTAAGAGGGATGACACCCTTTGAAGCCTGGTTTGGACACAAGCCTGATGTTGAGCACTTTTGAGTCTTTGGATCCAAGGCTATGGCTCGGATTCCCAAGAAGAAACACAAGGCATTGGATCCACAATCCAAACCTTGTATCTTTTTTAGGTATCTTGATGGCATGAAGGGATATCGATTGTTGAACCCTACTACCCATGAGCTCTATATTGAGAGGAGTGTGAAGTTTGATGAGTCATCCTTGACTTTTACTTCCACTGAGGTTCTTTTGCCCACTAATTCAGATTCGACTCATCAGATGATGATGTTGTTGAGTGAGTTCCTCCTCTCCCTGCTCCTCCCGATCCTCAAAATTTTGAGTCTTTGATTCTGATAGTAGTGATGATGAGGACTATGTCCCTTCTCACTCGAGTGAAGAATCTTCCGACTCTGAGCTTGAACCTTTGGGACCTCTTTGGGTCGGGAAAATTTACAGAGTGTTGGAGATTTAGTTGGAGATCCTTCAGATGAGAGATGTACTCACTCGAGTTTCATTAGACCCCACTCCTTCTTCACCTCTGCTTTTGATCCACCATCTTTCCAGGAAGCTTCTAGGATTCCTGAGTGGGATTCTGCTATGGATGAGGAGTATTCCTCACTCATAAAGAATGACACTTGGGATCTTACCCCTCTTCGAAAGGAAGAAAATTCATTCGGTGTAGGTGGATATATCAAACAAAGTATGGAGCCAATGGAGAAGTTGAGAAGTATAAAGCGTGACTTGTAGCTAAGGGTTTCTCCCAGGTAGTTGGGGTTGATTACTCTAGAAACCTTTTCTCGGTTGTGAAGATGACTTCCATTCGATTGACCCTTTCCATCGCTACCACTAACAGATGGGAAGTCCACTAGATGGACGTTAAGAGTGCCTTCCTTCATGGGGACCTAGAGGAAGAGATCTATATGGAATAACCTCCGGGTTATGTCCATGATCCATCCCTCATTTAGTTAAAGAAGTCTCTCTATGGCCTTAAACAAGCCCCTCGGGCTTGGTATGCCAAGATGGACTCCTTTTTACTTGCATTGGGTTCACTCGGTGTCACTCTGACCCAAATGTGTATATTCTGTGATAGGATGAATCCATGCTTATTCTTGTTCTCTATGTTGATGACTTGTTGATCATGGGTAGCTCTTCCTCTATCATTGATTTTGTGAAGATCTCCTTGGCCAACAAGTTCTCCATGTCTAACTTAGGATTTCTTCATTACTTTCTTGGGATCTAGATTTCACAATCTAACTCGGGAATTATGATCTCATAACCTAAGTACTCTCTTGATTTTCTTTCTTGGTTTCACATGTCTGATTGTAAGTCCTCACCTACTCCTTTTCTTTCTAGGGTCAAGTTGGTTTTGATTCTCTTCCCCCTTGGTTGATGGTACCCTTTATCGGAAGTTGGTGGGGAGCTTGATCTACCTTACTCACACTCGGCTAGATCTTTTGTATGTTGTTGGGATCATGTCCATATTTATGCAGGAGCCTCATGAGCTGCATTTAAAAGTAGAAAAGTGGATCCTTCACTATGTTCATGGCACTCACACAGATGGTATTCATTACTTAGGAGGGACTGAGATTGACTTGGTTGGATTTATAGACTCAGATTGGGCCGGTGATCTAGATCATCAGAAGTCTACCTCAGGCTATAGTTTCACTCTTGGTTCAGGTCTTGTCAGTTGGTCAACAAGAATTAGAACACCATTACCATATCATTGACAAAAAGTAGAATACAGAGGATCAGTTAATGCTACCATAGAAATTGTTTGGTTACAGGGTATCTTGACTGAGTTTGGCATCCACTTTCATTGGCCTACCATTATCTACTATGATAACATGAGCACTATCTTGATTTTTAGAAATCTAGTTTAACATCAGTGGATGAAGCACATTGAGATTCACATGCACTTCATATGGGAGCTGATACATGAAAACATCATCGACATACAATATGTTTAGACAATGATCAAGTTGTAGACATATTCACCAAGCCCTTCACTGAGGTGAAGTTTCTTCACTTGTGGTCTCTTCTTGGGGTGAGGTCTACTACAGCCACCCATCTTCTTTGGGCTATATAGTCCTCCTTCTTCTCCTCTTCTTCTTTCTAGAAATATGTTGTTTGTATATGGGCACCTTATCAGGCCTTTAGTTGTCGGGCCCCATTGACACATCTTTCTTAGTTATCTAGGGAGTCTTATTTTCTGTTCTAGCTTACCATGACCTCTTCCTTGGCTTCGATGAAGGGGGTGTTGGTGTGTGTGACATGCCTAGTCATTGTCCACATCACCTAGTGAGTCATCTCACCTTGTGAGAGTCATAGGTCTTAGGAATTCAAATGACAAGTGTCAAATTTTATCATAGAATCTGTCATTGTCATTTACGTCAGTGTATCATAGGAGTTACATTCCTTATTTGGAATTGTAACTCCTCCTTTAGTGGTGTCATATGCATCAATGGCATCATTATCATATATTTTTTGTTTAGGCATGGGGTTACACAACACCCCTATTTGTACTTCCTTTTTTTGATCTATGAGAATGAGCTAGACCTATTTTCTTACTTGCATTTTCTTTCCATTGATTCGAATCTTGCTTATTGTGTTAGAGCTTGACGTTACCATCGAGTGCAACTACATTGTGGTGCATTGTTTTCAACATCGGTTGGGGTTATTGAAAAGGCCATAAGGCGGGAACAAAAATTGAAGGAAATTTATGATCATAAGGAGGAAGTAAGGAATAAAATCCCCAACTCCTCTCCATCATCTCTTGCACATAAGAAAGGACCATGTAGGAAATTGAATGAAAAGTAAGTTTTCATCTAATACTAATAAGAAAGCAAAGCAATAAAAAGTTTGATGGTAATTCACTAACAACTTTGTCAAGAAAATAATAACATACATAAGACCTATGGAGGTCGAATGATATCTCTAAGGCTAGAAATAAATCCGATCCTAGAAAGGGACCTTTAGGAGGTTGTTATAAGCTGTGGCAAATATCATTACGCAAATCAATGCCCTTTGAAAAGGACTATCATACTCAACAACATAAGATACACATTATAGTAGGTGATAAGCAGACTAAAAAATAGGTTACACCTATAGAAATTCCAGTAAGTTATTAGGCATACCTATAACTATTCTTTTTGATACCAGCTACAAAATGTTTTATTTCTAGTAAATTAGCATTAAAACTAAAAAGAAAATATGGAAACATGATAAAACATGAACTGTACATTATGGAAACAATGTTGTTCATATAGTTAGTATGTGTCTTTTTGGAGCAGTCCTTGACTTACCTAGTTTTTCCACTGAAGTTGATCTTTATGTTACACCTTTGGGGTCTTACAATGTAATCATAAGTGTTAATTGGTTAGCAGAACACAAGGTTAAGGTGGACTATTTTGAAAAAACATGTTAGTTGTTTAGATGACTGTAGAAAACAAAAGAGATTCGGGGTGTGAAACGTGAGATTTCTATTAGAAAAATGTCAACTATCAACTTAAAAAGGCCAAAAATAATTCTAATCCTTTTTATATCATTAGTGAGTTCAGCTGCAAGCCTAGCCTTTTTATTCTCAGGTTGAACATGTATGTTCACCTTGTTATTATCAACACCTACATTGGCATTGTCCCCAGGAGGTGGCTAATTTTTTTTATCATCATCATCTTCCTCCTCATTTCCCATTACTTGTTGTTCAAGTACAACCAAATGATCTCTTGTATTCAATAGGGTAGTAAGGATCTCATCTAGTTTCGTATAGATTCTGTAACTTCCTCAGTGAGAGGGTTATTTGCAACATTTCCTCTTATTCTAACCATTTTATATTAAAATAAAATTTAATTTTCATTAGATTATGGACACAATAGGTCCAAGAGTTGCAACCTTCAACTCTGATACCAAGATGTAACATTCCCATTTTAAGACTTTAGAAACAAGGGAAATTTTTTTACATAATGTTCTCTGTTCTAAATAAAACATTATTTAGAACAAACATTCCATGCCAATCAATCTCAAACAGATAACCATATGCAGCTGTAAATGACTCGGTGATCCACCAATCTATTCATTTCATAACTCAATGATCTATCGATCTATTTATTTCATAACTCGGTGATCTATCGATCTATTTATTTCATAACTCGGTGATCTACCGATCTATTTATTTCATAACTCGGTGATCTACCAATCTATTTATGTTAACTATAAGTATTGGATACTTATCGTATACTTTGTATACTTGGTTTTCCTACCCTAAACCAGTACTAAGTGATCTGTTTAAAGAATATATCTAAATATTTGTTACCAATATTCATCTGATATCACGTTGATTTAAACTAGGTGACATAGGACAATGCAACCAACAACTTACAATACTTTGGCCAAAGATTTTCAACATACTGTTTATGTCACTATTCCTATACAACATAATCATCATTTCAAAATATTTCCTTCACCTCACTCCTCTGTTATCAATAATGGTCTTTACTGACTACCGTTAGTCCACTTGTCCAAGGTTTAACCCTATCCCTAGCCAGAAACATAATTTATTATAGGAAGATGCTCACAATGACTTAGGGTAAATGGGCATACTCGGTTTACCTAAGTCAACCGGATGTGCCAAGGTACCCTGAGCCATTGAAAGCTACTATCTATCCTAAACATGCCACTAACTTGACCTAGAGAGAAATGAAGTTCAAGTCCTTAATTGTGTGTAGATCTAAATGATCAATGCAGAAGGGTGTTGCAATATGTCAACTACATCAATGTATTCTCGAGAAGACCCTAGTCTTTTCGAAAGTACATCCTGTAGTTGGTGTGTGCCAATGTCCTATAGAAATTACCTCATCGAGATGTACATACCCCAAGGAGGTTATTAATACATTATTAATTTGGATTATTACATCGATTGCAGCAAACTTTCTAAGCCCTAATCCAACACTCCATAAGTTCTTCTCTAAATTTGATTCATTTAGACATTAAAGAACTTCCTTAACTTATGATTGCTTTATATGTTCGTTTTACAAAGCTTAATAAACAAATATCCAGAACTGGACAACAACATCATAAGTTCCATTATATTGTAATCTTATCCATTCAAAGAAGGTGTAGCAACCAAATAGGTTCAACTAGTAGTAGACTTGATAAGAAATGAAGTCTAATGATTAACGATCATATCACCATTCTTTGGATTACATTTATTTTAGTGAGCAAGGATCTTCCTCTACATGATTAAGTGTTAGGGTTTATCAAACCCATCTTATCTTTCACAATTTCTTTAGTTTTTCTTGCATATTCTTTACACTTTCCATTACTATTTTAGAATTGTTTAGATAAAATTGTTATCTTATGCAACTTAACAAGTTGCATATTAATAAGGGAATCAATATATTTCCTTTAACTAACTAATCGAGTTTATCTCGAATTAAGCATATAATGTGAGATAGGAAAAATATCATCTAGATAGGATTTCCATCTTCTTCATAAATACAAGATAATTTACACAACCAATACAAGTAAATCTCAACTTTCAATTCATCATTATAAAACTATACATTACAAGACTATGTATTTCAGGCATGTGGTATAACAAATATCCCTTATTCCAAAAAGAGTACAACTTTTCTTTTTCTTTTTATACAACTGAATAATAAATCGAAATTCTTAACAAAAGATCCAGAATTGAATAAGCCCAATACAACATGAAATTTCTTGTCTTCCTTTATCACTTACGATGTCCATCTACAAAATTGTTAGACGTGGTCATTCAATGAACTCGAGCATGATAATCACTAAGCATTAAAGTAAAGTGCATTCCACTAATTGTTTCATTAAACAAAACTACTGTAATGAAACAATTAAATAACATCATGCAAATAATCATAAGTAATAACATCTAGAAATAAGTACAATTAAGAAGATCTGAATTTACTTTTAAGAAAATAATATATTATAATTTGTAACATCAGCTTTATATCAGAAGACTTATTTGATCATATCAATCACTTTAAATAGTCAACAAGTCTTGTCATTAAATTATTTCATAAATTCATAAGGATAGAAAGACACATTTAACTTTTTCCAATCTGCAAAGGAGTTAGTTACAACATATCTCATATTAGTATGTTTCATCTTTCCATATAGACAAATAAGAAAATAAAATAATGAGAAGTTCAATCAATGAACTTATCAATCAACAAAAAAGGATCTCAAACCAACAAGGACCCAAACCATATTTCATTTCATTTATACTATGAAATGAAATCCATTATCTAATACAAACTTAGAAATTCTTAAGCTAGTTCCCAAAAGAGAACTCAAAACCGAATGCATAGTCAAAGCATGCATACTTCCAATTTCCACTGAAAATTTACAAATTGATTACCTTTTTCCATTCACCAAGCTCAAGTTTAGATTCAATTCTCAAAATGAAATTCACAGCACTATCTCTAAATAGCATACTATCCCCAAGAGATCCTATTCACTTCTCTGACTAAAACTTAGAGATTCATTCAAAGAGCCCAACAAGGAAGAGAAATACGCAATAGTGCAAGATAGACAAGGGTCAATAAAACTCATAGACCCAAGGACTGAATTTCCAAGCATTTCAAACAGGATATTGTATCCCTTCATACTACACTAGTATACAGGGTTTAAATTCAACATTCAGATGAAACCCATGAATCGGATGAAAGGTCAGAAGAGAGTAAGGAACCAAAAAAATTTCAAAGACAAATATTGTCCCAACTTCTTCTAACATGACTAAATAAAATCACCACAAGATTCTCAAGCTCCATTAAAAGCTTATGATAGGTAAGAATTTGGTCAACATCAAAGACAAAAAGAAAGAAATTCTTTCCATAAACCTCTATGACTAATACGACTATCCCATAACAAAACCTAGTTCCAGTCCCATTTATCTCTATGAACAAAAAAATAAGTTTTCCCACAAGAAATGGTTACGCTCAGAGAAGAGATGTATAGGATACACTCCTAAATTCACATGCCCCGTCAAGTTCAAGAACATAGTGCAGTCTAAAAGGAAGAAGTAATACAACCATTCCTTCTCAAAATCAAAACAAAGGAGACCTCAAAAGAAGTTACACGGTCTACTTTCAACCAAACAAAAATCACAAGACCCCTTCTATCAGATAGTATTAAATGAGACTGAAGTTTTACAATCCATAATACCCCCTAAACTCTAGCTTAGAATACTTGTAAATATTCAACACGTCAATTCCAAATATAGAATCAAAACAACCAACAATGGAATACCTACACTGCATCAAATATGAGCTTCTAACACAAATTCTAACAACACAAGCTCAAATATGAGTTTATAATGAAACCCATGGCCCTAATAAAATATCATAATAAACACCACACTCTATTATGGGTTCAAGCCTTCCATTTCCCTAAGGAAGAAATAAAACTTCAGTTTAGAGCTTAAGTACAGGGCACAACGCAACTACTCAACAACAAGTTCAAGTATTCATAAGAACTATATACAAGTACAATTGTTGAATATGAAGATTCAACCAAGGTTCAAAACTTCAATAAGTTCCAACATAGTCCAAAACAAACACAAGGTCCCAATAAAACTAAAAATAAATTTCAAGCTTCAATACAAGTTTAGAACCACTACAGAGCTCCACTTCAAGCTCTCGAAACACAAGACTAAACAAAGATTTAGAACCGAACAAGCAACAAGCCCGTTCAATCAACATTAGTCTCAAATGATAGAAATAAAGCTTCAATACAAATTTCAAACTTCAAGTACAAGTTATAGAGTTTCATACAATTCACATGAAAACCTCTAACAACCAGTACAAAGAAAGTTCCCAAAAATTGCCAATAACAGCAAAGGATTCACATTCCAAAACCCACATAGATTTCATGAATACATGCAAGTAAATAACCAGATACATCATGCAAATATAAATTTCCAGTGAGTAGAATTGTTTTAATGAATCATTTAGAAGAAAGCAAGAAATCTTAATGGGTAGAGCCTATCATGCCTGATAGTGCCTCTACCGATTCGAAGAAGACTTCTAGCCGAGTTTCTAACACCTCTTCTTCTCCAAGAAAGATCAAACAACCATAATATTTTTCCACAATGCCTCTTATACATTCCTTGAACCAAAAATAGATCAGAGAATTCAAAAATAGCCACTAAGTGCAGATCAAACTACTGGTTCGAAAAACCAGCTAGCTCCATGCAGAGCAAAAATCGGGAAGCATGCAAAACAAAACAACCCCAAAAAATGCACTAGCATGCCTTCCAAGATGGTTTGCTTGCCAGAACCGAGGTGAATTAATGACATTAATTTACATATTCCTGCTTCTCTCTCTTTTCCACCGCCATCCAAAGTTGGCGAGACCAAATCAAATTTCCACATGCATTTCCAAACTTAGTGATGCCTCCACGTAGGTTCCACTAAAATTTAACTAGCCCCTGCCAAACTGGTAGTACTTCCATGTCTTAATACCAAATTAAAACAAAATCACATTGCAATAAAATCTTCGTAACCGCCACATAGCTTCCAATTTCCAATCGATCCATAGGTTCCTATTTCATATCCCATTAGTTTAGGATAGATAGAATTTTCTTAGGTTAGATCTTAGGTTAATTTACAATATATAACCTTAGGATATAACCTTCAAACAATATATTGTCACCTTAGGTTAGGTCTTAGTTTAACCAAATATAATAGGTTAGAAATAACTTAGAATCCCTTAGGTTATTTCCCTTTATACTAACTTAGTGTTAACAACTTAGGTTAGGATGTCATCCCACATAGAGTGGTGTAGAAAGAGTTAGGTAGAATTTACCTGAGTCTTGAATCTATTAGGATAGACCTTATAGATATAGGACACATTAAAATATCTCTTTCTCAAGAATCCTGAAGCAGGTTTCCCCTAATGCCATTAAGCATTCTGCAAGGGTCAATCAAGAAGATCCAAGCACAACACAAAATAGAATGCAGGCATAGTCTTTCAAGATAGTAAAGAATTTGTAACAAACAAAAGTTCATTCCGTTAAGTCTCTTAATCAATGAATGTCATTTTTTCATTCAGTTTAAATAAGAAGATTTAAAACATACCTTGGATCAATGGAATTGATCCAAGGATGAGTCCAATTGCAGAGGATAAGTTTGCAACGATTCCAAACCAGATTACAACTTACTCATAAGAAGTGAAATAGATTATGCAAGCAATAACATATCAACTCTACAATAAAAGAGAATAAATGATTTATCCATATCAAGCATGATCTTCAGCAGTCAAAAGAACACATCTTTATCAAGAAAATCACATGTCAACACTTGAAATGCAAAGGAGGAATATAACAATTGCCAAGGGTGTTACACGTTTCCCTCCTATAAAGAATCATCATCTCGATGATTACGTCACTTTCACTGAGTTCACATCTAGGATAATCAATTTATTAACTTTTCTTATCATATGTCAAAAACATATCAGAGTTTTTTTAAGTTCTAGAAATCAACATTACATAGTTTTTATTCAAAACAAATAAATATCTACCCAAAACTGGCATACTTATTGTATTATAAAGATAAAAAAACAATTTTTTTATCATTCAACAGAATCAATTATATTCAAATAGATATGGAAAAGAAGTTTTCATATCCTCAAGGTTTTCCCAAGTTACACTTTCTTCGTTAAACTGGTCCCACTAGACCTTACATTTTCTTATCTCATGATTTCTCAAATGCAACTGGCAAGTTTCAAGCACTCGTATGGGTTTAACCATGATTATTCCTAGGTCTTGGACCTGTAAGGAATTCCAATTTAACACATGTGATGAATCTAAAATGTATTTCTTGAGTAAAGAAATATGGAAAACATCATGCATTCATGACAAAGAAGGAGGTATTGTTAAGTGGTAAGCTACAGGGTTGATTACTTCAAATATCTCAAAAGGTCCCACATAACGAGGTAATAGCTTGGTAGCCTTGCCAAAAGTTATAGAGCTCTTTTTCGTTTTGACCCAAAGAAATACTTTCTCACCAAGTTCAAATTTCCTATCAACCCGCTTTAAATTAGCATAAATCTTTTTCCTATCTGCTGATTCTTTCAAGCATTCATGAATCAATTTAACTTATGGTTCCATTTCAATAAGAATTTCAGGTCTAATTACCTCTCCATTGTCCATGTTGTCCCAACTAACAGGGGTTCTACATTTTCTTCTCTATAATGCTTCGAAAGGTGCCTTCTTAAGAGAGGTATGATATGTATTATTATATGAAAACTCAATTAGTGGAAGATACTCTTCCCACTTATAGTGCTAATTCATACAATACATTCATAACATATCCTATAAAACTTAATTAACTCTTTCAGTCTATCCATCCCTTTCCAAATGATGCGCAAAACTGAAATTTAGCTTAGTTCCAAGAGCTACATTAAGTGTTTGCCAAATTATTGATGTCATTCTAGGATCTCTATCAGATATGATTAATTCAAGTACTCCATGTAATCTAAAAATTTCATATACAAATATTTTAGCTAACACTAGGAGAATCATCTTTCAAATTACCAACGATAAAATGTGCTACCTTTGTTATTTTATCCACAACTACTAAAATAACATCATGTTTATTTCTTGTCATAGGCAACCCTTGTACAAAGTCCATGCTTATCACTTGTCATTTGTACTACGGTATGCTATGAGGATACAATAAACCTGGATGGGTGCATATGTTCCGCTTTAACATGTTGACATTCAAGGCAATGTGTCACAAAGTCTATAACATCCTTTTTCATTCCCTTCCATAAATATTGTTGTTTTATATCAGCAAGCATTTTTGTAATACCATGGTGTCTAGAAAAAGGTGAATTGTGAAGTTCTGCTAACAATTTCTTTCTCAAATCATTTAGCGAAGGTATAAATACTCTATTTTCAAATCATAAGATTCCTTCGTTATCAAAGTGAAAACCTTTATACCTCAAATCACTAGGATCTACAAGCAAGCGTTGTCTTTACTTGCTGAAAAAAGAATCAAATTTCATAACACTTTTTATTTCATCCTTAAATTTAGTTCTCAATGTTATAAGAACATAAATGTCCTTCCCATGACTTAGAGCGTCACCACTCTATTTTCATTACCCTTGATATAATTGATGTCAAAATAATATTGAGACAAAAATTCTAACCACCTTCGTTGTCTTGTACTAAGATCTAGATGAGTGAAGATATACTTCATCCCAAGATGATCATTTTTCAATTCAAAATGTTTACAAAGTAGGTAATTCTTACAAACTTGCAATGCATAAACAATGGTAGCAAGCTCTAAATCATGTGGAGCATAATTCAACTCATGTAACTTTAGTTTTCTACTTTCGTAAGCTATGACATGACCATTTTGTAACAAAATACCTCCTAAACCTTCACCAGATGCATCAATTACCACCATAAAATCTTCATTAGGATCTGCAATGCTTTGCTAGAATAGGTGCTGAAGTTAATTGTTCCTTCAAGGTTTTGAATGCAATTTCACATTTCTCACTCCAAAAAAACTTTTTATCTTTCTTCTATAAAGAATTTATTGGTGCAACCACCTTAGAAAAATATTTTACAAATTTCCTATAGTAGCCAGCAAGTCCCATGAAGCTTCTAACTTCATGTACATTCTTGGGTGCAGGAAACTTAGTTATAGCTACAATTTTTAAAATATCTACAAAAATCCATTCTTACTTATCACATGTCCCAAATAGTGTACTTCTATGTCATATAAGGAACATTTAGAAAACTTACCAAATAACCATCTCTTTCTTAATATTTCAAAACTATCTTCAAGTGCTCATGGTGTTCCTCAATACTTTTAGAATATATGAGAATATCATCCAAGAATATGAGCACAAATTTTTCAAAGTATTCTTGAAAGATATTATTCATTAAATTCATAAATGTTGCAGAGTGCATTAGTTAATCCAAAAGGTAAAACTATGAACTCATAATGCCAATACCTTGTTTTAAAAGTTGTTTTATGAATATCCTCATCCTTAATGTAATTGATGATATCTAGATTGAAGATATATTTTGGAATATATCTTGATGCTCCATGTATCCGATCGAATAAATCATCAATCCTAGGGAGTTGGTATCTATTCTTGATTGTTGCTTTGTTTAACATTCCGTAGTCAATGCACAATCTATGTGTTCCATCCTTCTTTTTCACATAAATTACAGGTGTGCTCCTCAAGGTGAAACACTTGGTCTAATCGAGACCTTTAAACAAAAGTTCTTTGCAATGATCCTTAAGCTCTACTAATTCTGTAGTAATCATTTGATATGGTTCTTTAGAAATAGGTTTAGTTCTAGGATTGATCTCAATTGTGAAATCAAACTCCCTTTTGGGTAGAATACCTGTAAATTATTCCAGAAATACGTCACTGAAGTCTCGTAACAATGGATATCGTTCCATGACATCATTTTTTTCTTTAGTTGTTTTAGCAATTTTCACTAGTTATAAGGTACAACCTTTATTTTTAGCCTTTTTAAGTTGCATAGCTGATAGTTTTCTAACAAAAATCTCACGTTTTACACCCTAAATCTCTACTATTTTCTATAGGTCATCTAAAAACTAATGTGTTTCTCAAAAAAATCCACTTTATCCTTATGTTCTCGCTAACAATTAACACCTATGATTACATCATAATACCCCAAGGTGCAACATAAAGATCAAATTCAGTGGAAAAGTTAGGTAAATCAAGGATTGCTCCAAAAAGACACATACTAACTATATGAACAACATTGTTTCCATACTATACAGTCCATGTTTTATCCATGTTTCCAACTTTTATTTTTAGTTTTGATGCTAATTTATTAGAAATAAAACATTCAGTAGCTCTGGTATCAAAAAGAATAGTTATAGGTAAACCAAATAACTTACTCGAAACTTCTATAGGCATGGCTTATTTCTCACTGCTTTGCTCACCATCGCAACATGTATCTTGTGCTACTAATTACGATCATCCTTTTTCAAAGGGAATTGATTTGTGTAATGATCTTTACCACAATTATAACAGCCTCCTATAGGTCCCTTCCTAGGCTCAAGTTTATTTCTAGCCTTAGAGTTATCGTTCTAACCCCCATAGGAATTTTTCCGTTATTATTGTTCTTAGCAAAGTTGTTTCGTCCATTACCAACAAACTTTTTTGTTGTTGCTTTCTTATTAGTATCAGATGAAAAATTACTTTTAATTCTAAATTTCTTTCATGGTCCTTTCTTAGGTACTAAGAGATGATGAAGAGGAGTTGGGAACTTTCTTCCTTACTTCCTCTTTATGAGAAAAAATTGCCTTCAATTTCTATTTTCGCCTTATGGCCTTTTCAACAACCCCTTCCATCATGGTTGGGATGTGAACATCCACTGCCTCTCTATAACGGGATTAAATCCCTTGATGAATTTCCATATCTTGAACTTCTCATCAGTTTGGTACCAAGGTACGTACTTAAGAAGTTTTGTGAACCGCTCCCAGTACTCAGTTATATTTAGATTTCCTTGAGCTAAGTTATGAAATTCAGTCATTTTATGATCATAATAAAGTTGCGAAGCCATCGTTGCCTAAAGTATCCTTTAAATTTATCCCATGTGATATTGTTTTCATCAATATTTAACTCATCCTTACGGTTGTCCCACCATGAAGATGCTTTGTGAGAAAGTTGATATGCTCTCTATATTGCCTTTGTTTCTTCTGAGAAATTCCTTATTGTAAAGTATTTCTCTATTTTGATGAGCTAATTCTTAGCTCCATCTCCTAATGTGGTGCCATAAAACTTGGGTGGACTTATCCATTTTATATCATTAGTGAGTTCAAACTTGACCTAGCCTTTTTGTTCTCGGTGACTAGGTATGTTCACATTGTTATTATCAACACCTACATTAGTGTTGTCCCCAGGAGGTGGCTGATTGTTGTTATCAGCATCATATTCCTCCTCATTTCCCATTACTTGTTATTCAAGTACAGCCAAACAATCTCTTGTATCCAACAGGTAGCAGGATCTCATCTAGTTTCTGGGCATTTGTTGCTCCTTCCTCAGGTGGAGGGTTATTTACAACATTTCCTCTTGTTCTAACCATTTTTTGTTACAAGAAAATTTAAGTTTCATCAGATTATGGACACAATAGGTCCAAGAGCTGCAACCTTCAACTCTAATACCAAGATGTAACATTCCCATTTTAAGACTTTAGAAATAAGAGATTTTTTTATTTTTTTACAAAATATTCTTTGTTCTAAATAAAGCATTATTTAGAACAAACATTCCATGCCAATAAATCTCAAATAGATAACCATATGCAGTGTAAAGTAATTGGTGATCTATTGATCTATTCATTTCATAACTCGATGATCTACTGATCTATTTATTTCATAACTCGGTGATCTACCGATCTATTTATTTCATAACTCGGTGATCTACCGATCTATTTATGTCATAACTCAGTGACCTACTGATCTATTTATGTTAACTATAAGTATTGGATACTTATCGTATTCTTTGTATACTTGGTTTTCCTACCCTAAACCAGGTACTGAGTGATCTGTTTAAAGAATATATCTAAATATTTGTTACCAATATTCATCTGATAGCATGTTGCTTTAAACTAGGTGACATAGGACAATGCAACCAACAACTTACAATACTTTGGCCAAAGATTTTCAACATACTCGTTTATGTCACTATTCCTATACTGACATAATCATCATTTCAAAATATTTCCTTCACCTCACTCCTTTGTTATCAATAATCGTCTTTTACCGACTATTGTTAGTCCACTTGTCCAAGGTTTAACCCTATCCCTAGGTAGAAACATAATTTATTATAGGAAGACGCTCACAATGACTTAGGGTAAATGGACATACTGGTTGACCTAAGTCAACCGGATGTGCCAAGGTTCCCGAGCCATTGAAAGCTACTACCTATCCAAAACATGCCACTAACTTGACCTAGAGAGAAACGAAGTTCAATTCCTTTATTGTGTGTAGATCTAGATGATTAATGTAGAAGGATGCTTTGCCACATGTCAATTTCGCATCATTGTATTCTCGAGAAGACCCCAATCTTCTCGAAAGTATAGCCCGTAGTTGGCATGTGCCAAAATCCTGAGAATCTTCCTCATCAAGATGTACATGCCCCAAGGAGGTTATTAATACATTATTAATTTAGATTATTACTGATTGTAGCAACCACTGTTAAGCCCTAATCCAACACTCCATAAGTTCTTCTCTAAATTTGACTCATTTAGACATTAAATAACTTCCTTAACTTATGATTGATTTATATGTTTGTTTAACAAAGCTTAATAAACAAATATCCGTAAACTGGACAACAACATCATAAGTTCCATTATATTGTAATCTTATCCATTCAAAGAAGGTGTAGCAACCAAATAGGTTGAACTAGTAGTATAATTTATAAGAAATGAAGTCTAATGATTAACAATCATATCACAATTCTTTGGATTACATTTATTTTAGTGAGGAAGGATATTCCACTACATGATTAAGTATTAGGGTTTGTCAAACCCATCTTATCTATCACAATTTCTTTAGTTTTACTGCATATTCATTACACTTTCCATTACTATTTTAGAATTATTTAGATAAGATTGTTATCTTATGCAACTTAACAAGTTGCATCTTAATAAGGGAATCCAATATATTTCCCTTTAACCAATTGATCAAGTTTATCCGAATTAAGCATATAATAGTTAGTCGTATTTTTGGATGACATTCTCATATATTCCAAAAGCATAGAGGAACATCATGAGCATTTGAAGCTAGTTTTGGAAATCTTGAGAAAGATATGGTTATATGGTAAGTTATCTAAATGTTCTTTCTATGATACTGGCGCACTATTTAGGACATGTAATAAGTAAGAATGGAATTGCTGTAGATCCTTATAAAATTGTAGCTATAAGCGAGTGGCCCACACCAAAGAATGTACACGAAGTTAGAAGCTTCATGGGGCTTGCTAGTTACTATAGAAAATTTGTAAAAGATTTTTCTAAGGTGGCTGCACCAATAACTTCTTTACAGAAAAAGGATAAGAAGTTTTTTTGGAGTGATAAATGTGAATTTGCATTCAGAACTTTAAAGGAACAGTTAACTTCAGCACCTATTCTAGTGGTACTATATCCTAATGGATAATTTATGGTAGTAACTGATGCATCTGGGGAAGGTCTAGGAGGTATTTTGTTACAAAATTATCATGTCATAGCTTATGAAAGTAGAAAACTAAAGTTACATGAGTTGAATTATGCTCTAGATGATTTAGAGCTTTCTATAATTGTTCATGCAATACTATTTTGGAGACATTACCTTCTTGGTAAACCTTTTGAATTGAAAACTGATCATCTTGGGCTGAAGTATATTTTCACTCAGCCAAATCTAAATGCAAGACAAAGAAGGTGGTTAGAGTTTTTGTCTCAATATGATTTTGACATCAATTACATCAAAGGTAAGGAAAACAGAGTGGCTGACACTGTAAGTAGTAGGAAGCACATTTATGCTCTTATAACATTGAGAAATCAATTTAAGGATGAAGTAATAAAATGTTATGGAATGGGATTCTTACTTTTAGCAAGTAAAGATAGAGCTTACTTTGCAGATCCAAATGATTTGAGTTATAAAGTTTTTCACATTGATAATGAAGGGATCTTAAGTTTTGAAAACATGGTATACATACCTTCACGAAATTATTTAAGAAAGAAATTTTTAGCGAAATTTCACAATTAACCTTTTACGGACACCCCTGGTATTAAAAAGATGCTTACGATATAAAACAACAATATTTTTGGAAAGGGATGAAAAAATATGTTATTGATTTTGTAGCACATTGCCTTGAATGTCAACGTGTTAAAGCGGAACATATGCACCCAGCCGGTTTATTATATCCTCATAGCATACCACAAGATCAAGTGGCAAGTAATAAGCATGGAATTTGTGCAAGGGTTACCTATGTCAAGAAATAAACATGATGTTATTTTGGTAGTTGTTGATAAACTAATGAAGGTAGCACATTTTATTGCTGGTAATCTGAAGGATGATTCTCCTGTATTGGCTAAAATATTTGTACACAAAATTTTCAGATTACATGGAGTACTTGAATTAATCATATTTGATAGAGATCCTAGAATGACGTCAAGGTTTTGGCAAACACTTAATGCAGCCCAAGGAAATAAGTTGAATTTCAATTCTACGTATCACCCAAAACGAATGGACAGACTGAAAGAGTTAATCAAGTTTTAGAGGATATGTTACGAATGTATTATATGGATCAGTAGTATAAGTGGGAAGAGTACCTTCCACTAGTTGAGTTTGCATATAATAACACATATCATGCCTCTCTTAAGATGAAACCTTTCGAAGCATTATACGGAAGAAAATGCAGAACCCATGTTAGTTGGGACAACATTGAGGATAGAGAGGTAATTGGACCTTAAATCCTTATGTAAATAGAACAAGAAGTTAAAATTATTTGTGAGCGCTTGAAAGAAGCAAATCAGATAGGCAAAAGAGTTATGCTGATTTAAAGTGGGTTGACAGGAAATTTGAATTCGGTGACACGGTTGAAGTAATCAACCCCGTAGCCTACCATTTAGCATTACCTCCTACTTTGTCACAAATGCATGATGTTTTCCATATTTCTTTTCTTAAGAAATATGTTTGATTTATCGCATGTGTTATATTGGAATTCTCTTGTAGGTCCAAGACCCAAGAATAATCATGGTTAAAACCATACGAGTGTTGGAAACTCGCCAATTGTATTTAAGAAATCATAAAATAAGTCAATGTAAGGTCATCTTGGGACCAGTTTAATGAAGAAAGTGCAAACTGGGAAAACCTAGAAGATATGAAAAGTACTTTTCCATATTTATTTGATCGAATTGACTATGATGACTCGATAAAAATTGTGATTTAATCTTTATATGTCAATAAGTCTACCGAGTTAAAGGTGTAACTATTTTTTTAATTAAACAACTATGTGAATGCTACTTTCGGAACTTTAAATTCTAATATTATTGCAAACATATGTTAAGAAAGTTAATAAATATATTATCCTTAATGTAATTATGAAAATGAGACAATCATCAAGACCATGATTTTTTTAGGAGGGAAGTATGTAACACCTTGGACAAACTGTTATATTTCTCTTTTGCATTACAAGCATTGGCATGTGATTTTATTGAATGAGGTGTGTTCCCTTGATTGTTGAAAATCATGCTTGTTAAGGATAAATCATTTCTTCTCTTGGATTCTTTAGAACAAAGTGATATGGCTTTCAGGAATCCATTTTCACTTCTTGTTGATAAGTTGCAATCAGATTTTGAGAGTTGCAAACTTATCTCTTTTGACTGACTCATCCTTGGATCAATTTTAGTGATCCAAGGAATGTTTTAAATCTTCTTAACAGACTAAATGGTAAATTGACATTCAATAGTTTGAGAGACATAGCAGACTGAACTTTTGTATTTTACAAATTTTATGGTCTTGTGTGAATGTGCCTTCATTCATTCGGTTGTATGTTGTGCTTGGGTCTTTAGGATTGATCTTTGCAGGACATTATTGGCATAAAAAAATATAGTCTACTTATGAATATGAAGGTGATCAGAATCCTAAAACTAAAGGAATATCCTAACGATATCCTAAACTAGGTAAGAGCACCTACTTCCTAGCTACATTTACTTAATTGGGTTATAATCTAACCTAAGCTTCTTATTCTATTTTTGTTTGGAATGGCATCCTAACCTAAGCTCTTGTGCTAAATGAATAAGGGAGAAAATTTCTAAGGTGATACTAGACTATTTTAACCTAATGCCTAATACTAATGGTTGTGAATTTAATCTAACCTAAGTTGGAAATTACCTATGGAAATGTTTAAGACCTAAGGTAATTATAGTTAGACTAACCTAAGTATTTGGGAAATCTAGCCTAAACTATTAAAAAGGAACCTAAGGGGTCACATGGCACTAAGGCGATGGTTCCAATGGCATTCAAGTGATTTGATTTGGGTTTAATGCATGAGGTACTGCCAGTTTGGCAAAGGCTAGTTAACTTTAGTGGGGGCTTACATGGAGGCTTCACTAAATATGGAATTGCATATTAATTTGAAATGGCATTCACTAGTTTTGGGAGGTAGTGGCAAGGAGAGATAAGTGGGAGATTTGGGAGTAATGACATTTATGGACCTCGGTTTTTGTGTGTAAACCATCTTGGAAACAAGAGAGATGGATTTGTGGGAGTTTGTTTGGTCTTACATGTCTCGCAAATTTTTCTCTGCATGGAGCTATTTGGTTCTTTGAACCAGCAGTTCAATTCTACTTCATGGCTATTTTTGGTTTCTCTGGTCTATTTTTGATCAAAGGAATGTATATGAGGCATTGGAAGGAAAGTTGTTTGGTTGTTGATCTTTCATAGAGAATAAAAAGAGTGAGAAGATCAATTGGAAGTCTCGTTCAAATTTATAGAAGCATTATCATGCATGATAGGCTCTACCCATTAATATTTCTTGATTTCTTCTAAATGAATCATTAAAACAACTCTACTCTCATGAGATAATTGTTTGTTTTATTTTTCTGGTTATTTAATTGCATGTTTTTAGGAATCTCTGCGATTTTGGGATGAAAATCCATTGTATAGTAATGTTAGTTTTTGGGAAACTTTATCTTTGCTAGTTTAATGGTGACATGCATGTGAAACTTGTATTTAAAGCTCTATATTTCATTTTGGAACTTGTATTCAAGGTTGGTGTTGTTCTAAATTGGCATTCGTTGTCTAGTATGGTTTTGAACTTTTATTGGGGTTTCGTGTTTCATTCAAAATTGTATTGGAAACTTTGTGTTTGTTCTGAGCTGTGTTGGAGCTTTGTGTAGTTTTGAAATTTTGTTTGAATCTTCGTATTTGACACTATACTCATATTCAGTACTTGCATATTCTAAACTTGTAGTCGAGTTGATGAGTTTTTTTCTATACTTGTACTCTGAGCTGGAATTTTTATTCGTATTCAGGGATTTGAAAATGCTTGAACTCATTTTGGGAACTGTCTTCTCGAAAGAGACTTGAGAGATTAGTTTTGGTTTTAGTTGTTTTGTAATCTCTTTTGAGATCTTCTCCATGTAACTTCATGAGTGGGAATGGTTGTGGTACTTCTGTCTTTTAGATTGTACCGTGTTCTTGAACTAGTAAGGGCATGTAAGTATGGAGGATACTCTCTCCTCCTCTTCTTTGAGAAATCCCGCGTCTTGTGGAAAGCTTGATTGTTTTGTTTGAGGGATTAATGGACTGGAACTACATCTTGTTATGGGTTTGGATGATTTATAGTTCATTTGGAATAGTCGTTAATAGTTTAGAGGCTTATGGAAATGCAATATTTACTCTCCTTCTTGTAATAGATGTTTGAAACAAATACCTTCCTTGTCATAATATTTTTAAATGGAGCTTGAGAGTCCTTGTTGTGAATTCTATTTCAGTCACGATTGGAGGTAAGTTTGGGACAGTACTTGTCTTAAACATATATTGGGTTTTCTTACTTACCTTCAGATCCTCTAAAATAGACTTCTGGTTTTTAGGGAAAGAAGAGTTGATTACTCTCCCATGCTGAATCTTGTTGATAGGATTTATCATCTCTGGTTTGGGGTTGTCTCACTGATTTTGTCTTCACAATGACCATGTACTTTATGTCTATGTTATTTGAAGCCATGTAAGACCTAGAAGTTGAGAATATTGTATCTATTGAGATCGTGGGTTGTATTGAACCTTGTATATCTTTTACTGTTTGTGATATTCCTTGTTGGATTCATTGAACGAATCTCTAAGTTCTAAAAGAGAAAGGAATATGTTCTCTTGGGGATAGTATATTATTTTTGGGACTGTACTATGTACTTCATTCTGATAATTGAATTCAAACTTGTGTTTGATGAATGGGAATAGGTAAACTAGTTGGTAAGATTGGTAAAGGAAATTAGAAGTGTGCTTTTATTTAGTTGTGTGTTTGGTTTTGTGTTCTCTCTTGGGAACTAGTTAAAGAACTTCTAAATTTGAAATAGAATTGGGAATTCATACGATGGTATAAATGAAATAAATTATTGATTGGCCCATTTTATTATTGACATCCCTTTTCTTTTGTTGTTTTAATAAGTTCATTTGATTGAAATTTTCTATATTCAATTCTCTTCTGAGATGGAAATTTATTGTGGATTGTATGGTCTACTTTGTGTAAGTCATTGGTTGTCATGATGTGGAAGGAAATTAGCTGAGTTGGTATGTTGGAAAGAAAATAATAACATGCTTAGACTAACTATTTTTCTTGATTGAGTCATACTCCATTGGGATTGATATTGGAAGATTGTCTCTTTTTCACTCTATCTTATTATGAATCCTTCTTGGATGGAATGGATATATTCTAACATGTGGATGTTAGTTTAGACTTGCAGGAGGATTGTTTTGACTCTCTACCCCTACTTGGATTGATTTGGGATTCTTGTTAGATGTTTTTCCTATAATGTTGAATCCTTTTATACTTATCTTTGAATTTAGGCAGTTTGTGTGTTCTAAACTTGTTTCTGTCTTTCAGATGTTTAGTGTATGGGGAATAAGTATGTATTGATTCTTCTTCTTTTGTTGATTTGGAAAGATGAAGAATATTAATATGATTTATGTTGTAATTAACTTCTTTTGCTAATTAATAAAATTCTCACTGTTGATAATCCTGGATAAAAGAGGTTTCCAGATGGCCAATAGATGTGTTCTATGTGAAGTGAATATGGAAACTGTAAATCATCTTCTCCTAGAATGCCCTTTTACCCATCTTATGCTTTGTTCTATTTTGGGTTGCTTCTCGTTTTTCTGGATAATTCCTAATGAGATCAAGGATGCTTCGATTAAATGGAGATGCCCTTTCTTGATCGAGGAGTTAATATGGTGGGAATTATGGAAAGAAAGAAATAGAAGGATTTTCAAGAACAAGAAACTTCCTATTAGGGTGACTATTAACAAACTCCTATAGGCTGTTAGAAACAATTTTTCTATACTAAGGAAAAATGAAATGGAAATCCTTGACAATGAACTTCATTTCTTTAAGAATTGGAACCTTATAGGTGACCCTAAACCCAAAAGATGTAATCCTCATTTGGGGATTAAATGGAATTCACCTAGGGATGGCTTCTTTAAAATCAATTTTGATGGTGCTGCGAAAGGTAATCTTGGGAAAGCTAGGGGTGGAGGTGTTCTTTGGGACTCCCAAGGTATATTTCTTCTTGCCTACTTCTTCAACTGGGCCTCCAATCTAACAATGTTGTTGAGGCTATTGTGATGTTTTGGGGGGTGAAGTTAGCCAAGGAGAAAGGCTTAACACATCTTAAAGTGGAAGGGGACTCTTTATATATCATTTCATGTTTGAAAGGAAATTCTCAACCTTCTATTTCTATTGAGGACTTCATAAATAAAACTAAACTTCTTACATCCTCTTTTGAGGCCATTTCCTTTCATCATGTGTACCGTGAAGGAAACTCTCTCGCAGATTGCATGGCCAATTTGGGGGTGAATTATAGGGTCTAAAGGTGGTAGAGGATCCCAATGTGATGCAAGCCAAATTTATTGAAATAATGAAAAGGGAAGGTTTAACTTATAACACTCCTACAAATGAGGAGGCATAAATTTTTCAAACTCGTGACACCTCTCTTTCATGATTATTGAACTTGTGCTAAATTTATTTTCTTCTCCTCAAATGGGTAGGATGGATATCTTTGTTTTCTAGAAGCATGAAGATAGGATTGGGGAAGTTAATGTTTTAAAAACAAAAGGAAGAATAGAGCCATTAGCATGGGGGACTTATTTTGAACTAAACCCTGCAAGAGGCGGGAAATGTCCATTTAGGCGAAACTCTAATAAAAAAGGTGGGTATGCTACCCTTTTTCAATATTTTTGATGGCTACGATGAGAAGATAAGTGAATCTATGGAAAAAACATGGAATGAGGGCCATGTTTGGGTTGGAAATTTCTCCTTTACCATCTCCCCTAAGCTTATTTCCAAAGTCTTGGGTTTAGCTCTGGAAGGCAAGATGCATCTACAAGCCCAAGTCGGACTATAATCTAGAGATTGAATGTTTCATGCAAGGTAAGGGTATGCCTATCTCTCTTCACAATGGGTATGCTCGGGGAAATCTGCCCCACCCTTATGATGAAATTTCTCAATTTTTTATGTCATACATCACCTTAGAAGGCAGGTATAAAGTGATTTATGGTTACCATTTTCCCATGTTGAACCATGTGCATAACGCAAAGGCCTATAATTTCCCTTTCTTTTTGTATACCTCCCTGGAAAAATCTATTGGTATGGTTGAGAAAGGGACCTTCTCCCTTCCTCTGCATCAGGGCCTCATTAAATCCTTACTCAGTGGGTACTCCCCTTTTGGGGAAAAATGACAAATTTGGGGCCTCTGTCACTGATGGCTCGGTGCCCAAGGAGGATAGTCTTAGTGAAGACCCATTTAGAAAACCTGTGGCTAAGCATACCAGATCTAATCTGAGTCATGGTGCTGTTCAAAAATGTAGCAGGGTTGAGGAGGATCCTAAATAGGTTGAGGAAGTGGAGATTTTAGATTCGGGGAAAACCAAGATGGGAATCCAGACTTGTCGGTTTCTAGTTTGGACAAGGATACTGCTGATGGGGATAACAATGATGAGGGGAGAGTGAGAAATATTTGGATTCTGTAGATGATAAACACTCCAAGAATTTAGAGGATGCCATTGAGAGTTTACATGCTCTAGAATCTACCCAATCTAAATTGTTTACTGCTTAAGACTCGCTATCAAGTCTCACTCTTTCATGCCAGAATTTGAGCATTGTAGGCTTGATCGATGTTACTGAGACACAGGATTAGTATGGTCTCCATGGACTTGAAGGATCTAATTGATAAAGTGGAAAAGTTATACTCATTGGTCCTTAGTGAACAACTTACGAATGCCAATGAGAGAAGCCTGGAAATGGCCAAGGATATGCTGAAGATGAAAGAAGTTGTGTTCCAGATTTGTGATGTCCATCTCCTCAATGTTAAGAGCACCATCCACCATCTCAAGATTTTAGTTGAGATGATTCATTCCATGGAACTTGCTAAGGAAAGGGAAAAATATGGTAAAGGCCCCAAAGTGGAGATCCCAGAGCCAAACTACAAGTTTTGGAAAGCTACCATTGATTCCCTTGTCAAAGAATGGAATGGATGCATGAACTCAGTGGGGGACCTGATAAAAGAGTGACTGCATATATGGGATATTGTCTTGTTGTTGTTAGTTCTAAGTTGTTTTTTGTTAGTTTCTTGGTTATGCTACTGTTAGTTTATTTTTGTTTGGATACTTTATTTTATGTTTGTATTTCCATGTCGTTGGTCTTGTGGTGCTTTGGTTTTATGGTAGGTATTCAATGGTATATCCCTTGGCCTTTTTGTAAGGAATTGGTAACATTTTATATGAGGTAGGGTCCCCTTAACCCCTTTTTAGCTCTAATAAAAAAATTAACTTCTTTTGTTGCTTAGTAAAGATAAATGTGTATTTCTATTCTTATAGAACTATAAAACAATTAGATGACAAGACATGTTGATTGTTTTAAAGTAATTGATAGGATCAATTAAATCTTATGATATAATGTAGATGATGTAGATTGTATTATGCTCTTTTCTTAAATGTGAATTTAGACTCTGTCATTGTATTTCTTTTCTGGATGTTATTACTTATGATTATTTGTATGATATATTAATTGTTTCATTAATGTAGAGTTGTTTTAATGGAACAATTAGTGGAATGCACTTCACTTTAATGCTTGGCACTTATCATGCTCAGTTCATTGAACTGACCCATGCTAGCAATTTTTGTAGATGGACATCGTAAGTGATATAAGAAGGAAAGAACTTTTATGATGCATTGGAAAAGTTTCGATTCATTCGAGTTATATTGGAAAATAAAAGTGATGTTGTTTTAAGATCTTAATTCTGATTGACAAGAAGAATGTCTGAAATGCATGGTCTTGTAAATGTATATTTATCATCATGAATTGAAAGGTTTTGTGTTGGACTCTAATTTTTGATGTGAATTTCGTTGTACTTTTATGATGGAAATACTATTGATATCTTGTTTTTATTCTTTATATCTATTGTAAACTATTTATGCTATAATATAATAAGTTGGATTAAGGAGATAGTATGATATCCCTTATTATAATGAACTTGCTAAATTACAAAATATGTATTTCCCTAACTACACAAATATAGTTTAATAATGAAGTATGCTTGGGACATAAAATTTAACTATATGAGTAACGAATGATAAAAAGGTTATTTTAAACCTAACATCTAACCATGTAGAGGAAGGGTCTTCCTCTCTCAAAGAATGAAAGATAAAAGGAATAGTGGTTATGATCTTTAATATTTATAACTTCATTTATAAAGTAAACACTAGCTGAATCTAGGTGGATGTCACACTTGATTTGGATAGCTAGGTTACATTAGGAATTAAACGTTGATGGTTTTTGTCCTATTTTTGGGATAACTGTTTGTTATGCCATGTTAATGAACAACAATGCAAACTGGAATTGATGAAGTTTTTCATATCTAATCGATTATTTATGGATAAAGAACTTAATAATTGATGGAATTAGGGTTAGGCATGGTTACTGTAATCTGAATCTTAATCCAATATTAATTATGATTAATGACCACTAAGGGGGTATGTACATCTTGATGAATTAGTTATAACAGATGTTGGCACACACACCAATCTCAAAATCACCCTTGAGAAGTCCGGGACTTCTCATGGATACAATATTGCAGTTGAAATGTGGCAACACCCTTTTGTATTTTCTCATCTAGATCTACACACATCTAGATTTGAACTTAGTTTCTCTCTAGGTCAAGTTGGTAGCATGTTTAGTATAGGTAGTAGCTTCCAATGACTTAGGGTACCTTTGGCACATTCGGATGACCTAGGTCACCGAGTATGCCCATATACCCTAATTCATCATGAGCATCTTCCTATAAAAATAATGTTGCTAACTTGGGCTAGGGTCAAACCTTGGGCAAATGGTGATGGTAGTCAAGAAAGACCATTCTAGATAATGAGAAGAGTGAGGTGAAGGATGTATTCGAAATGACAAGTATGTCATCTAGGAATAGTAAAATGAACAGTGTGCTGAAAATATTTTTCCAAAGTATCACAAGTGCTGGTTGTGTTGTCCTATGTCACCTAGTTTAAAGCAACGTGATTTCAGGATGGATAATGGTAACAAATATTCAAATAGGTTCTTTAAACAGATCAATAATTACTGTAATAGGGTAGGAGAACCAAGTATACGTAGTATACATAAAGTATTCTATACTTTAAGTTAACATGAGAGATCAGTTTGTAACCGAGTCATGGAATGAGAGATCGGTAGTAAACCGAGTCATTATAGCTACATATGGTTATCTATTATGAGATTGATTGACATGGAATGTGTGTTCTAAATGATGTTTTATTTAGAACAGAGAACATTATGGTTCAAAAAAATTCCCTTGTTTCTAAAGTCTTAAAATGGGAATGTTACATCTCTCCAAGAATAAAAATAAATAAAACCTACAAGTGTTAGAGAACATGCACATAATAACACAATAGTAATTGCGAGGCAAGAAATTACAAGAAAATTACAAGAGGGTTAAGAGAACACAATAATATACAATCTTATTGCTCAAGAGGTTTTGCATATCCATTACAGCTTGTAAAATAGAGTCACATTAAATTTTCAAGGATTATGTGAAGGATTCTATCTCAATATAAAAATGAGAAAAAAATTCAAGTGTTTCTCCTAGTTCCTAAAATATCTCCCCTTCTCAAATGAGAAGTGTTACAATTTATATAGGAAAGGTGAGAAAGAGAAAGAAAGAGAGAGGGAGAGAGAATGGATCCCAAAATCACCTTTTCACCCACTTGCAAAGTACAATAAGTCACCCAAAACATGATAGAGAGTCGAAAAACCATCCCTTTTTGTCTTGTAACTTATAGCAGAATAAAACCGTGCAGCCCATGTTCATTAAATGGTTTTTCAACCACCTAGAAGTCATCATTTAGAATCGGGCTTGTTTTCCATATTTTCACCCATGAATCTCTACCAAATCTATGATTTCTTTATTTTTGAGTGTAGAGGATGGATACATGATTTCAACAAGTCTAATTTTGTCTAATTTAGCTAAGAAAAGAGAATGTTGTGGGTTTTTAGTTCGTAATGTTCATTTTTAATTTCGAGGCTTGGGCATTGTTTCATGGGACCGAGCATTAAAGTTAGTTGTTGGAAATAGTGATTTTAATTTTTCCCTTATTCAAAATTTTCTCCATGTCCGAATGGTTTGAAAATTAATTAAAAATATTCATGTGCCCCATAGCATTTGGCTTGATCAAATTTGGGGGTTGAGTGTTGAGTATGTTCACATTAGTGTTAGCTCACCACCTAGCTCATTTGAGCTATTTGGGTGCTTTGTCTCTAGTCTTTCACATCGAGATCCCTTTACATTTTATGAACTCCACATGTTCTTCCGGCTTTGTTGACCGAGATCTTTGACTTATCCTATGGTGACCCCTTTCAACCGCACCAACTTGGTTCCCTACCACTCCAACTAGGCTTTGGCCCACCTACTTCCCCACCATATTGTGGGTTTCTTTGCTCTGCGGAAAACTCACTTTTCCGATCCCATGTCCTTTACTCACCCCAAACATGCATCATATCATTGAGCCACACCACATTTCCTCATTCATTCTTGCATCGTGCTTGTCACCTGTATTGATGATTTCCCACTCAAGGTGTTAGGTGCATAAACCCTCCTCATCCCATGCTACATTAGATTGCAAAATTTTAGGGCCCATGAGGAACTTGCAACCTGATTTCCCTCGAGCCCATTTTTCTCGATCTACCTCTTTGGTTGATTTACCTTACCTCGTAACTCACTCCTTGCTTGCTAAGTTGGCTCAGAAATATAACATCCTAACACCCCACCACCATTCCTTCACTTCATATTGCATAACTCCAAACTCGGAGCTTGCTACGATGAGCCATTTCTCGTGCACTGCCGGTTCACCCAATTTTTTTCAATTCGAACGAGATGGACTCGCTAACCGATCTGCGTAAGCTTCTCGATTTCAACCAGATTGCCAATAAGATCTATAACTTCCCCTAAGCTAATGAGCCCGACACACCCAACCAACTCTTTGTGTTTCACCTGGACTGTTAAAAAATCAATGAAACAAATATAGGGTGATAGGCCAAGGAGGAATACCTATTTGTGATGTTAGATGAAGGATATGTGCCCATTCGATTTCCTGATCTAATGTTAATTACGAGAGCTTCCTTTTAGCTAGGAGGAACTACCTATAAAATACAAAACAATATCACCAGATAGAGTTAAATAAAATGAGTGGACTACCTAGTAGAAGCTAGATCCGAGAAGCATGATGCTTCCTAAACAGTTGTCAATCCACTTTTATATAATAGTATTAATGCTATCCAAAATAAACATGAAATAATAATCTTATTGGAATTGAAATGATTTAGGTATTGATGCCAAACAAATAAAAAAGGTAAGACAAAAGGTGATTGAGGTCAAAACGAGTCAAAGCGATGGACTAGTATTGGGTTGAAGGTTTGTACAGCTCTAGGTAAGATCTAGAAAATATTAGAAGTGATCTGGGCTATTAAGGAATGGGTATGAGCTCATTGGTCTAAGGTATGTTTCCAGATACAGTAATCAATGTTTTTGTGTGACCGATGCCACTTTGGCAGGATGATTGACGTCAATTAGCTAATCGGCGTCAGTAGGGGAAATTAGTAAAAGGCTCTTAGAAATTGGTTTCCAAGCTCTCTCGTGATTTCTCGAGGTGGAAATGGTGAAGGTGAGGTCATAAAATGGCCTTAGTGACTCAAGGATGACTAGGAGAGAGTGAAGATGGGTAAAAGGGCTAGATATGGTAAGGTGATAGGTTGGTGGGAGGAAGGAGGTATACACATGTATAGAGAAATAAATTACTGAGAGGAATGATGATCTTACTAAAATAAAGAAGAGATAACTGAAGAGATGTTAGGTACTTACTGAAGAATGGGTCTAGAGAGTGCATGTGATGAAAAAAATGGTGGCAGAGATCTAGAGAGAAGGGATGTCGTGTACATGCCACGATAGTTCACGCCTCATGCTTTTCTATGTGAATATTTGATTGTGAAGAAGGTGATGGATGTCGATGGTTATTGGTAGTGCTCTCGGGTGCTTTCCTTTTCCTAAGTGCTTCAGAAATTTGAGTGCTCCAAGTCTCTATTTGTGTGAGATCTTGAATCGAATGACCAACCTTCGAAAAGGCTTTTGGAAATGTATTTAACCTAACTAGTGATGGTTAGCGAAGCAACATCAATTGAGGTATAACCAAAGTGTCGATTAAGGTGGTAATATCTAGGTTGGCCAAAAATAGCCGATTGTTTCTATTTTTGGCATGGTCTTCAATCTTCATCAAAGTCTTGATTGATAGATCACATACAGATGAGTAAGATCCCTATTAGGTTTTTTAATAGGAGTTAAGTCTAGGTTTACACTATGTCCTAGTTGATTAGGATAGGCTTAGACTTGGTCTTCATTCATTAATGGGGTTTGAGTGGGTCATGGAATGAGGTGGCTAGGTGAGTTGGCTAGGTGAGGTAGTCAAGTGCACTACGGGACATGAATAGGTAAGGTTAGTTAATTTAATTAATGGGGTTATAAGGGTAGTATGACCTAATTTTGGTGTCTACATTTTGCCCATTTTTGTCACGTAGCTTTTATTGATAAGATAAGATGAAAAAAATAATAAGGGATCACCTCATGTATGGGTGAGAACAGGGTTTCCCCAAGTGTGGGTGAAGGTGATCCCCCTTAAGCCATGAACTGATGAGGTGTTATACAAAATTTGTGAGTCATTTGATAAGTGTGTAGTTGGTGTAACTTAAGGTAGGTGGGGAAGAGTATCGGTACTTTAGGTAAAGGATAATAGTCAAATCTAGTAATAAGTAATGGGCCAATGTCAAATTAGGTAATGGGTAATGATAATCGAATGCACACACACACACATATAGACTACAACACGGTACCAAGATGAAGAGCTTGAAAACTCTACATTGTCCAAAGTTGATAGGTTTATCCTAACAAGGTTGAAGTGATTCAGGTATCCAAGGTATAGGATATGGTTTGGAAAAACAACATAGGTCGGTGCGGGAAAATTTAGGTATGATCTAATACACCACAAGTTTGGTCAGGATAAACGACATAACAATAGGCAAGGTATGGTTGTTAGGCTAAAACAACATAGGTAACAACATCGCAAGGTATAACAAGTACACAAGTTCAATGGTCACAAAAAGTAGGTCAAGTTCGGTAAATAGGTCATGGCACGAGGTAAGGCCAAGGTATAGGTAAAATAACAAATCCCTAAACATAATTAAGGAATTGTATGGGTAGTTGAGGCTTGTGGGTAGGGTCTATGAAGTGTTGGTAAGGCCAAATTTTATGGGACAATAATGAGGTTAGGTCAAAATAGGAAAAATGTGGAGGAAATGGTACTAGAAGATGATTGATGTAGGTTATAAGGAAACCGACATCGGATTTGGGTGACCGATGCGGTCATCTTTGGGCTAGGGTTATAAGGTTGAAATACCATATTTTACAGAATCATTATTGTTGTTAACTTTGAGAAAACGATGAGTAGAGTGACTTGTGCATTTTTTGGGGAGGAAAAATATAAGGTATTGTACAAGTCCGAGGTGGAGGTGACCGATGAGTCGAGGCATGGATACCAGATGGAGTGACAACTAGTCGAGTTGATATGATTGGTTATTCATTTTTTTGTTATATACCGGCCTATGTGTCGATGATATTGAGCATGTACATGAGATTTTTAAGATGCGATCTTATACTAGCTGCATGCCAAAGATGGTGAGGATGTATCTGAGTGATTTGAGATACTTGTATGTATTTTTATTGGTGTACATTTGTATTGATGCATAGAATTTCATTATTATAGATGATGATATTGAACGTATGGATGATGTATTGGTGTTTTAATTTCCATTATTATTGTGTATGTGATGGAAACTAGGTGAATTAGGCATGTTTGAGTTAAGGGCATGTAGGCATGGTTGATTTAGGTTGGTTAGGCATGGTGGAGTTTCAGGTTTGTTAGGCATGGTTTAGTTTTAGGTCACTTAGGCATGGTTGAGTTTTAGGTTAGTTAGTAATCGTTGAGTTTAGGTCATTTTAGGTATGGTTGAGTTAGGTATAGACATGATTGAGTCTAGGTAAGTTAGGCATGGTGGAGTTAAGGTTTGTTGGTTTTGATTTAATTTCCAAGTTATTGGTAACATGGGAAATAAATGATGATGTATATGTATGTGATGGTGTATATTTCAAAAATATTTGATATCATGGAAATGTGAAATGATGGATGTATGATATGATGTTGTTAAGAAAAGGGTAGGTATTTACGTTTGTTAATTGTTTAATTTCCAAGTATTTGTGAAAAATGGAAACTAAGTAAGGTGAAATGTTAATTGAAAACATGGGGGGAAAATTAGTTAGGGAAAAGAGTGGTCGAGCTAACCTCCAAGGGCCCCATGCCCTTGGAGTGTTTCCTACATAGCCCCGATAAAAGGGGCCTCAAGACAATGTAGTTCTCCCATAAGCTAGGGAAAAATAAGATGAGGTAGAGGAATGGGTGGGTAGGTTTTAGGCATGATTGAGTCTAGGTAATTTAGGCCTGGTTGGGTTTAGGTCATTTTAGGTATGGTTGGGTTCAAGTCATTTAGGCATGATTGATTTTGGTGAAAGGGGAATCCTTAAAACGTAGGTATCAATGGTCTATTCTTGTATATGATAATCAATAAGTAATGAAGAAGGTGAATGGTAGGAGGAGACAAAAGATCCACCTAATTGATAAGAACCATAACGAGTTCACCATACCTTAGATTGGCTTATGAACAAAATACCCTAAAGGTGTTGCATGATTGACTATGATAAGGGTGAAGAAAGTTATATGATCATGAAATTTCATGTTTATGACAAGTCCCTTGAGAAGGTAGGAAATTAGGGTGAAAAGGTAATGAGGTGAAAATGTTTGGAAAAAATGTAGGTATCAATGGTCTATTCCTGTATAGGATAATCAATAAGTAATCAATAAGGTGAATGGTAGGAGGAGAGAAAAGAGCCACCTAATTGATAAGAACCATAACGTGGTCACCATACCTTAGATTGGCTTATGAACAAAATACCCTAAAGGTGTTGCATGATTGACTATAATAAGGGTGAAGAAATTTACATGATCACAAAATGTCATGTTTATGACAAGTCCCTTAAGAAGGTAGGAAATTTGGGTGAAAAGGTAATGAGGTGAAAATGGTTGGTTTTTAGCGTAACCTAGTGTAAGACAACATGCCTACTTGGCAAGAGACCTAAGATCAAAATAGGAAATTACATGACGAAAAATTTATCATTTTCTTTTTTTTGTTGTTGTTTTTGATAGACTGATCGATGTGGGATGAGTATATTATCTCCTTGAGGTCTTTGTGAAGGTGATTGATATAGGAAGCTTCTAAATATTTTATTTTGTTTTACAAGAATAGTCCTCTTTTGATGAGAGACTAAGTACAATATGGATAGCTTTGTATAATTGTCCTTCAAGGGAGTAGTCTATTTATAGCAGTGAGATAGAGAGAATAGATGTCCCTTTTGAGGGAGTCATCATTTTTCTAGAAGTTTGACTCAAGTATTTGAATTCCATTTGACTTTTGATATTATTTTTCCGCTAGATTGTTAAGTCATGGATAAGACTATAGAGAAAAATAGACTCTTGTTTTGAAGGAAAAACCATAACACACAAAGGCTAACTATGCAAGAGAGAGTTTACGTGATGAACGACCATGGGATTCCATCTTGAAAAATACAAAAAATATCCATGAGAATCATGCCATGAGTATCGTTGAGGTACTCATATTGAAGATAGGGATGAAAAAGTGACGAGTTATCACATGATTCATGTTGATTCGTGCATCTCTAAAATAAGTAAATTAAAGGTGAATGGTGCTCAACGGAAAACAATTAAATATACAAAAGGTGATATAGGACTTGATTTAATAATAGAATGGTCTAAGATGCAATGAACCGAGAGGCTTAGGTTCAAGTCTACCTTCAAGTGAAGAAAATGATAAGCTCGATCTATAGGTATGAGTAATGATATAACGTCCAAGCCAATTAGGAGTGAATTTTCCTGTTTACTTTTCTCCTCTTTAGTTACATTCTGATTTTAATTGATGAACAAGATCACCGACCTGGAAGGTTCATTCATGGACATGTTTGTCAAAGGAACGTTTGATACATTTTTAGTAGATTTGGAGATGATCAAGAGAAGTAAGATGAAGTTTGTCTAATAAATCAAGTTGTGCCAAACGGTCCTGGTGAAAGTCATCATCATTAAGCATATCTTTGAGTGAGATATGAAGAGACGGAATCTAGATTTCAAGAGGTAGGACAACCTTTGTACCATAGACTAGAGAAAAATGTGTGGCCGTAGTTGAGGTACAAATACTAGTATGATAAGCCCATAAAGAAAAAGGAATGTGCGTGTGCCAATCCTTTCCCATATCGTCAACCACTTTCATAAGAATTTTGTTCAAGGTTTTGTTGGTTGATTCAGCTTGGCCATTTGTTTGTGGGTAGTAAGGTGAAGAAAAACTAAGTTTAATATTGAAGGTGTCACAAAGTTTCTATAGGGTTTTGTTTTTGAATTGTTTTCCATTATCAGTGATGAGGTGATGAGGGACACCAAAGCGAAAAATAATGTGATGGTTGATGAATTCATAAATTTTCTCATATTTTGTAGAGATGAGGGGGATGGATTCTACCCATTTAGTGTAGTATTCGGTTGTGGTAATAATCCATTGATGGCATTGTGAAGAATGAGGATTGATCTCTCCGACAAGATCCAAACCCCATTGAGAGAAAGGCCAAAGATCTCGTGTGACTGTAAGACATGACTAGGTGTATGATGAAGATTAGCATGTTGTTGGAATTTCACACAATGTTTGACATAGTCATAAAAATCATAGTTTAGGGTGGGCCAATAATAGCCTAGGAGAAGAATGTGTTTGGTGATAGCTAAGCCACTAAAATGACCTCCACAAATTTCGTCGTGAACTTCCTTGATGGTGTAAGGAATTTCATAACTTGTAAGGCATCGTAAGAGGATACCATCAAAGCCACATTTATAAAGAATGCCACCCATGATGACATAGTGAGAGAATTTTTGAGAAAGGAGTGTTGTCCATTACGAGTAAGGTCGGAGGTAGAGCTGAAAGGGAAAGGTAGTTAGAAAATTTCTTGTACCAAAGGACACATGGGTCAGGTTGAACGGTTTTGATGAGATCGATTTCTCAAAATATATAGGAAGGCGATTGCAGCCTTTGTACTTTGACAAACATTTTCTAGTCGAAGGGTGAGGTAGGTATCTAAGAAGCATAGAAGGCTATGGTATCCAAAAAAAAAAAATTAGTCGAACATGGATTGATTTGAAGTTCATAACGGTCAAAGGTAGTCAAAAGTATGTCTACATGATGTTTATATTTTTGAAGTATTTTGTTACAATGTTGGTATATACCATTGACTTGATTTATAACCATTTTAGAGTCACCAAAGATATTAATCAATTTAACATCTGAGGTTATGGCGGTTTGAGACCTAATATGAGTGCTTCATATTTGACGATATTTTTAGCACAATAAAAATCTAGTTTGAAAGATAGTGGCATAGGTTCACCATCAAGAGGAATGAGGATAATGACAACACCATTCCCATGCTTGACATTTGAAACCGTCAAAGAATAAGGTCATTTGGTAAATGATATCATCTAAAGAGAGGGTATGAAAAGGATTCATTTGGGAAATCAAAGTTAGAGGATTGATTTCTTGAGAGGGGAGCATTTGCAAGTTGGTCGAGATAGTTTGACCTTTGATATATTTTTTATGGATGAATTCGAGGTCAAGGACTATGAGAATCATTAGCCAACACGCAACACGTTGATGTTGGTAAGGCTTAGAGTACATGTAATGTAAGGGGTCGGTATTGGTGATGACTAAGGTTTTTGATTGAGTAGGTTAATGAGGGTCATCAATCCTCTCCATTAATAATGTCAATCAAGGTTGGTGTCCAATGGTTTTATGCATTAAGAGAAAAAATATCTTTGGAAAAAAACTCCATTAAACACAATCATAACTTCCATTAAATAAATCACACATGTAGAAATGTGAAGGCACACTTGCGAAATAAATTTTTCATGAAGGAAACACACTTGCATAAATGAAATTGCTGAATTAAAAATAAAGAAAAGATAAACAGGATACTGTAGGTTCACAACAGAATTTTTATGGAAAGAAAGATCACATAACATAAAATCAAAAGTTCACAACAAAAGAAAAACATAATAAAGAAAGGAACATAAAACATTGAAAGAAAAGAAAAGAAAGCGTTGATCATCCTTCCTTGGAATGAGTTTCGAGTTCATTCCTTGGAAGAGGACTTAATTCATACTTTCAAACTTAATTCAAAACCTGTAGAAAAATTTCACTCATAAGATTGAGAAAGAACGGATCTATTATTCTTCGTAGGAAAAATTATATATCAAAGTGTGGGAGGTTGCATCAATAATTCATGCATCCAACCAACTCCTTATTTTGGGAAATATAATCTGATCTTATCTTTATTCCAATCCTAACAACTAAGATCTCCATTTCCAAAAAATATGGAGAGAGACATATTATTGGAGTGAAAGTCTTGTTTCACTTATTTTGGAAGATTTGCTCCCAAATCTTCTCCTTGCTTTTTGGTGACAAGAATCACAATGATTTTTTTCTCCTACTTTATTGGAAGGATTTTTTTCCTCAAAAATTTACTTTTACTAAATACCTCTCATGAAATTTCCATTTGACTTTGTTATTTCTAACTATGGAACTTTTGGTGCTCATCTGATACAATTTTTCCTTGGACTACAGTTCATTAAAAGTTAGATTTATCTTTATTGGTAAAACTTGTAGAAAATATGAATGAAAGTTTTGTTAAACACATTTCTATAAACAAAAACCTCTCTCATATTTTCCATTTGAATTTGTATTTTCTGTTTTTAATACTTTTGGTGCTCATCCGATACACTTTTTCCTTATACATGTACATGACTAAAAGTTAGATTTCTCTTTATTGGTAAAACCTGTAACAAATATGAATGAGATTTTTGTAAAACACATTTCGTAAAAAAATATCTCTCAGATTTTCCATTTGAACTTGTTGTTTCTATTTTTGGAACATTTAGTGTTTATTTGATACATTTTTTCCTTGGTATGCACTCACTAAAAGTTAGATTTTTTTATTGGTAAAACACAGTAGCAAATTTGAATGAGGTTTTTGTTAAACACATTTCTATGAAAAAATATCTCTCATATTTTCTATTGTATTCTCGATTATTCACAATTCCTCATTTTATGTAGGTTCTAGAACTAAAACTACAAGTTTCAAGCTAACTCCAATTTTTTCGTAGCTAACTAAAAACAACTATAACGTTTGTACATGATCTAAGATTGAGGTGATTCTTTTTTGAAATTACATAATTTTTTGAGAGGAATAAATATGAAATAATATTTGAGTTTTGATATACTATCCATGATCAAATCCACTTTTCTCGAGAACTATCATTATCTTTCCTTTATAGCCCGTGCATACACAATACTTTACATCTTTTCTAAATAATCAAATGGATTAGTCAAAAATATATATAAAAAAGACTTCTAAATAATGAACAAGATATATATCTTATATTATATCTCAAGAAAACTATAAGTTCCAAGATTACATTTAAATCCACTTTGAAAGGTAACTTGGAAGGAAAAAATAATGGTAATTTATGGCCAATTTATGGCCTCAAAGAACATAGGTATTGATGAAGGTTAGTGGCGAAAAAAAATAAAGCAAAGAATATTTTTGTGCGTTGGTGTATCTAGTTTCATAGTCCAAAAGGGTATGACTTATGTAATAAACCACTTGCTCCTGGTGTTGATCATCACGATGGGTGAGTATGGCCCCCAAGGAGTGATCCATAGCAGAAATGTAAAGGTAAAATGGTTGGTTATCCTTAGAAGGAACGAGTACAGGTGGTTAGAGAAGGTATTGTTTTAAGGCCTCAAAGGATTTGTGGCATTCATTATCCCATTTGAAAGAGACATTGTTTTTTGAGGAGATGATGAAATGGGTGGCAGTGGTTGGAAAGTTGTGAAATAAAATGATGAATAGATTGTAACTTACCTTGAAAACTACAAATTAGGTGAAGGTTAGTAGGCAGAGGAATTTTAAGAATAGCCTTTATTTTAGCAAGGCTGACTTCTATGCCATGTAAAGAAATGACAAAACCAAGGAGCTTGCAAAGAGAACAATGAAGACACACTTCTTTGGTTGAAGGTGAACACAATATTTAATGAGATGGTCAAAGATGACCTTCAATACTATAAGGTGTTTGACCAAATATTTTGATTTGGTAAGAATGTCATCTACATAATCTTCCAATATATGATGTATGATGTCATGGAAGATATAAGTCATAGCCCATTGATATGTAGCACCAACATTTTTAAGGCCAAAGGGCATGACTTGATAGAAAAAGGTTCCCCAAGGAGTGATGAAGGTGGTTTTATGTTGATATTCTGGGGTAAGTAATATTTGTTTATAACCCGAGAAACCATCCATGAGTGATAGCATCTCATGGCCAGTGGTAAGATCAACTAGTTGGTCAATACTAGGTAGAGGAAATTTGTCTTTGGGGAAATCTAAATTAAGGTCACAAAAATCCATGGATATGCAGAGTCATCCTATTTTTATGAAAGGAACAATGTTAGATATCCATTGGGGATAATCAATGGGTAGGATGAAGGAAACCGAGAGAAGGCACTGAATTTATTCTTTAACAAGAAGGGCAATGCAAGGATGCATTTTTTGTAGCTTCTATTTTACGAGTTTGGCTTTAGGAAAACTACGATATTGTGGACCACAATATTTGGGTCAATACTAGGCGTGTAAAAAAGAACCAAGAGAAATTTTTTCTATAATCCCAGAGAAAAGAAGTAAAATCTTCTTGTTCATTAGCATATAAATATTGACCTATCTTTAGAATATGGGGTCCTCTTGAGTGTTAATATTGATTTCAATTGTTGATTCATTTAACATGGTTTACATCTCAGAAGGTAATGACTGGTGAATATAATAATCTTCCGCACCAAGGTAGGTGAGGATAGAATCATCGTCCTAACATTGAATGATGTTAATGGATGGTGTATCATCATCGATCATGTTAGGATACATAAAGGGAAGATAAGAGGGAGCCTCACCATCACATTGATAAGTCAGAGGTCCTAGGGAAATGGTGTTCATAATGTTTTTTTGGAGGAATAGATTCGGGATCTATAGAATCTATGGGTGAAGGTGGTGACATTGGTGAATTGGATGGAGAAGGTTTTACATTCTTGATGAGGTTGATGTGGGCCTTCTTGGAAGATGGTTTAGCAAAGCCAATACCATTGCGGTCTTTGTGTTTATGTGTGGTACACGGGATGATAGTATGACAGCCTTGTTCATAGAACCCAAAGCCAAAGCCTTTCCATGCACAACGGTGAAGGAAAGTGTGGGTAAAGTGGTGGTTGGTGAGAGATTGGAGGTCGGATGAAAATGGTCACATTTGGGAAGGTGGCTCAGGTGAATAGGTGGAAGTATCAAGTCCCCCATATGTTAAGTTGGTGTGAAGGTGGGGAGGACCATAAGGGAAGACCTCACCTATGCAATGGTCATAATGAGGATGTTGGCATAGGTTACCATACTCTTATGGAGTAAGGAATGTGTTTATGTTGTACAAGCGGTATTCCCCCAGAGTGAGGTGTTGAAAAACACCTTCTAAGGGATCGGTAGTGGTTATGTGTGCGGTCATAATAGATGAAGTAATAGGTGATTAGGAAGAAGCGAGGATGAGTTTGTTGGGAACAAGACTGGTTAGCAAATGGATCATCTCAAAGGTCATGGAAATAGTGGGAATAGAAGAGGTAGGCATGGGTGAAGTAGAGGAAACATTGGTGGATCGAGGTATGGGTGAAGTAGATGTAGTGAAAGTGGTAGATGCCTTAACTGCTATGAGGAAATCATTAGGTTGGTACAACATGTTACAAGTTTTAAATGGAAAAGGTTCAGTTGGGATGGTATGGTTATGTCCTTCATGTTTAAATTTTACACAACAATGTAAAGTTGAAGGAAACTAACCCATAACAGATCTAAGTCGACCAAGAAACAATTTATCTTTGGAATACCCCTACTAAAACATAGAATAATTTTGGCATAGTATGGGGGCCCACACAAACATGAAGAATAATGGTGCCAAGGGTGGAAGTGATGGCATCATTGAAGGAGCACAACATAACTAGGTTATTATGCATGCAATTTGAAGGGATACACATTTGATTGTATGCATGGGAGGATATGATGTTGATGTTGACACCACCATCAATCATAACACGTCAAATGCACTTAATATCAATATAGATGGAGATGAAAAGAGTAAGGTCGGGGCCATCTAGTTAGAGAGGTATGATCTCCTCATAGAAAATCTGAGGGCGGCCACTTGATGAGTGGGAGTGGGGGTAGAAGAAGGAGATGATTTGGTAAGAGAGGCCATGTGGTGAGGGGTGATAATGGAGGCTACTAGTGTGGGGTCATTAGGTAAAACCTCAATGGATTGCAAAACCTCCATGAGGGCTTATCAATGAGATTCAAGAGGTTTGGACAAGATCATACAAAGAAATTTTTAGAGGGGATTGGTGTAATTTTTTATCATTGTATGATGGGTGACCCCATTAGAAATAGGGTATGTGGGTCCTTGAATGGTGATTTTGGGTGCGGGTGCAAATGGTATGTTAGGCATAGGATTAGTAGATGGGATGTTTACTTTTCTTTTCCTTTGTATTTTTGGGCATGACTTGAAATTTGGATGATGTTAATATGAGGAAGAGAGGTGGCTGGAGAAGGTATGTCATGAGTAGTATAACGACATGATGGAAAAAAACCTAATGCGGGGGTAAGAACATTTGAAAAATGAGTAGGGCGCACTTGCATTTTGGTGAGGTTTTGGTGAGCTCTCTTATGTGGATCATATTGACCTTAAATTTTATAGGTGGATAAAATATTTATAGAGGTGGTAATGCAGGTCATTGAATAGGTAGTGGGCGAGTATGTATGGTGATAGGTGCAAGTGGAACAATGTCCGATCAAGTAGATCATCATTGTCAATATTTTCTTTCAGAGGACATAATTGGAGGAGAATGGTTTTAGATCCTTACAACCTTCTACGTCATGTCCGGCACACGATGGTAGGAACAAATCTTAGTTTTGTCAAACTCGTTTTGTTTGGGTTGAGTGGGATGTAAGGTCTAAGCAGCGGTAATGTGATGATCGAGGTCTCTAAAAGGTTGGCTAAAATGTTGGCATAAGACCACGTTAATGGATCACAATATGAAGTGAGTGTGGGTTTGGGTGGAGGTGTAGATGATTTGGGTGGAAGAGGTGTTTTATAAGAGGTGAAATGGGTTTTAATATCGATTTGGTAGGTGGTATTGTCTTAGGTTTTTATGGTACCCGCTTGGGTAAAGGTGTGCTAGATGAAATAGAAATAGAAGGTGTCCTGGGTTTAAATACGTTTTTGGAGGGTAGTGGGTTCTTGTCCTTGTATTACACCTTCTTGGGTAAAGGTGAGGTAGAAATACATGATGCGAGAAGGGAATGTGGATGGTGAAAGAGGATGAGTTAGCCATGGAGATAATGAAGGTGTGGTAAGGTTTTGGTAGACACCGAGTGGAAGGTAAGGGTTAAAGAGAAGAAAGTCGCATAAGTAGTGACGAGGTTATGGTAGTTGATGGGGGTATAGGTGGTAAAAAATCTACGGGTGATGGAAAAGGTTGCATAGGTCAATTAGGTATATTAAAGGATCGTTATGAAGAGGCGGGATCTGTGCTTTTGATTTTATTTAGGTAAGAGGTTTCTTGACCAGGGTAGATGGGTGAGGTCAAGGATAAATGGAAGGGGTGAAGGTGACAGAGGCGTGGTGGGGTGAAACTGGTGTATGTGGCCTAGAAATTTGGGTCTTCTTTTTAGGTGGAGGAATGATTTTTTGCGGGCTTGGGAAGATGTGGACAAGTCCAATTTGATGGGTGGATGGACAAGGCTTGATGTTGGCATGACACCCAAGGTAGATGGGTCTAGATATGGGAAAAGACGTAGGTGTAGGTAGGTTCTTTGGCATAGGAATGGGTTTGGTTATGGGTAAAGGTTTGGATATAGCCAATGGTGATGAAGGAGAATCAATTTCAATAGGAATGGTCATGGTTGATTTCGTCACTAGAAATACCTTCAGATAGATCATGGAGGTATTAGTAAGTGACATTTTCATTTGGGTTCAAAAGGGTAACCGAAGGCATCCCCAAAGCATTGAATTATCAATGTAATCAAAGCGGTCGGCCAAGTGTGAAAATGGTACCAATTTAAGAGGATATGTTATTGGTTTAGTGGAAATCCCTGTAAAATATTTCTGTGAGATAGGGAACTGGTTAGCCTCAGACTTTATAGGTAAAAGAGCCAAGAGCAGATCAACGGGATCTGGAATGCTAATGGGAAATTATCACCAATAAGAAATGGTGCATCTAAAGGATCCCCCATGGGTAGGAGAGATGACAGGTGGGGTGAGGTAGATTCTTCTTTTAGTGGAGAAGAAAGTGAGGATGATTCTCCCATGGGTCGGAGAATTAATACCATTGATCTTTCATTAGGTTGTGAGGTAGATGGTGAAATAACATCAACAAAAATTATGGACTCCTCCATGGGTGAAGGGGAGATGAAGGGGACTCCTCTATGGGTGAAGGAGTAGATGAGGTTGGCTCCTCCATGGGTAGAGGAGCTCATGCTAGAATCTCCTTGATAGAGGGGATAGGAGGAAATTGAGGAATGGTTAGTATGAATTCAAAAACAACATGAAATTCATAGACATTATTGTCATTGGTTGAAGGTTCACCATTTTTATTAGATGATGGTGTATGGTTAGGAAACGAATTCTTAAAGATATGTAAGTTTTGATTTTTACGGTGCGTTCGGGTTGTCTAAGATGAGATCTCCATTATCTAACATTTCCTAGACAATGTTTTTGAAGGTTATGCAATTACCATCACTATGGACTTTGACGCAATGATAGTTACAATAATCATGTTCCTTATACCATGTAGGCATAGGATGAGTAGGGTCAAAACTAGTATGTGGTTTTATAGGTTGAAGTGTAATGGCTCTGGCCTTAAGAATATTTTCTAAGACTGAAGAATAGGGCTCTCTAATTGGAGTGTAATTTTGTTGTTCCCATCGGAACTGAAAAATTTGAATGGAAGAAATATTGGAGGAACGTTTTGCTTGGTTAGATGGGCTAGTTATGAGAACTATTGTATTGGTAGATCATTTGGATTTTGAATAATGATTTTGGGGATTTGAAGATGAAGAGGAATCATTTGATTTGAAATTGGCATTTTTGTTTTGCAATTGAATTTTCTTCTCTTCAATGGCAGAAATTTCCAATTTTTGTGCCATGGTAAATGCTTCTTGAAGGTACAAAAGGATTTTACTTGCAGATTTGATGAGATGTGTCTAGAACAAGCTATAGTGAATAACTCTATAAGCTCATCTGGAGGTAACTAGAATGTTAATTGGTTGATAAGACTTCACCAACAAGAAATGAAATATGTGATAGATTCATCATCATATTGTCGTGTTGAGTATAGGTCAGTCATGGTGACTTTTTTATGACATTGATTGAGAAATGGTCCAAGAATTCTTGAGCCACTTGGTTAAATGAGTAAATGGATTTTTACGGGTAAACCACTATATTAATCTAAGGCGGGTCCTATCAAAGACATGGGGAATTTCCGTAGGAGTAATGCATCATCATATTAAATTAGATAGCACCCATGTTTGAACCACCACAAGTGTTGTTGTAGATCCTATTTACTATTGAAAGGATTGAACTTGGGAATTTCCCAATATACAGGGTATGGGAAAAATGGGATAGATAGATGAATAAGCTCATTAAAGATTTCATCATAAGTTAAGGAGTTGTGAGAACTAGAAACTGATGATTCTAATGTTTGCATATTTTCCATCATCATCTTAATGAGGTCAGTGGTGGGTTGTGATGAAAGGGAACCCCATGCAGTATAAGGAGGTTGATGATAGATGTATGATGTGGATGGAATCCCAGTATATGGGGGTTCCAAGTATGAGAACAACAAAGGGGGAATAAATGTGGGTGGAAGACATTACGAGTATGTGATAGATGAGATTGGGGTTGTGGGTGATGCGTGTAATCGGGTGGGATAGTCGTAATGACTCTTGTGAAAATTGGGGTAGTAGACTATGCAGGATGGAAAGGATGAGGTTTTGTATTGGGGTGTGGGTTCCCAACACACTATGGGTGGTTGTGATGTAATGAGTATATATGAGGTGATAGATGCGAGACGAGTCTATGCTTAAGGTGAATGGTGAAGGGATGGTTGACACCACGGGTGCGATAGATGTCGTAGGTGCAATAGTTATAGTAGATGTGGGGTCTAGTCGAGACACCACAGGTGGTAAAGTGGAATAAGGTAATTCCAAGCTAGTTGTAGCTAACCCAAAAATGGGGAAAGGGTATGAGGGATAAAGATAGGCATGTCATATTCCCATTGTCCGAGGAGTTCAGGTGGATGAGTGGGTGAGATAGTACTTGTAGGGCGGTGGGATTACGGTCAAGGATTCTTATGAACTCCTCATCATTGGTACTAATGGTGATGGTCTAAGTTTAATCCATAGGAGACAAAATAGAAAGCGGTGATGGACTAGGTGGGAGCGGTTGAAGCCTAACGTGAAAAACAAGGGCGTTGGCTTGGGCCGTGAGTCAAAACCATGTAAATTATCATAGACCGGGTAAATTGTTCTCTATAAGTGACATAGAAAAACAAAAAAATGGAGGAGAATATATTCCAAGAGGTGAAGTTGGTTGGTGTTTTAATTAAAAATTAAAACAAAAGAAACGACGTTGTTTAGGTTAACCAATTACGATTAAGGAAACTATACCTAGGTTATTGTGGGAAATCAATGATGTTGAAAATGAGGAAAAACTACTGAAAATGAAATAAATAAGTTGTATTTGACTATTATTGTAAACTTCTAGGGGTATAATGATGTCTGAGAACTTCAAAAATAATGAAGATGTGATGAATGCTATTTTTAGTAGAATGACCAAAAAGAGTTGGAAGCGAAAATGGTTAGTGTAGTCATTTTTATACCCATATAATAACCTTGTAATCCCATGCACACCGACCTAACACTCGGTCGCTCGAGTTCTCACCGAGGCACATGCGGGCATCAAGCCCCTCCTTTATGTGAGCATTGTGAGAAGATGTTGAAATTTATTAAAGATTAAGTGCAGAAAGTAAACGATCATGCATATATTTTGAAAGAATAGGATGAGTCATTACACCAACATACCCATTCAGATAACAAAAGAAACATCATACAAATAGTAGATCTGATCCATAACATAAAGAAAAAGGCACTAGGGTTTACACCCATGAAAAATATATTTATAATAGAACCATATATTTATGTTGATCATATTCAAAGTAACCTTATTACATCCAAAAGAGTTATATCGATCGATGTATCATGACTCACAAATCATAAGTTCTATTTATTATTCCCTATTAAAAAAATTTCACAAACCAATCCCCTAGATATGTTAACATTCCTATAGTCCTCTAATGAGAATCCCAACCCCTAAAACCTTATATTATTTTTCAAAGCTTCACCCTTTTATCCTTTGTATAATGCCCAACATATACATCGATGGTGTCCTCTAAAGTTATTCTTCTTCTACCCGATCATCTCTATATATAGATCTATCAACCACCACCATGCTCTCCTGAAGTAACATGTCGGTTGCCAAGTATCAAGGTGGTCCTCAATGGAGCATGCTTCTTTTGATCCAAGAGATCCCCACTTTATACAATGATGTCTTCAAGAATGTTCCATAAGTGAAATATTCTTTCTTTGACCACGAGTCATCGGGTTATCACCTTATCCACTCTACATGCTTGGTCATGTCACGTTTTCCTCACGTGCCTCTTGGAATGCCGAATAAGGATAAGTCCCGACACCCTTTGTTTTGTCTTGTGTGTGGGCCATGATTTCTACAAAACCCTTCTAAGACCCTTTTTGTGCCCTCTTCCACAGGCACCACGCGCACGTGCCCTTGGGGACTTAGTCAATATTCTAAGGCCAAACATCACCCCACACTAAGATTGTTCTTCATCCTCATAAACCTCATTCATTTATAGAGTAAAGAATGGTGGGAATCGAATAGTTGGATAAAGAATGAAGGAAAGAAGAATGGAATAATTAATAGTTTGATAAAGAATGAAGGAATGAAGAATGGAATAATTAAATAATGGAGGAAAGAAGAAGAATATGTTTATTGTTGAAGGAGTGGGAAATCCTTCCTTATATCTATCCTCAATCTTCTCCTAGGCATCTACTTCATTCTATGCTTCCTTGAGTAGGTCACCCAAAGAGAGCACTTACCTCATCAAAACTCATCTCATCCCCCTTAGCACCCATTATATCAATGATCCCTTCCAGTTGGTTTCAAAGTCATCCAACTCATCCATCCTATGGGAGATCTAGAGATATTCAACTAGTTTTTGATCAATCCTCTTAAAGTCTCAATGGCTTCAAATTTATTTTCCAACTTAGCCAAGATCTTATCCCACTCTACTCTATTCCCCTTATTTTTCTCCTGAAACTCCTTGAGCTCTACCTCATGCGTAGCAACTAGGATTCTTGCTACTCTATCCCTATCAGCTCAATTTTCGTAAGTAGCTTCAGCTACATGCGCGAAAAATTTTACACCGTCGAGGAGTTTGGTGTATCGAGTGAATATCTCCACAACCTTATACTTCTCCTCCTTATCCTGGCATTCCAAGGCTTCTTCTCTACTGACTCTAGGGTGAGTGGTCACCTTTCCATTATAAGGATGCGAGTTAAATCTTCCAAGCACTGCAAGGTCGATTCATATTTTTGCTCGAGGTGATGCTAGGTCTAGATGCTTTAAGATAATAGCATCTATAATCATTTCTACCTTTTATATACCTCACACACCCTATCCTTTTCCTCCTTCATCTTGTGCCTTAACTATGTGCTGATTAGTTCCTCTTGCTTCAGATCTTTTATTTTTTCAATGATATCCTCCTTTTTCTTCTCTAATTCCCCTTCTAGGAATCTCACTGGTCATTCCTTCAAAAATTCATGCCTCAACTTCCATGAAACCTTGTTGAACACATTATAGAATTCTTCATGAAATAATTGCTAATCATTTACCAACATTTTTATCCATTTTTCCTCTATCATCTTCATCAGCTCCCCTAGGCTTACTTTGAGCTCGGAGTTCACAAATGTGGGACTCAAATGCCCAAGATAACATCTTCCTAGCTCATGGGTACGTATCTTCCTCATTAAATGAATACATCACCGAGAAGTTGTTCTATTGGCATGGTGTTTTAGAAGTGCACACATAACACTTTGTTTAGATCATTGGTATAACCCATTCCCTATCCTTTTGATACTACCACGTTATTCCATCCTTTATGTGTAGCCTTTGGAAAGCTCGCTATTAAGCCGAGATCTCCACCCATGCTCCCATACGCCTTCCCTATGATCACATATTCTATCTCCTTGAGTATATTTTCCACACTCCGCTCCACCTCTTGCTCCATTAACTTCTTGATTATGCCCGCTACTTATATCTCTGCAGCCTCTTATATTTTCTCCCCTGGTGAGGTGGGGGTTCTCTAATTCTTAGTGTTTACTTCCTTGCTAACCCCCTTTCCTTGATTTCCTTCATCATCTCCATTCTAATCTTTATTTCCTTCTTAATATAAATCATCTATATAATAAATGGTATGGTTATGAACTTCTTCATCCTCATTTTCATCCTTCTCGCCCATGTAGGCATCTAAACTCTTCATCCGCTTTAAGTCTGCCTTCCCTGCCACCTTCTGTTTCTTCCTAGTTGGGGATTCTACCTCTTCCTCAGCAGGTGATTCCCTTTTGGGGTGACTCTTCGTATTTTGGAACCTCTTCATCAGGTGTCTTGTCCTTCTCCTTGATGGGAGACTTATTCCTTCACGCATATGTGCTTGGCTTGGAGCCTAACTCTGGCGCACCCATCGATTGTGATGTCTACACACTTAGTGCTTTCTTTTTGGCACTTATTTTTCCAGGGTCTCTTCCCTTTCTCTCTTCTTTGGCATGGCCTTCTCCCTACTAGAAGGATCCTCTGGGATGGAGACATCATTCTCTAAGTAGGTTCTCTTCTCAATCTTAGGTCTGATGCATAAATACACCCTCACCACAATCCTTTTAGAAATTGGTACCATCAAGGGTTTCATCATCTATGATTTTTGGAAGACATACTTCTCCACATATACGCACTTATTTGGGTATAAAATCTTTTTGCAGCTCACTTTGTGGTCCTAGTTTGCTTTACTAAGGTTGAACCTTATCCTTTTAGTTTCCTTGAAGCGGTTGACCCCTACTTCAAAATATTGCACGGTGAAAGAGAAAGGTAGTTTACACAATGGAATTTAATTCCCATTTGTATGAGTGAATATTCCAATGCAGAAGTGCTAGTATACAACAAAATTAGCCTCTCCATCTACTAGCATGGGAAACTATTAGGATATTCTCCATTCGACCTAACTATGTTACACATTTCTTGTACAATTTCTCCAGGCATGCCTTGTAGGTAGATGTTATGGTATCGCAAGTATAGTTTTCAAAAAACCGAGAAAGGGATCATCGTCTAAATACTCCCATACGAACTTCTCTAGCCCATCGGGAACTCTAATCTCTAAGAATACAATGGTGAGAAGAACATTTCCAAACATTATCTTATCCCCTTCCTACATGTTATTGATGATATCGTCTATAATATAAGTAGACAGGTTATAGAGGGGTCCTTCGAAATCTTCTACCATACATTCAACCATGCCTTGTTTACCTACATCCACCTCTCTTGACCATTTATCTTGGTAACCAAGTGTGTGGCCATCCTCATTACAGGGTCAGGGATATCTGTGATATCAAAGTAGTGTGAACCCTTTTTGTAATCATAGGCCTCCACAGTCTCCTTAATGGCCTCCTTATCCTCCAAGTCATCATCTATGGATTCCCCCTCGCAAATAGTACCCATAAACATATATATGAGTTGGGGAGTTATGCACATTTTGTGGCCCAAAAAATAGAAGTGGTCCTCATGCACACACAACATCAACCATTGGTATAACCACTCGGGCTTGCCAAAATAGGGAAACTCATAAAGTTGCAGCAACCCAACCTTTCCCAACTTCACCTTTACCTCATCATTGTAGATCGACATTCCCTCTAGTGTCCTCTTATCTATCAGGATGAACCAGTTCCAACACCATCTCCTTCTCTGTGGTACTGTGTGCAATGATTTTAGTTTCTCACGGCCATCTTCCTTATGTGTGATACCCATTCTTTCCCCAACAACACTCCATCTAGGTACTGCATCTCTACATACCACTCCTCATTGAAAATCACGGTGGTAGTTTCATGTTTTCCTTTTCCCTTTCCCTTTTTCGGTGAAACAGTTTCCTTCTTTGGTGTCATCTTCCTTGTCGGGTTAAAATATAAAACTCATCTTCCTCACTCTTCTTAGCTCTGTGGCTTAACTTTGTGAAGAAATCCTTCTACTTATGTGCCCTAGCTACGAAGCCTAACCTCGAAGAATTCTTCCCTAAGACTGACCTACTTAGAAAATTTCTTCACTACGCCCATGTACTCCTTCCACTCTAGTTCGTAGGTCAGCCTAGTCATGCACTCATATCTCTATTATTCTCCCTTCGCAAAAATATTTCTTCATGGATGCCCTAGTTCACAAGAGCTTCTTTAATCTCATAATAGAAAGGTAAAATAATAATGTTCCCGACTTCATACTTATAGCTTTTTTCTCTTCTCTCGGCAATAAATGTTATGCCACCCACCGATCTATTTAGCATTAAATATGGATTTTTCCACTAAATCCAACCTTAATTTCCCTAACCCATGTGCCCAATCCGATGTGAAACATTATACAACCTTCTCGGCATGTAAAAATCCTTGCCGACCGAAGACACTTACACACATGTCAGCAAAGTGCGAAGCCAAGGCACTTCTTTTATCCTTGACCTAATTTTTTCCCTCGCCTACCTCATGTTGTTCTTGTGCTTCTTATCCTTTATATGTGGTCTTTTTAAGCTATCTTGACACAAAAATTATTTTCCACCATTTCCACACACATTCTTATATCTTTCACACCTTTAATCCTTCAATCCGAGCCATACAAATTTTACTACTAGCTTGTATTTCACTTCACACTACTCCACCCCACACTAAATCAGATGTGTGGTCCTCTGCACGCATACACAACCTTTTGAAAGTAATAAGTGGTTACCGGCATAGAATGTGCAAAACAACACAAATAGAAGGGAATAAACAATGAGAAAGGGAAACACAAGGAAAGGGAAAACATAAAGAGAAATCCTAAGCTAACTGGCAATACTACCTTATTTACAAACATAAGGAAGGTTTATTTATAGTAGGGCTTTAGCCTAATCCCATTTAAGTGGCTAGGTAATTTCATCTCATTCAGCGCTTGTAACTGGCATGCACTTGACTCAAGGATGTACGAGATGATGTATGGGCCCAACCAATGGAATTTCAACTTCCCTAGATGGCGTAGAAACTTGGAATCATACAACAAAACCATCTACTCAACCTCAAACTGCTTATTCTTGATATGATGATCATGCCATGCCTTTTTCCATCCTTTTTAGTCTTTTGACTCCATCTATCAAGTGATCACCTTTCATCTAACTACATTAACTTGTCAATCCTTTCCTCAAGCGCTTGCTCATCAGTGAATCCTCCTGTGCATGCTATAAGTAGTGATGGTAATATGAATTCAACCGGTAAAATAGCCTCTATACCAAACACTAACTGAAATGGTGTGGCTTTGTTCAGTCTCTTATAGGTTGTCCTGTATTCCCATAGAATAGCTGATACCTTGTTATCCCAATCTTGTCTTCCAACATCACAATACTTTGTTAATTTGTGACTTATTATCTTGTTAAACTCTTTAGTAGTCCTATTTGCTTGAGGGTGATAAGGGGTAGTATTTTGATGGTCCACCATAAACTCTACCAAAGAGATCCTAACCATTTCATTCAAAAAAATGTGTTCCCTTATCACTAGTCAAGCTCAAAGGAAATCCATACTTGTTGATTATGTTTTCCCATGAGAATTTAATAGTTTTTCTTATAGTATAATCACTTGTAGGTGTTACCTTTACCTATTTTTATGTAAAAATGTAAGTAATGATATAGTGCGAACTAGTCCTTTGTGTGGTAGGTGAAATAGGTCCTACAAAATCAATTGCCCATTTTTCAAATGGTTCTCGCACTAGCTATATGTCTTAAGGACATTTCATCTCTTTTACCTAGCTTGCCAAGGCACCGGCAATCGTCACAGCCTTGAAAAATTCAATACAATCCTAGTAGATGTTTTCCCACCAAAGCCCTACCATTAGAATCTTCCGTGTAGTGGAATTCCCTACATAGTGTCCTCCTACAATCCCACCATGTGCTTCTTCCATAATTGCAACACACTCATGTTCTAACATGCATTAGAACAGAACCTCATCATGACCTAACTTGTACAAATCTCCACTAATCATCATGTAGTGTGTGGCATGTATAGCCAATTTCTTCCTCTCCAAAGCCTTTATTCCTTCTACCGTACATCTTTTTAAGAAATACTACAATATCCTCTAAGTTAGAGGGCACACAACACAATATAAATAGTTGCACATCTAGCATGGTATCCTCAATACTCTATGCAGCCTCCCTTGAGTCAATTCTAGATAGATGATCAGGTCATGAGTTACTCTTTCCTTATTTTACCACAACTAAAAACTCAAATTCTTTAAATAATAGGAACCAAAGTGGAATATGTGCCCTTGTAGAATGAGATTATTCACTAAGTACATAAATGCCATGTGGTCTGTGTAGAATATGAATGGTGTTGCCAACAGATACTGCCTAAATTTATGCAACGTATAGATCATTAAAATTGCTTCAGACTCAGTAGTTGTGTAATTTTGTTCTCTTGGTGTCAAATTTCTACTCGAAAACACAAGGCTCGATCAAAATCCCCCTCGTCGGGTTGAGGTATTTCTTCTCCAATGGTTGTTCTGAGGCATTAACATGCACATGGAAGGGATTATCCCAAGAGGGAAAACATAATATGGGCACGGTGACAAGACTATCTTTCAATGTGTAAAATGCCTTCTGTTGTGCCTCTCCCTAGTAAAAGGCACTCTTTTGATTAAGTAATTCCTTTAAGGGTGTGGTGATCTTGGCATATCCCTTAATAAATTTCCTATATTACCCCATTCACCCAAGGAATCCACTCACAATACTCGAAGTGGTAGGATCCCCTAATCTCACAATAATTATAACTTTTGCGAGATCCACCAAGAAACCCTCCTTACATATAATATGCCTTAATAGGGTTCCAAATGGAGTAGTGAAGACACATTTCTTAATGTTGAGGAATATCCTCAACTACTGACATCTCTCAAACATCAGCCTTAGATTTTCTCAATGGTCTTTTACTATCCCATACACAGTATAGTCATCTAGGTAGACTTGAAGAAATTTAGGGGTGAATTTTTGGAACGCTTGTACCATGATGCGTGAGAACACAATAGGAACATTTTTAGCCCAAAAGGTATGAATATGTAGGTAGAACTTCCCCATTCAATAGAAAAATTTTCCTTGTCCTGGTCTTCCTTTGTAATTCTAACTTGTTGGTACCTTGAAAACCCATCGTAAAAGAATAGACCTCGCGCTCACCTACTCCTAAAATTTATTCGGTGAAGGGGTTGGAAAAGGATAAATGACACACATTGCATTCAAGTCCCCTGTAATCGACATAGATCCTTATCCTTCTATTCCTCTTAATGTTTATGACTATTAGACTCACCCATTCTAATTCCTCCATAGCCTTAATGATACTTAATGCTATCATATTTTATATCTCCTCCTTGAACCGTACACACAAGTTTGGATTCATCTAATATGGTATTTTTCAAATTGAGCACGCACCTTCCTTTAACTTGATCCACATTTCCCCCAAGGAGTGATGAATACCTTTGAGCTCATGGTAACCATGTGGGAACAAATATTGAAACTCATGTAACAGTCAATGATCTTGGAAACCTCTTTCTCTAACCAATAATCCCGATGATAGCCTCCTGGGTTCTACCTCAAAACCAATTTTAACCTTATTCATTTTCAAGGGCTCATGGTAGGTGCAAACTTTTTCATTAGAACTATCCATAAATTCGAGCATACCTTTAGAATGGTTAGCATCCAGATTTGTCATCTCTTCTCCATCTATCACATAGACCATTTTTCCTTTTTCTTTTTCAATACATGCGCGCTCAAGTTGTATCTCTTTAGATTCATCTTCATCAAAATGTGTCTCCAAAATAGGTTCACCAAATAACTCCAGTATCCTATCTTCTGCCATGACACTATCTCCCATTGTAAGGTGTTTGACCACTGCAACGCTTTATCCACCGATGGATTTGTGCTCGATACTCGAATGCTTAAATGAGGTCAGCTACCAACTCCTATAAATTTCCATTCTAGTGGCACATCTCTCGAGTGAATGTACCATGCACATGTATAGCCTTGTAAGGTGGAATAAAAATTATGCACCCATAATGAAGGTGGTAAAGCTTCTGCGCCTTCCATCCAAGCCTTCTCACATACTTAGATATGACATGAGGTGGGTTATTTTCCATGGTAGTCTTGTATGACTATTGCACGTTACTTCGAAGAACCTAACATAGAATGTGTCTCTTACTGGTGTCACTCTAGAATATTCTTGCAATGTGTTTCCCACCTACGCATTACGGTCTGAGTAGGTTATAGTTGAGCATACGTCTTCTTTCATTATCATTTTTCCACCGATCCTCCATTTATTGTAAGAAATCATCAGGGTTAGCTCCTCCAGAGTAACTTGGTATCTTCTTCCCTCCTAGGCACTTGACCGAGCATGATTTTGTTACCCTTGTCGGTGATCCTCTCAAATATTACCCAATTAATTCGAAGTCCCCCGCACCTAATAGTCACATGTTATTCTAGTTGTATCACTCATAGGTCGAGCATCTTCAAACTAGATACATCCTTCTATAGGATGAATTACTGAAGGTATCTAATAGAGCACATGTAGATTATATCAAGGACTTCTTCTCCCAAGGGGTCAATATAGGGTATTGACTTCCCATTTGTCAAGGGGATGATGACCCGTTCCTCCTTATTATCAAAAGTGATATACCCCTTGTTAAACCATTTTTCAAAATTGTTTTTGTAACACCAAGGACACCCAAGAAATGTTGGAAAGTTATCCACCTCAGCTAGTGCCAAGACTTCAAAGTCTCCAGTGAACTTGGCCCCTTTAATAGTGATAACCGCATCTTTTAAGACACCAATGGGCATTTCCTTCATCTTGTTTGCCATATACAACATATTCATAGATGGCTGTAATAATGCATGCCTTTCCATTTGATGCCATGCATCCAAAGTGAGAACATTGACCTCCATGCCCATGTCGATCAGAATATTACTCGGATGTCATCCATCTAGCATAACATTTAAGGTGATCTCTTTTTCATATTCAAGGATGTGGGGAAGAATGTTAGAATGCAGAATTTTTCTCTTGCGCTCTCTTCCAAAGGTGCATGGTACCTTCCCTGTAACCATTATTCTAGCACAAAAATGATATTATGTTTCCTTAACATCTTTCATACTTCCATAACCTGATCTAGATCCTTTGACAAAGCTTCGACATACTCCTTTTCTCTGAATCACATCCATAGTCTCTTGATACACATCTTTTTGATGAGTAGGGTCCAGATAATTCCCATATATCACTTCTTCTCTTGTAACTAGTTTTCTTTATCTTGGTATCTCCTAGCGCATGTGGCCTTTTCTCACATCATCACTAGTACATGTTCTATTCCTAACTCATGCACTAATCTTGGCATCCATTGTGAGTCAACCTTATTTATGCTCACCATCACAACACCTTTATCTCTCTGGTGCTGTTGGTTCATGTGCTCAAATACTTCAAGGAAATATTCATACTTATGTTTCTTTCCACACTATGAGCATTGCAACTAATCATGACACTCACGATTATAATTCTCTATAAACCCACAATTATGACAGGTTCCTCATGTGAACTCACCTCTTCCTCTATGGTTACTATGACCATGAAATCCTCTGTGAAATCCTCTTCCATGCACTCTTCCATCTGCACATCCTTCATAATGGAAATCACAATCCTTGGAATGGATTGGAAGGCTAGTTTTTGCACACCAAGATCAATGACATCATGAATCTGGTCAATCAACCTACAATCCTTGGTGTCATGGGTCATAGAGGTATAGATCTTGCAATAGAAAGACACATTCTTATGGATTGCATGTTGTAGTAGTGGACACCTACTTACATCATCATCCCCATGGAAGATTTCATAGTCTACTGTCATGGCGTATACCGACTTCCGGGGAAACTATATTTTGTATGCCCTTCTACTTCACAATCTATACACCACAGACCACTACAAGCCTCGAGTGCTTGAGTTTACGAGATAGTTTCTCTAGCTACTTCATCATTACATCAATTTGAGATTCAAGGAAAGGGCTAACACTAGTACCTATACTTCCAATAGCCTCAATATGCAAAGCAGCCTCCAAGGCCTTATGTAGACACCAAAATTGGGTCACACTCCCTTGGTCCCTCGATAAATAAATACCTTGAACACATCCACTTAGCCATGGCCCCCTTCACCTCACTATAATATTAATTTAATTATTAAAATTAAATTAATTCATTATCCTCACTATAGTTATTATTTAAATATCTTAATTGAGATAATTCCCACATACCCACATCACCTAGACACCTCATCAAGCTACCTCACCTTAAGACATATTCTTAGTAAGTTACCATAACTAACTAAGACTTACCCAAACCCTAAAAATCAATGCCTACATTTCCTCTAACCACATTCCCGCCCATTAGAAAGAAGCTTCCATCCTAATCCATGGGGCCAACACATGAGATCCCATAAAATCAAGGGGATCTACCTAGTTTAGTAAACCTAGAAAATCCCACCCTAACTAATGCTAGTTACCCTTAACCACCATTGGTTAAGTTGGAACCATCGTCGGTCACCTTTTAACCCCCAAAAACCTTATTTTGGAGGTTGGTAGATTCCTGAGAGATATCACATCTTTTGAGAACAATTTTTAGGGAGAACACGCATGCAAAGAAGGAGATCAAGTATTTTCTCTTACACAGACATCCAAGATTCACCCAGCAACCATCCAGCACTCACCCTATCACAGATTTGATTTGATAGGCAAGAAGGAGAGCACATGTAGTTTACAAGAGGTGATCTTCTTCATTGTTAAACCTCTTACCAACAACTTCATTCATCACTCACGAGGACGTCCGAACCAGATTTCAAGTAATTAGAAAAATTTACTCCTATGGTTCACTCATTTCATCATTGTATTTTCATCCTTTGTTCTCCTAGCCACCTACTGACCTCCATTAATAATCACCCCTCCATATCCCTATTAAAACCTCACCAAATCCCATCCAAACAACTTAATACCTCATTTTGACTAACCTAGTCCTTGGTGAAAGCATAAGGGAGATCTAAAGCTTATTCTCGTGACATTCCCAAGTATCCCACAAGAATTGCACTGGTTCTCCTAAACCAGCATCAATCGCCCTTAACAAGCATCGGTATCTCTGTATTTACCAATACTGACCCGAGAACAATAACCTACCTACCTATTCCCGTATCACCCTTAATCCCTGTGACCTACCTAAGACCTCTTTCGGACTGCAGAGACCTAGAACCGTTACTTCACCTTCGGATCTTATTTTAACCTAGCTTTGTTAGATTAGATATTTCTTATTGTGTTTTAAATGAGATACGTAAATCATTTTAACTATAATAGGATTTAATTTATTACCAACATTAAATTATTTTAAACGGTGGATTGTGACCATCTAGGAAGTATCAAACATCCCAGATCTAGCATACACTAGGAAGTCCACCATATATATTGTCTAACTCTTCTCGGCAGTCCTGTTTTTATTTCTGTAGTTCCTCCCGGCCAAGAGGAAGCACTCACGATCAACTTTGGATCAAGGAGTCAACATGCGCACAACAACCTATTAACCAATATTTCAATAGGTATTCCTCCTATGCCCAGTTACCCTATCTCTGCTTTTTTAATTCTCAAAGAAATGCCTAAGAATCGGGTGAAACATATTGGCACACTGGTGGGACCCATCCGGGGTTCCTTGTATTTTTATTCATTCCTAGGAAAATTTGTGTTTGTTTCTCTTGAAAATCATACACATTAATTTTCTTCCTGGTAACCTTATTTTTCTTTGTATTTTCTCTACAAGAAACCTTTTATTTTGGTGTGCATAAAAAGAACTATTTCTTCTTGTTTTTGCATTTTAGTGGAAGAGAATCCCTCTCCTTCTTCATCTATTTGTGTCATCGAATTCCATATTTCCATTTAGGCTTAAAAATCATTACATTTCATTTTGATTTTCAGCATTAGCTCACATTAATTGAGGGAAACATATATTTGAAAGTCATTCCCGGTGATGGTTGAGAAACAAATCATAGAAAGCACATCTCTCTCTCTCTCTCTCTCTCTCTCTAGTCCAAATTACACAAATTCAAAACAAATACATAGTCTTAAATAAAAAATTTCCTAGGAATGTCTATCAATGATCGACTGATATGAGGATTGGAGGGTACTCCCGACCTTTTGCTCTGCCGAGTCATACTTGAGTGAAGCCCGCCCCCCACCATAACATACTTGAAACCTTATATTTTAGATCTCCTTCTTCATGGAAGCCATCCTCACCAAAAAACTCTATTCTACGGTTCATGAGTCAATCCTTAAATAGCATAAGCTAAACAAACATAATAGAAAAGGCACTCTTAGGATCACATTTTTCTTAGTGTTTCTACTTGGCTTTTGTTTTGATGTGAGAGGTCACATTCTTCATTTTTCTAGTTTCTCCTTACACGATCCTCATCACATTCATCCGAGTGTGCCTAGACCATATTCTCATCATTCTAAGCATTCTCGGGTTTGATTCCACATCAGATTTTAATTCACATCCACTTGTATTTCATCATTGTTTTAATTTCACATGTGGACCGGTGCTAGTCCAAGAACCATTTTCGATTACCCTCGACCATCATCAGTTATACCTAACCGGTGTTGGTTCTGGTCCTTTTGGTTAATCTACCCAAAAGGAAATCTATTCATATTCTTGACTATTCGAGTCCCCATCACTATTATCATTCTCATTGACGGTAAATCTCATCAGTATTCAGCATACCTATCACATTTGGTCTTATACCTTATTTTTGACCAATTATTAATTTTCACACGGATCTGTAGCGGTTACCTATGACCAGCGTCGGTTTACCTAATTGACATCGGTTAGCCTATGTCATTTTCCAACTGAAATTTTAACCCCAATTCACCTACCACCACCTATCTATCCTGTCACTGCTGTATTTCTATGTCATTTACATAAAGTAGTCTTACCATGTTAGTGCCTATTCATAAGGTGTTAACGCGTCAACAATCAAACACCCTTATATTCCATGCTAGTTGTCAACCACTCCCACCTATTCCTTCACCACCTTCAATTTTATTACCCACCATATAACCTATCTAACCTATCACTATCGCTACCAGAGATGAGGAGTTCACACAACTCCTTGACCAAAACCCTACCGACTTACAATTTTATCTTTCCCACTCATCCACTTGAGATGCCTCGGGTCAGTTGATATACGACATGCCCGTATCTATCCCCATGACACTCACTCCAACTTCTCCTCCAGCCCCTCGTTAACCCCGCATTTCTGCATCTACCTTACCCCAATCATTTCGAAGCTAGATCCTATACCCGCTATGAGTGTCGCATCTTCTACATCTGTTGCACCCACCACATCCACTATACCTTCACCAACCACCCAAAACACAACCTCATCCACCCCTATTATCTCACATATACCCGTGTCGGTGACCCCTACCCCTTTTCAAAACGTGGTCCTTTCTATTCAACAATAGTTGGTTCCCATTTCCACTAGGGTCACCACAACCCTTCCACCTCCATATATGTACTATCAGTAGCCTCTTATTTCATTTGTTATTCACTCTGGGTACATACCCCATATTTCACTACCTTCTTCTCAATTAACCTACACGAAAGCACCATATATTGGAATGCCACCCCCGTCATATGCCCAACAACAACCCTCTTACACTACAGGAGGCACCTAATCATTGCAACCTACCAACAACCTAATCAAATTAATGATGGACAAGATACAAACATTGGAGGCATCGGTCTCTGGTTCCCGAAATAATCTCACCTATGATGAGATTTGTAATGAGCCTATCCACCCATCCATTCCTATCCATCCATATCTCATGCATTGGGATATGCCTAAATTCAACCATTTCAATAGCTAGGAATACCCACAACAACATTTATAGTCTTTCAAACATGGGTGATACCTAATCACTCTCGATGATGCTTTGCTCTTAAGGACCTTTCCCATGTCTCCGATGGACCTACGTTAGAGTGTTATAGTGGGCTACCAAGACACTCTATATTTTCATTTAATTAGATAGCCCAAGATTTCTTGGATCACTTCTCCATCAATATCGTTAAGAAGGTTACCATGGTGACCTATACTCCATGTGTCGTGTATGACGATGAATCTATCACAAATTTTGTTTCTCGTTGGCGTACCTCTGATCAATCAACTCGCATTCCAAATACTAAAAATAGAACTCATCAAGCTCTTCACGTGGGCTTTTCTAGACATATCTCACCGACCCAAACATTTCCAAACTTTTCGAACCTTCGACAAAGTATTCACCATGGAGCGAAAGCTAGAGATTCGAGGCCATTGAAGAGAAGAAAATTGAATTACATAATAAGAATTCGGCATTCAATTTGAATGATACCTCTTCTTCTTCCAAACCGCAGACCAATTATTCGAAGGCCAAGGGAACCACTAATGTAGTGGTACTCAAGTCTAGCCCATCTCATCTATCAAATCAGCTAGCCCCTCATCTAATCTCTCACCCAGTTAGACTTTTCAATTAGGATGAGAATAATGGAAATACACCCCAATTGGGGAGCCTTACTCTTCTGTTTTATAAAATCTCATCAAAGCTAGGGCCATCACTCTTCTTCATATAAAATCACACACTAGTTTTGACCCTTCTCTCCCCACACCTGCATGGTATAAAGAAAATGACTTCTATAACTATCATCGAGTAAAGGTTCATAGTGATGGAAATTGCTTCACTTTCAAACACATTGTCAAGAAATGCTTGAGAAAGGTGAGTCAACCATGGATAATCCTAATGCACCTACTAAGAAAAACCTATACATCTTAAAGAAACCCTTTCCCAATCATGCCCCTTCATCTAATCAAACTTGTGAGACCTCAACTCATGATATCCATACCAGCAAGGTCCACGCTATTTTTAACGATGCACCCATTGCTTCAATTACCTCATTTTCCTTCTATAGAGGAAATTCTAGCCCGAATTCCTCCTTCTAAATTAGGACCCACCTCTCCTATTCCTCCACCCACAGAGGATCACCTTTCACCTCCTTCCTCATCCGTGGAGGAGCCCTTTGCTTGATGTAGACGCTCTTTCACCTTTGGCTACTCCACCTAGGAACCGTCACTCACAGTACTTCTTCAATCCATGAAGGATTCTTGTTTATCTCCTCCACGCATAGAGGATCAACCATCATATCCTCCATCTATAGAGGAACACCCATTTCCTCCTCCACCTATCAAGGATCTAGTAGAGATACCTTTGCCTCTAAGTGACCATTCTCCATCAGCTACCCAAGATCCTGCAGACCTACTTTTGACTCTCTTACCCACGGAAGCTAAAGCCAACAAATTCCCTATCTCTAAGACACATTTCACGGGAATTTCCATTAGGTCCTCATCAACCTCACCAACAGATGTGTCATTCTCACACTTAGCTGATCGCTTAGATTATGTGGATAGAGCCTTCTTTGTGGGGTCATCTTTTACTTCTGTTTCAACATAGATGCATATGTCACTTGTTGACACTTTGACTATCTACCTAAAAATATTCGGCCAGTTAACCAAACACAACCTTCTCTATCATTAATTATTCCATAACCCTTATCACTACTCAACATACACCCTTACCCATATCCCAACATACATCTAAATCCAAACCCACACCTACATCATCTTCCTCTACTAAACCTATCACTACCTTAGGGGTCACCCCAACCACTAGCCTTACTCATCCACCTATCAAACTAGATTTAGCTACATATTCCACAGACAATACCCACCTACTTGGCACTAAGCGTAAAAACAAAACCCATAGAACTCATAACCCAACTACACTAATCACACCCGCATCACCTTCACCCTTTCCATCCATTTTAGGATCTCAACCTCCCAACACATTCAAGAAACCTCCACCTATCGTAAACAAAAACACAACAGCCCATTCCTCCCTAACAAACCTCTAACATACCCAAGTGCCCGAAATGACTTACACCTACACCGTAACATCTTTACCAACCATACCTCCAACACCCTCAGCAACTTCTTCACTACCCACTACACTTTAGTCTCTCTCTCTCACACGCCCTACACGACCCATGTCATCTACCTTCATAGCACCTCCGTTATCCCCATTGGTAACTCAACCTCTTCCCCCATCCGCTTTTCCCTCTAGATCTCGTACACCCATATCACCTTTACCCAAGAAGGTGCAACATAAAGACAAAATTTTGCTAACCTCTAATAAGGTAGTCAAAACAACGATACATCATCCCGCTCATTCATCTACCATACCCCTACCGAAGAAAACACGACCAACACCCAAGACCACTCCAGCACCCAAAACCATGGCTCGACCCACTCCCCCTCCTGCAAGGACTATTCCTATACAAATCACCACACCTACACCCAAACCCACTTTCACTTCCCATTATTATCCACTAGCAGGCCCTATGCCAAAATCTTAACCAACCTCCTCAATACTTCTTTCATCACATTACTTCCACTCGGACCTTATGACCCCCTCAATCCTAGGTCAAAAGGGTTTGATGACACTAAAATTTACACCTACCATCATGTGCCATGGCATGATGTGGAGAACTGCAAGGCTTTGAAAACCATCCTTATCTAGTTGTGTCCTCCTAAATCTAACTTTGACAATGATGACCTTCTTAATGAGGACCCTACTTCACCAACACCCATTCCCACAGTCCTTCTATCACTTCCTACTCAACAACCATGACCTCCACCCCTACAGCTCCTATAGCCACCCCCAAGATTTGAAATTAACATGTTTTGCACCAGAGAACTTGCCACACCATTACCTAAATGTCGTTGTGCCCATCTCAATTCACAAGGATTTTCTCCCTTGGTAGGTTTTTGCCCATCATGTTGTTATACTAATCATTCTACACATTCTCCATTTGCCAACTCCTCCGATCAACATGATATATGTCACTACTCGTGCTTAGAAATACAAAGGCAAGGAAAAGGAAACCAAATCGCCAACTAATCCTATACCCATCATATTGTAGACATCAAAATTGGGTCACACTCCCCTTGGTCCCTTGTTAAATAAATACCTTGAACACATCCACCTAGCCATGGCCCCCTTCACCTCACTATAATATTAATTTAATTATTACAATTAAATTAATTCATTATCCTCACTATATTTATTATTTAAATATCCTAATTTAGATAATGCCGAAATATCCACCTCACCTAAACACCTCAACTAGCCACCTCACCCTAATATCTATTCTTAGTAAGTTGCCATAACTAACTAAGACCTACCCAAACCCTAAAAATCAATGCCTACATTCCCTCTAACCACATTCCCACATGCTTAAAAGAAGCTTCCATCCTAATCTATAGGGCCAACACATGAGATCCCAGAAAATCAAGGGGATCTTCCCAATTTAGTAAACCTAGGAAATCCCACCCTAACCAACGCTGGTTACCCTTAACCACTGTCGGTTAAGCCAAAACCACCGTCGGTCACCTTTTAACCCCCAAAACAACCTTATTTTTGAGGTTGGCAGATTCTTGAGAGATATCACATCTTTTGAGAACAAGTTTCAGAGAGAACACACATGCAAAGAAGGAGATCAAACATTTTCTCTTACACAAACATCCAACATTCATCCGTAAACTATCGCACTCACCCCAACATAGATTTTATTTGATTTGGAAAGAAGGAGATCAAGCATTTTATCTTACATAGACATCCAAAGATTCATCCAAGAACCATCCAATACTCACCCAAAGCAAATATTTGATCCAAACTGGAAAGAAGGAGAGCACATGTATCCCATGAAAGAGCTCCCCGATGTTTGGTGAGCTTCTGTAGTATTCAAACTCTTATCAACACCTTCATTCCTCACTCAAACATCTGGAGCCAGATTCCAAGTAAGTAGAATATTTTACCCCTCTACTTCACTCATTTCATCATTATATTTTTCATTCTTTGTTATCCCACCACCCACTAGCCTCTATTAATACTCACCCCTCCATATCCCTATTAAAACCTCACCAAATCCCATCTAAACAACTTAATACCTCATTTTGAATAGCCTAGTCATTGGTTCAATCACAAGGAGATCTAAATCTCATTCTGTTACATTCCCAATATCCCATAGTAATCGGAACCAGTTCTCCCAAACTAGCGTCGGTCACCCTTAACCAACATCAATCTCTGTATTTACCAATACAACCCTGCAAACGATAACCTACCTACCTATTCCCACATCACCCTTAATCACCTATGACCTTCCTAAGACCTGTCGGACCCTGCAGAGACCCAGTAACCAGCATTACTTCACCTTTAGATCTTATTTTAACCTAGTTTATTAGATTAGATCTTTCTTATTGTATTTCAAATGAGATACCTAAATAATTTTAACTCCAATAGGATTTACTTTATTACCAGCATTAATTTTTTTGAATAGTGGACTAACAGTCTTTTAGGAAGTATCACACTTCCTGGATCTAACACACGCTAGGTATTTCACTACATATCTTGTTTAACTCTTTCGGTAGTCTTGTGTTCCATTTCGTGCAGTTCCTCCAAGCCAAAAGGAAGCTCTCACGATCAGTTTGTGGATTCAGAGTCAACACATGCACAACAACCAATTAAACAACATTTCAATAGGTATTCTTCATATGCCTATTACCCTATCTATTTCGTTACTTTCAAAGAAACATCTAAAAATCAGGTGAAACATTTTGGCACACTTGGTGGGACCCATCCGAGGTTCCTTACATTTTTTTATTCATTCCTAGGAAAATTTGTGTGTTTTTTTCCTTCTAAAATGCATACAAATTAATTTTATTCCTTGGTAACCTTCTTTTTCTTTCTATTTTCTCTAAAAGAAACCATTCTTTTGGTGTCCATAAAAAGAACCATTTCTTCTTGTTTTTGAATTTTAGTAAAAGGGCATCCCTCTCCCTCTTCATCTATTAGTGAGATTGAATTCCATATTTCGATTTGGGCTTAAAAATAATTGCATTTCATTTTGATTTTCTGCATTAGCTCACATTCAATGAGGGTAACCTATATGCTAGAAGTCATTCCCAGCTGATGGTTGACAAACAAATCATAGAAAGCACATCTCTCTCTCTCTCTGAGTCTTACCAAATTACACAAATTCAAAACAAATACATATTCTTAAACAACATCTTTCCTAGGAATTCTGTCAATGATCACATTGATGTGAGGATTGGGAGGTACTCCCCAACTCACTGCTCTTTCGAGTCATACTTTAGAGCAAAGCCCACCCCGATATAACATACCGAAACCTCATCTTTTAGATCTCCTTCTTCATAGGAAGCCATCCACACCAAAAAAACTATTCTACAGTTCATGAGTTAGTCCTTAAATAGCATAAGCTAAACAAACATAGTAGAAAAGGCACTCTTAGGATCACATTTTTCTTAGTGTTTCTACTTGGCTTGCATTTTGAGGTGACAAGTCACATTTTTAATTTTCTCGGTTTCTCCTATACACTCCTCATCATAGTTGGTGTATTCTAGCTTCATCTAAGTATGCCTAGACAATATTCTCATCATTCTCAAAGCATTTTGGGTTTGATTCCACATCATATTTTAATTCACATCCACTTTTCTTTCATCACGGTTTCAATTTCACATGGTGACCGGTGTCGGTCCAGAGACCTTAAATCGCCTACCCTATGACCATCATTGGTTATACCCAAAGGGTGTCAGTTCTTGGTCCTTTTGGTTAATCTACCCAAAAGGACAACTGTTCACCTTCTGTTATCCCAAATGTGCCCCTTGCTCATTTTGTGGCTAACTCCTTTACATCTTTCCTTCTCTTGTGCCTCAGTCAGAATATTTTGTTTTCCAGGCACTCACAACCTTCTGGAAATGGCACCATTGGATAGAGATATTTCTCAACTTTCTAGAAAGGTAAAGTTTTCCTCTTAACTCCACATATTTTTCAAGTTATGGCTCAGCGGAGTGTTGGTGGGAAATTTTCCCTAGAGGCCCGTGATCAATCAGAGCTGCCACGTGTCCAAGGGCAAAAAAACACCAAGCGACCCGAAGGAAAAAATGGTCAGGAAGGGCCCACACCCAATCAGAATGTGCCATGTGGCACCTGGAGTGGTGGAGCGTGGGGAAAATTTGAAAAATGTTCCAAAGACCAAATGGGTAAAAATTCAAACTTTTTGCCCGCCGATCCGATTTTGGCCTGTTTTTGCCCTAAAACTTCAAATCGCCATAACTTTCGATCCAAAGCTCATATTTTCATGTTCTTTATATCAATGGAAAGCTAGTGAAATTATCTACAAGATTCCATGGTCAATTTTTAATTTTGGTTCAGTTTGGAGGGAGAAAATCAAAAACACTTCTGGTATGCACCCATGGACAGAACTGACGTTTCAACAACCATTTTTAATGCGAAATGGGTCGCATTCTTCTCCAGCATGGTCAAAAATGTGGGGATGGGTCTGTCAGGTCACCCATGCTGTTTTTAATGCATTTTGGTTAATGAGGAATGGCTCCCACGTTTTCTCTCTCCTAGGTTCGACCCATGCACTGTAAAAAGCCAGATTTGGCTCATTTTTCAAAGGGGAACACTTTTTTTACACAGCAAGCTTTTGTTTTCATCTTCAGCAAGTGATTTTAGAAGTACCAGACCTTCCAAGGATTGTAACAGGCCTTTTTTGCCTCTTTGGTGTTGGAATGCAAGGATTTTGATGTTGAAAATCACAATGCAGGCTCTGTGAATGCTTTCAGTCCTTTGCATGTGTTGTTTGTTTCATTTCAAACCTTTGATTACAACTTATCAACCTGTGCATGATGTTTTATGCTGCAATTTCTGATTTGTGTCTATTTGCATGAGAAAAAATGTTCACCACTCCTTTGGTGCATCACCATCATTAGTTTAGTTTCAATTTTTACATTTCTTATCCCTGTCTCCTTGCAATCTAGGATAAAATTAGGATCTGAACCTCTGTAGTTGTGCAAATAATAGATCTAATCAGAGGATTTTGAGGAACCAACCTCTAATCTAGAGATTCCTCCCTCATTTTACAAGTCCCACACTTGGAGAGAGGTTTCAATGTTGTGCAATCAAACTTGGATGCTCTAAACATCATTTAGAACCTTGATTTGCATCCAGGGGTGCTACTGATTTGTAACAATAGTTTTGGCATGCTCGGTGGGACCTTAGAGGTCTCATTTTTACTGTAGCAAAGTTGATGTGCATCTACTACAATTTTCTTGCTTGAAAAGAGCTATAATTTGCATATCTGGTGACTCCAAGGGGAAGAATCAACTGGTTTCAGCAGTGCAGGCCTGAAAACTCATGAGAAGAATCACCACAAGGTCAAGAGCTAGAGAAGAAGAGGTGTTGTTTGAATATCTTTAGTTATCTCCAAGAGTAAGGCAAAGTGGGAGGAGAATCCAAAGGTCTCCATCTCCACCAAACAGAACTCTCTCAACTCCTCCACCTGGTAGGCCTTTCATTCAATCAACAAGGGTTCTAAGACCAATTAGAATGGCACAAAACAACCCCTATGTCAACTTCATAGGCAACAGCCCACTTGCCCTCAATGCACAACATCCAATTCCAATTGCAGCCTTAAAGAACATTCCCTACTTCACTAGAGAAAATCGACTACCTGTGTGATCATGTTAAAGATATTGCCAATCTTTGTGCAATTCATGAAATCAATGAGATGCAAGTGGCTGTCAAATTGTTGGCATCTTCATTCAAGGGGAAAGAATTGCAATGGTTTAGAAGGCTTAGAGCTGGTTCTATCACAAATTGGAATCAGCTATGTATAGCACTTCATGAGTAATTTGGAGAGAAGGGAGACAACTTGTCTCTTTTAGAGCAGCTGACAACCATCAAGAGAGCTCCCAATGAGCAGCTAACTGATTTCAACTTCAGATTTCAAAAGACTTGGGAGAGAATTCCAGTGGCAGTCAGATCAATAGCAGAATGTGCTTTTCTCTACTATCTCAAAGCTCTAAATTCTGATATTTCTATGTTGATTCAGTCCATGGGAGGCATAACTATCCCTATGGCTTATAGCATTGCCATTAGGGCTGAAAATTATTTGATCCAAGCTAGCAAACTAGCCCCTAGACCTCCCATGCCATTGTTTCCAAGTTTAGAGAGTCCAAATACCAATCAAGCACCTAATTTGGCTCCTTCTCCCACTCCTAGAAATCAGAGTTCAAATGAAGCTTCTACTTCATCTTCAAGTGCCCCAAATGAGCTTCAAGAAGTCATGAAGCAATTGCAAAACCTAGGCAATGAGTTGGTTACTCTCAAAAGGAAACAAGCCCAAGGTTTTAGACCTTCTTACCAGCCCCAAGCTCAGCCTAATAGGCAGCCATACCAACCACAAAGACCTCCTAATCTAGCTGCAAATGTAAATCAAACAAGGCCTCCTGCCAATAGACCATTTCAGCCCTATAATCCTAATGCCATATCTACCTCTAAGGCATTGGTGCCAACACAAAACAACGTTGCTCAAGAGTATGATTGGTGTTTTCCATGCAATGAACCTCATAACCAATCTATGTGCTTCAATGGTGCTTTGAATCAAGCATTAATGGTGACAACTACTGGTGTGGAGGGTGAAGGCAGTCAAGGAAACAACCAACAACAAGAAACATTCCAACAGCAATCAGCCCCAAATGACACCACATTGGTAAACTGGCAAGCAAAAGATTTCTGTGGCATGAATCAAGTAGTTTCTCAAGGTGTTACAGCCAACACAAGGTCAAAAAGAAGGAATTTGGGTGAAGAACAGCCATTAGCTCCAACCAATCCACAACCTTCCATGGCTCCACAAATGGTTGGCAAGCAAAATCCAATTTCAAATGCATAAGGGAAACCAAGAACAGCTCCTAGACCAACTCAAATACCAATTATTGCTGCCCACGTGCAAGGAGTGAATGTACAAGAAAAGGGAAAGCAAAGAGATCCTTCATCACCATTCAGTATCATTGATCAGATGAAGAAGACAAATGTTAATATATCAATGTGGGAATCCCTATCTATCCCAGGCCAAAGAGACTTGTTACAAGCTGCCATGAAGGACTGGCCAACTTTGAATCAGCAAGTTCAGATGCAAGAGAAAGTGCTCACAAATGCTGCCCAGCCTGTGGGAAATCATGGAGGACAGCAAGGTAAAATGTTGAAGCCCCCTCCTTTCTATGTTTCATTAATAATTGGAAATCAGTTAGTGCACAATTGTATGATAGATTCTGTGGCAAGTAGCTCAGTGATGCCTAAACAAATAGCTGATCAGCTAGGGCTCTAGTATGAAACAATATCCAAAGGGGTAGTGTAACTGGATGGGACAGCAGTAACAACAGTTGGGGTGATTAGAAACTTGAGTCTTACCTTACATGCATGTCCAAATGTCGTTGTTTTACAAGATGTATCAGTCATAGACCTTCCACCACTCTTTGCCCTATGCTTGTCAAGGGACTTCATAGCCAAGATTGGGGGTCATTTGTCTGCTGATTGGTCACACATGCTGTTCAAAATGAGGTATGGAACTAAGGCTACAATCAGGTCTGAACCTATTGCAAACTTCCACATTGAGCCTTACACTCCAAGTCAGATTAATGCCAATTGCTCAGCATTTGATCAAGAAGATCACCCAAGCACCGATGAAGCTAACACCAAGGTTGGGAGCATCCGGATCTAACTCTTGATGAATGGGCAAACAAGGTACATGCTTTTGATTCTTATCAAGAAGTAGAAGAAATCTGAGCTAGGGGTCTATTGTATACATGAAGAAAATCAGCCTATTCCTAAGATCACCAAGCCAAACCACAAGGATGACAATGAGGTATGGCAGCTATTTTTTGATGGATCAAGGAGTAGAAAAGGTGCAGGAGGTGGATCTATGCTTGTTTCACCTCAAGGAGTAAAGTACTATTCAGCTTTTAGATTTTATTTTGCATGCTCCAATAACACTATTGAATATGAAGCCAAAGTGCAAGGGATGCATTGGGCAATCAAGAAGAAAATAAAGAACTTGCAAGTTTTTGGTGATAGTGAATTGATTGTAAATCAGTTCAAGGGACAACATGCTGCCAAGAATGATCTACTCAAGTGCTACAAGAACAGGGTATGGGACCTCATGGAATATTTTGAGGGTTTTGGCATCAAATCCATTCCTAGGAAAGAGAATAAAGCTGCTGACAAGCTTGCAGCAATAGGGGCAGCCTTTGACATTGTGGAAAGCATTCAAAAAGACAAGGTATAGCCAAACATCCACGTGATTGTGAGGCCTTCAGTGCCGGATAACAATGTCAGTTGGCAAGTATTTGAGAATGACCAGAAAATCATCCATTTCTTGCAAGAAGAAGCTGAGTTCTCAGCTAAGAATCAAGAAAAACTAGAACAACAGTATGGTGACCAAGTGGTACAGCTAAGAACTAACAAGCTGCCCAAGGGACTTATCACTTTGGAGTCCATTTTTAATCCCAATGATCAGTTTAGGAAAGAGAAAGCAAACATTCAGGTCAAGAGAGAAGATTTAGTATCCATCTTGGTGGAAGAGAACAAACCATTGCAAATTGGAAAGATGACAACTGAACAAGAAAGGTATGAGTTCATACAGCTATGTCAAGAGTTCCCTGATGTGTTTGCTTGGAGCTATGAAGACTTGAAAGGTTTCAATCCCAACTTAACTCCAGCATACCATTGAATTGGATCCAAATACTAAGCTCTGTCAGGCAGAAACAAAGACCAGTCAATCCACACATAGAGCCTCTCATGAGGAAAGAATTAGACAAGTTGATTGAGTCAAGAATCATATTCCCAATCAAGCATTCTAGTTGGGTTGCCAACTTGGTTCCAGTCAGAAAGAAGAGTGGGGAGATCAGATTGTGTGTTGATTTCAGAGACTTAAATAGAGCATCTCTCAAGGACCATTACCCACTCCCTTCCATGGAGCAAATCTTGCAAGTTGTGGCTGGCTCCAAGAGGTTTTCACTACTTGATGGCTACTCAAGCTACGATCAAATTATGGTGAAGGAGGAAGACCAGTTCAAGACAGACTTCACAACCAAATGGGGAACTTTTGCATACAAGAAAATGCCATTTGGGCTATCCAACTCTGGTGCAAATTTCCAAAGAGCAATGGACATGGTGTTTAAAGGTTTGATTAACAATGTGGTGCTAATTTACCTTGATGATATCATTGTTTTTTCCAAGAATGCGGCAGACCACCTCTCTCATTTGAGACAAGTCTTCACGAGGTGTAGGAGATTTGGAGTGTCTTTGAATCCTAAGAAGTGTATCTTTCTTGCACATGAAGGAAATCTCCTTGGCCATATTGTCTCCAAAGAAGGATTAGCAATTGATCCAGAGAGGGTTGAAGCCATAAGAGCACTACCATTGCCAAGCCACAAGAAATCCCTTCATAGTTTCTTGGGGAGGATAAAATTTGTTAGGAGGTTTGTCCCAGATTTTGTAGCCCTTGTCAAGCCCATCACCAAAATGTTAAAGAAGAGCATGGCTTTCAAGTGGACAGCAGAAGGCAAGGAGAGTTTTGAAGCAATCAAAGAAGCTATATCTCAAGCACCAACTCTCATCAACCTGCATTTCTCCAAGGATTTCATCCTCTATGCATTTGGAGGTAATGACACTATTTCGCCATTTTGGTACAAAAGAAAAGGATAATGATGAGCAGCCAATTGCCTTCTTCACCAGAGCCTAGATGACTATGAGGTGAAGTACTCTTTTATTGAGAAGCATGTCTTTGGCAAAGAATCGAAGCTTGAAGAAATTCAAGCATTTAGTCTCGAACAACAAGGTCCAGCTTGCTGGTCTCACATGCTGGGGTTAAGGACTTCCTCCTTAACAAATATTTAAAGGAGAAAAGGGTAGGTTGGATCACCCGTGTCATGGAGTATGACATTGAGATAAAAATCACCAAGCTGGTAAGAGGAAAAGGATTGTGTGAGCAGCTGGTTTTGAGAAAGAAAAAAGAAGCATGCAATGAAGGAGAGGTTGTTTTGATAGTTCAAGACAACCATGAGCCATGTGGCACTCAAGAAGAAAACAATGCTGCCCCCACTCCTTGCTAGACCCAAGGTATAATGAACTTCCTAAGCAAAGGCCAATGCCCTCCTAGGAGATGAACAAGACCCAAAGAAGAAACTTCAAATTGTAGGTTGTCCCATATGCCATTGTTGATGGAGTTTTGTTTAAGAAAGATGTGAATGGAGTGCTGCTAAGATGCATTAGCACAAATCAGATTCATAGGGTGTTGGAAGAGTTCCATGGTGGACCAGTGGTGGTCATTTTGCACCAAGAGTGACAGACTCTAAAAATCATGAAGGCTAGTTATTATTGGCCTAAAAATTTTAGTGATTGCTATGCTTGGATCAAGAGGTGTAAGAATTGTGCATTCTTCATAGGAAAAGAGAGACTTTCTGCCCTTCCATTGCATCCAATCTCAGTTGACCGACCATTCATGCAATGGGGTTTGGACTTCATTGGAGTCATTAATCCTAATTCATGTCAAGGCACAAATGGATTTTGACAGCCACGGACTACTTCACCAAGTGGATCAAGCAAAGTAGCACTCAAAGAAGCAAATGAGTCCAGCATCTTAGACTTTTATGAGGGGATAGCAACCAGATTTGGTATACCTGCTACAATAATCTCAGATAATGCATTGGCATTCATTGGATCCAAGGTGACTGAGTGGGCTGTCAAGAACGGGATCTACCTAAGCACTTCATCAAACTATTACCCTCAAGGTAATGGCCAGGCCGAGTCTACAAACAAGAACTTGTTGAGGATCATTAGGAGGACTCTTGATGAGAATCAAAGGTCTTGGCATACCAAACTGAAATCAGCCTTATGGGCTGATAGGATAACTCCCAAGAGATCCACAGGTAACTCTCCATTCAAACTTGTCTATGGAAGAGAGGCAATCTTGCCCATGTCACTTGAGTTGCCAACATTGGAACTCATGAAGCAATTAGAGTTGCTAGAGTTTGAGCCCATGGAGGTGAGATATGCAAAGTTGATGGAGCTACAGGAGGTCAGAAATTAGGCATCCCAAGCAATGGAAAAGGATCAAGCTTTGATCAAAAAGACCTTTGATAGGAAGGCCAAGGATAGATCTTTTCAGGTTAGAGATCTAGTGTTGAAATGGGATGTGGATAGAGCAAAACTAGGAAGGCATTCAAAATTTGATGCCATTTGGAGTGGCCCATACATGGTCACAGAGTGCAAGAATAAGAATGCTTTCCAATTGGCCTCATTAGATGGTGAAGAACCGCAGATTCCAGTCAATGGTATCTATCTCAAGCGTTGCTTCTAGAGGGAAATTTACCACCTTGTAAATATTAGATTAGATTTTCATTCCTCCAAGTGCTTTGCACATTTTTTTGCTGTAGGTTAGTTTTTATTTCCCTAAGTGCTTTGGCACAGCTTGCTGTCCCTGGAGATGTTTTGCAGTCCTTGCTTACATCAGGTGATATTCCATCTTCCTCCTTGCAACATTCTAAGTCAGTTGGGGTTCTAATAGAAAATTTGATGACTCCATGCCCAATGGACTACTTCAGGCAACTGGTATTTTCATCTAGCAGGCAGATGACCCCTCTGAGTCGCCAAAATTGTTATCCCAAATGTGCCCCCTACTCATTTTGTGGCTAACTCCTTTACATATTTCCTTCTCTTGTGCCTCAGTCAAAATATTTTGTTTTCCAAGAACTCAAAACCTTCTAGAAATGGTACCATTGGATAGAGCTCTTTCTTAGCTTTCCAGAAAGGTAAAGTTTTCCTCCTAACTCCACATATTTTTCAAGTTATGGCTTAACGGAGTTTTGGTGGGAAAATTTCCCCTAGAAGGCCCGCAGCCAATCAGGAGCTGTCATGTGTCCAAGGGCGAAAAACACCAAGCGACCCGAAGGAAAAAATGGTTAGGAAGGGCCCGCACCTAATTAGAATGTGCCATGTGGCACCTGGAGTGGTGGAGCACAGGGAAAATTTGAAAAATGTTCCAAAGACCAAACGGGTAAAAATTCAAACTTTTTGCCCGCCGATCCGATTTTGGCCTATTTTTTCCCTAAAACTTCAAATCACCATAACTTTCGATCCAGAGCTCATATTTTTGTGTTCTTTATATCAATGGAAATATGGTGAAATTCTCTACAAGATTCCATGGTCAATTTTGAATTTTGGTTCAGTTTGGAGGGAGAAAATCAAAAATGCTTCTGGTATGCGCCCATGGACAGAACTGACGTTTCAACAACCATTTTTAATGTGAAATGGGTCACATTCTTCTCCAGCATGGTCAAAAATGTCGGGATGGGTCTGTCAGGTCACCCATGCTATTTTTAATGCATTTTGGTCAATGAGGAATGGCTCCCATGTTTTTCACGTTTTCTCTCTCCTGGGTTCGACCCATGCACTGTAAAAAGCTAGATTTGGCTCATTTTTCAAAGGGGAACACTTTTTTTACACAACAAGCTTCTGTTTTCATCTTCAGCAAGTGATTTTAGAAGTACCAGACCTTCCAGGGATTGTAACAGGCCTTTTTTGCCTCTTTGGTGTTGGAATGCAAGGATTTTGATGTTGAAAATCACAATGCAGGCTCTGTGAATGCTTTCAGTCCTTTGCATGTGTTGTTTGTTTCATTTCAAACCTTTGATTACAACTTATCAACCTGTGCATGATGTTTTATGCTGCAATTTCTGATTTGTGTCTATTTTCATGAGCAAAAATGTTCACCACTCCTTTGGTGCATCACCATCATTAGTTTAGTTTCAATTTTTGCATTTCTTATCCCTGTCTCCTTGCAATCTAGGATAAAATTAGGATCTGAACCTCTGTAGTTGTGCAAATAATAGATCTAATCAGAGGATTTTGAGGAACCAGCCTCTAATCTGGAGATTCCTCTCTCATTTTACAAGTCCCACACTTGGAGAGAGGTTTCAATGTTGTGCAATCACACTGGATGCCTGAAATATCAACTTAGAACCCTGATTTGCATCCAGGGGTGCTGCTGATTTGCAACAACACCTTCTTCAACTATTCAAATTCCCCCCTGTCACTATTATCATTCTCATTGACCTTGTAAATCTCATTATTATTTAGCATACCTATCGATTTGGCCTTATACCTTGTTTTTGACCCACTGTTCACTTTCCATAAGAATCGACCTCGATTACCTATGACCAATGTGAGTTTACCCTAACCGGCATTAGTTAGACTGTTTTATTTTCCAGCTACCATTTTAGCCCCAATTAACCTACCACCACCTACCTATCCTGTCACTGTTGTATTTCTATGTCATTTATAGAAAATAGTCTTACCATGTTAGTACCTGTTCACATGGTAATCGATGTGTCATCCGGCTAGTGCCCTCATATTCCATGCCGGTTGTCAACCACTCCCACCTATCCCTTCACCACTTTCCATTAATCACCCACCATGGAACCTATCCAACCTATTAGTATTGCTACCAAATATGAGGAGTTCACACGACTCCTTGACCAAAACCTTGCCACCTTACATTTTTATCTTTCACACTTGTCCACTCGAGATGCCTCACTCGGTTGATATACGACATGCCCGTATCTATACCCCGACTCTCATTCCCACTCCCGAGTTAGCCCCATCCGGCTCTCGCACTACCCGTATCTACCTTACCCAACCTATTTTGCAGCTACATCCACGTCTCTACCGAATCTCGCTACATCTATTGAACCCATCTCATCCACCATATGAATGCCACATCTGCTACATCTGTTGCACCCGTCACATCCACCATACCTTCAACAACCACCCAAAACAAAACCTCATCCACCCCTATTGTCTCACATATACCTGTAGCTACACAACCACCTCCCATGTCGGTGACCCCTACCCCTTTTCAAAACATGGTCCTTTCTATTCCATAATTATTGGCCCCCATTGCCACTAGGGTCACCATGACCCTTCCACCTTCATATACATACTATCAGTAGCCTCTTGTTTCATCTCATTATTCACTCGGATACATACCCCTATTTCACTACCTTCTTCCCAATCTACCTACACAAAGAGCACCATATACTAGAATGTCACCCTTCTATACACGCCTAACACCAGCCCTCTTACACTACAAGAGGCACCCAATAATTTCAACCTACCAATGACCTAATAGAATTAATGATGGACAACATGCGGACATTGGAGGCATTGGTTTTGGCTCCCACAACACTCTCACCTATGATGAGATTTGTAACAAGCCTATCCACCCATCCATTCCTATCCATCCATACCCCATGCATTGGGAAATGCCTAAATTCAACCATTTCAATAGCAAGGAAGACCTGCAATAACATTTACGATCTTTCAAACATGGGTGTTATCTAATCACCCATAATGATGCTTTGCTCTTGAGGACATTTTCCATGTCTCTCGAATGGACTCGCATTAGATTGGTGTAGTGGGTTACCTAGACACTCTATATTTTCATTTAATCGAGTAGTCCATGCATTCTTAGATCACTTCTCCATCAATATCGTTAAGAAGGTTACCATGACTGACCTATACTCCACGTGTCGTCAAGACGATGATGAATCTATCGTAGATTTTTGCTCGCCGGCATAGCCTCGATCAATCAACTCACATTCCAACTACCATAGAGAGAACTCATCGCTTGTGCTAGACATATCTTTCCGACCTTACTGGTCCAAACTTTCCAAACATTTGATGAAGCATTCACCATGGCATGAAAGTTAGAGATTCGAGACCATTCAAGAGAAGAGAATCAAATTATGCAATAAGAAGTGGCATTCAAGATGAATGATACCTCTTTTCTTCCAAACCACAGTAACAATCACTCAAAAGCTAAGGGCACTACTAATGCATTGGTACTCAAAGCTGGCCTAGCTCATTTGTCAAATTAGGGTAGCCCCTCATCTAATCTCTCACCCATCCATACTTTTCAATTCAATCGAGAAAATGGAAATACACCCCAATTGGGGAGCCTTACTCTCCTATCTTATAAAATCTCATCAAACGGGGCCATCACCCTTCCACCTATAAAACCAAACATTGGTTTTGACTCGCTCGCCCCATGCCCACATGGTATAAAGAACATGACTTGTAACTATCATCGGGTAAAGGGTCATAGTGATGGAAATTACATCACTTTCAAAAACATTGTCAAAGAAATGCTTGAGAAAGGTGAGTTAACCGTGGATAATCCTAATGAACCCGCCAATCAAAACCTACATATCTTCGGAAACCCTTTCCTAATCATTTCCCTTCATTTGATCAAACTGGTGAGACCTCAACTCATGATAGCCATACCCACGAGGTCCACGCTATTTTCAATGAAACACCCATTTCTTCCCAATTACCTCATATTCCATTCATAGAGGAAATTCTAGCTCAAAATCCTTCTTCTACATTAGAACCTACCTCACCTATTCCTCCTCCCATAGAGGAACACCTATCACCTCCTTCCTCACCCGTGGAGGAGCATTCCGCTAATATAGAGACCATTTAACCTTTGGCTTCTCCACCTAGTGAACCTTCACCCAGTACTTATTCAGTCCATGGAGGAGCACCCATCATCTCCTCCACCTATAGAGGAACACCCATTTTCTCCTCCACCTATCACAGATCCAGTAGAGATACCTTTTCCTCTAGGCAAACATTCTCCATTAGCTACCTAAGATCCCTTGAGACATACCTTTGGCTCTCTTACCCACAAAATCCAAAGCCAGCAAATTCCCCATCTCTAAGACGCTTTTACGGGAATAGCCATTAGGTCCTCATCAACTTAACCTACAGATGTGTCATTCTCACCCTTGGCCAATCACTTATATTATGTGGACATATCCTTACTTTGGGGGCACCTTTTGCTTCCTGTCTCAATGCAAATGTAGATGTCAATTCATGATACATCCACCATCTCGTTAAAAAAATTCAACCAATCAAACCAAACACAACCACCTCTATCACAACTTCTTCCGCCATACCTATCACAGCTCAACATACACCCTCACCCATAACCCAACATACATCTAAATCCAAACCCACACCTACATCATCTTCATCGACTAACCCTATCACTCCCTTAGGGGTCACCCCAACCACCAGCCTTACTCATCCACCTATCAAACTATATTTAGCTACATCCTCCAAAGTCAACACCAAACTTACTCCAGCACCCAAATAGAAAAAGCAAGCCCATATAACTCATACCCCGGCTGCACCAATTATACCTACATCACCTTCACCCTTCCCATCTATCTTACGACCTCAACCTCCCAATGCAGTTAAGAAACCTCCACCCATTAATAAACCAAAAACACAACAGCCCATTCCTTCCTCACACACCTCTAATATACCTAGGCACCCGACATGATTTACACCCGCACTACAACATCTTTACCACCCATACCTCCAATACCCTCAACAGCTTCATCACTACCCACTACACTTCGCCTCTATCCCTCACACCCCCTACACGACCCACATCATCTACCTTCACAACATCTTTATTATCTCCTTGGTTAACTCTCCCTCTTCCCCATCCACTTTTCCCTCTAGATCTCGTAATCCAATATCATTTTTACCTAAGAGGGTGTAACCCAAAGAAAAAAATCCACTACCCTCCAATAAGGTAGTCAAACAACCATACACCCTCCTCCGCTCATGCATCTACCATACCCCTACCTAAACAAACATGACCAACACCCAAGACCACTCCAACACCCAAAACCATGGCTCAAACCACCTCCTACAAGGACCATTCCTCAACAATCAGCCGCACCTACACCTAAACCCACTTTCACCGCCCATTGTGATCCATTAATGTGGTCTTATGCCAAAATCTTAACCACCCTCCTTGAGACTTTTGTCATCACATTACCACCACTCATACCTTATGACCCCCTCAAACCCAAGACAAAAGGGTTTAATGACACTAAAATTTGTTCCTACCATCGTGTGCCAAGGCACGATGTGGATAAATGAAAGGCTTATAAAACCATCCTTATCCAATTGTGTCCTCCTCAAGCCAACTTTGATGATGACGACCTTCCGATGAGGACCCCCGCTTCACCAACATCCATTTCCACAATCCTTCCCTCACTACCTACTCCACAACCATGAACTCCACCCCCTCAACTCTTAGATCCATCCCTAAGATTCAAAATTAACATGGTTCACATCAGAGAACTTATCACACCATTACCCAAATGTCACACTGCGCCTAGCTCACCTCACAAGGCTTTTCTCCCCAAAGCAGATTTTTTTCCCATCATGTTGTTATACCACTCATCCTACACCTTCTCCATTTTCCAACTCCCCTCGATCATCATGATCCATGTTACTACCCATGCTTAGAAGGAAAAAGGCAAGAAAAAGGCAACCGACCCACCAACCAACCCTATACCCAACATATCATCTACACCCAAACCTAAAATCACTATTCACAACCCCACATACCCTATTTCTAATGGGGTCACACATTCGCACCATGCTCAAACAATTACACCAATCTCCCCTCAAAATTTCCTTATATGACCTCATCCAAACCTCGGAATCCCATCATCAAGATCTCATAGAGGTTCTTCAATCTATTCAGGTTTTACCCAATGACCCTACACCCGTAGCTTCCATTATCACACCAAATCGCCAACTTTATCCACACCTCACCCTTATCTTCTTAGAGGAAGAGATCGCACCGCACCAAAATGATGACCTAGACCCATATCTCTTCATCTCTATCCACATTGATGATATGCGTGTACGACATGTAATGATAGATGGGGGTGCTAGCATTAATATCATTTCATCCCATGCATTTGCTCAAATGCACATACCCGACAATTAAATGGATAAACATCATGTCATGTTGCATTTATTCAATGATGTTATCACCACTACACTATGCACCATCATCTTCCACCTTCACATGGGCCCCGTACTATTCCGAGTTATTTTACGTCCCGGAGGGGGAATTTCAATATAACCTATTACTTGGTAGACCCTGCATTCGTGTCATGGGTTGTGTTCCTTCCACTTTGCATTGTTATGTAAAGTTTGAGCATGAAGGGCACACCTATACTATCCCAGCTGATCCTTCACCTTTTAAAACATGCAACATGCTTTACCAACCCAATGACGTTCTTATACCCATTAAGGCATTTACCTCCATGACCACTGCCTCTTCACCTAAACCTCCACCCACTAGTACATTCGCTACCTCAACCGCACATGCCTCCTCCCTTCCTACCATAGCCACAACCTCCATGGAAAACCCATCATCCTCCCAATCCATTAGCTCCACCTCCGCATCAACCTCCAACACATCGTCTATTCTAGCTACCCACATACCAACCACCGATCCCTTGGAAGGAATTTTTCAACACCTCACTCTAGGGGAGTATCACCTATATAGTGTCAACACATTTCTCTCTCCACAAGAGTATGGAAGTCTTCACCAACATCCTCGGTATGATCACCACATAGGAGAATGCCTCCTTTATGGTCCTCCTCACCTTCGTACCAGTCTCACCTATGGAGGACTTGATAATACCACTTACACACCTGAAGCACTATCACAAACCCTCCTATTTTTTCGCTAAATTCTAGTCTCTCGACCAATCATCGTTTCATACACACATTCTTGCACCGATGTGCGTGGAAGGGTTTTAGTTTTGGATTTTATAAGCAAGGCCACCATACTTTTATTCCATTTACTACCCACAAACATAATGACCATAGTGGTATCGACTTTGTTGAACCACCTACTAAGCAAGCCTACATTGAACCCATCGAGAACATCCGCCCTTCTCTACCTTCTTCACCCGCTCCGCCTTCATCACCACCTTCACCAACAGAGTCGATGGATCCTAAATCTATCCCTCCTAATTTTTTTTTTCATAAACACCGTTTCCTTGGGGCCTTTGACTTATCAATGTGAGGGTGAGGCCCCTTCCTCTCTTCCCTTCCTATATCCTGAAATGATCAATGACGATACACCTTCAATTAACATCGTTCAATGTCAGGATGATGAATCTATACTCACCTACCTTGGTGCAGAAGACTCATATATCCATTGGTCGTTACCTTCCGAGACACAAACCATATTGAATGAATCAACTATCATGATTAACATTCATACTTAGGATGACCAACAAATCCAAAAGATTGTTCAATCTTTAGATGTTGTTGAACAGGAAGCCATCACTTCTTTTCTCAAATATCATAACCACACTTTTGCATGGTCTTACGCAGACATGCCTAGTTTTGAGCCCACCATAGTGGTCCAAAATATTGTAACCATTTCGATGCTAAACCCATAAAACAAAAGCTGAGGAAAATGCACCTTCGCATTACCCTTCTTATCAAAGAATAACTTCATTGCCTTCTTTCTGCTTCCTTCATATTACCCATTGATTATCCTCATTGGATTTCTAACATTATCCCTATCACTAAGGAGATAGGGGGACTCCACATTTACAAGGAATTCCATGACCTCAACCTTGCCTACCCAAAAGATGACTTCCCTTTACCTGGTATTGACCAATTGGTTGACCTTAGTACTGGTCATGAGATGCTATCACTCATGGATGGCTTCTCGGGTTATAAATGAATCTTGCTTGCCCCAGAGGATCAACCCAAAACCTTGTTCATCACCCCTTGGGGAACCTTCTGCTACCGAGCCATGCCTTTTGGCCTTAAAATGATGATGTTGCATATCGTGGGCTATGAATTATATCTTCCATGACATCATGCATCGTATATTGGAAGATTATGTGGACGATATCCTAGCCAAATATAAACGCCGCTCTGAGCACCTTGCCATCCTCAAAACCATTTTTGACCACCTCATTAAATATTGTGTTTGCCTTCAGCAAAGTAGTGTGTCTTCATGGTTCTCTTAGGAAAGCTCCTGGGATTTATTATTTCTCTACATGGTATAGAAGTTGACCCTGCTAAATTCAAGGCCATTCAAGAAATTCCTATGCCCACTAACCTTAGCAACTTAGTAGCCTACAAGGTAAGTTACAATCTATTTGCCATTTCATTTCACAATTATCTGATCGGTGTCAACCATTTCATCATCTTCTCAAGAAGGATGTCTCCTTTAAATGGGATGATGACTACCATAAAGCTTTTGAGGCCTTAAAACAATACCTTCTCCAACCACCCATACTTATTCCACCTAAAGATGATCAACATTTCTATCTATACATCTCAGCTATTGATCATTCCTTGGGAACCATGCTCACTTATCATGATGAAAAAAACTAAGAGCGGGTGTTTTATTACATAATGTACTTTTTTGGAGTATGAAACCCGATACACCCATCCTGAAAATCTTTTCTTAACCTTAGTTTTCGTTGTCACAAAACTCGCCATTACCTAATCAACCAAAAAACCTATGTTGTGACCAACACCGACCGTTACACTTCATGCATGCCAAACCTTATCAAAATCATCACGCGCATGATAGATTATGCTTTTGGCTGACCTTTGTTAGAGTAGGTATTTACCTTCGCTATTGTTCACCTAGGTACATTATTTACCTTTATTATATTTATCATCACCCAATTATGTGTGTGGATATTTAATTTTATTTATTTAGATATTAGGAAATATTATCTAGTTGTTAGGTATAGTTCTTTCCTTGATCTATGGTATTGACCAGTTATTTCTTAGATCTATGGTATTGACTAGATTATTGATGTCTAGTTCTCTCATAAATCTATGGACTTGACTAGTTCTTTGATGACTAGTTCCTTCCATGATTTATGGCTTGATCTACGATCTTGATTGGTTCTTAGATTGTTATTTTTGCCTATATAAGAAAGGTCCATTCTCATTGTATTTCATTGAGTTCCATAATAATATATGATATTGCTACTCATTTGTTTGAAAATGTTTATGTAAAGTTATTGGTTAATTTCTTTCATCTTATTGATCATGATGTTTTATTAGCATCTGTGTTCTTGGCTTGGCACGATGTGGTTATTGTTCCTTTTATGGTATCAGAGCTACATGACTTGCCATCACATCAAAAGCTTGAACTGGTGGTGGAGAGGGATCTCATTGTGTTAATTAGTTGCTACACCAATACCCTCCCACATGATGGAGCTAGGTATACACCCAATCAGGCCCAACAACATTATGAGGAAGTGACACCAGGAATTTCCGAGAGGTCATCCATCCAAGAACATAGGTGTTATAAGCGAATGCAAGCCTTAGAGGATGCATTCAAGAAACAAAAATTTCTATCTTCACTCCACCTCCTTCTAATCAATATGGAAAAACACTTAATGTTGGTGGAATATCTCAGTCACCACTTATATAAAATTGGGTTATAGATTCTGGTGCCTCTCATGACATGACTTCTTCCAAGGAGTCTTTTGTTTCTATAGGTTTGATTTCTACTTCCAAAATTAAAGTTGGAGATTATTCCTTTCTTTTTGTTGAGGGAAAAGGTAATATACAAATTGATGGTGGCGGTATCAAGATGCACTATATGCTCCTAACATCACTACAAATTTGCTTTACGTATATCAAATTTGTCATTCGGTAAAGGAAAAATAATGAATTTTACACCACATGGAGCAGAAGTACGAACTTTTTTGGAGCCTCATTCACTATTTGCTCAGGGTATTATTGATCATAGTTCTAGACTATATCACTTTGAATGTTTTGATGACACTTCTTCTATAGGGTTAGGATTGGTTTCTCATGTAGATTCTCGAGTAAGCTTTGGCATGAAAGATTTGGACATCTCAATTATAGATATTTGAAGGAGTTAAGAACTCATGGTATGCTAGATGGTATTCCTAGAGTTTCTTGTCTTGAGGGAGTTTGTCATGGTTGTGCATTAGGAAAAACATCAAGATCCTTTTCCTAAAAATTTGTCTAAGAGAGCTTCTTCGCCACTTGAGCTTGTGCATAGTGACTTGATTGTTTTCCCTACCCCATCTTTCAATGGAGCTAAGTATGCACTTATGTTTATTGATAATTTCTCAAGGCGTACTTGAGTTTATTTTCTCAAGTACAATAGTGATGTTTTTTCACACTTCAAATTCTTCAAGGATTTGGTCGAGAAACAATATTATAGTTGCATAAAGAACCTTCATACGACAATGGGGGAGTATGTCAATAATGCATTTTTGAATTTTTGGCAACTCAACGCATTATTCACCAACATCCTATTCCTCATACTCCACAACAGAATGGAATAACATAAAGGAAGAATAGAACTTTGAACAAAATGGCTAAATGTGTGATGCATTCTAGAGATATACCTCCTCTCTATTGGGTAGAAGAAATTAATTTCGCTAACTACTTTCAAAATCGCACACCACACGAGCACTTAAGCATTTGACTCCAGAGGAATTTTGGTTCAACATTAAGCTAGATGTCTCATTTTTCGAGTCTTTGGGATCCATTCTTGGGCCTTTGTGCCAAATAAGAAAAGGAAAGCTTTGGATAAGAAGAGTAAACCCTTGATCTTTGTAGGGTATTGTGAGGACATGAGAGCTTATCATCTTTTAGATCCTGATACACATGATGTTATTTTTGAACACATGTTCAGTTTGATGAGCACTTCACTCCTCATGATTCTTATTCTTCTTCCATGCTTCCTTCTTATTCTTCATCTCATCTTGAGGATTCTTTCTTTGAGGAGATTGATGAGGAGGATATAGATGTCATTGAGGATCCTATTCCCACTAATGTAGTCATTATGCCTAAGTGGGATCGTACTATAGTTTCTGAGGCAACACCTTTCATAGAGGATCTTCCACCCACTAGGCATCATCATGCACATTCTACTATTCTAGAATTTTGTGTCTAGTAGTTTCGAGGATCCATCATCATTTACAAAGGGTCATGGGATATAGGAGTGGGAAGATGCGATGGTAGCTGAGTATTCTTCTTTGATGAAGAATCATACTTGGGATTTAGTATCTCTTCCTAAAGGAAGAAAGATGGTTAGGTGTAAGTGGGTATACCAAACCAAATACATAGTAGATGGGTCCATTGACAAGTATAAGGCTCATCTTGTTGCAAAGGGTTTTTCACAAGTTGAAGGTATTGATTACTCTGAGACTTTTGCACCTATTGCCAAGATGGATTATGTACACCTTGTACTTGCTCTTGCTACATCACAGGGGTGGCCCATATACCGATGGATGTGAAGAGTGCCTTCTTACATGGAGATCTACAAGAGGAAATATACATGGAGCAGCCGGCTGGATTTGTTCAGGATTCTTCTCTTGTTTGTAGGCTCCGAAGGTCTCTCTACGGTCTCAAACAATCCCTCGGGCTTAGTATGAGAAGATGGATTATTTTATTCTATCTATTGGTTTTGTTCGTTGCCACTCCAATCATACAGTGTATCTCCAACATGTTCGTGAGGATATTATGATACTTGTCTTGTATGTTGATGATCTATTACTTACTAACAACTCTTCTTCCCACATTCAGAGTATTCAGAGGGCTCTTTCCACATAGTTTGACATGACAGATCTTGGGTTATTACATTATTTCCTTGGTTTGCATATTTCTCATAAAGATTCAAGGATTCATTTGAGTTAGTAAAAAAACACCCATGATCTTCTTTAGCACTTTGATATGGCTAATTGTAAGCCAAGTCAATCTCCTTTTCAGTCTAGGGTTACTCTTACATCCACATGTACCACACCACTTTGTGATCCTACGTTGTATAAGAATTTGGTTGGGAGTCTCATGTACTTGACCCATACTCGCCCTGATATTTCATTTGTAGTAGGGCTTGTAACTTGGTTTACGCATTCTCCTCATAGTAGTCATTGGCAAGCTACTAAAAGGATTTTACGCTATTTACAGGGCACTTCCCACTTTGGCCTACACTACACTAGGGGTTCTACTTAGTTGGTTGGGTATATAGATTCAGATTGGGCAGGTTCTATTGATGACAGGTGTTCTACTTTTGGCTATATTTTCTATCTTGGTTCTTCTCCAGTTGCTTGGGCATGCAAAAAGCAACAGGATATTGCACTTTCATCTTCAGAGGCAGAGTATAGGGCAGTAGTTACAGCGAGTCAGTAGATTCTTTGGCTTTGCTAGTTATTGATAGAGTTTGGATTCCCATAGGATTCACCGAATATACTTTGGTGTGACAACCAAAGTGCAATTCACATTTCTCGCAACCTAGTTGAGCACCAGCAGACCAAGAATATCGAGATACACATCCACTTCATTCGGTAGCACATTTAGGATGGAGTTCTTTTCTTAGAGTACCTTTCGACTCAAGTAATAGGTTGCAGACATCTTTACGAAGCCTTTTGCATCACCTCGCTACCTTAAGTTACGTGGAATGCTTGGGGTTTTGGAATTTGTTCTTGGGGGCATTCATGAGAACATCTTCCTTCTTCTTCTTCTTTCTCTTTCCTTATATCATGATTCTTTCCTTCTTTTGGTTTGAGATTTCTTCATGGATATATTGTACATGAGTACCTCATTAGGCCTAGTTTCCAAGACTCATACTATGGACATGCCACTTCTATTTTGGCCCCTAGCTTCACTTGACATGGGCTATTAGAGTAGGTATTTACCTTAGCTCATGTTCACCTAGGTACATTATTTACCTTTATTATATTTATCCTCACCCACTTATATGTGTAGATATTTCTTTTTATTTATTTAGATATTAGGAGGTATTATCTAGTTGTTAGGTATACTTCTTTCCTTGATCTATGGTATTGACTAGTTCTTTCCTAGATCTATGGTATTGACTAGATCCTTGATGTCTAGTTCTCACATAAATCTATGGAATTGACTAGTTCTTTGATGGCTAGTTCTTTCCATGATTTATGGCTTGATCTACGACCTTCATTGGCTCTTAGATTGTTATTCCTTGCCTATATAAGCAAGGTCCATTCTCATTGTATTTCATTGAGTTCCATAATAATATATGATATTGTTGCTCATTTTTTTACAAAGGTTTATGTAAAGTTATTCTGGTGAATTTCTTTCATCTTATTGATCATGATGTTTGATTAGCATCTGTGTTCTTGGCTTAGCATGATCTCGGTTATCATTCCTTTTAACCCTAACCTTGAATTCATTCATCAAAAGTCCATCAAGGGCCAAGCTATCACCAAAAAATTGGCAGATGCACCTATTTTCAAGGATCAACCCTCTAATTTTGACTTTCCAGATGAGTCAATTGCTACCCTTTCCCTAGATGAACCCGCTTACCAAATGACACTCTTCTTCGATGGTTCCAAGTGTCAGTGTGGGGGTGGGGCTGGTGTTATCCTCATTTCAATTGATGGTGAACCCATGCCTTTGTCTTTAAAACTAGATTTTGATTATACAAATAATATTGCCAAATACGAAGTGCTCGTATTAGGTCTCCAAGCCACCTACGCCCTAGATGTCAAATCAATCAACATCTTTGGTGATTCTCAATTGGTTATAAACCAAGTCAATGGTATATACCAATGTCATAATGAGATACTTCAAAAGTATAAACATTATGTAGACATAATTTTGACCACCTTTGACCATTACACCCTTCAAACCATCCCTCATTCAACCAACAAATTTATAGATACCATGGCTTGCTTAGCCTCTCAAATACCTACTTAACCCACTAATTCTAAAATCATTGTCACCGTACAATGACTCTAATTACCTTCCTATTTACCTCGGGATGTTTACTCTATCTCGAACCACTACCCTTAACCAAAGTGACATTTGGTATAAACAATATTCAAACTATCTTTCTCTCTCCATCTTACCTCCTGATCTCACCCTTAATGGACAATGCGCCTTCCTTAAAAATGTCTCTCTTTACGTCATCATGGGGGGCCTCCTTTATAAGCACTTTGCTTTGATGGTATTCTCTTATGATGCCTCACGATTTTTGAAATTCCTTATACAATTAAGGAAGTTCATGATGGAATATGTGGAGGAAACTTTAGTGGCCTTGTTATTGCTAAGCGTATTCTTTGCTTAGGCTATTACTAGCTGACCCTTAACCATGATTGTTGTGACTACATCAAACAACGTGCCAACCTTCATCATACACCCAATCATGCATTACAGTTACCAGTAACCTTTGGCCCTTCTCTCAATGGGGTTTGGATATTGTTAGAGAGATCAACCCCATTCTTCCCAATGACATCAATGGATCATTACCACTACCGAATACTACACAAAATGGGTGGAGGATATACCACTCATCTCCACAAAATCGAGAAAATATGTGAGTTCAACAATCATCACATCATTTGTCTCTTTGGTGTCTCTCATCGTCTCATCCCGATAATGTAAAACAATTCAAAAACAAAACATTGTGTAAACTTTATAACGCCTTTGGAATTCAGCTGAATTTATCATCACCTTATTACCCACAAACCAATGACCATGCTTTGAATCTACTAACAAAACCTTAAATAAAATTCTCATGAAAGTGGTTAATGATACTGGGAAGGACTGGAATATGCACATTCCTTTTTCCCTATGGGCATACCGCACTAGTATCCACACTTCCACTACCACTATTCTTTTTCTCTAGTCTACGGTACAGAGGCTATTCTGCCTCTCGAAGTCCAAATCCCCTAATTCCACATTTCTCTCCATGACATGCTCAATGAAGATGACTTTCATCAAGACCGTTTAGCACAACTTGAGTTATTAGAAGAATGTCATCTTAACACTCTTCACCACCTCCAATTTTACCAAAAACATATCAAATGTGCCTACGAAAAATGTGTCCATGAATGGATCTTCCCGCTTGTCGGTGACCTTGTCCCAAAGAAAATCAACATGTAACTAAAGCATAAAAGAGTAAACGAGAAATTTTTTCTCTTAATTGGCTTGGACCATACATCATAACCCATACTTACGGATTAGGTTCTTATCATTTATCTTCCATTGATGGTAAACCCGAGCCCGATCCCCTTAACACCTTGCATTTTCGACCATTATACTATTAAATTTTAGTCCTACATTACCTTTTTCCTCATTCCATGCTTGTCCTTGAGCATTTTCTACTTCCTACATCTCACCAATGACTAAAAATGAATCATGTGAGTACCCGTCACTTGTTATCTTCTCTTGAATATGTGTACCATGACACTACACATAACATGATTCTCATGGATACTTTTTATCTACCTTTAGATGAGATCCCATGGTTGTTTCACCCTACTATCTAAACAAGAATTATATTCCTCACCTTGGTCTTGTCCATGAATTCGAAGCCCTCACTTGGGACACAACTCCTTGAGTCAAACTTCTAATAAAACGATGACTCCCTCAAAAGGACATCTTCCTCTCAAAGAATCGCTATTATAAATAGACTACTCCTCGAAGGACAGCTATGTAAAGCATTAAAAAGAATAAGAAGAAGAAGAAGAAGAAAAAAGAAAGATAATTTGAAGCTTCCCGCATCGATTAGCTTCACAAAGACCTCAAGGAGTTAATTTCATCATCCCATATAGACTTCCCGCATTAATTAGTCTATATCAAATATAAGTCAAAAAAAAAGAATTTTCTTCATGGACTTGCCCATTGTGACCTCAGATCTCTTGCCCATAGAGCATGCTACCACATATCATATAAAAATTACTCACCTTTCACCCCTCTCACCATTCACACTCCCATTTCCTATTGCCTCAAGGGACCTCTTTGGAACCATGACATTTGGTGATCATGTGACTAATTTTCACCCTTCAAACAATCAATCATGCAATGCCTTTAGGGACTCACATTCATCACCAAGGTATGATATACTTGGTATGATACTAACCAATCAGGTGGATTTATTTCCCCCTCGTATATTTTAACCGTATTTATTTACGTTTTGATTACCTTATACAGGACTTGGTCCTCGACGCATACCTTTGGGGTAATCTTCTTCTTTTTCCACAATTGACATCACCTACACAAATTTTCCTATAACCCACCCACACCTAATAGACCTAAACCCAAAACATGCCTAAAACCAACTAACTCATTTTCATACATCATATTCTTCCCTAGCTTATGGGAGAAATACATGGACCGAGGTCCCTTTTCCGGGACTATATAGGCAACACTACGAGGGCATGGGGCCTTGGAGGTTAGCTCGGCCACTATCTACCCTAACCAATTCATCTTTCATATTTCTCAAATCACACTCTAGCCTACTTAGTTTCCTTTTTATATCCAAAATTGGAAATTAAACCAAACAAATAACAAGTTGCTTCACATTTTTATCATCACCACACCATACATTTATTATAACTTCCATTTCTCTACCATCATCATGCATGTATTATAAACATGACCCATATCACCATTCATTGCATACATTAATGAATCACAACTTTAGCCCATTTAGATTCAAACCATGCCTATGACCTGACTTGATCCATGCCTAAAACTTGACTCAAACCATGCCTTAAACCTAACTCGATCCATGCCTAAGACCTGAATCGATCCATTCCTAAAACAACCTAACTCGAACCATGCATATTACTTGACTCGATATATGCCTAAATTGACCTAACTTGATCCATGCCTAAACCATCCTAAATCCATCATGCCTAACTCATATAGTTTTCGTCCATATCACAACCAAAAATTAAAATTCTCATAAAACACCAACAAATCAAGCATCTCATGTATCTCATCATATATATAATTATGTGTGTCTCAATACAATATGCACGAATATCCCATTATGTCCATCTCCAACAACTCATCGGCACGTAGGTTGATACTTAATACAAAATGTCATCGCATGTAGGCCGGTCTCATATATAATAAAATAATAAAAAAATACAAAATACCTTCGCCCATAGGCCAGTATGCTTAAAATATACAAAAACTCTCATACATCCTCACTCTCTTCGGCACATAGACTAGTATATATCAAAACTCAAAATATTTCAAAATTGGGAGCCATATATCGGTCACCCTCTTGGCGTACATCCTCCATATCAAGTATCACTTGTCCCCTCGGCCTTCCTCGGCCTCTATCTGGAAACCTACTAACATTTTCCCACCCATCATAGGTTATTGCTAGGTCCCTGCTAGTGTATCACCTAGAGTTGGTCTCCGTGAGCTGGTGGCCTCTCATTGATCCTATCTCGGAGCTCGATGTCCCCTATGTTCTCTACACTATGATTCTAGGATCTAGTCCTCTCACTCGAAGTCCTGCTATGCCCTATACTCTCCATAGAATAGGAAATCTATCTCACTGCCATCAATCGATCTTGGTAGTATCTAGCCTCACCTAGGGCATCTCATAACCTAGATATGGGAATGATCTATGGTGACCCCATAGGCCTTGGCCCCTATACCTGTCCCACCCCTTCCTATGAACTGGGACCCTATCCCAATGCCTATGGTGGTGCCATCAGCCCCTACCCCTATGCATGTATTTGGGCCTGTAAACCCCCAATCTACGTGCTCGTGCTCCGCATATTGGCCATGTAACCCTATCACTGTGCCTATAGGGTAGCCACCCGACCATCATCTCCATCTCCATCTCCATCCCCACCCTCAGCCATTTGGGCTCGAAGACTCGCCACTGTATGTAACTAGGCCACCTCTCGCCTCTAAGTCGACAAGTTGTGTCTACACCATACCCAACTAGGTAATCAACGTCACCACCTACCCCTGTAGGGTGTCCCTCTACACTATGATGGTGGTTAGATCCGGATGCCCCGGCTTGGGTGGTACTACTCGTAAATGAGCTGCCCACCACTGTTTCATATATCTCGTATGTTACCCTAGCATCATCAATCTACCATTTTTGCTGCATGTTCCTCTTGCCTTATGGGTAATGTCAAATGTGGTAGAGGTAAGGACCTCTCCACGTTGTCTCTCCTGTACTATGGGAAGGGTAGAGGTATGTCTTTTAGATTCCCAAAATTCTGCCTAACTCTATCAGTAGGATCATCTCGTGCTCCCGACACAAAGTGACCCGTATCCATCTCGCAGCCGGAGGCTAGCTAGCTCATCATGCATATGCCTATACAATGGGAAGCCCACATACGGCCTCCATATGATGTCCACTCTAGATAACCCCTCTAATAAATTCCTGTAATAGGCCACATCATGTGTGGGCCTATCTGATCTCCACTCTCCAATAGTAGGCACCCATCGCCTATACCCCACTCATACAAATCTTGGCGGAAAGGCATTAGCCTGGGGCATACCCACTAGATGCACACAGATAATGTGCTCATATGCCCAGTAGTGAAGTAAAAGCTATATCACAAGCTGAACCTACACAACCACCCATATTCCCATAACTCCCTGTATAACTACACCAGGAATGTTGGCACATAGGAAAAGTGGGTCTGATCTATCATCATGTCATGTAATACCCCCATGAGTGAGCAGGGAAACCAACCACCCTCTCGCACTGGTAGTGTAAAGTAGCACACCGCTTTGCCTCCATCAATAGAACTACTAGCCTCATCTTCTCCATACATTCTAGGTAAATCTCTCCATAGCTCAAGATGGCACTATGGAATGTCAGCTTGGCCATCCCCTCTCCAAACATTGTCAGCATCAACTCCTCTGAGGCCTCAAAGGAGATCGAATAGACCTGTGTACCAAATGTGGGTAGCCAAAGAATCCTGAACACATCCTCTAGGGTGAGTGTGATCTCACCCATCGATAGGTGGAACATGTTGGTCATGGAATCCCATCTATCAATGAGAGCGACCATCGATCGAGCTGCTTGGGACTACATGTTGGTAGATCAAAACCCACTCAGGCCCACCTCCTCCACATGCCGTAACTCCTCAGGGGTCACTGTGCCATGAACTATCACAAGTAGGGGTAGAACCTTGTCTTGCATACGTAGCTGATCTCTCCCCTACATCCAATACAAACAATAAATTAATCTACATTTATCATACCTATACTCACCACTCTAATTTTTCCGCACCCTATTTTACCCCTACCCATCTCAACCACCCAACCTGTGGCACTTTTGGCCCCTTGCTCTCTAAAAATAGATCGGCTTTTGATTCTCTCTAACCAACCATGGTCACCCCTAAACTGGCATTGGTCATTTGTTTCATGATCGATACTGGTTTAACCCTACCGACTTCGAATAAACCTGACTGACACCAGTCACTGTCGCGACAAAACCTCGTGACCCTCAAACCCTCCCTTCTCAAAAAATTACCACCCCTGACACTTCTACCCACCCAAAATCACCCACAACTCCCCCTACACCTCATCCCCTCCCCTCTTCTCCCACTTATCTCTCTCCCTACTCCTATTTTACCTAATTTACCCTCCCATCTTCCAAATTTTATTTTCCCCCACCTAAAACAAAAAACAAAAACCCAATTTTCCAAATCACCTAATCTATCTAACAAAACACAACAAGAGTTGGATGCTTACCTCATCACGCCACTGTCGTCGTGGTGGCACATCGATAGCTACACCTGGTGGCCCTTTGATCCCTCTCCGCCTCTCGTCATCACCAAATCACTACCCACGACTCCAACTAATAAAATCACACACACCGATCCCATGGACCCGCCTCTCAACAAGTAATCACCCACCATTCAGCTCACCAACTCAAATCTCATTCGTCCAGGACACTTTTCCCTTTTCTCTCTCTTGTGTCATATTCTCAATTCGCTAGATGACAAATCAATAAGAAAAACACAGATTTTATGTTTTTATACTAAACCCAACCTTCACAAAGATCATTCTTGTGTCCTACCTTATGTGGATGCTTAACCTGCATGTACTAGCATCGGTTACTCCCGACTAGCATCGGTCACATACTTTTCCAGCATTGCCCTTAATTTTACCCTATTACTCGCCCGTCACTCTTTTTTCCACACCCAATCTTTACCCTAACCATTCCCTCACCCTCTTGACCTCATCATTTATTACCTACCCATGTCTTTCTTTAGGGACTTGTTATTTTACCCATTCCTCGGCCCTACCCATGTCATGACCTAGATTCTTGGACCTAGACCATCGTTAGTGACCTTTGACCTCCTGTGTTTGCTATACCTTGCAGCATTGTTACGTGTGTTGATTGACCTGATGACCTTACCTTGCCTCTTGCCATGACCGTTTATCCTGACCCTACCTTTGGTGTACCGGAACACACCTAAATATTCCTACACCTAACCTATGTCATGTTTCCTAACCATATCCTATACCTTGGATACCGGAATCACCTCAACCTTAGACAATGTAGATTTTCTTGCTCTTCAACCGGTCGTGCTGCACAGTTTATGAGTGTGCGTGCGGTTGATCAAGCTGCGCTACCTTTGACCCTGACCCATTACCTAGATTACCCGAGTAGACTTTGCTCCTTTTTCCCCTATTACCCACCTTCCTTTTCATCACATTTACCTTTTATCAAACCACTCACCGATTCTTCCTTTTACCTCATTAGTTATTCGTCCGATGGGGATTACCTCCACCCACACATGGGGCAACCACATATTATTTTTTCACAAGATCGCTTACCAATACAAGCTATGAAACAAAAAGGGGCAAAATGTAGACACCAAAATTGGGTCACACTCCCCTTGGTCCCTCGATAAATAAATACCTTGAACACATCCACCTAGCCATGGACCCTTTTACCTCACTATAATATTAATTTAATTATTAAAATTAAATTAATTCGTTATCATCACTATTTTTATTATTTAAATATCCTAATTGAGATAATGCCCACATACCCACCTCACCTAGACACCTCATCAAGCCGCCTCACCCTAATACCTATTCTTAGTAAGTTGCCATAACTAATTAAGACTTACCCAAAACCTAAAAATAAATGCTTACATTTCCTCTAACCACATTCCCACTTGTTAAAAAGAAGCTTCCATCCTAATCCGTGGGGCCAACACATGAGATCCCAGAAAATCAAGGGGATCTTCCTAGTTTAGTAAACCTAGAAAATCCTACCCTAACTCGATGTCGTTACCCTTAACCACAAAGAGGTTACCCTTAACCACCACCTTTGGTTAAGCTAGAATTGCCATTGGTCACCTTTTAAGCCTTAAAACCACCTTATTTTAGAGGTTCATGATTCCCGAGAGATATCACATCTTTTGAGAACAAGTTTCGGAGAGAACACACTTTTAAAGAAGGAGATCAACTATTATCTCTTGCATAGACATCCAACATTCACCTAAAGAACCATCTAAAGCACTCACCCTAGCAAAAATTTGATCTAATCAAGTAAGAAGGAGAGCACATACAGCTCATGCAACAGCTCCCCAACATTTGGTGATCTTCTTCATTGTTTAACCTCTTACCAACACCTTCATTCCTCACTCATAGACATCTAGAACTAGATTCCAAGTAAGTAGAACATTTTACTCCTCTAGTTCACTCATTTCATCATTGTATTTTCATCCTAGCCACCCAAGAACCTCCATTAATACTCACCCCTCCATATCCCTATTAAAACCTCGCCAAATCCCATCCAAACAACTTAATACCTCATTATGACCAGCCTAGTCCTTGGTACAATCATAAGGGAGATCTAAAGCTCATTCTGTGACATTCCCAGATCCCATAAGTAACTCGGCACTGTTCTTCCAAACCGGTGTCGGGCCACCCTTAGCCGACACCCGCCTCTGTATTTACCAATATAGCCGTAACAATAACCTACCTACCTATTCTCACATCACCCTTAATCCCCTCGTGACCTACCTAAGACCTCTATCAAAACCGCAGAGACCCGCATTTAGTTACTTGACCTTCAAATCTTATTTTAACCTAGCCTATTAGATAATATCTTTCTTATTGTGTTTTAAATGAGATACCTAAATCATTTTAACTACAATAGGATTTACTTTATTACAAAGCATTAAATTGTTTTAAATGGTGGATTGACAAATGCTCAGGAAGTATCACACTTCCTAGATCTAGCATATGGTAGGCAGTCCACTGCATATATTTTCTAACTCTTTCTAGTGGTCTTGATTTCTATTTCAGGTAGTTCCTCCTAGCCAAAACGAAGCTTTCATGATCAGCTTTGGATCAAGGAGTCAACACGCGCACAACAACCTCTCAACCATCATTTCAACAGGTATTCCTCCTATGTCTATTACCCTATCTCTGTTTCATCATTTTCAAATAAATGCCTAAGAATCAAGTGAAACACCTTGTGTGGGTCCATGAATGTCTTGTGCAAAAGTTATCTTTTGAATGGCTTTATCAATCCTTGAACAAACCACCGAGAATGTTGAAAAAGATGAATATCATAGGATAGATTTGATAAGAAAGTTTTAAACTGTGTCATATTTTCGCATACTCTCTGTCATTCCTTGATGGATCTCCTTAAAATCGTTAATGCTCTTTAACTCAAATTCAAGAATACGAAATTCAGCCAAGAAGGCATTCCACAAAGATGGTGTAATATACCACCATTTGATAGGGGTCATAATTCCAAGACAAACTATGAATGTGACCCTGCAATGTTGTTGCAAACTAACTTTCATTTCATTCCAAGGTAGTGATGCCCTTTGTGCACCATAATAATTCACACTTGTGCACATGCTCTGCAACATCCTCAACACCCTTGTAATCTGGTAGATGTAAAGATATCTTAAAAAATACTCGTAGAGGTGGTTGAGACCCTTGTCCGCTTAGTCTATAACCTTGATTCCCTTTGGTGATTCCTCTACCACCAGATCCACTAAATCCACCAGATCTTATACCTCCCGATCCACAAGATCTACCCCAAATATTTCAGATCCATCGGGTCCTCCTCTTGTAGCGAGGTAAGGGGAATGAAGAAGTCATGCCTAGTGTTCCCAACGTCCCACCGAACTATGTGTTGATGGTTTTGATACTACTCGCTACTGCGACATGTATCCCATGCCACTTCTAGATGTGATACCAAAACCCCGTGTGCTTACACATTTCCCAAAAATTTCTCCAAACACAGAATTTTTGTGTGGCCATAGATGTCCCAAACGAGAAGTTATACCTTCTAGGTGAAAATCGGTCAGTTCCACCTATACTAATTGGTTTAGCAATACCTGTCTCTTGATTTAAAAAAATTAGCACCAGGGGTCAATCACCATGTGGGTTTCGATGCATGCCAATTGTTATCCTTTCTCCATATAATGAAATCTCATCAAAAGCTGAAGGGGTTTCTCTATCGTGCTTTCCAAGATGGGATAACACAGACTGCTCAAGTTCCATGTCCTCTACGTGAACCTCAATTCCTTCCCACAATGTCTACCTTCATAGATCCATAACTCCCTCAACCTCATGTTTCCTATCCAAATTCCTTTCATGTTCTTCACTATACTTGAGTCACCTCTCTTCCCTCTCCTTTTCCACCGTAATGTCTATAATCTTCCTCCACCCTAGCTTCCTTGCCTAGTGCTCAGTGAAGCTTAGCTGACCATGGGGAATGCTTCTAAACTTAGTGGAATGATCAAGATATTCATAGCCAACATGATATCTTGCAAAACAATTCTCTAGGTTCCCTTAGGAACTCAAACTCAACAACCTCTAGACAAGAATATGTAGAAATAGCATATTCCATGGTATAAGATGGATAGCACCCTTTTCCATCAATGATCAATAACATGTTTCTAAGAGATATCCACATCATATAGCCTCGGTAATCATCTTGGTTCCATATGCATAATCTATAGTACCATATTGATCTAGATGCATATGTTGAAATTCATTCATACAATTCTACTGGAAAACAACAAAATAAGGTCTCATACAACTCATGATATAGGTGTTCTTCTACCCATTTGTGTGCATAAAACTTAGGTATAGTGCTAAATATTTGAGAAAACTCATCCTCCGTGCTCTTAAACCATGTTTTGACACTTTCCGTGGTTAGGCGCTCTATCATCCCATGTCAAAGAAACCAAGATGTCGTCATCTCCACAATAAATTTGAAAAGAGGTCCCAACAATGGAACCAAGATGTAGTAATTTTTGTGCCCATAGAATAAACTTATAATCCCATGCACATTGACCTAACACTCAACAACATTGAGTGCTCACCTGAGGCATGGGTAGGTGTCGAGCCCCTCCTTTATGTGAGAATTGTGAAAAGATGTTGACATTGATGATATACTAAGTGCAGAAAGTAAATGGTCATGAATATATTCTGAAAGCATAGGATGAGTCATTACACTAACATACCCATTAGATAAAAAAATAAACATCACTTAGATAGTAAATTTTATCCATAACATAAAGAAAATGGCACTAGGGTTTACACCCATGAACAATATATTTAGAACAAAACCATATATTTATGTTGATCATAGTTTAGTAACCATATTACATCTAAAAGGGTTATATCAAACCAATATATCATGACTCACACATCATAAGTTCTATCTATTCTTCCCTATTACAAAAATTGTCATAGACCCATCCCCCTAGATATGTTAACATTCCTATAGTCCTCTAATGAGAATCCCAACCCCTAAAACCTTCTATTATTTTTGTAGAGCTTCACCCTTCCATCCTTTCTATGATGCCCAACATATACATCTAATGGTGTCCCTCTAAAGTTGTTCTTCTTCTTCTACCCGAGCATCTCTATATATAGGTTTATCACCCATTGCCATGCTCTTCTAAAGTAATAAAGTTAGTTGCCAATTGTCAAGGTGGTCCTCCAAGAGAGCATGCTTCTTCTTATCCGAGCTCCCCACTTTCTATAATGATGTCTTCAGGAATGTTCCATGTGTGGAATATTATTTCTTTGACCACCAAGTCATCAAGATGTCACCTTATCCACTCCACATGCTTGGTCAGTCATGCTTTTCTCGTGTGCATCTTGGATTGCCAAATAATGCTAAGTCCTAAGACCCTTTGTTTTGTCTTGCGTGCGTGCTATGGTTTCTATAAAACCCTTATCCTGCGCATTCTTTTCCCCACACACCCTTCTTCACGTTGGTCCCCTGCATGCATGTGCCATTAGATACTTAGTCAATATGTTGAGGCCAAATATTTAGGTAAACCGATGATGGGCTAATGTAAATCGATGATACTACTAGACCAATGTCAGAATCGTGAAATTTGAAAAAGTGAAGAAAAAATGATTTTTATTATTTAAGTCAGATGAAATATCAACCCAAACAACTGAGTATGATAATAATGGATCCTGACACACTCATAAATAGTAGGAATACAAAAAATATGATGGTAGAGTGTGAAATGAAGAAGAAAATGAATAACGTAACCTCATAACTCAAAACACAATTCAAGAAAAATCTAAGAAAAACACGCAATCCTATAAGTGAATTTTACGTTTTAGCTTATGCTATTTTAGATAGACTTTGTAAATTAGAACAAAATTTTTGGTTGGGAAGGTGTCCTATGAAGAATTAAGATCTAAGGGTGGTTTCAGGTTATATTTTGGTAGGGGTAGTCCTTTCTCTGAGTTAATGACTAGACAAAGAAACCAGCGGGTGCCCACTATCAATCCTCTAATCATGTGATCATTGATAACTTCTTCTAGGTAAGGTGTTGTTTAAGAAGATGTGTGAATTTATATTTGTGTAGTTTGGAAAAGAGAGAGAGAAGAGAAAGTGCTCTATGATTCAATTATGTCAACCATCAGCTGGGCATGACTTCCAAAGCATATAGGTTGCCCTTAGTTTTAATGTGAGCTAAAAATGTAAGCATAGAAGTATGAAATGCAAGTATTTTAGAACCCAAATCGAAATGTGATATTTGATGTAAACAGAGAGTGAATAGGAAAGAGAATGACTTTCACTAATGTAAATGCAAGAAGAAAAATAATGATTCTTTTTAGTCCTAAAATACAAATGTCACTTAGACAAATAGAAGAAAGAGAAGATTCCCAGGAGAAAATTTAATGTTAACTTCCTTTTTTAAAAGAAACAAACATACAAAAGTTCCCTAAGAATGAATGAATGCAAGGAACCTTGGATGGGTCCCATCGGGCATGCCAAAATGTTTCACTAGATTCTTAACAAATTAATGAAATAGATAGAGGGTCATAAGCTAAGGAGGAATACCTATTTTTGATGTTGGTTGAAGGATGTGTGTGCGTTATGATTTCCGATCCAATGCTGATTGCGAGAGCTTCCTTTTGGCTAGGAGGAACTACCTGTAAAATGCAAAACAATACCACCAGATAGAGTTAAATAAAAAAATGAGTGGACTACCTAGCAGAAGCTAGATCTAAGAAGCGTGATGCTTCCTGAATAGGTTTCAATCCACTTTTATATAATAATATTAATGCTATCCAAAATAAACATGAAATAACAATCTTATTGGAATTGAAATGATTTAGGTATATCATACCAAACAAATAAAAAGGTCGATAAAATTTTATTGAGGTAAAAATGGGTCAGGTGATGGGATGGTATTGGGTTGCAGGTCTTGTATAATATCTGGGTAAGATCTGGTAAAGATTAGGAGTGATTCTAGGCTATTGGGGAATGAGTATGAGATCATTGAGTCGAGGTATGTTTCAAACATAGTAATCGACATCAGTTGTGTGACATATGCTAGTTTGGTAGGATGACCAATTTCAGTTAGCTAACCGGTGTCGTAGGGGTAGTTAGTAAAACACTTTTAGAAACTAGTTTCCAAGCTCTATGTGATTTCTCGGAGAGGCTAGAAATGGTAAAGGTGACGTCGTAAAATGGCCTTAGTGACTCAAGGATGACTAGGAGAGGGTTAACATAGGTGAAAGGGTTAGATATGGTAATGTGATTGGTTAGTAGGATGAATGAGGTGTACAGATGTACAGAGAAATAAATTACTAAGACAAATGATGATCTTACTGAAAGAAAGTAGAGATAACTAAAGAGATGTTAGGTACTTACTAAAGAATGGGTCTGGAGAGTGTAGGTGATGAAAATAATTATGGTAGAGATGTATAGAGAAGGGATGACATGTGTGTTCCACAAAATTTCAAGCCTCTCTACTTTCTATGTGAATCTATGATTGTGAAGAAGGTGATGGATGTCAATGGTTGTTGGTAGTGCTCTGTAGTTCATTTTGCTCGAGTGCTTCAAAAATTTGAGTGTTCAAAGTCTCTGTCGTGTGAGATCCCGAATCAAATGACCAAATTTAGCAAAGGATTTTTGAAATGTATTTAACCTAACTAGTGATGGTTAGGGGACCAATGTTGGTTGAGGTATAACCGGCATCGGTTAAGTTGGGAATATCTAGGTTGGCCAAAAATACCTTGATTGTTGTTATTTTGGCGTGGTTTTCAATATTCTCCTGAGTCTCGAGTGATAGATCAAGGAAGGATGGGTAAGAGTCCTCTTAGGTTTTTTAATATGATTTAATTCTATGTTTAGACTAATTCCTATTTGGTTAGGATAGGCTTAGACTTGGTCTTAGGTCATTAATGGGGTTTGAGTGGGTCATGGAGTGAGGTGGCTAGGTGAGGTGGTCAAGTGAGGATGTTAATTAAATTAATTAAGGTAATTAATTCAATTAATCATGTTCACTATGGGATATGAATATGTAAGGTATGGTTAATTTAATTAATGAGGTTATAAGGGCATATGACCTAATTTTGGTGTCTACATGCCGAGATGGAACACAACTCGCCCCAAAACTTAGTGAGTGTTTGGTCCCTCTTAGTAAATTTTTCATTTTTTCTTTATTTCTATTGAGTATTTTCAGATTTTTTGAGTGTCTTGGATTCCCAAGTGAAGATGGAGTGTGATAAAATTTTCCAAGCCTTTCATTTTTCTCAATTTTGGCCGAATATGGACCCGCAAGGGTTGTTTCTTCACGCAGATGAGATCTTGTTCTTGTGAAACCCTTAAGAGGAGGAAAAAATCCTTTTGTTACTTCATGCATTCCCTAAATTAATTGTAATTTATCCCAAATCTTGAAGATCACTTGTAAACCTATATGAAAGACTTGTGAATTACTTCAGCCTAAACCTTCTCAAGTTGTCCATTTCACCATGGGGTGAAAATGGATGATAAAAGTTAGGGGTGGTTCTTAGGTGTCATATCGGTTTCAACAATCGAATGAATCCATGCCCAATGGACCCTCCTAGGCCACTAGTGTTAGAGATCAAGTAGACAAATCATCCTCAGAAATTACCGATTTTTATCCATTTTTTGTACCCCTACAAAATGGATAATTTAATGTGTCCAGGCGATGGAAGCTAATTAAGGCATGCTTTAAAATTTTCAGTGGAGATTGTGGGTTGTCTTATCCATGTTCATCTCCATGTGTGATGAGCTGGTGAGCCATGGAAAAGAGTCGAGCTGGTGTAATCTCGTTAATTATGTAGATTTCGAGTTTTAATACCCATTGGTAAAAGTGTAGATGTTAATGTCTGGTAACATATTATGCTACCGACTAGTAGCAGTAGTAGAGGTAGGTCCCGGGAGAAATGAAAGAGAGATGTTGATAGAAATATAAATGCTACTAGCTAGTAGTATGTATGGATACTACACGAAATGTAGTAGGGACCAATAGTAGGGCAGCGATAGTGGGTTGTTAGAATGAAGTGGTCGCCAATAGAATTTTTAAAATGTTATTTGCAAGTAGTAGCATTTTTAGTGCTACTAACCACTGCACAAAGGAGATAAAGAGAAGCACGGGTGATAGTAAGGGAACCGATAGTATTTATATGGATGATACCAAACAAAAATAGATTTTGTGCTACTTTGGTCAATAGTGGAAAAGGAAGCGCTCACGCCATGATGAAGTAAGGCACGGTAGTATTGAAATAGGCTACTAGCGCTGTTGATTTATGCTATCGGTTGGTTATATTTATAAAACCACTTGAGAGTAGGGTAAGTAATGGAAGGAATACTACTGGTCAAGAGGAAAACATATCCTCTTGGCTAAAACCCGAGAGAATTATGAAACTTGCCATGAGGGGAAGAAAATGCTACCATCTGGGAGTAAAATGCATGCAATCGGTTGAATGCAGAACGAACTAGGTATTAATGAAAGTAGAACACATTTTGGTCAACTAAGAGTTTAATGAGGTATAGTGCCCATGACTATCTCTGTGTAATCAAAGGACCCATTTGTCTTCTCATACCTCTTTAATGAAATATATGAGTTGGTGAGGCCATTTTTTGGATCTTTGTCTATATATAGTAAAATTCACCTCATTTTGAGGGGATAAATTATGGAATGTAAAGGAACTCAGTAAAATTGTTCCATCACATTTTTGAGTTGTAGGCATCAAATTTGGGCATTATACAAATAATTCTTGCCTTGTGCCTATATTATAATAGATTGTACATCATTTTAACCAATAAAATCAATGTTTTGTGGATTTTCTTTCCCTAGCTCGAGCTCTATTGCATTCTTTACATTTCGGTACATTTGTAGGTATATTGTGCATGATTTTTTCTTTTATAGGATTAAAATTCATTGTGCTCCATGTAATCATAGGTTTGAGTGTGTTCTTTGAACCGTGGGACTTCTGTCTTCCATCTTCTACCTCATTTTCTCCATTTTCACTCACTAGGAATTTTTCCAGTCTTGTTCTTGGTGCTATCACCTCCCTTAGTTTAGGAATTTTATTTTATGCATCTCTCTCTTCCTTTGTCCCTTATAAATCTAGCTTAGTGTTAGAATAGTTGCATTTCCCTTTCTAGGAGCTATGTTACCATTAGGAATAGACATAGGAACCATCCTTCGTGAAGGTTTATCTCAATTACAAGGGTCCCACACTCGAGAAAATCCCATGTTAGTCAAAAGTAAGGATGTGTAATGTGCAAATTCTAGGGTGCTACTTTTTTGACAAAACAATATGAAAGATAATTTTAGGTCTTAGGACTGGGGAATACGGGAATAGCCATTTGTCTAATTCATAAGGTTGAATGAATTTTCAAGTTTCATAATTATTTATTTTTTAGATATCTATTTTTTTAGTATTTTTGTGGAATATATAGGGGTAGTATAATAGCAAAATCTACCCAATGGTGGGCAACAAAACCTGTTGGAAAAATAAATTGTCACTAGGATAAATTATTTTATTTTCACCAATGCTCTTGGACTAAGTCCCTACTACTTGGAAAAGGGTAGGATCCCTTTATTTTAAGTGAAATAAAGTAACTCGTGGCTGGCCAATAGGTCAGGGATCTAATAAGCACACTCCACTACACTTGTGGAAAATTCTGCACCTCATGCAAGGGAAGAATTTGTAGAAAAGGTGATATTTTGGGAGTGATAAATTAAGAGAAGGGATTAATATTAAAAGTAGGATAAATTAGATTCTTACAATTATTAATCAAATATTATCGAAATACAATTGGAAAGAACCAAAATTGTTCTAATTATATCAAGAAATGATGAACCATGAACATAAAATCTCATTAATTCACTCATCAAACATATTTTACACCTTCATTAATTGACATGTTCACAAAGATGCAAAATGAGAGAGAGAGAGAGAGAGAGAGAGAGAGAGAGAGGAAACATACGAGAAGGAAAATAGACAAAGGTATATCATTTCTTGTTCTTTATAGTTATCTACTCTTGAACTCACAAAATTTATAACCACTTGAAGTGAGGGAGTCACTACAATATATTGTTTTCAAAAAGACTCTTCACCTACCCCCGCACATGACATTTCACTTTTCTTCTACAACTTGTGACTTTTCGTATACCTAAGAAAGAAATAAAATCATGTTTTATTAATTGAAGGAAACTTATTACAATTCTCAAATATAGTCACATTTTAATGAATAATAAAAAAGTGAATAGAACAAAATGAAAAGTTCAACCCCTAATGAAGAAATAGAACATGAAAGAAGAGAGGAACATGGGTGGGGAAGAGAGAAAGGAAAAGAGATATCTACTTAGATGAATATGATTCCCTTTTGATGTTGTTTCACTCTCTAATAGAATTTTGGAGAGTACCTATGGGAAGATATTGACCCCTTTGAATTCATTGTTGTATCGAGAAGTTACAGTGCAACCTTCTTAGCCTAAGGAATGTAAATAAATCTCAAAGATTTGAGTCAGTTTTTAAGATAGCATTGATGTTCCTTTAGGGTGTTTTATATAATAACCCTTATCTCAAAGTGAGATAATTCATTGTGTCTTTGTTGAAAGAAAAGGGATCTCCTACCTATTTCTTGATAAGTTCTTCAAATGGTTTCTATAGGTCTTCCTTTGAGGTGTTTTCATCTACAAGGAATTTATAATCTTTTGTACTTCATTATTTACATCATATTATATCTTTAAAGTATGTTCCTCATGTGCATCTAATTCATACAGGAACTATTTATCATCTCATACTGAGCAACAATATTTCTATCCCAAACTTGAGACAAATCTTCAGATACAAAATTGAATAATTTCTTTCTCACCAATATGGAAGAATTAAATTTTCCTATTTCTTCCACCAGTGGAAACACTTGATCTAGTTCTCCTCTTATTTTTTGATTTCATTTCTTGTCATTATTAATTTTTTGGCAGTTGCACTAACGTACTTGAACAATGAAAAGATCTTAGGAAGCAACATTTTACCTTTTTCTAGAATCTTTCTCACCCATTTATCATTTTCCCTACCTTGCATGGTGAATCCTTAAATATTTCTGATGGAATATAGATCAAATATAATAATGGGAGTAACTTCTTCAACTAGAAGAGATGGATCTACATTTAGATCCATGAAAGTTTTCACATGGTGAGGGTTCATATGTGATCTTCCAACTGATCAATTTTCTCCTTATATTCATTTTCCTTAAGAATGTGAGTGAATTATTCCTTGAAAAGTGAGTGTATCCCTCACGAGTCACAGTCCTAGAGGATTGGTGATCATTTTGTATTCATCTCGAGGTCATATCTTCAATAGGTTTAGTTACCTTTGGCCAAACTACTTCTACGTACTAATTTCCCGAAGCACCACTGAAGAAGCGGGAAACAACTTGAGCTAACTTTCCCTTCTTCACTTTGATAATTAAGGATATATATTAGAAGTATGGGACCGCTACTTTTTGAACCATGTGATCTTCTCCCACGATCATCTCTTGTACACATGGAAACATCTCATTCGTTTTAGGCTTAACATTTGACATGATTATTGTTTATTGTTATGAATGAGAAGGAACATCTTGTACTAGTGAGGTGGGTGTGACTGCAGAGGATGATATATTTTGAGATTGTTGAGGGACTGGAGGATGGACTGGATCAATCTCCCCATGTTTCAAATCTACCACAAGGTCTTCAACTTCCTTTTCATTTTTTTGCAACCTCTTGTAGTGAGGAGCTTCCCATTCCACTAACTTTCTTCATGAGTTCTCTTTTGAGTAAGAATATCTTGAATCTTTCTCAGTGTATTTTCAACAGAAAAATGGGATGTTTTCATTTTAATAGTTAGGAATCCTCATAATGTGATGAGGTTATATTTTTAATTTTTAATCATTCCCTCAATCTCCTCATTATTGCTTCGGTTTTCCATTTATATCCCCAGATTCATGGATTCTCTAAGAAACTTGTGGGAGGGTGAGGCTTTAACATCTTAGTACTCAAAATCATAAAATTTTTGTGACATCATCTTTGATGCCATCCTCATACCAATAAACCTTGAATATTCTCATTTTCCCAATTTTCATCATTATATGATATCATTCCTTGACCTCAAAATCATATGCACAATTCACCCGATACTCCTCAAGCCGTGGAACACGATACAAGTCAGAAAGTGAAATGTTTATGGATTAATCCTAATATTGAAGTTAGATCTTTGATATTAGATTCCAAGTTTGCATCATCATTGGAAATTTTGCAAGAGAATATCCTAAGAAAGATAGGGAATGTGACACTTTTCTTCTTTCGGTTCTTAAGCTTACCATTGATGTGAACAAGCTACCTACACATCTCAAACATCACAATATTTTTCACCGAGATACCTTTGCAGCCTTACCTAGAGAAAGATCAAAACAAGAAACTCTAATGTGGGAAAATTTTAGAACCATGTGAATAAATACCCATACCTCCGTCTCAAAGAAGAAACTTATGAAGACAACCTTGATTCAGGATTTCCTTTGAGAAATCATATGAAAACATTGTGAACGCATAATTATCTCTTGTAAAATTGTGTTTTCTCTCTTCCAGGGTATACTGTGGATATTTCTCACATGTAGGGGAAATTTGGTAAATGTTCATAGTGAGTGACAAACCTCTAAACAATCTTGTTCTTGTAAGTGCATAGACCAAGTAGGGTGTTATTGAAAACTTCTTGGTATTCGAACTTGAATCAATTGATGATGTAGGTTGTCATTGATTATTTTACCCTAATCTATCATATATTTTCCCTCGATGATGGTAAGGATGAAAACATCATCTAATCTTTAAAATACCTTATAGCTTCTTTTCCCATTACCCTTCTTAAAAGGATGATCACATCTAAAAAGACCTAGTGAAATTTACCTCGAGAGAGAGATTTATGCATGTGAGATGGATTTCTTCCTTGTTTTAAACATGAACCCAATGAAATACCTTGAAGGTATGATTCCATTTTATACCACTCACTTGATGCAAATTATTTTGTGATGATCACCATGTTATTCCAGGTTAGAATCTACATATACTGAGAAATATCTTTAGGAGTAAGCATTGCCATAATTGAGTTATCATTTACCCTTATGATTCTTATCTTTAGTTCATAGTGATGGGAACATGCTAATACCAAATCCATTCTCTAAAAAAGAATGGGATGACCACCCATGGCATATAATCCACTTGTGAACACTTTTTCCTCCACCGGTTCCTTGGGATCACCTAACATCATGTTCATGAGATCTTCTAGGTCCATATGGGAAACATCATTATATCCCACACCTAATTAATCAAACACCGGGATGAAATGGGATTGATACTGGGATTTTGAAATTCATACTTGTGAAAAATCAACAATGTCGAGAAAATAAATATGACAACTATTTGTACTTGAAACTCGATACTATCTATTTTATAGCGGTTAGGTACAAAAGCTACTATTTTGGGAAAGATTGTTTTTAACCAAAATTATAGTTTTGGAAACCATAACGTGCTAGGAATACTTTCATAGATGTATCTTTGATTATTTTTGACATATTATATTTTTAGAATTTTTTTACTTTTTACTTTTTTTCATTTTTCGTTCAAAATTGCCTAGTTTGTCATCTTTATTGCTCTCTAAGTGCACTGTTCTACGAGGACTTAATTTTTAGGAAAGTAAATATTTTTAGCAAGTAAGGATACCAAGTCCTTGCTATTTTTTTAGAATATAATTCCCCACCTTATGTTTCAATGAAAATGGCATCATTGGACTAGGCTTGCTCCCGGGACTCTGTTCTCACAATTTGATTCAATCGCCCATTAGAATGTTTAGAAACAGAAAAATAGTGATATAGGGAATCAAGGTAAGGTTTTATGCCATTAAAAATAAGGACATCATCTGATTTTCTATTACTTGCTTCTTGTAGGTGCCTAGGATGAGGAGTAACTATGAAAATCTTGTTTAGATACATTCACCAGTTTGAAAGATATGATTTTTATGCTTCGGACCATACAAAAACATTGCAGAAATTTATGGAGAGTGTTAAGAAAATTTTCAAGTTTCTAGGTGTTCTAGAGCATAAACCATGGAGTTATGAGGTGAAAATGAGTCATTTTAAGTTTCAAAACCTCCTGGAAACACTTTTAGTTCATGGGTAAGAAAGAAGCTCGAGAAGAAGAAAGAAAAAAACTTAGTGAATTTTAAAGGTTTTTAACCAACTTGGTATGGGGTGAATTTTATTTTCCATTATATCCCCATGGTACAAGGATAGAATGGATGAAAAATGTCAATTTATGTGAACATAACAAGTGGCGGGGTTTGATTGCTTGGTGGGGAAATGAGGAAAACTATCACTTAGCACCCTGGGGCCGAGATCGAGTCACATGAAGAACAATGCAATGAGTAAGGATAAGGAAAATTTTATTTTACCCTCCATCCCCATGGGACATGGATATGAGGGTGAAAAAATGTGTCCTAATATGGTGGTGACAAGTGGCAAGAAGTGATTTCATGAGGTGGTGAGGAGAAGGGCTTAAAAATTTATTGTGGAGTGTTGACCAAATTTCCTGTTCCTATTCGCATTAGAAAACTAGTACTAAAAGAAAATAAAACTACTCTGAAATTCAAGGGTTCAAGGTACCTTAGAAATGAATAGCAATAAAAAAATGAGTGCAAAGTAGGTGATATCACCGCAAATATGATGAACTTACACAATAAAGGTAACTAATAGGAAAATGGATTAGATGGTAGGTGAGGGGGTTTCTTGACAAAGCCAGTCCCAAGAAGAGTTACCTTCCTTGGTGGATGTCAACCCTCATATAGATGGGATAGGATAAAAGTAATGATAATGGACTAGATAATATACATAATATTAGGCATAGGAAAATTCAAAATGTAGAAATATAAGGTACATAAAAATATGATATAGATTGATATAAAATAAAGTATACCTGGTTGGGTTGACGGTGACCTAAAAATATGGATAAGAGTAATGATAAAATGTGGATCCAAGGGATTTTTACACAAATTTGAAAGGATGGAGCTTTGTGATGTCTCGATATCCACCAACAAAAGATATATGAAACTAGAGAAATTGAAAGGGTGTAAGGAAATGGAGATCCAAGGTGATAGGTTAGAAAAAGGAGCCCGTCTCTATGATGACCGCAGATTAACAAAGTGGACCCGAATGAAAAAATGGAAGATTAAAAAATCTTGAAGAAGATAACGTTAAAAATAGAAATACGGGATGGTAGTGGATGTAAATGGCAGAATGGGTAATGTTGCATGGTCTAGGTTGACAACAACCTAGGTTGAACTAGTTAGGGTTGAGAATGGATGGATTAGAGGAACTACCTACACATAAAATAGATAGGGAGAAGGGTTAGATCTGGGTCTTTGATGGCATTTGAACTTGCAACATGTTAGCAAGAAACAATAATAATGATGATGTAGCCAGAGAATAAATCAACACTAGGTGTAGATGATCTCCTTAAGGTCTCCACAGATGATGCGAGAAATCTAAAATGGACCTCCAAAATATCAAGTAGTTGTAGAAGGTGGTCAAGCTCAAAGATAGGATTGAAAAACACATGAAACTCGATTATGGCTTACTTTGGGAGGAAATTTAAATGTTTCCTTATAGGGTGGACAACGACCGGGTAGGTCACCACCAACTATGGGAAACCATCCATTTAAGAAAATTTTATGGATTGGGATAAGTTCTTTAAAGTATTTAGGTGGGTTAGGGTTTCCTATGGAAGTGATATGGTTAAGTGGGGATAAAAATGGATTAAATAAAACATAGAAAAATCTTAGGGATTAGGAACTATTGGGTTTAGGGTCGATTAAAAACCTAGGATGGGAAATGAACACTAATTAGAGTTAATTAGCTAATGAGATGAGGATTAATAATGAATTAAAATAGATCAGCTAATTCATAGAAATGATGGGAATATTAATGAAAATAGGTAACTGAAGATTAAAAGAGGTTAGATAAGCAATCATGATGAAAATAAGTGAATGTAGGGTGGCCAGAGTAGCAATACTAAATTTTGGTATCTACATTTTCCCTTTTGTTGAGAAAGTCACATTGGGTAAGTCTGTGAGACAAAAAAAAGAGAGACAAAAGGGTAAGATAAAGGATGATGGAGAATCGATGATGTGTTCCCCCTTAAATGAGGGATCGATGATGCAAATGGGAATTGATCATGAGATTAAAACAGTAGATGCGAAACATGGGTGGGAGAAGAAAAAAGGGTAAAATGATAAGGTAAGGCAAGCTGCACCAAGTAAGAAACATTCAAGTCAAAAAATTTAAAAATATGGCGGTGATTTTAGGATTCACATCAGAAAGAAACAAAGTTCATAGTCTTAAAGGAGATGACGACAATTTCCTATAAGTCAATGAGTTGGGAAAAAATCACATCGAAATGGAGGGAATCCAATGGGAATCTTCTCAATGTGTATGTAATTTTTGGGGAGAAATGATTCATAGACACACATCCAAATGATGTGCAAATAATGCAAAATCATTCATACATGAGGAATCAAAGGAAAAGGGTATGCATCCACAAAGGAAGAGGATGGAAATAATAGTGCCCTCAAAGATAGGGCACAAAAATGGACAAAGAGGATAAATATAAAAATATTAGGTATGGTGACTGAGAGGGAATACAAATAAGGCCATAAAAGTGCACTTGAGAAATTTTAAGGATGATAATATGGTGCCCCAACAAAGGACACAATAATGGCCAAAAAGGAAAAATAAGAAATGATGATAACAAACCCAAAAATTACATAACAAGTGTGTTATTGGTGACACACCAAAAATAATATGGAAGAAAATATGGCATAATGATGATAGGATACTTGATCAAATGGGAGATTATATATATATGATTAATACATGCTAAATGTTATGGTGATTAAACAAAGAAAAGTATGAATAGAATGCAAATTGATGATTCACGACCTATGGGTACCAAATACGCTAGATCATATTAAGGAAAACATGAGGAAATGATGCCTCCAAGTACATTGCAAGTAAACAAAAGGGGGTATGAGTAACGCAAGTGACATGCAACCGAAACATGTGTTAACATATAACCAACGATAGTTAGTTATACTAAATATCATGGTAGAAATGTGGATGGAACGAACTCATAAACATAATGTCAACATGAAAAGGGGTTTTGATGGAACATGTATGTGGGAAAAGGGATCTCCATAAGTGGTGTTCCCTAAGTCTATGCCCCATCTTTGGGTAGGGGAAAGAGAAAAATGATCAATGTGGGAAGTTTTCTATGAGAAAGTTGATCAATGAAGGAAACCTTCGATGCCATGATATAAGAGAGTAGCCATCCTTCAAGGGTATGGTCTACTTTAAAAATTTATGATTTTGATGGAAATATTAATATACTTGATATCTTTCCTTTGAGGGATCGGTCTATTGATTTGATTTGAGTTTTTTTCTCTCTTTTTTTAATGAATAGTTTTCCTTTGAGGTAGCAGTATTTATTTTTAATTTTGATAGGGTAAAATCTTATAATAGATAGATAGAACACTTAGGAGGGGATAATGGATGTATAAGTGACACCTTAACAAACCCGAGTGTGGTTCCAAGAGATAAAAAAGAGGGTGATGAATGTAATGATCACAGAGTTCTCCCCAAAGAGGGAGAAATTATGCATAAGGAAAATGTTATGGATAAAGCTATGGTGAACATATTTAAGGTCATGTCTAGGAAAGTGATGGTAGACCACATAATTCCAAACCATTGCAATGATAGATGAAAGAGGCTAATGATGGAGGAAAAATCTAAGGATATTACTAAGTACTCACCTGGTAAGTATGATAATATTAGAATGGTCACAAGTGTAATGCATTAAGTGGTTCCACTTCTATGTTACCATCAAGGAAGGTGAGACGATAGACTCGACCCATACTTATGCATGAAAACATATGGTTCAATCCAATGGGGGAAAAATTCCACGTTGGCTCCATTCTAGAGTAGTAATGTTCTTATTTTCTTTGAGTATGAGGTCACCAACATTAAATTCATGATAAGATAGATTGAAAACTTGCAAAAGATGGGATACGATGAGATAGATGAGTGAAGATAAAATCTATGCACTAACCTTAAGGAAGCAAAGAAAATATGTGTCCCTAACGAGATGAATAGATGGGCACAAAAGTGGGTTTAGGATAAAAATATGTTGCTCCAAGAAGGGCACAAACATGGCCACAAAGATGGAATTTAGATGAGAAAAATTATCCGTTAAGGGAAGCATGAATATGGAAAAAAGGTGTACTTATGATGAGAAAATGGCTCCCTAATAAGGGCAAAAATATGGCCGTAAAGGTTTACTTAGGATGATAAAATGGTGCCCCAAGAAGGGCACAAATATGGCCAAAAAGGTGGACTTAGGATGAGAACGAGATGATAGATAGATTTGCTAGCTAAGATGAGATAATAAAATGGATGAGATCAGATGAGATGGGTTTGATAAGATTGGATGAGGTAAATAAGACAATGTCAAGAATGAAGAGGAATTAACCTGATGGTACACCGATCCTAAAGTGAAGTCCCCCAACATCAAGGGAGTTTTTGGATGGATAGGGGGATGAATTTATGTGGATAATATGTGTGGATGAGGAAAAAGATGTGAGAGGATCAATAATGAGGAGAAGATGCTCCCCAATGAAAGAGATTATATTACATTAAGCAACTTGAAAGATGTAGATGAGCTACTCTGGATGTCAAATGAGATTGCATGATATCATTAGAAGGAATGTTGATGACCACTTTAGATTTGATATGGATAGATGGTTGGGGATCATTGGGGTGTTTGGAAAACAAACAATATTGATGAACAAGGGAGGACCCTCTTTAGGAGGAATGATATGTGGAGGAGAGATGATAAGGGATGATGTGGATGAAGGAGGAGACTTAGAAAATTCAATGGATGGGGATGTAGAAATAGGAATTGGATTGGTTATGGTGGATAAAAAAGGAAGATCCCTTTGGATGGTAGATTCATTTTCCTTTATAATATCATAGATGATGGTTTGGAGGGTCTTACAATGCTCAGTTTCATGACTCGGGGTATGATGATAGGCAAAAATGAGATTGGGATCAAACCATGATGGTTTCTTACTATGAGGATCAAAATATTTAATAGGAGGAAGCATGATGGAAGATATTCAAATTAAATTTCGAAGGGTATCTACATAGGATATGATTGAAGTGTTGGGAGGAAGATAGCTCTTTTTGGGTTTTGATAGGATATTATGACTTGGATTTATTGGATGTAGATTGGATGAGTAAATTATATGTCTTACAGGGATGAATTAAATTTGGGAGGAGGATTAGATTTTTTGGATTTGGATTGATCCTTGGGAGATGTATTAGATGAAGTACCTATCCCTAAAATAGATGAGATTTCTCCTAGGATGGATTTTGTGACATTGTATTGCTAAGTAAAGGTAAGATATAATTTCTTATTAGGATGCAAAAGAGTCCTTTGGGGATGCTTACCAGGAGTTCTATATTTTGATCGAGAAGGTTTTCCTTGGCATGGATGACAATAAGATAAAATGAAGGATCTAAATATTATGGTGTAGGGGTGGATATTGATGGAGAAAGAGGTGTTTGCATGATGTGATTAATGAGGTCTATGTGAGATATGTATTTTTAGGTTTTTGGTTGGTTAATGTGGGAACAATTGATGTTGTAGATGGGGCACTATTGGGAAAAAAAAATTGGGGAAAAATTGGTGGATTTCTTATCAACGCTCTAGAATCTAAGTCCTTCTACTTAACAGTGTAGCTATCGTATATACATGTGCAAATAAAAAGGTGGATTTTCCTAGTGGCCTTGTGGTGTGGATCAAACAGTGGCACTCCACCGACCCTATGCAGAAAAGATAGAAATTTATTTAGAGAGACAAATTTATCAAGAGGATGGGAAAATGGAGTGAGAATATGAAGTATGGCGAAACTAATGCTATAAATGGGAAATTAGATGCTTATAAACACTAGTTATAAGTTTCATCACATGCATTAAAATGAAGAGGAAACAACTCTGCAAGTAACAACAATACTAAATAGAATTTATGATCAAAAAGTATCAAGAAATCCCTTAGTCAAAGAAAGCTATAAAATCCTTCTTCTTGTATTCCTTTCTCAAACAAAAGTCATACTTAGTGGAGAAATGAAGAAATTTGAAATAAAAAAGGAAAACTCTTATCACTCACAAGTAAGAAAAATATCTCTCATGAACTTAAAAGAATACAACTAGCTAGAAGAATTTAAGATTTAGAACCCCCCGTGAATGAGGATCTCATTCCAATTTATAGAATTTATAAGCCTCTTCGCTTATCCCCCATTAACCCTTTATATGCCTTGAAATTTTTCACATTCTTAGGAAAACTTTAAGTCCCCTTTTATAACTTAAGGGTGACTTATTAAATTGAAAATAAAGTCATTTTTATTACTTAAGGAATTATGAAAAAGCATAACCCCAACGAATAATTAGAACGTGGAGGAAATAAAAGTTGGGGAAAACGAAGAGAGAGAGAGAGAAAAGAAGAGGAGATGTTGTTCCGAGGAAGTCTATTGAACTGATCATTGGAAAACTCTAAGGAGATGAAAATCTAAATCTCTAAATCCTTTGCCTCCTATGAAACTCCTTAATACTTGCACTAGATATGAATTGTTCTTTTCCCGTGTTGATGAGAATATACCTCACTCCTTTAAATTCCTTGTTGTGAATGATTCACTCATGTTATAGACAAGTTGCTCTTGAAAATAAACTACCTTTTCACAACCTATGGACACCATAAAATGAGTTTTTAGAAACACTATTGAGTTATCTCAATGGTTACCATGGAATGTTACTCATGAAGGTCCACTTCAAAGAAGCTATGGATGAAACCCCCCTCCTGTGATGACCCCTCGCAACACCTGCCATATTCTTCCGACATATATCCTATGAAATGATACATTTGTTCATATAGTATTTTTAGCAAGTGTGAACATCTTCTTTGAGCTGGTGATACTATGAATGGTTACTCAACACTTGTTATTCTGACTTGAATGGAGAAACTTACTATTTTTAGTAAGTGTGAAAATTTGACTCTTTCGAACCTTGACTGGATATGGAAACTCAAATTATTTCTTCTCCCTTTGTTCCCCTCACCTTCTGGACCAGTTTGATATTTTTAGCAAGTGCTCATGAGACCACTTACTATTTTTAGTAAGTCAAAATATTTGACTAAGATAACATTTCGATGAATTTTCAAAAGCAATATCTCTTCGGTGTTCATGTCTCCTTTCAGTAGGTTCTTAGTTGATGAATTTCTCTTGAAATAATAAAGTCCCTATGATAAAAAACCACTATTTTTATAAAGTTATCTTTTAGTGGACATATTACTATGGAATGAAGTTTTCCAATATGTTTTTTGGCCCAATATCACCCTTATGAAATCTTGGGCATCCGATCAACGGTTTGGGAGATTTTAAAATTCAAATTTTTGACCTAGAGACAACTCTAAACATGGCAGCCATTAATAGAGCTTGAAATTTGCAGCTTTAGTTCTCTTCTCTATTGATGAAAAAATTCATATTTTTGTTGTGGGCTATTTCTTCTTGTTCATCTGGTGAAATTTCTCTTTGAACCGAATGCCATTTTGACAGGAAATCTAGTTTTTGTCTCCATTGAACCGAGAGAGAGATTTATTTATTTATCGTGAGTGATTTCTGCTATGAAGGAGGATTTTAAGGTGAGTTTTTAATAGGATTCAAGAGTGAAGAACATAGAAGAAAATTTTTCTTTGTTTCTTTCATCGATTAACAAGATATGTTCAAATCCTTATTTCATGACAATCGATTTTTTCGATGAATTTCTTTGTTTCTCTATTTTGTTCTTCAACTCTTTTGATAAATATTTCTAGTATTTAAATTTTTTTCATGATTTTGAGGATTTTTTTTTGTGGCAGATCTGATTTGGAGTAGAAATGGTGATGGTGCAAATATGAAAGCATGGGCAAGTTTAGAGAAATGAAAGGGTATGAAGAGTAAGAAGTAGGAAACTTAGCTTTAAAATAAAATTTAAAATGCTTTCAAAATACATGCCGTGGGTGGGGTGTAATTTCATGTCACTAACGTTATTTAATAATTATGGTATGAAAGTTACATCAATTTTCACAACGCACCTTTGATGACACTTGGAAAAAATCTAACGGTCGAGCACTTTGGCCAAAAAGCTTGCTGGAAGCACCTGGGGGTTAGAAAATGGTCGAATGAGGAACCAAGAGGATTTCATTGGGTAGGGAAAATTTTCATGTCCCTTATGTACCACAATAATTAAAGGACATGAGGGTCATCAAATTTCATGACACACCTCGTGACAACACTTGGCGGAGATCTGAAGGTTGTCCATTTGGCTCCACTAACACTAGGGAGATGGAAAATTACACTGGAGAGGGTCACATGGATGACCTAAGAGACTCAATGGGCTTGGAAAATTTTCATGTCCCTCAAAACAAAGGGACATGAGGGTAATAAATTTTCACAGTGCACCTTACAATGACACTTGTTACGATTTGAGCAAGTGAAGGGATGAGCTACAGTAAGCACCTGGGAATGAATTGGTGATCTAGAGGTTCCATGTGTGAATAGAGATATTATTTAGTTTGGGCACATTTTTATGTCCCTCAAATCCCTTATCTTTAGGGATGAAAGGAACATGAAATTATGTCAGGCTCCTGGAGTTGACACATGTCCTCATCCAATTTTAACTAATCATGAGAACTCACCTACAAGGTAACTTGAAACAGTGATATATTGAGCTCCCGATGGAATGTTTTGGTGAAATTTTATGTTAAATTGATTGAAAATGTCTTTCTAAATCCAATGGTGGGGTATTAGATCTTGATTCCTCCATTTAAGCCCCTAAAAAGTAGATTTTTATCTATTCCTTAGTTATGCATGAAGGAACCAATTATAAACCTATTGTGCCAAAGTGTTGTGAAAAATATGATTTTACCATCTTATAGGGATTGGAATTCCCTTTCCTAAGATGATATTTTTTTCTCCAAACTCCACCCAGAGCTCTTGGAATCACCTCCAAAAGTTTGGAAACTCTTTTTGGGCGTGTGTACTACCTATTCATGTGAACCCTAATTTTGGTGAAATTGTCCCAACTCCTCCAAATATTTTGAACCTTCCAATATCAATTACATGATGTTTCTAGACCTTCAATTCACCTCCATGTCATATTTATCTCCTCCATTCCACTCCAAGGGGTTGAATTAGTTCTAAAAAGGTTAGTGGTAGTCCTTCCCACAATAGCCCAAAATGTACATTTTCCAAAAATCCTAAAATCACCTAGAGGGATTATCTTGACTTTCCTAAATACCCTAGAGAACTGATTCAACATCAATGAAGAAGTCATTATATTAACTAGGTAGACCCATGGTGCCTGAAAGGGTAAAAATTGAAAGTATTGACACATAGGGGTATAATTTTCATGCTCAAAAATTATTAATTTTCTTGTTGCACATTTACATGACAATAGTTGGCTCTATCTTGAGGACATGGTATAGAATGAGAGTACTAAATACATGACATGAATAATCCCATAATATCAACTTTAGTATATACACCAAAAATGACGGAAAAAAAAAGTACCTTATCTAAAAAAGGAAAGACACACACACCAAAAAGGGAAACACATCTAAATCACCTATAGTACTAAGGTAGGGGATGACCCATTTTCACTGAATAACTTTTCATCTTCTTAGAGGTTACCCCTGAGTGGGAAACACTGAGTGATGTTGTTCCATAAATCCATTGACTGGTTTGAGAAAGTATCCTCCTCTCCTTAACTATTTATGAAATTTAGGTGCTTTCATGATTGTTTGTGTACTTGGTAGGAGTGATTCTACATGAGATTCTTGATGCTCAAACATTCACTTAGAAATTCCATTTCTTTCATTCCCTTTGAAATTAGTTTCATAGTGTCAGTTACATTCTATATTTATCCACATAGTTGATTCTTCATTAAGCATCCCATCACTACCCCAAGGCTGATTTTCATTCCAATTGCTTGAATATTCTGAGTTCTTTTCTTTCCCATATCTATGCTTATTGACCTATTTTTCATGAGAAACCTCACACTTATCTTTTATCTCTACTCCACTATGAGGTGCTTGAATATTGAATGGAGGATAAGAAGTAACCTCATACTTGTCCTATATAGCCATGGCATGAGCTAAGAGATCAATAATTAGCTCAGGGTCTTCCATAATTTCTACTACATCCAGGATTTCTTACATGAAGTTATACTTTGTTGCTTCATGTGGTTCATCTTTGTACGCCTTTGAAGAATCTTTATTTTAAAGCTCAAGGAAACTATCTGGAGGGTTTAATTCATCATCTTGGGAATCACTACATTCTATCACTACTTTGTGAAAGGGAACTTGAGATTTAAGGGCTTCAAAACTCCTCACTTCAATTTCTTCATCATGGAAAGAGTCTTCCTCTTCAAATGGGAAAGAAAATACCTCTATTTACTTGTTGTCCATCAACTATTTTCTCGGGAGGGACATAAAATTTCTCATCTCACTTTATTTCAACATGGATAATATTCACAATGTTTTAGGTTTCCAAATCAGATTCACACTTGTCTTGTAGATTCATGGCCTCTATCAGGAGTTCTCGACTGAGATCAAGGTCCTTTGTCTCTTCAGCATCGATTAGGATATCTTGCACAGATTGTTCTTTCAAACCTTTCGCAGTCTCATCACAAGTTGGTATTGTCCCTCCACGGGTTACACGATTTAGAGAATCTTCCTATCCAAATGGAAATGAGAAAATATCCTCTTCACATATGAGCCTACAACCTGGTTTCTCCATTTTTAAATCATCAAGAACCATTTCCTCTTCTTCTTGGCTCTCACAAATTAACAAATCAGCTATATCCTCGTGGAACTCAAAATTCCTCAACACTTCTTCAAGATCCATACTCCTTTGGGAAGGAATGTTTGTTCCTATCAAAATTGGAATATCCTCCTCTTCTTTAGTTGTTATGAAAAGATTCATCCTCATGCTATCTTGGTACAAAATTTTAGCTTTAGGATTTTATGTTTTTGCACTTTGTACCTCATTTCATTCTCTAAAAGTAATCTTTCCATGTGTCCCTTAACTAGAATGGTTACGAGAAGACCATTTCATATTTATTTTACCTCTCAAATGTTGGAAAACATTCTACTTAGCAACATTTCGAATGAGGCTCGAACAACTCGCTACCAAGATAATCGTTGAAACCCTCTTTTCTAGAAATCTGGCAAGAGCCACCTACACATCTTTCACCTTCCCTATAAGTGGGACCTCTTTTGACTCCAAGGAGTAATAAGAGCCACCAAGTGGAGTCATGGTGAGTTTGAGAGCCTTGGTGACCTTTACAAGCATTACATTATCGGAGGCACCATAATCTATTAAGCAATTTTTCAAGTACATATTCTCTAACGAGAAGGGAGACATAGAAATATTAAATCTTATCGGTCTTAGATGCACTCAAAGAAATCATGTTCTATGATAGAGGTGTAGACGGGTTTGGTAGTATTCCAATAGAACTAGGAGTTACAACATTGAGTGTTAAACTACCACTCTTGATATATTAAACAAATCTCTCAAATTGTTAGGTGAGTGCAAAAATATTTAGTTTAGTAATCTTCTCCTTAGCATTGTTTGCATATTCCATGAAGTTAAAGGGAGTAGATGTGGACAAGTGGGATGAAGGGACTACTTTTGGAGCTGGAATAAATTTGGAAATAGGGTGGATGTTTGGGAACAAAGGGATTTTGAAAGGTAAAATAGGAAATTTTGAAGCACCATATTTTATAGGAGTAGATTTAGATTTAGAACTGGAAGAAACATTGGAATACATACTTGGAATAAGAGGTGAACTCATGCTTATTACGGGATCAATCATAGAATATGGCAAAAAATTATAGAAATTAAACACTAATAATTTTCATTGATTAATTCATCCTATACAATGTACATACTTATAGGAAAATGGTTTTCCTATAATCTAGGAATATCACTAACTATCAAATCTCCTATAATATCTCATAGGTTATTGCTTGAGACCCTATACACGATAAATATTATCTAAGTTATTTGTAACAATATAAAAATTATGCTAAGAAACTATATTTCCATATTTACTCACCAAAATAGTAAATAATAATTTACCAAATGGTAAATCCCACAAACAACCAATAACTATGTAAATATTAAATTCCTAACATTCCCCCTTTATGTTTACATGGTAGTAACATAAATTTCACACTTATTCTACATCTTTCCGCTTATTCTTTCTCATGATCTTGGTACAACACTCAAAATAAAGGTAGAAGAAGGAACACATAAACTTATTATCAAACATGAAATTTCAGGAAAACATATGACCAACAAGGATGGGAACATGCTCAGGAATCATCTTCTTATCAACCAATCACTCTAGGGAACACATTGATCTATCATAGATTTTGGGAACTCGAGAAGGAACACATCCAATGAGCAACCTTTAATATTTTTAGAGGCTAACCAAAACCTAGGTTTGAAAAGGAACACATCCTGAAATGCTTCAACCTCATCAAGACTCATGATGTTGCATTTCACTATGCTATTTTCTCTTCACTATGTTTTTACATAGGGGAAATAGGAATAATCACATACCGGTGAATAGGAATAAACTTTTGGTCTTATTTTTCAATTTACACTTAAAAACACACCAAAATATTGAAAAGCAAACACGTTACACACTAAAATAAGGCACACCACTCCAAATAAAAAAACACACGTGCCACCAAATTAGTGAATTTTACCCATCATGGCTTCTTAAAACTAATGAGAGGTCATTATCTAATCTCCTTCATTTTTGCCTCCTTCCTCCATTAAAATTCTGCTAGCTCAACTAATTTTGACTTTGAGACTCAATAGTTTCCACATTGAATTTATTATTTTCTAGAAAGTCCCGTAATGTGAAAACATTTATTTTTCGGATGTCGTAACACAAAATGTGTCCGCAAGACAATTTTTTTACAATTATGACAACTTAGCTATTTAGAATATTTTATAACTAAAAATAATTGATGACTCAAAAAGGACTCAAATTGACACTATGTTATACCCCTTTTTGTTTAATGATTGTTTCCACTTTGACAATTAACACACTCCTCCTAGACAAACAAATAGTTTTTCTAAATCCTATACATTTAGCTTTTTGAAAAAGAATGACACAAGATATAATTTGGATAATATAAAAAACAAAACTTGAAACTATTATGTTTTGTTAACTGACCAAATAGATGAAAAAATGAGTGGACCATGGTAGACACTACACAATTTCAATGAGCACACCACAAGGAAATGATTTCCAAAGTTTTGTGACTGGTCAACTACCCACAAACATGCAAATAGTAAATGAGCATATGGTAACAAAAACCAGAGATCAATGTAGTCATCAATGTATGAACGATGTTGGAAGACTTTGTGGGAATAATCCCAAAATTGTGAGCTCTAGATTTTTTTATACAACCTTCTCTAAAAAAATTTCCTCCCTTTTGATTGAAAATGCTTTCTATAGAAACATTAAGATCTGATTGAGGGGTTAAAAAGAGCAAAGGGATCCAAGACATGGTCGTTGGTAGATATATCCACCGATGGCTATAGATTTGTAAATCCATTTCATGTCTACTTATAAATCTATATATCAAGCATGTGGACAGATTTGAGGTAATGGTAGAATTCTCATTTCACCATTTGAGTAGCCAATCAAATCAGTAAAGGATTAAATATAATTTCCAGAGATACCATAGAGATGGGAATATATCTTGTTGTGTGAAATCGAGGGAGGTGCTCCTTTCTCAGACTGAGAATGAGTGAATACCACACATGATAAATTGGGTGCATCTTCTTCATCATCTTCATCACCTCCAAAATACTCATAGAATCTAATTTGTGTATCATTCTCAAGTTCATCAACTTCTAGGAAATTACCACCTTCACTTTCTTGTTCAAGATCTTCTTCATTTTCTTGAATCCTACAACTTGCATTAACAAGTGGGGCCTCTAAGGAAATCCTTTGGGGTGCTCCTAAAATTTTATTTATGTTGTTTCTTTGAGAAGATACTTGTTCAAAAAATTCCCTCTTCAACGATGCCATTTCATTTGCTAATTTTTGTAGCAATAGATTTATTCTCTCATCTCTAGGACATTGAGCCTTACCCCTTGAGGGATTCTTGATATTTCTAGAGAGGATGAGATCATCATCAAGTTCAATGGCCATCCTTTTGTTTTTTCAATGTTCCTTGATTGAACTCTTTTGTATGAAAATCCTACCTCTGTTAATTGATTATTTATAAAAACCTCTTGACATTGTTTTCATATGGTGATTTTCTTCTTGTATCCTGTGGAGCAGCCGGTCGAAATGAGCCATGAAGTCTCTCATAGTTTCATTTTATTCCTTCTTCATTTGTACCAATTGAATAAGGAGATCTTGATAATCCTCAGTAGATTTGAATCTTCCCTCGAACTTGGTTTTAATATCATTCTAATGAGTTATTGATCTAGTGAGCAAGAGATAAAACCATTCTGCTACTTTATCTTGGAGAGATTCCATGAATAATCTTATGGAAATGTCTTCATGTGTGACTCCAAGAATCCCACATGATGTGGTGAAAGTGATGATGTGTTCTTTAGGATGTTGTGTGCCATTACCTTTGAAATTTTTAATGTTCTTGCAGGAAGTTGTAGGTAGATCATGAAGAGGTGGTTCAAGAGCAAGAAGGCATGTGTTTCTTCCCATGGAGAAATGGGTTGAGGTCTTCTGCTTTGTTTGCCATTGTTTTTTCTATTTCTACTTCAGATATTGGTTCTATAAGTTCTTCCTCAAATTCTTCTTCCTCAAGAACTCAATGCTCAATGACATTTGAAAAATGGGAGAATTTTAATGGGGAGTATCAACAAGAGTTTGGATGGGAATTCTAGGTGAACTTCTTGAATAATGCGGATGTGGACAAGGATTGAGAAAAATAGTAGGGGTTATCTCTTATTTTATTTTTGGTTTTAGAAATATTTGAAAACAGGAATGAACAACATCTCTTAATTGGCTCAACCTAGTATATAATATTTCATCCAATTTTGAGAAAATTTTATTATGGGAATATGAAAGGGCACTACAAAATGTGAAAAGTCACATGTAGAAATCAGCAGTGTGTCTTTTAACAATGGAATTTCATCAACTCCATTTTTTTTTGTTTTTTAGATAGTTAATTTGTTTTGTATTTTTGGACCTTGCGGTCATATTTTGGGTGAGATGCTGCAAGTCTTCCCCACAGTGGGCGCTAAAAACTATTGGTGAGAAATTATTTTAGGGATGAATTGGTGGATTTCTTGCAAATGCTCTAGGAATCTAAGTCCCTCTACTTAACGATGCATCTTGTATATGCATGCACAAGTAAAAGGTGGATTTTCTGGTGGCCTTACACCTAGGAATCAACAGAGCACTCTACTAACCCTACGAAAAGGTTAGCAATTTCTTGCTAGAGATAACTTATTCAAGTAGAGAAGGAAAGAGAGTGAGAATATAAAGTAGGTGGAAACTAATGTTACAAGTAGGAAATTAGATGCTTACAAACACTAGTTAGAAGTTTCATCACATGCATTTAAATTAAGAGGAAATAACTCTGCACGTAACAACAAGACCTAATAGAATGTATGATCACAAAGTATCAAGATATCCCTTAGTCAAAGAAAGCTAGAAACTCCTTGTATTGCTTTCTCAAACAAAAGTTGTACATAGTGGATAAATGAAGAAATTTTAAAGGAAAAAAAAAGGAAAACTCTTTTCACTCACAAGTAAGAAAAATATCTCTCATGAACGTACAAGAAAACAACTAGCTAGAAGAATTTCAGAATTAGAACCCCTTTGAATGAGGATCTCATTACAATTTATATAATTTATGAAGCCTCTTCTCCTATCCCCCATTGACCCTGCATATGCCTTGAAAATCTTCACATTATTAGGAAAATTTTTAATCCCCTTTTATAAATTAAGGGTGACTTATTACATTGAAAATAAAGTCATTATTAATTACTTAAGGCTTTATGAAAAAGTGTAACCCCAACGAATGATTAGAACATGGAGGAGAGAAAATGTTGGGGAAAGAAGGAAGAGAGAGAAAAATAAGAGGAGATGTCATTCCTAAGGAAGTTTGTTGACCCGATCATTAGAAAGCTCCAAAGAGATGAAACTATGAATCTCTAAATATTTTTCCTCCCTGTAAAACTCCTTAATACTTGCACTCGATGTTGAATTTTTATGTCTTGTGTTGATGAGAAGATACATCACTCCATTGAATTCCTTGTTGCGAATGATTCACTCATGCTACACACAAGTTTTTGTTGAAGAGAAATTACCTTTTAATGACATACGAACACCATGAACTAAGTGTTTAGAAACATTGTTGAGTTATCCCAATGGTGACCATGGACATTGCTCATGATGGTCCACATCAAATAATCCAAGGATGGAAATCATCTCCCGCTACAACCCTTGCAACATTGTCATATTCTACCAACATATGTCCTACAAAATGATACATTTATTCGTACATGTGCTAGTTTCTTGGTGAACATACTAGTGATAATATTAATGTTTCTTCAACATTTTTATTCTTGAATGGATAAAATTACTATTTTTAGTGAGCATGAAAATTTGACTCTTTCAAACCTTGACTAGATGTGGCAAATCAAATTCTTTCTTCTCCCTATGTTCCCCTTGCCTTCTAGATCAGTTTTACTATTTTTAATAGGTGCTCATGAGACCACTTACTATTTTTAGTAAGTGTCAATTTTTAACTAAGATGAAATTTTGATGAATTTTCAACTGCAATACCTCTTCTATGTTCACCATCTCCTTTGCAAGTTCTTGAGTTAATGAATGTCCTAAAATAGCAGTCCCCTATGTAGAAGACTTGTTATTTTTGGAAAGTTAGCTTCTATTGGTTGGAATTATGTAGAACTAATTTTTTCGATATGGGTTTTTTCCCAATATCACCCCTCTAAAATCTTGGACTTACTTGATCAATGGTTTAGGAGATTTTAAAAATTCAAATTTTCGGACTGGTTGGAGCTCGAACATGGCATCCATTAACGGATCTTGAAATTTGGAGGTTTAGTTTTCTTCTCCATTCATGTAAAAATCACATTTTTTTGTGGGTTTTTGGTTCTTGTTCATCTGGTGAAATTTATCTTCAAACCGATTGCTAATGGTTTGACTAGAAATCTAACTTTTGTCTTCGTTGAGCCGAGAGGAGATTTATGCATTGTGACTGATTTGTGCTTCAAAAGGAGGATTTGAAGGTGTGTATTTAATGGCCTTTGATATTTAATAACACAACAAAAAATGGTTCTTCGTTTCATGCATCGATTAGCCGAGATATGTTCAAATGTTCGTTTCACGGTAATGGGTTTTTTTATGAATTCTCTCTGTTTCTCTCTTATGTTCTTCGATCCTTGATTTTTTTATCAATATTTCTTTTAAAACCTATGTGATTTCATGATTTTGAATATTTTAAAACTGTTTTAGATCTTTTTTGAGTAGCAATGGTGTGATTTGTGCAAGCATGGGTAAAGCATAGAGAAATGGCAAGCTATCGAGGGTAAGAAGTGAGAAAGTTAGCTTTAAAACAAAATTTGAAATGCTTCAAAACTACATGCCGGGGTGGGGAAAAATTTTATTCCCTTAAGAATTAATGGATGAAAGGGACATCAATTTTCATGAAACACCTTGCGATGACACTTGGCAAAGATTTGACAATGAGCACTTTGGCCAAAAAAGCTTATTAGAAGTACTTAGGGGCTGGAAAATGGTCGCATGAGGAACAGGAGGCATTCCTTGGGATGGGTACATTTTCAAGTCCCTTATGTCCCTTAATCATTAACGGATATGAGGGTTATCAATTTACATCACAATCCTCATGACCACGCAGAGATCCAACGGTTGTCACTTAGCTCCACTAGCTCGTGGGAGTTGGAAAATTACACTGCAGAGGGTCACATATGACCTAAGGACCTCAATGTTATGGGAAAATTTTCATTTCCCTCATGTCCCTCAGCACAAAGTTACATGAGGGTCATCAATTTTCATGGCACGCTTCGTAATGACACTTGTCACGATCTGAGTGAGTGAAGGGAAGAGCTCCGACAAGCACCTAGGGGTGAATCGAGCGATCTAGGAAGTTCCATGTATGACCAGAGGGCTTATTAGGGCTGGAAATTTTTTTATGTCCATCATGTATGTCATCTTGAGGGATGAAAGGGACATGAAATTGTGCCAAGCTCTTGGAGTTGACACGTGTCCTCATCCAATTTTGACTAACTGCGAGAATTCACCTAGAGGGAAACTTGAAATAGTGATATCTTGAGCTTTTGATAGATTTTTTGGTTAAAAAATATATTAAATTTATTTAAAATGGATTTTGAATCCAATAATGGGGGTTACATATTTTTATTCCTCCATTTAAGCCCAAAAAAGTGGATTTTTGATATAGTCCCTTAGTTATGCATAGAAATAACTAGTTATAAACCTATTTTTAAAAATCTTGGTAAAAATTATGATTTCACAATCTTGTAGGTATTGTAATTACCTTTCTAATTATTTATTTTTAGCTCATAACTCCACCTAGAACTCCCATAATCACCTCCCGAAGTTCGACAACGCTTTTAGCCTGTGAACCCAGCTTTTGATGAAACTGTCCCAACTCCTCCAAATATTTCCTGAACATTACAAAATCAATTCCATGATGTTTCTAGACATTTAATTCACCTCCATGTCATATTTTCTCCTCTTTTTGCTCAAGTCCTGAGAAGGCTAGTGGTATCCCTTCCCACAACTACCTAAAATTTACATTTTCCAAGAACTCATAAAATCACCTAGGGGTTTGACTTGACTTTCCTAAATCACCTAGGGTCTGAGCCAATATCAACTAGGAAGTCACTATACTAACTGGGTAGACTGTGGTACTTTAGAAGGGTAAATTTTGAAATTTTCAACACAGGGGTATAGTTATCATGCTCAAAAATTATCAATTTTCCTATTACACATTTTCACGAGAACAAACACAAATACCCTTTGTATTTTTATTAGGTGGGGGTGCTTGTTTCATATATATTTCAAGGGAATCATTGGTATGTTTGCAAATTGATAATATGGTATTGTTGTGATAGCAGGTGTAGATGTTGAAATGGTAGATGCTTTGAAGGATTAAGCGTAGAAGATTTGGATAAAATATGTGATGTGGCCATGGGAAAAGATGTAGGTATATGTGATGAATATTTCAAGGTAGATATAAGTGAATTTTTGATGTGGTAGATATAGAGGTAGTTTTGATCGATGTGGATATGGGTATAATTGGACGTTAATTTATGTAGTGATAAGCATGCTTGATGTAGATGTGGATAAGGGGCTATAAACGATAGGTTGGGGCATGGTAGATGTGAATGAAGTGGTAGCTATAGTCAAGGTCGATGTGGATGTGACAACTGTAGGAATAGATGTAGATGTAGAACAAGTGGTAGAAGTTAATGTGATAGGTGTGGTAGTCATGGATATGGTTGATGTAGATGTGGGGGTAGATATTGAAGAAGTAATAGGACAATGTCTAAGGTAGGGGTAGATGATGAGGTAGATGAGATAGGTAAGGATGGAGGTATTTGATGTATAGTATTGAATGCATAAGCATTAAATTTTTAAGATTTGGAAGGTAGAAATTTATTTGTTGATGGTGGATTAGGAAAGGGGTGTTTGAAGATGTCAAGGGGTTTGCTAAGAGATGAGACAAAATTATCTATTTAGGGATTCCCCTGATTTATAAGTTGTTGAATGAAATCTATAAAAGAACGATACTTTCCGATGTCATGACCCATGACTTGATGATATTTACAATAGTGACCCTCATGATACCAAGTGGGTTTGGGGTGTGAGTTGTTAATAGGTCGGATGGGAGGAAGTGTGATAAGGTGAACCACCATCAACTTATCAAAGATAAAACTGTAAGATTCTCCTAAGGGGGTATAATTAGAAGATGGTCTAAAAGTTTCATGTGAAGGCATCGTGTAAGAGGTAGATGGTTTTGGTTTTACAATAAGAGAATTAGATGGATAAGGATGTAAATAATATTGGGGATATGTTAAAGTTGAAGGGAATGTTTAATAATTGGGAATATAATTAAGGTGTAGAGATTGAGTTGGTTGGAAGAGGTCTTGATTCTAGAAAATAGGAATGTGACGGGATGGGATATTTTGTGATAATGATTATTGTTGAGAGATAGGAATGTGATGTGATTGTTGAGGTTGAATATAATTTTGTGAGATAGGGATATTCAATTTTTGAGGGATATGATGAGTGAGAAAGTGATTGTTAGGAGATTGAGATGGTTGGATAGGCATACTAGTGGCAGTAACATATGAATAGGGGATAATTTTGATATGGGGTGATGTGGGTGGAATGGGTTACACTAATTGAGTGGATTGATAGGATTGAGATATCATGGTAAATATATAAAATAAGAGGTCATAAATTGGGATAGAAGGATTCCCTAGATTTTCTAAAGGAGTAGGAGATGGTGGTGTGAATAGTCGAGGGAAACAAAGCTAATGAGAGATAGGATAATTGGTTTGAAAAGGAAATGATTTAGATGACATGGTTTTCACAAGGTTGGGAGTCACAAGGAAAGGTCTCAAATTAAAAACCTTTTTGGAAAATATAGTTGGAGGAAGGAATATCATTAGATGGCTGGATTTTTATACTATTTCATCTTGAGAAGGAGTATTAATAGGCATGAAATGGGAAAAGATCGGTTTACAAAAATTTGTAACAAACAAATCAAACAACAAAGTTTTTATTAACATGATTAATTAGGAAATGTGAGAAAAGGTGGATAACGAGGGTACCTAAGAGATTTTCATCTAAGGCTAGTTTTGGGTAGTTATGGTTGTGGAGTCCTCAATATACCTAAAGGTATGTGAGTCCTAAGTCTCAGTATAGGATTTATAACGCAGCTAGAACACTGCAAAGTGGCTTCCTATTGGGTGATCAAATCCCTATTAGGTCTACTTAGTATGGGATAATTTTGTTGTTTGAATTTGATTAGTGTGTTTGGATGTGTTTGAAGAAATGTGGAATGTAACCAATTTGACCCCTACTAAAACTAGATTTGCAAGAAAGAATGCAAGATGTTTGTTTTAATCCTAAAACCAAATGTAGAGGGTTGATGAGAACAAACACAAAAGGAAGGGAAAATATGATGCAAGAAGGAGAAACTATGAAAAAAGAGGAATATTTGGTCTTGGATTTTTCTTTTTATCGATCTTTAAAGTGGGTGAAGAGAAAAATCCAAGTAATCAACATGAAAAATAAAAATCAAAGCTTCTACCTGCAATATTAGTGGAAAATAGAAGAAATATGGAAAGCTAAATGAAGAAAAATGCAAGAGACTCACCAAAAAGGGTGGTCCCACAGGGCATGCTAGAATGTTCACAATTTTTTTCTCTCTCCTATCTAGATTAGTGGACTAAATACTAAAGAATATAAAATAACTTCAAATATGCAAGGGTTTAAGGTACCTTAGAAATGAATGATGACAAATGAACATGCACAAAGTAGGTGACTCTTGCTGCCAATACAATGAACCTACACAACAAAGGAAGCTGATAGTAAAATAGATTAGAAGGTAAATGAGGGGGTTTTTGAAAAATTTAGTTCCAAGAAGCATTAAATTCCTTGGTGGATGTCAACCCCATATAGAAAGGATTCAATAAAAGAAATGATAATGGACTAGATAATATGCAAAGTCTGAGGCACATACAAATATGATCTAGATTGATATAAAATAAAGTATACCTAGCTGGGTTGATGGAAACCCAGGCTGGAGAGGGAAGGTCAATGGTGACCTGAAAATATGGGTAACAAAAGGAGATAAAATTCAGATGCGAGATCTTTTTACACAGATCCAAAAGGATGGAAATCTATGATGTTTGATATCCACTAGTAAAATATACTTAAAACTAGAGAAATAAAAAAAGTGCAAGGAAATGGATTTCTAAGGTGATAGGTTAGAAATAGGAGTCAGTCAACGAGGAATGTTGATTAACAAAGTGGACCTAGATTGACAGAATGGAAGAATAATAGATCTAGAATAAGATAACATCATAAATAGATAGACATAATGGTAGTGGATATGAATGGTAGAATGGGCAATATAGTAGGGTCTTGGTCAACGGTGACCTAATAGGGTCAATGATGACCGGGCCGAACAAGGTAGGGTTGAGAATGGATGAATTAGATGAACAACCTTCACATATAATATATAGGAGGAAGGGTTGGATATGGGTTTCGATGACAACTAGACTTGTAAAATGTTAACAAAAACAACAATAATAATAATGATACAATCAGATAATAAATCAACATGAAGTACATATGATCTTGCTAAAGTCTCCACATATGATGCAAGAAAGCTCAAATAAATCTCTAGAAGACTGAAGGAGATGGAAAGGTGGTCAAGATCAAAGATAGGATAAAAAAAATGCAAGAAAACTCTTATTATATCTCAATTTTTGAGGAGAGGTAAATTTTTCCTTATAAGGTTGATGGTGACCCAAGTGGGTTGCTACCAACTACGGGAACCATCTATTTAGGCAAAGTGAAAAGTTAATTTATTCAAGAGATGGGACTTTTATGGATTGGGATAAGTGCTTGAAAGCATTTAGGTGGGTTAGGGTTTCCAAGGTAAGTGATATGGGTAAGCGGGGGATAAAATGGATTAAATAAAATCTATAAAAAGCATAGGGATTAGGGACTAGGGGCTTTAGGGGTGGTAAACAACGTAGGAGGGGAAATAAATGCTAATTGGAGGTAATTAGCTAATGAGATGAATATTAATGATGAATTAAAATAGATAGGATAATGAATGGGAATGATGGGAATATTAATGAAAATATGGAACTAAAGAATAAAATAGGTTAGATAAGTGACCATGATGAAAATAAGTGAGAATGGGGTGGCCAACGTAATGATACCAAATTATGGTGTCTACACAGAGCTTGTTTTATGTCACATGAAGAACCAATAACCAGGACAAGCATGTGTGAATTTTCTTATCCTCTCTATCCCCAAGGGACAAGGATAGGAGGGACATAAAAATTTTCCCTCATTCTGGGTTGACAAGTGGAAAACATTCATTACACAATGGGGGATAAAAACTAGGTCAAAGTGCTTGTGGAGATTTTTCAAGGTCATATGAAGGTCCAGGGGGGAATAAATAGGGTTGGGTGGATTTTATTCTCCCCAATGTCCCCAAGGGATAGGAATAGGAGGGATAGTAAATGTACCTCAACCTTGTGTTGACATGTGCGCTCTTCAAAATTGGCTAAGAACCTGAAGCTTACCTTGAGAGAGACCTTGAAGACAAAGTTTCTAAAGCTCCATGAGCACCTTTTCAATGATTACTTATATGAAATTAACTCCATTAAAAATTCCAAGATAAATGGGATGGGTGTCAAGATCCAATTATAATATCATGTAGAGGATTGAATTATCTTTTCAATGACTAATTTTCCCCTAACTTCTTATAGATCTCTCAAAATCACCATTTTAATATCGAGGCACTATTTTAGACTTTAAGCTCCTTGACTCTCAAAACCTACTTTCATATTTTTTGTTCCTAAACCTTTGAAAACTTCATAAATCTTCCTAAACCTATTCCATTTTATTATTAACTCCTTGAAACCACTCTCGAGATGATTTTGAGCTTTCACATTTTCCCGCAGGTACACATCTGTCCTAGAAAGGCCTAGAATATCCTCTTTAGGTATGCTAAAGAATCCAACTTTAGAAGCACTGTACTGAAATGGCATGAGTCATCTTGTATCAACATTTTAATGAATTGGTTAGGTAGGTACAACACACATGAAGGCTTATAAGGATAAAATATGTTGGTGCCCATTTTGAGCCCCTAAACTGAGTTAGTCTTTTTCATAGAATTTCAGTTAAATCTAACTATTTTGTGTGCTCTAATTTTCTCCCCATGCTTCAAAGTTCAGTCTAAACAAAAGAGAAATATCAATTTGTGATAAATCTTGTGCATTATTGCAACATAAATATTGGTGGACTGGTCTAATGGATTGGTTAATCAAGGAATAAAATCTTCATGCTTGCAGATGATCAAGATATGGCTACATATTTCACAAAGAACCTGAAATCAACATTAAAATGATCCAAATTGATCCAAAATATGAAGCTAAGAATGCCCTAAAGCATGGAATCTGAAATTTTTTATAAAAGCTTCAAACTTAATGTATTATGGGTTACTACATAGCAGTAGAAGGCCATAACACACTAGTTTAGTGTTTTGCACGGTTTTACAAAAGGACTAGCACCTTGTGGATTCCAAGAAAAGCGTGAGATGCTTAGAAATCCAATAAAAGTCACAAAACACTTAAATGAACTTATACATTTTAAGAAATCTTGGGATGTTCAATAGACCATCAAAATATAACTTCTAAAATCATTGGTTTTTGGCATTTGAAAAATATGTAGGAGGCTAAGTTTAAAAGCATAGGTAGATTCTATTTGAAAATCTTGATAGACGTTCATTAGGCTGTCAAATTCAACATCCGAAAGACATTGGCTACATGGAAATAGATAAACATTCCAAGTAGAGGACATGTGGAAGCATTCCAACACTTTCCATAGCCTAATCATTCTATGGACCTCAAGTCCAGAATAAATTGAGTTTCATAAAGACATCAAAGTTAAGTTGAAATTTTAAATATACACATGGTAAAAGGCTAGATGGGACAAGCAACATAGATCAAAATCTTAGAGGTGTATACATGTCAACATTCCAGCAATATTCTAGTCATTTGGGTTTTGTGGACTCCAAGTATGTGGAAATAGATTATATTTCATAAATCTTGAAGTCTATACCACACCGTGAAATCCAAAGGGTACATGGATATTTTTCATTGGTTCGAGTTTCTCACTTTGAAAAAGTCCTTGTTCATAAAAAAATTGCTAAATATTATGGAACCATTTCATTGGTTTCTGCTTCGCATTCTAACAAGGCCAAAATTGCTAAGCATTGTGGATCTTTCTAATTGGTTTATGCTTTGTATTCTGACCAATCTAACAATAAAATGGAATGTGGAGATTTATAAGGCTCACATTTTAGTGGTTTCAATCAATATTATCAAATAATATGAATTGCAAAAGCGTGGAGCTTTCCCATTGGTTCAAGCCTCGCAGGGGTCAATTGAGGTTGTCAAGAAGAGTGACAATGTGAAATATGAGGAGATTTCTCATTTTCTCATATATTTTAGTAACCAAGATACAAATAAAAGATAAGTTTAACATTGAGAAGAAAATAAGAAGTTTTTTTAATTGGATTGAATATTTTAATAGCTAGTACAAGTAAAAGAAAAGTTTAAAGAAGGAAAAGGAACGTGGCCTTTTCTTATTGGCTCAAATTTTAAAGGAACTAACCTACACCCAATGCCACATAATACACATGGTAAAGGAAAGATAATGTACACATGAGAAAAGGTAGTTCTCAAGTCAATCAAATGACACAGTGTGTCACTCTCTGGTTCATCTTGATACACATAACTTAAAATTTCCATAAATCTCTATCCGAGCTCCAAATCAAGTAAATTTGGTCTCGTTGGAAAATTATTTTAAATTTCTTCAAATTAGCATCATCGTATTTTATAATGGATGGCATTTAGAAGGATAAAATGAAAATATAAAGAGACATATATGCACGTAGAAATATCAGCTAACTATTTTTCCATATGTGGCAGTAAAGGCATGGAATCAAGAATCAATCCTAAAATGCTAATATAAAATCAGATATTTTTAGTTAGACAAGTTGCATTCCCACTCTAATCAAAATATATTTCTTCATGAACAAGGAGAATATTTACTTGCTATTTTGGGGGAAAATCAGGTTGTAAGAAGACATCAAATTGTATAAATATGGGGCTTGTCCTCATAATTAAGGGAGTTAGTTTTTGTATTCTGATCAAAAGGGGCTTAATCTTTCAATTTCTGAAGAGGTCTTGAGATATAATTGTGAATATTGCATGTTTCCTTTATGAAATGCATATAGAGTTTAGTTTCCCAAACTTTTGTGTCAAGGTGGTTACAAGTGTACAACCATTGATAAGCTTTGAGAGCATTCATTTGATGTTCCCTTGTTAATAAATTCAAGAACTGAATAAAGTATGTTCTCTTTTGAGTTTAAATTTTTTCTTATCAGTTTTGTATGTCAAATTGTTGATTAATGAGTGATATTTTCTATTGCATTCTTGTGTTTACTATTTCTCTTTGTCATACACTATATTTTTCCTTGGTGTTTGTGCTTTGTTCATTAAGTTTAATATTATGTTGTGGGATTTCCTCCGTAATAGTGGACTAGATTATAAAAACCTTGTCATAAACATTTTGTATTGATATATTTTTGTAAGCCTTTGAGTGTATCTTGGGTGTATGAGAGATGAAGTAGTAAACACTTTATTATAATGCTTGCACAAGATCTTGTTTTAAGTATTTTAGAGATTGTACTAAATATTTTCACATCCATCGAGCTTCAATTATTGAAAATAGTTATTAGTAGAGATTTTCACTACTTGATCTAGTTTTATGCACTTTCCATGATTGCAAGATACTCTAAGTGTTAAATGTTATTTCATAATGAACTTATTTGCCTATAATTCCCAATTCTAAAGTTACAATTACAATAATTGACCCATCCCCCATTCTTAGATGCCCATTTGTTCTAATTTTACTAACTTATTGCTCGAACATCTCTGAAGTTGTCTTTTATTCTTAATTTCATTACTAAGAGAATGCAAGAACAATTGAACTTAATTATCTTTAGTTGCATGTGTCTTTTATGATAATCATATGTAATAATTTGTGTGAAAAATTATGAGAGTGAGTGTTGTTTCCTTTGGAAATGTTTATCCTAGATGTATCAACCATTTTCATAAAGAAATTGAGGGAAACAATATCCCATGTCCCTCTCTCCCATTCAGTTACAACTCAGTTCCTCTCACCCTTGTTCAACACAAGACCAAAAGTAGCAAGAAAAGGCCATGTCCTTTGTACGTGCCCCTCAATCATCCTAAGGCTTGATCCCAAGGAAGTGTTAGACCCATCCCAAGAAAAAAAAATAATGACATACTAACCTAGTCTATCATCATTCCAAGCCCTTTCCCCCTCCCTTTGATGAGAAATTTTTGTTAATCCAATAAGGGGTGCAAATTTCCGAACCAACACCGTCTAGTGTTTTTGCCATGGAATAAGTAAAATATATAATATTCTTACAACATTACTAGGTGTTAAGTCCAAATTGAGGTTTAGAATACTTCCCTTTATAAATTTTTGCCAAAATATAGTCCATTCTGAAAATATTATCTCAAATGTTTCTCAGTATAAGGAGGCTTTCCATTAAATCTAACTCCACTGGGAAAAGTATGGTATAACTCATAAATATCTACAAATATTTATCTGTTATTTTGTAAATCTATAATTTCAAGATCTATTTGAGTTGATCTACATGTCTAAGGTGTAATACCTTAGTGGTAGCTCTGTATTTTAAAAGAAAATCTGGCATATGCCGATGATAATTATCTGCTCATAATTGATTAACTCTTTAATTTTTCAAAGATGGAATGAAGGAGATCCTTCTTCAAGTCTAATCCTTCTAGAAATTTACTTCCACAACTAGAAAATACAAATCCAAGAAGGAAGTAGATCTGGAAACTTGTGGGTGATCTAAAATTAGAAGAAACTTTTGTTCTAAGTGTTGAATTTGATCATCCTTTAGTGTAAGACTATTCTAGCACATTTGACATCTCTTAATCATATAGACCTCAATCTTATTTGTATACTTTATTTCATGAAGGTCTAACATCTACAAGTAACAAAGGTATTCTTCACCTTCTTCCTTTGTTGACTCTTGAGAATAGGGTATTTTGTGAAATTGATTACTTGAAGAATCAATATTTTTGGATCATACTCCTTTGCCTCATAAAGCACCAGTTCCCCACCATTTAAATCCTAAAACTCCTCCACCAAGGCCTCCTTTTATTTGTTAATACCTACAAACCAAAAATATTCCATGGGATGGTGGGTTACCCAAATGAAGTACTGTTATAATTTGAGGATTCTAATAAAATACAGATTCAATCAACTTACATATTATATAAAATTACAATAAATATTTAAATAAACTTTACATCATAACATAAGTAAATAAAGAAATACTTACAGGAAATAAATAACACATGTGACACAATATTTATAGTGGAAAACCCCAATAGGGTAAAAACCACTTTGAAAATAACCTTTTACTTTAGAGAACTTATTTTACATCTAGTAAGATCACCTCCTCCTTTAAAACCCTATTTACTAAGGGTAAAACAAAATCATGTGATTTGTACACCTTTGATTTCCCCAATATATCAAATGAGGACCTAAAGTCCTTTTTATATAAGGTGATCGGGTATGTCTCCCAACCCACCTTTTCAACCTAAATGGTTGACACATACACCTAGGTTTATAATATTTAATATTAGAAATATAATCATTTCATGATATTAAATATTTAACCTAAAGTATATACCTAGGTAAACATATTTAATAATATAAATATTATTAAATATTAACTTATATATTAGTGATGGACCCATATACATTAAGGGTTGGCCAAACCACTTAATCATTATGTTCCAATAAGATTCCATGGGATGGTGGGTTACCCAAATGAAGTACCCCATGAAATCAGAAATAGATTATCTATATTTCAAGGGAATAATGCCATAAGTGGAGATCAACATCTTATATTTTTCAGAATGTTATAGATGACTTTGCAGTAGAACATGAGGATGTGTACCTCAATTTATTCATACATAATTTAGAGGAAGATGCTAGGGAATGATATAATTTGTTTCCTAAAAATTTAATTAATTCCTAGACAGAAATGAAAATGCTTTCAAGTTACAATATGGTGATAAAATTGATCCTAGGTTTCTCTTGATTGAGTTTGAGAATATAAAGAAAATCCAAATGAATGTGTGCAAGACTTTAACACTAGGTTTAATAAAACCTTAACTAGATTTCCTATTAATCTAAGGCCTAGTGATGATTCTTTCTTGATAAAGTACTCAGATACCTTTGACAAAAATCAACTTATTATCTAAGGGATAAGAATCCTATAACCTTGAGGTAGGATTTCTCTATGGCTGTCCAAATTGATAACAATATCAAAGAAATAGGAAAACCTCCAAAGAAGGAAGGTGTTAAGCTAATTAATCCATAAAATACATAGGATAGTAAGGAATTGGACTTAGAACAAGTTGTTCAGACTCCAACCAGAGTAGTCAAAGATATTTCATACAAGTTGGGTTGAGAAAAGAAAGGATTGACTTCATATTCTCAAGTTCATCATTAGGACCAAGGAAAAAATAGATTTAGGAATCATCCAAAAGGATAACATCAGTGATGACATAGGAAAAAACCCATTCCTATAGGAAATAAGAATAAGGCTTTTAAATAAAGTAAAATAGTCCCTAATCCATTAACAACGATAATTGCATTGGTTGAAGAAGATCACATCATTGAATGATATGATAAATGTTTATTGCCACATTTCCCTTATGAGTCATTGATTGGAGATGATGATGTTATTGATGAATTTGGATTTTAGGAAATATGCATGATGTAATTTTCAAAAGACTCAATGACAGGAGGTACTTCAATTAATATCTTATATGTTATAACTATGGAGGAATTTTGGGATTACATAAATAAGGTATTTTCAATCCCTTCTATTGTTAACAGCTGGTATAGATATGAATCAGTCATTTGAGATTCCAAATCATGACTTTGAGTACTTCAGAGATTTAATGATTAAAAAATGTGATGGTGGAATCCATTCTAATGAAAATAGGAAGTTATTAATGAATTTCATAGTTACTCAAGAAAAGGAGTATAACCTTCAAAATAGATAGGTCAAAGAGTATGTCCCTCCTAAACCAAAAGTTCTTATCTTAACCAACATCCCCAAAGATGCTCCTGAGAAGACCATTCCTAAGATAATTCATGTCAATACTTCAAATCCAAGTACCGCTATTGCTTCCCAAATAATAAAATATAAAATCCCATTAGAAAAAAATAGTTACTCTTACCTCTAATATAACCCTACCAAAGTATATTATATGTGATATGGCTCAAATTCTAAGTCAAATAAAAATTGTAGTCCCTATTGTAGAACTACTTAGAATTCAAGAACACAAAAAGGAGCATTTGAATACTTAGGGTTGAAGGATGATATGGATGTCAAGGAAAGGGATGAAAATAATGTGGTGACTCCACATTCCATAGCTGAAGTTGAGATAAAGGAAGAACCAGAGAACATGAAGGAACCTCTAGAAGTATATTTAGGCACATCCTTGGTTAAATCCTAATCATATGTAGATCCTTTCTTCACTACTTTGATTGTCAATGGGCAGATTCTTCACAATTGTATGTTTGATTTAGGAGCTTCATGTAATGTCATGCCTTTAGAGGTCATGAATGAATTAGACATCAAGATAATAAGCAACCTTTGGGACTTGTTATGCCATGGATTCTAGAGTGGTACCTATTTTTGGGTATGTCAAAGGTTTAATAATAAAACTTGCTACCTACCCTAGAAAATATTTTACCATGAACACTGTTATAGTTGATTTCCTATTAAATGGGGCATGTTGTTATTAAGAAAGCGGGTTGTCAGTATAGGAGGAAATGTTGAGATGGATATGTCTTATGCCTTTATACCATTAGAGGGGAAGCTAGTCAAATATCACAAAGAAGAGAAGATCCTACATATTATTAAGGATCCCATGAATGCCTCTTATGAGGTATTGTTCATTGATACATATTTGGGTAACCGTATAGGTTGTGAATATTTTGAAGATCATCAGAGTATAGCTGTTAATACACATCTTAAGGATACAAAAATTCCTTAGACCATGTTTTTTGATGGAGCATGTTTTAAATTTGGAAATGGATCTGGAGTGGTTCTGACTTCTTAAAATGGTGATTCATTTAGCTTTTCATTTAAGTTAAATTTTAACTGTACCAATAATGTAGAAGAATATGAAGAAATCTTGCTAGGAATAAACATTTCTTGGAAGCATGGGATAAAAGATCACCTTGTAAAGGGATATTTTGAACTGATAATCAAGTAGGTGTGTAAGAAATATATAGCAAAAAATAAAAGATTAAAGAAATATAGAAATGCATTATGGGATATCCTTGAGTGTTTTGATTAATTTAGTATTGATTATCATAGGAGGAGAGAAAACATGGTAGCTGATAGGTAGGAAATTTTGGCTTCACAATATGACAAAGAGAATTCATCTCTATATTGTAAAATTGAACCTGGAAGTACTAGATCGACCTTCTGTACCTGATAATATTAAACACCGGAAAGTATTTGAGGATGATTCACACATTAAAATATTTCTCAATTTCCAAGGTGATTTCACTAACCAAATTATTGATTTAGAACCTATGATAGAGGTATGTGAAGAGAAGAAAGTTATATTTAGAAAGGAAGTAATTCAACTGTAGACTAATGTAATCCCAAGGTGATTATTCAGTTTGGAATCTAGTTTTGAGTCAAAGGCTGTAGATAAGTTTGTAAATCTTCTACTTTAATAAGAGATTTTCTAGAGTACAATTTGGGATCCAACCAAGATCTTATAAATGTATGGTTAGGAAGTAATCTAAGTAAAAGGAAAGAGATGCTTATGGCTAGTTATTAAAAAAATATAAGGATTTCCTTGCTTGGTCTTACTCTGAATTAAAATCCTATAGAGAGGATTTATTTCAACATGAGATACCATTAACACCTAACTCAAGACCTTGAGACAGTAAGAGAATACCAATCAATCCCTCTTTTAACCCAAATACAAGAGGAATTGACCAAACTAAGAGATGGTGGGATAATACAACCCACTAGGTATTCTTCATGGGTAGCTAACTTAGTGCCAATTGGAAAAAGAATGGTGATATAAGAATTTGTGTCGATTTTAGAAATAAAAAAGATTCAATTAAATATAATTATACCCTACATAATATGGATAATTTTCTACATAATTTGTTTGGTTTATGTTGGCGAGAAAAATTTTCGAGTGGAAAAACTTGTGGATTTCTTACCAACACTCTGGGAATCTAAGTCCCTCTACTTAACCCATGTAGTCTGTCCTATATGCATGTGTGAGAAAAGGTGTAGTTTTGTGGTTCCCTTTCGATCGAGGATCTAACAAGGGCACTCCACTAACCCTACGGAAAATCTTACAGATACCTACAAGAGAGAACTTTTTCTAAAGAGTGGGAAAGGGGAGTGAGAAATTAGATAGGAGAACTAATGTTGCAGGTAGAAAATCATATTCCTGCATACATCAATTAGAATTTTTATCATATGCATCAAAATTAGGAGGAAAAAATCTATGCATAACAACAAGACCAAATGGAATTTATGATCACAAAGTCTCAATAAACCCCTTAGTCAAAAAAGGCTTGAAACTCCTTCTTCTTGTATTGATTGCTTAAACCAAGTTGTACATAGTATGAGAATGGAGGAAAAGAGAGTGGAGGAAAGTAGAAGAAAAATTTCTATCTCCTTTGCTTTCTCTAGGTATAATGCACTCTTGAGTTTACAAGATCAATCGCTAACCCTTTAAAATGGGAATGACGTTACAATTTATAGAACGAGAGGTGACTTATCATCTACCCCCAATGGATTTTCATATGTCCTTGTGCAACTTAAAATATTTCAACTTCCTAGGAGAATATTAAGTCCCTTTTTATAGCATAAAGGTGACTTATTACATTAGGAACATTAGGACATGAAAAAGTGCAACCCCAACATGAAATTAGAATATTGGAAAGTAAGAGAAAGTTGGGGGGAAGAGGAGAGAGAAAGAGATATAGAGAGAAGAAGAAGAGGATATGTCATTCCCGATGAATTTTGTTGATCCTCATTGATGGAAAGCTCCAAATGTAGTGAAAATATGAATCTTCGAATTCCTTGCACACTATGAAACTCCTTCAAATCAGCTCGTGAATGCTTTCCAAGTTGAGTGAACTGTTTCACTGATGACCACAACTCCCAGCCTATGTATGATATACTATTTTTAGTGAGAGATGATTTTTTCCTCTTCTCGACCATCGTAATGTGATTAACTCCCTTATTCGATCCTGCGCACACTACCCTTACCTCAGCCGCTTCTTTCGGGTGACTTAATTTTTTTAGGAAGCACCCATATAAGGGACTTACTATTTTTAGTAAGTGGTCATTTTCACTTTTTTGCTCTAAACACTCATTCTGGCTTCCTCGTGATCTTTAATGCCTATTGCCTTTGTCTCAACTGATTTTGATGATGACTTTCCAAACATAGCAAGTCTATATAGGAAAACTTACTATTTTTAGAAAGTGTGTTTCAGTTCTCAATTTGCAATGGAACATAATTTTTGGACTCATCTTGTTGTTATGATCACACCCTTCAAATTTCACATAGTTTTTCCCACTAGAATGATTGGAAATAAATTTTGAAATTTTGACCTAGTAGTGGCTTTGGGCACGGAGCTACCATGGCAGCCATTAATGGAGCTTGAAATTTGCAGGTCTAGTTTTTGTCTCCATTTGTGATGAAAAAAACTCCATTGTGATAGGTTTTTTATTTGGATCCCATGTGTAAGTTTTTAGTTCATTTCCATTTCTGAGTGATGTGAAATCCGACAAATGTGAGCCGGTGCACAAAGTGAGGATTTTATTAGAGAAAATGATTTTGGGCACCATTTGACCTCTTGTTTGTTACATCTTGATCATATTGCAAAATGTGAAATTATGAAAAGATCAAATCTCAATCCAACTTGTACTTTGCAAGATATGAGGATTTTTCGATTAGGTGGCTTCGTAGTTATCTAGTGAAAAATCTCCATTTTCTCTTCATTCTTTGTCATTTCACTCCATTTTTCTCTAAGGCCTGCATATTTTTGTGCATTCATGGTGTGGATATTTTTTTATCATGATGGAGCTAGTTCGGATCAACAATGGTAGACCGGGTGTCTGAACAAGCTTGAGCAAAGCCATGGCATGGTGAGGAGTCTGTGGAGGAGAAATGAGAGGAAGAAAATGGCTAAGTGCTAGATTTAAATTTTCAAAAAATGAACTTGAGGGTCTGGGTGCATTTTTGTGTCCCTAACATCCTCGTAGTGCCGAAAATAATTAGCAAACGCATATTAAAAAAAACAACATTTTTTAAAAAGAAAATGGAAATAAATTGGAATGTGTGTGGTAGGGGAGTTAGTGGGTTAGATGGGATTGGAGACAAGATAGAGTAGCTAAACCCCCCCCCCCGCCCCACGTGAAGGCACATGGGCCTCAACAATGCCAATCGTCAGACATGTCTTTTTTTCTTGGAAAACAATATGAAATGAACTTTATTTGATATCTAGATGCTTAAACCATGTAGAAACCCAAGTTCGAGTTATAAATTTAGTAGTGTTTGGTTAGTTGCAGCCAGGAAGGAAAGTCAAAATTTATTCATGAATGAAGTATTTGCCTTAGGAAGGATCCATGACTTGCAGCTGGTGTGGATGTGCATGGAAGACATGGGTTTTCCTCATAAGACAGCCACAGTCTTACATATGCAGCATACAGAGCCCCAACTGATCAGTTACTTTTTCCCGCTTATTCCCACTGTGTGCGCCAAGGTTAAGAGTTTTTCAGATGCTACAGCTTTGAAATGGTTTGAAATACATGCATGCAAAATGTGAAAGAATATGCTCAACACGTGAACCTGTTTGATTGAATACCTGAAAACAATGTGGCCTTTGGGTCTGTAACGAGTTGCAGGATACACAAAATGGGTTTGTTAAACAAGCTCAAAAACCTTCAAGCAATGATTTCGCAAGTGTAGAGCCTCCTTCCCTTTGCCAACTTCCTTCTATCCTGTGCCAAAATGGGGGTTTTGTTAGTTTTGTAGTTACATTGCTCTGGTAGAGATGGATGCAAAACTTGGGAGCATACACATGACACATGAACTGTTTGACAAATTCCTGAAGAAATTCTCGGCCAAGTTCTTGTTTCCACGTTAGTAGTCTATGCATAAATTCATAGAAGCTCTTCTTGTGTGTGAGATGAAAGGTGAACATTTACAAGCTGCTGCAAATAATCAAGTGCTTATGGTTTCAGGAAAGACTTTGGACGCATCCTCTCAGCCACTATTAAAGGAAGCTATTGTTGATTTCTCTTCATGCTTCTATCTTTGGTTGTTTCCTCCTTTGTAGCTCACGTTTCACCCCTGTTTATGCTCTAAGCTGGTATGTTGGTTCGAATAAATTACATATTTGTGCCTCACTTCCTTTTGACACAAGACACGACCTCCATTGATAGAAAGGAAAATACCACTTTGGCTTCAAGGGGATGTGTAATTTATTTCTAGGTCAAAATATATGAATTAGCTAAGCACTTGAGTCACCATTTTACTTTGTACTGAAACTTACATTAGTTCTTAGCTTGGACCAGTCATGGTCACCATTGAAGAGTGCTATGGAGAGATGTGGGGTATTTTTCTCAAGGGTGCAACTAATTTTTGACAAGCTATGTCAAATCTACGTTTCATTTTGCTATACGAGCTAGCTAGGTTGAGTAATGAGATCGAGGCTCAACACAAGCAGAATATCACAATTGCATTACATGTCAAGGGGAGAACAGAGGAAACAAATAGATGTGTGCGATTCAAGAAATTTACTTTGCGTAAATTCATAAAAGAGGACGAAAGTTCATTAGCAAGTTAACTGAAATTGGTAAGGGATTTGAAATGAAGATCCCGAGTATGGTAAACTTCTGAGCACTTGGTAGTACACTAATTTCCAGACCCTAGTAGTTACTGTGCGCATCATGCTTGTTCAGAACCTCTTTAGTTGATTCGTTGTCCCTCAGGCATGGTTCATCTATCCTTATCTTTTATAATTCTTGTACTTTAGTTTTTCTTTTGCAACGAAATATAATTTTAAAATCTTGGGATTATAATAGATTTAATTATTTTACATTAACTTGTTGCAAAGCAATAAAGTGTCGTATCGTAACTCACGTAATCAAATAACCATTTATAGTAAACCATGATCTTCAACCCTCATTTTGAGGTGATTTAGAAAACATCATGACCAAAAAAACTAGATCACTACAGCATTGTTTTATCGACAAGTTGAAGTTGAATTCCCGGCAAATATGTTGACCATCTCCTGGTTTAATTAGATAAATTACAATTTCTTGGGGACTCGCAAAGTAACCTTCGTAACTCTGGAAAAGGGAGGTTAAGATTCTTTTGCATTCCTTGTTATATGAAGGGTCATTTCAATCCTTGGATTGACCCGAATGAAAATTTTTGATCCTTTTGATGGACTTATAGGAGCCATGTTACACTTTGTTTTGCAGTGGTAGGAAGTTGTTAAATCTAGAAAGTTGGCTTTCATTTTGAACCGCCATTTGAAACCTGGATAGAGAAATTATTATCCATCTTTGCAAACCTCTAGTGTTTTTACTAGAAAATTACACAGGACTTTCAGTTTAGGGAAAACACTTTTCTGGATAGTTTGGCAATGGCATTTTGTAGGCCTCTGGTCACAGTTTGACTAGGTCAAACTAGACCAATTATGACCGGTGGCTCTAGAAAACATGTTGCCGTTTGATAACCATTTGCTAATTCTCAGTCCTGTTGACTTTGGTGAATTCTCCATATATAGAGGAACTTGTAGGATGTTTCTCGTTTCACGTTCATCTAGTGGACATCAGTTTTGGACATGGTTTTCTGAGCCCTCGAGCTAACTTTTATTCAATTACAACTAGGTCAATTACGACCGATGGCCCTGGAAAACTAGCCGCCAAATGTAAATTGTTCGCCAGTTCCAAATTCCATTAGTTGCTATGAACTCTTGGTATATAAGTGGACACGTAGAAATTTAACCGTGGTGTGTTTTCTCATTGGAAGACAATGTTTGGAAGTGGTTTCTTAGCCTCTAAGCCTGATTTGAATGTTTTTAGCTAGCAAAAAAATGTAAAAAGAGAAATTTGTGGGACCCTCGTTGGGTTTCCAAACCACTTTGGAAAATTTTGACACATGTAATAAGCTGTTTGAAAACCCTAGAGTGTAACTTGTTGTGTGAAATAGAAATTTTGACAAAATGGTGTTTCTCTCTCTTCCTTTCTCTTTCTCTCTCCTTGGTTATGAAATGAACTGAAATGAAAATAAATGAATACATGTCTCGAACCCTTTGATTTCAGATGAAAATTGTAATTATTATTATGTGTAAATGGGAAACTAAGCAATGTTAATTATGTTATATTAGGGTGGATTCCATTCCAACAATTTATCACTAATTTCATCCTCACATGGTTTTGCAGGATGCAAGAATGATGGCGAAAAGGCGGTGTGCAATTCATTATTTATCATTGCAATTTATATAGTTCATTTTAAAATGAATACATGTATAATGTAGTCTCATGTTACAAAAAAATTATATTTGAAATTTTCTAGTGTGTATGAGATGCTAGTTTTTAGGGACATCTAGGAAATGTATATTTAACCATAGGTTCAATTTTATTCATAGTACGTATGGTAAAATAAAGGGGAGGAGGTTTGATATATATATGGAAAATTAATTTGAAGTTAATATCTTGTAGTGCATATTCCGTGTTCAATAAATGATTAATTAATCGATTGTTGTATTCTTGCCTTGAAAACATAATAAAGAAATTTAATTGAAACACTCAACCCTAGTATATTCATGCATAACATGTATTCATGTGTGATCATTCTTACCATAGAGGAGATTGACAATCGTAGAATGAACCTTAACTCTACACTCAATTGAACCTCCTAGGTTGGGTAAATAAGAGCCCAAGAATGGGTTTATCATCTTAGTTGGTATGTTTAGTGACATCGTCATAAACTTGACATATAGGAGCAACACTGATCAAACTATATCTGGAGTAAGTAGAGATAACTCTTCCTTTCAGATCGTAGTGGAATACCTTTTCTTCCGAAGATGGATTTGGAATTAACTTTTATCATCGAATGAAATCCCTATTGGATTCAGACGACCTAATTGGAGATCGTGATATAGTTGTTCTATGACTTGAACCCTTGTTAGTGAACTCTTTAGCCCCTCTCAGCTAAATGTCTTATCTTTGGCTAGTGACAATATAGTGCCTTGATCTTTTATGGAGAGTGTATAGGATAAATATGTTTTTGAACCTTAATCTAATCTATAATTGGGCATAAGGTCTGAGTGAAAATTGGAATTACACTAAACCATAGTTGATCAGGAGGTTAACTTGTGGGTAGAAAATTATAAGTAACTCTTTGCAAACAAAATTGATTTGTAATATGTTGACTTTAGAGAACCCAGGAAACTGAAATATTGTCTCGTAATCCCTTGTTATGTCATGTTATGAACTTTAAGAATAAAATAAATTTCACATGCAGAATCATGAAATGCAGGAACATGGGATCTTACCTTGAACACAAATTACTTGTGGTTCATGTGTAGTTCATAATGCTTCCAACCATGTACTTCTTCAAGATGTCAAGCAAGTACTTTTGTAACTCTTTTGTTTTAAAGTGAGGGTAATAATGAGACCATAGTGCGATGTAAGAGTAAATCATATAAGAGTAAAACAAGATTTGAGGTTAGGAATAATGTCACTCTTGGTGTCCTTATAAATTAATTAAACATTTTCATGTGTTACAAAGAATATGAATTTCCTTGGTGTGATCAAACTTCGAGAAAACAATATATATATATATATATAAATGGAATTCAACAAGTTATTGAACTATAATAACTATGGTGGGGAAATAACTACCGTGATCGAAGAATGTTTTTGGGAAAAATCTATCTTGAATCTAAGTCTCCCTTAATCCTAAGATTTCATCTTGACATCATGTTATATTTACTTGTGTAGAAAGGGTAAATTTTTAAACATTGAATAAGTTTTGGGAAGCATAATATTAACATAAGAATGAGAGAATTAGGATCTTTGTATGCAATTTGAAATATGGAAAATACTTATGTAAGTTATGGAGATTGTCATAAGGGATAAAGAGAAAAATTAGGTGGTCAAAAATAAGTGGAATGTGAAACAAATTTAAGAATCTGTAGGTGGAAAAAGGAGAAAATTATACTTAATAATTTTATTGGAATTTTAATCATAACCTAGATGTAACCATGGTAATGATGTGTTGTGGGTTTGTCAATCCTTAAGTCCCTTTTCTTGTGGCTGAGTTATTTCTAGCATTTGATTCATTGGAGAAAGTGTGTCATCGACATGTATATGACGTTGTCATGTGTCTATGTGAGTCAATGAATTATGTAAGTGTCTTGTGCTTTGTTGATTTTTCTTTACTTGGAGCCCTTGTGGCATTGTGTAGTGAGCAATGTAAGTAAAAAAACATTATCCTGGTATTTTTACTGTTGTTTCTGTGTGTGAAAAATGTGGGCGTTACACATCCCTCACCTCAGGGATGTTAGGGACATCAATTTCCATGATGATCCTGGAGGCGACACGTGGCACTTAATTGACGGTAGGGGATTTGAGCAAAAGGACTTGACAAGCACTTGGGGTGGAAATCGGTCATATGGGTGACCAAAAACTTTCCTAGAGGGCTAGGCACATTTTTTCATGTTTGGTGTCCCTCACCTCAAAGGGAGATGAGGGACATCAAATTCCACAGTGGTCCTAGAGCTGACATGTGTCCTCGATCCGACGACAAGTATTTGAGCTCCAAAAATGCAATTAGGGGCTGAAAGTCGGTCACATGGGTGATCAAAAGACTCTCCAAAGGGGCTGGAAAGATTTTTCAAGGGCACATGTACCTAATTTTAGGGGCTTTGGGGACATAAAATCCCTCCAGGCTCCTGGTGTTGACACGTGTCCTCCCAAAATTGACTAACTCCTAGACTATCTCTAAGAGGGTGACTTGGAACGATGATAACTTGAGTTCTCGGTGCAATTTATTGGTGAAATTGTATATGATATTAACTGGAAATGAAATTTTTAATCCAATTGTGGGGGTATCATGTATTTTTTCATCCATTTGATCCCTGAAAAAGTGGAATTTTGATTTGAGACTCTACTTATACTTGAGAAAAACTACCTACAAATCCTATGCACCGAGTGTTGTGAAAATTATGATTTCACCATCATGTAAATCTTGGAATCCTATTTATTCCGATGTTTTTTTTTACTTCTAACTCTATATAGATATCCCGAAATCACCTTCTCAAGCGTGAAGCAAACTGTTTTGGCCCATGTACGGACTATGCTTGTGAACCATGTTTTACCTAGACTACTCCAAGTCTTTCAAAACTTCTCCAAACCTTCAAAAATCATTTCCATGATGTTATAAGGTCTTCAATTCAACTCCATGTTGAATTAGGCCCTTTTTCCACTCTAGAAGGGTTGATCCAGTCCTGGGAAGGCAGTGATAGCCCTTCCCAATACTGCCAGAAGATAACATCTTTTGATGGACTCCTAAAATCACCTAGGGGGGTTGATTTGACTTTCCTAAATCACCTAGGGGAATGAATTAACACTGATCAAGAGGTTATTAGACTAACTAGAGAGACTTAGGGTTCTGAGAATGATAAGACATGAAAATTTTGACACATGGGTATAGTTGTCATGCTCGAAATTGTCAATTTCCTTGTTGCACATTTGCACAACAAGAGTTCAAAAATTTTATCTACCTTTGATGGCTTCTCCGGTTACAATTAGGTGTTGGTAAGATAATCACAATAATACAAGACTTCATTCACCACTCCTTCGGGTACTTATGTTTACATCAAGATGTCATTTAGGTTGATGAATGACAGGATACTTTTAAAGAGAAATGGATGCTTCTTTTACTGGTATTATAAACAAGTTCATTTATTTATATTAGGATGAAAACACAAGTGCTTTCAAAAATGTTGTCATACAAATGTGTAACAGGGAAATTGACAATTTTGTAGCATGACAACGATACCCATGTGCCAAAATTTTCAAGTCCTATCATTCCAAGGAACCTCGGGTCTACTCGGTCATTCCAAATATCTCCTAGATGATGTTAAATCAGTCCCATAGGTGATTTAGGAAATTCAAGTCAACCACCTTAGGTGATTTTAGGAGTTTTTAGAAAAGGTTATCTCGGCAAAGATTGGGAAGGGTTACCATTGGCCCTCCCAAGACCAATGCACGCCCATGGAGCAGTAAACAGAGGAGCATAATATGGCATGGAGGTGAATTAATAATCTAGAAACATCATGGAAGTCATTTCATAAGATTCAAGAAGGTTTTGGAATATTTGGGGTAGTTTCTCCGTAAACAGGTTCGAGGCCTAAGTAATGCATATGGTCAAAGGAGCTACTAAGCTTCAAAAGGTGATTCTACGAGCTCTAGATGGAGTTAAGAGCCAAAAAATACATCATCGAAAAGGAAATTTTAAGCCCTACAAGGTGGTAAAATTATATTTTTCACAACATTTTGGCGTAATAGGTTTATAACTGGGCTTTTCTAGAACAGGTGAAGGAGTAGAACAAAAATCCAATTTTGTAGGGCTCAAATGGAGGAATCAAGACCTGAGACTCCCACCATTGGATTCAAAAAGAAATTTTCTATAAATATCATATAAAGTTTTTATAAAAAATTCCATCGGCAACTCAAGATATTGCCATATGATGTTTCCCTCTAAGAGCGAGTTCAGGAGTTAGTCAAAATTTGATGAGGACACATGTCAGCTCCAGGATCCTAGCACAATTCCATGTCCCTTTCATCCATAAAGAAAAGTAACATGAGTTATATAAAAAATGTGCCCACCCCTATAAGTCACAGATCCCAAAGGAATGGATCCTGGTCCCTCATGTGACCATCTTCCGGCCCTCAGTGTTTCCAAAGATGCTTTTGGGTGAAACCTCCCACCATCAAATCTTTGCAAAGTGTCATCATGTGGAAACACGTGTAAATTGATTTCCATCACGTCCAGTTATTCTTGATCAAAATGAGGTACATACAATTACACCTCATCCCATGGCATGCAATTTTTAAAGCATATTTTAAATTTACATCAACTAACCTTCCCACTTCTAACTTCTTACTATCTATACTCCGCCATTACTCGCAACTTGTCCGTAAGCTCCATACAGCTTTGTTGTACCTAAAAAAAGTTCAAATAAAAAAACACCATCAATTCCATGAGAGTGAAAATATTTCGAAGGATATATTAACCGAAAGAGCCAGAAGAATGAAGAATGAAGGAGAAAAGTGAAAAAATTATTCAAAAGACTCCATTTCTATGAGACGAAGATATGAACGTATCTTGCTAACTGGTGCATGAAATGAAGAAAAGTTTAATGATATGCTCTTAGATCTGAAAGGAAATCAAAAATCATCTTTAAATATAATTTTCACTGCATAAATTTCTCATAGAAAAAAAAGCTTCCCCATGGCTCAACGAAGACAAAATTCAAATTTCCCGTCAAAATGACAATCGGTTTTAAGAGAAACTTCACCAGTGAAATAAGAAACAAAAACCCACAATGAAAATTTAATTTTTGTCACAAATGGAGAAGAAAAGAAGACCTATAATTTTCAAGTTCCATTAATGGTTTTCATGTTCGAAGTGCCGCTAGGTCAAAAAAATTAGAGAGGCAACATTTGGAAAAACCCCCTATCATAAAAATTCATTCCAAAGAGATCCAACCACTAAAATCTCACTTTCTAAATATAAAATTTCTTCTCGCATAGGGGGATGTTATTTTGGGAAAGTCATCAATTGAAGAACCCGTGAAGGATACTATGAACACGAAGAGGTATTGCAGTTGAAATTTCATCGAAATGGTCATCTTGGCCCATAATTAACACTTACTATAAATAGTAAGCATCAAATGAGCACCTACTAAAAATAGTAAATTGGTCCACAAGGTGAGGGAAACATAAGGAGAAGGAGGAATTTGAGTTGCAACATCCCATTGAGGATCAAAGGAGCTGATTTTTCATACTTACTAAAAATAGTAAGTTATTTTTTCTAGAAATAGTAAGCTTCAAGAGATGGCGGGACTCAAGTTTATAGAATGGGAATTGTCATTGAATATTTCCTTCACTGAGATTCAATTCCCATCTCAACAATATGTCATCTTCATCCAGTGGGTCACAAAATTTTTACAAGAAGCATCTTTGGTGTCTCTCATGGATCTTTTAGAACTCATCTCGGGAGACCTTTATAATGTCCTTCAATGCTCACCACATGGTTGGTCAAAATTTGGAAGTGCATAATCATCGGCAGAAATGGTTCATTCAACTTGGCATCGCCAATTTGGAGATGCTTTCTCTTGAGGGAATCCTCATGAGTCATGTTCATGGTCATTGACATAACCATTCAGTAGTGTTTTTAAAAAATTGTTCCAAAGTATCCATGAGCCATTTTGAAGGAGTTTCGCAAAGTGCAAAGATTGCAAAGATTCAGAATTTCATCACATTGGAGCTTTCCATCAACAAGGATCATCTGACTTCATCAAGAGTGACATCCTCTCTCTCTCTCTCTATCTCTCTCTCTTCTCTTTCTTCCCCCCAAATTTCTCTCTCCTCAAGTGTTCTAATTCTTTGTTGGGGTTTGCAATTTTTGATAGGCCTTTAAGTTATTCAAAAAGTGACTTTAGAAACATGATGTAATTAAGTCACCTTGTTTTTATAAAAGGGACTTAATATTTTGTAGGAATATGAATATTCTAAAGTCAGAGATAAGGCATATAATTGTAAGATGAAGATTCATTCCTCTGCTATAAATTGTAATGAGCTCCTTATTCAAAGGGGTTCTAATTCTGAAATTCTTCTAGCTGGTTGTATTCTTGTAAGTTCATGAGAGATATTTTGCTTACTTGTGAGTGAAAAGAGTTATCCATTTTCCCCTTATTCTCAATGTCTTCCATTCTCATACTATGTACAATTTCTTCTTGAGCATCAATACAAGAAGGATTTTCTATCCTTTTTTGACTAAGGGGTTTACTGATACTTTGTGTTCATTAAATTCTAATTGGTTTTGTTGTTGTTTGTAGTATTGTTTCTTCCTAATTTTAGTGCATGTGTTGAAATTTTTACTAGTGTATGGAGAAATATGATTTTTACCTACAACATTAGTTCTCCTAACTCATTTCTCAATCCCCTTTCCCACTTTACAAATAAAGTTTTCTTTAGAAAGAAATTTTTAGCTTGGTCGCAAAGTCATTGTAGTGCTCTTATTGGATACCGGTCAAAAGGCCACCACAAAAATCCACATTTTAACATGCATGAAAACACAAAAGTTGTACCATTTAATTAAAGGGAATTAGATTCCCAGAGTGTTGGAAAGAAACCCCAAAAATTTTCCCCCAACAATTTTTCTCGCCAAAAACTTTTGGCACCCACCATGGGGCAGACTTGGCAGGATCTTGTTATCTCGTTTTAGTGATTCCAGCTCAAAATGAGATAACCATAGGAAAATTTTGGACAAATATCTTAAAAATTCCCCTTGAAAAATATTTTTAGGTTTTCAGATTTTCATTACATGAAAACATGTTTCTTGCATGTCATATGTCTCATGTTCCCCAAAACCCAAAACCTGATTATCTAAGTCCTTTATGTCATGTTTTCAAAACTTTTAAGCATCGGAACATGCTTTTACCAAAACATGTTTTATGCCTCATGTTCCCTGAAACCAAAAACCCAATTGCCTTAGCAGTGTGTCAAGTTTTTGGGACTTTTAAGCATCGGAACATGCTTTATCCAATGAATGTTTTATGTCACTTGTTTTCCAAAACCCGAAAACCGAATTAAATCAAAACCTTTCAGATCGGGTTTTAGCCACTCCAATCATGATGACATGTCATTAATGTCCAGTTGTCTGGTAGTTGGTACACGTGTCAAATGAGGTATAATTAATGCTAGATTATTATAAATAGTCGACTTTCCCACTTCATTTGTTACCATTCATTTTTGCTACGTTGGATTTTTGTTGATGCTTCCTCTACCTCCAAACCCGATCGAGCTTCCCGATTGATTTTGCCAGCCATTTTTTATCATTTTTCAATCTAGTTGAAGGTATTCTTCTCTTCTTTCTTTTTAGAATCTTTTTGGGTTATTTGTGAAGTGTTTTCTTGGGGTTTTCATTTCTTTTCCTTCTTCTTTACTATTTTAGGTTTTGGGGTTGTTTTCCTTGTTTCTTATCTTTTCCATGAAGGCTCTTGTTTGAAATTTACCCCTAAGTTATTTACTTATTTTCCATAAGTTGTAACTTTTAGATTTCATAATGATTCTAAAAATTCCTAAGTGATCATGAGGTGGGAATTTTTCATGTTTTGACATGTCAAAAACCTAATATACTTGTTTTAGGTTTTATAGGGTGTTTAACATCTCACCCTTTCCGCCTTGTTTTAGGTTTTTATAGGTGCTCGAATTCCATTGAGATCTCGCATTCTCGCCAGGTATTTCTACCTAATTGACATCCTCTAGTTTCCTCCATTGTTTTGGGGTTTCATACTTGTTTGACACTTCCTCACTTTCACAGTGTGTTGGGTTTTCATTGATGCTCAACATGTCCTGACTTCTAAATACACTCCTTTGTGTCAAGTTTTGAAGGTGGTTTGCAAGTTTCAAAATCTGAACAGTGTGGTTGGTTTGTGCACTTGTCCAACAAACTTTCAAGCCCGATTGTTCTTCCAGAAATCATCAAGGAATTTCTTCTTCAAGACTCCTCATGTCGACCCCCAGTTAGTCTAAGGATAAGTTAGGAAAGATGAAGTATAAATATCAGAAGATGGAGTCTTCTTCTTACATAAGCTACAATTATGATATTTGGGACACATAGCTTGGTAATATAGATATGGAGGACTTCTGGAAGAGAATTGAGGATTCTTCTTAGAATTCTTGGATGAAGTCAATAGCTGGCAGCGGTCTCCCTCTTGCAGTAGGATTTCCAATATTAGCTCAATGCCCTGAATTCATCCTGGCTTGTGCTTCCCACTATGACTTAGCCTCCCGCTTAGTGAGAAATCAAGCAAGAGAGTCTATAGTGAAATTGGATGGAGGTTATTTCAATCAACTCCTAAGGTTGCCCGAATTTGTGGAGTATGTTGATTTAGACCTTAAATCAGCACAAAAGGCTTAGGAAAAATATCAAGAAGACTGCATCAAGCACGTAAACAAGAAGTTCTTGATCAAGGCTAAGCCAATTATTTCTAGGTTTCCTAAGTCGGTCCCTAGAAGTTATTTTATTCTTGAAGTCAGTGATATCATCACCCCGGTGATCCAGGTTATTTGGGCTCATAGAGTCAAAGTAATTCCAAGGGAGGATGTACTAGTTCATGGTCATCATAAAGAAGAATGACCAAGGGATTGATGTGGGTATCCTAATAAGTGATGAGATAGAATCCCAAATGAAAACAATCTTGTCTATTGGCAAGTTTTATATGATGTCATACGTCACCTATGTAACAGTAGGCATGAGGAACTACCCATGGCTAGATGCAAAGGGAAACCAAGAAATGGAACACATATATCGGTACTTCCCTCAGTTAAAAATGAAAGGTCTGAAGACCAATATAAAAGAGTGAACGAAGCATTCTTCTATGTAAACATTTACAGGTTGGATCCCGATCTGAGGAAGAGAAGGGTTTTTGATGAAGCATGGGCTAAAGTGTCAAAATGGGGTTACATTTTCATGAAACTCAAGAAGTTTACTTATCTTCAGTGGTGAGGTTCTAGGGTAACCCTTTCCATTTTCCCCAGCTCCCAGTGACAAATTGATCCTCATGGAGTTAGCCAGACAATTATTGGATTTTCACAAATTCCAACAAAGCAAGCACAAAGCCATCGTCTCCTTCCCTATTTCCATTGGAAGGTATACATGCTCTACCGTGGTTAAGGCCAAGAATGTGGTGCATGAGATTTAGGAAAAATTGAAGAAACATATGAAGCTCAGGGAGGGATTTGACATTAGAGGAGTCCTCAAGTCATATGGAACCTTGTACCTACATGTGCCCAATGTGGAAGATATCTGGGTTGATCTTTGGGATGAAGTTTCCATCCGAAGAAAAGACAATAGTAGACGAAACTTGAATAAATTCAGATGTTAGATCTGGCTGATATCCTGAAGGCACCATGGAAAATGAAAGTGTTCTGGACACTAGGTATGAATAGTCGATGGAGACCAACTCGGATTCCCAACCATTGATTGGTTTGTTGCTGAAAAATATTCTATCGCTGAAAGATATGCTCAGACTCTTTTTTGTACTAAGGCATGGCTCATTTCTTGGGGAATGAGCTATAAGGAAAATATATTTTCAAAAATAGCTACTTTAGAAGAAGGACCTCCAAGGGAGAGAGGGAAGAGGATAAAATCCCTACCAAGAGGTAGATTAAATTTAAGTTTTTCAGAAGGGGAGAAAAGAAAGCGCCGAATCATCTGCCACTCCTTCACAAATAGTTGAGGTACTAGATTCACCTCCTCCACTAGAACAAGGAAAAATTCCTTCAGAAGATGAGGTTGGTCAACCTCTCATTTCTCCTTTCGATGATTTCTCATCAGAAGTAAGTCTCTCTCTTGCTTCTCAAGCTTTGAATCTAGAATCTTTACCTCCTCTTTCCCAATCTTCCTCACCTCATATTTCTATGCCACTTTCATCATCCATGGCCAAAATCTTCTCTAACCTCTCACCTCTCTTTGTTGGACCTAAGATGGCCATAGATATGCCTCCTCCTTCCGTACCTTCATTCCTTGAATCTATCCCCATAGGCACCACACTTGCACTCATCACTACTCCATAAGTAAAATTTTCTCCACCTGCAGATACAACCATAACACCTCTGATAAGAGAAAATTATTCCATTACACCTCAACAGTTGGTTGATCGGACTCGACTAAGAGGAAGGTGGTAGTTCCCCTACCAAGCTTTGAATTCAGCTCACTCAAGGCCTCTCCTACTAAATGTGAAGAAACCGAAAACAGCTTTCAAGGGTTTGATGCATGCATCGGGCATAAGTTTGCATAGATTTCCACTCCCGCCGCCAACAAAAATATAGAGGATATAGCGAGTTATTGATTATTATATTACAAGGGTTGATCTGGGAAAGGTAACAATAGAGAGGAGCACAACAAGATGCATAGGATGCCATGAACGTGCTATACTAGAAGTTGAGGGAAACAAAGTTAAACAAAGATCGGCTAAAGGAGAAAATTAAATAGTTAACGGAAGTATTTCTCAAGCTCTCAAAGCCCTTGCATTCAACATTGTCATCTTCTACCCCTACTCCTATCAGGTTCAATTTCTCATCGGCACATATGATTGAAAAGATCAACGAGAAGGGAAGAATAGTTAAGGAATGGATTCGGAGACTACTCCTACAAGGAAGAGAGGTCATTGATCACAAAATGGAGCTTTATAAATCCTTAGAGGACATAAGGAAGGATGGAAAAAAAATGGATGATGAATTTTCACAAGAAATTTGGGAACCTTGAGTTAACTTTAGAGGCTCTCAATGCACTAAAATAGGTTCCATCCCGGATCTTAATGGAAGAAGGAATCATTCCGCATGGGGATAAGCATTTCTAGCTAGCCAAAGCCATCAGATTCAGGATAAAGATTCTTAGTGAAGCTTGTAGCAAGTTGAGGGAATCTAGAGATCAGTTGGTTGATGCCACCAATGACATAGAAGAGGAGTTGTCTCAGGATCTTTACCAAGGTGTTGGATGAAAGCTCAAATATTTTACCTGCTGACAATCTCTATAAACAAATTCAAGAATCAATTCAACATGAACCAACTTTTGTCTTCGATTTGACAACCATTGATAAGTTCATAAGGATTGAGAATGTTTTGGAATCACTAAGGAAACTCAACAAGAGATTGAAGAAACTTCCTAGCAATGCAAGTGACACTCAGGAAACTTGTGAGGTTTTAAGTGATTATTCTAGTGCACCAGATGAAGCTGAGATATAGGGCATAATCTGGAAGTTCCAAGAATTTTGTGACAAGAAGGCTTCACTGGAGGAAGACAAGGATGATGAAGTAGAATAAGCATAATGTTTCATGTCATTTCTATCAAGAAATTGTCATGTCTTTTTCATTTTTGTTTCGTCACATAGGAAGCAAATTTTGACTTGTTCTCCGTATGAGGAGTCAAGAAAAAAGGACTCTCGTTAAATGACTATTTTCTAATATTTATCCTATTTTCTCTCTACTCTTTCTATTATAAATAAGGGATTCTTATGCATTCCAAAAGAGAGATTTTTAGAATATTAAGAGCTATTGTGAAGAAGAAGAAAAAAATTGTATTTTATTTTAATCATTGAGGAATAGAAACAGGTGTTATTTTGCAAAATTTGTGTTGTGGGATTCATCTATCTTGAGATATTGTTCTTACATCCAAGATCTTAAGCTATTCTTTGTTTAGTGTTCTTGATTATTTTAATCATTTCAAATATTACACTCATTATCTAAAACTCATATAAGTATTTCTTGATCTGTGTTTTCTTGAAATAAAATACGTTCCTCTAATTTGATTTCCACTTTGTTTCATATTTAATAGTTTCCTTTCTAATCCATTCCATTTATAAATCTGTAACATCTCCATCTTGTGTTGATATGGATTTCGGGATTGTATCCCAACCCTAATGGTTAGAATAGTGTGGATATTGTATATATTATTTCTGTTGTGTTTTAGATTAGTAATAAATAGGTTGCCTTACCTATCTTTGAGGAGGGATTTAATCCCATGTACTGTAGTTGAACCTCATATTTTAGTCTAAAAAATAATCCAACCAACATTTTTTGGTGACTCCGTTAGGGAATAAGGATTGATAAGACTAAAACTTATCCTATTGGTGTCTGGCGACTCCATATTTGCCTTATTTTTGGTAGATCCATTTTCCGGTTCAAACTACCTACAAAAATATTCACTCGGTGAAGCTGAGCCAGGGGTGAAACTGATACGTTCTTTGATCTACTTCAACAACACAATTTCAGACTTCCCCCAATAGTGTTGCATCTAGCCAAGTAAGAAGTTCTTCACCTATCTCGAAGAACTTAGGTTCCTCAAGAACAAGAAGCTTCTGTAACCTACTATGCATTATTCTTGTTTGATACTCAGATTCCTATACGCACTTCATTCAGAAGAATGGCAGCATAACATGTTCCTTGGGGTGCAGCTATTGGTCCTCTTTCCCTAACTCCATTGTTGCATGATCTACCACATGGATCTCATAAGAATATTCCTAAGTTCAATGGTGATGGGAAGCAGCACCCTAATGAACACATCACTTCATTCTTTGTCGCATGCGGTGTCCTCGGGGTGGCTCAAGAAGATGCCTCTATTCGATTCTTCATTAAGACATTGTAGGGTGTGACAGAGAATGGTTCTACCATCTTCCAAATGCATGCATTACCAACTAGGCTACCATGAGATTTGTATTCGAAGTAAGGTTCAAACCAGCTGAAGATTCTCATGACTTGTTAGCACAACTTACACATATGAAGGAGTCTCATGAGCCCATGCGGGACTTCATGGAAAAATTCAACAAACTGATTCAGAAGATTCCAGTGCTAGCCATTCCCACTCTTGAGAATCAAAAGTGTTTCTTCATCAATGCTCAGCCCCCTGATGTGAGCTTCTTATTAAGAAGATCTGTTATCCCTGATTTGGCTACTACTCAAGCTACAACCACTGAAATAGAAGATGATCTCATTCTAGCTAAGAATATTAGAAGAGAGTCATCTAAGCCTAAAAATCAGAGTTCTTCTCAAAGTACTACTAACCCTATGATCTAGAAGATGGCCAACAACTTGATCGCTTTGAAGAAGCAAATGTCTCAACAGGTGACCAACATTCCTTATCGAGATATTCCTAGATGGAATTTCAACAATACCAATGGTGCTCCCACAAGAGATAGGAATCAGTTGATTGTTGCTCCAACAAGGTTGGCCATTGAAGCTCCTCCTATCAATGCAATAGTGGAAATAGTTGAGGAAGATGAAGAACCAGAAGATCAAGATTCTCACAAAGCTTTTGAAGCTTCAAGATATGCTGATGAGTCTTTTGATGATTCAGCTGGCGACTCCAACATTGGGTACTTGGAATACGAGGAAGACCAATGTGAACATGATGGTTAGTCATTTGCAGTCTTCACTCAAGCTCAATCTCAGAACCCCAAAAAGCTGGTTGAAGGCTCTAAGGAGAAGGGTAAAGAAGCTCCCATGGTTATGGCTAAAAGAGGCTCTCCTATCTCAAACGTAAACTAAAAAAGAGACAACTAAAAAGGTAACTTCTTTTTCTAACTCTCTTTCTCCTACCCCCAAGACCAAAGTGCCTCAGATCAGACTAGTATAACAAGAACTGATCCCACCATCATTCCTTCATATACCACTTTTGACATTATCGATCATGCAAAGAAAACTAAAATCCAAATGTCGAAAGCCGAGTACCTCCAGTCAAATCCCGAGAAATTTGAGAAACTTTCCAAATTCATTAGAAGCAAGGTTGTTATCCCTTCATCTTCAAAATTCATGTTGCCTAATCCCACTCAGCCTTTACCTCAGAATAATATGACCTTTGTTGCTTCTTCAGAAATATTGAATTGTTTTATTTATCCTTACTTATAAACGGGTTTAAACTTAGCAATTACATAATTGACTCAAGAGCCTCTGTCGACACTAAAATTTTCCTCCATAATTTATATTTGATTAATGTATGTATTAGGAATATGATGTTGTTAAGTATAATTAGTAGTAGCATCTGATAGAAGATAACGGCACCGTCAGTACGGTGTCGCCAATAATGTGGAGTACGGTAACAGTCAAAGTACAATAGGAATGTTGTAAAAAGTAAATATTTGTCGTAAGTGGTCCGGTAATGTTAAAATGTCAAAGTTTGGGTAATTAGAGAAGTAGGGTCTACATGATTAGGAATTAGAAATATTATATTGGTAATAAGGACAAGGAGTGAGGTCATAAATATTTTGTGTATTTTATTTATAAAAAGTCTAAAAATGTGGAACCCATGTAAAATGATAAGGTTTATCTTATCTTAAGAGATAAGCTTACATGTACAGATAAGAGTTAAGGTATGGAATATGATTCGTCAGAGTGGATTTCTTATCCTATCTTAGAGATAGGATGGATAAGCCTGGAAGTTCTATAAATAGAGAGGCCACCCCCCTCATTTAGCATAGAAAGAAGTAGTGAGAAATATTGTAGGAAGTGTGCGAAGGAAGCCATCAGTTAAAGGTGTGTCAAGAAGCCATCAAGAGGTGTGATTGTAAAGTTTCTCCCATAGTCTTGTTGAAGTATCTCATGGGTGAGATTAATGATTTCATGTTAATATTATAATTTATTTTGATATTTCAGATTTGTCGTCATTCTGTCTTATCATAGTCAATGGTATTCTTGTGTTCGGTTGTTGTTTTGTTTCCAGATTACATCCACCAAACTAAAGGCTGTGCATTAGTAAATAATCATAGCACGAGGAGTTCCCGGTGAAGAATTATCATAGTGCCGGATTGGTGATGACATTTTGGTTCCGTTCTTTGGGACCATTCCTCGTTGGTGGATTTTCGGAGAGATATTCCCACCTAGTCAAAAATCAATTGGAGGGTAACCTTGTTTTTACTGTGTATAGTAGTTACCATGGTAAATTCATTTTTACCGTGAATAGTACTTACCATGATAAAGTTATTTTTTCTGTGAATAGTATTTATCACAAGAAAGTCACTTTTTATCGTGAATAGTATTTACCGTAAAGAACTTCACTTTTACCATGAATAGTGTTTACTGAAGAAAATCAATTTTTAAGCAATAAGTCAAGTTTTACCATAGTTTATCGTGGTCATTTCTATAGTAATTCCAATTATTTGTGCACATAAGTCTTATTGATTGTACTTGTGGGTTGGTATTTCATGGTGGTTACTTTTGAAAATGGGGAAGATTCCTTTTTTCAGCTCAATCTAATGAAGATGATTCTTCCTTCATTCAAGAGTTTAAACGATCTTGTATTTGTAATGGCCTCATAAGAAGGGAACAATGGACTAAATTTTTTCCTACCTTTTTGGATGGTTCAGCACTTAGGTGGTTTGAAACACTAGGTGATAATGTGAAAAATTCATGGGATTTATTAACTGAAAGTTTTCTTGAAGAATTTGGTGAACAATGAAATATGCAGATCTCATGATCGAGATCACAAAGCTATCCCAAGGAGAGAAGGAGAAGATAAGGGATTATCATGCTCATGTTCTAGAGCTAAGGAGGAAGCTCGATGCCCAGATCGGAAGGAAGGACTAGCGGATGGGTTGATGAATGGCGTGGATAATCTCCTCTTTAAGCACTTCATTCTTGGGATGAAGCCAGAGATCAGACAACGAGTGAAGTATGACCACCCAGCTACCATTGAACAAGCAAAGGAGATTGCAAGAAGGCAAGAAGAAAGCATGGAAGAGGAGCCCAAAGAAATTGTTGTTAAAGTAGAGCCTACACCAAAGACCTTTGGTCCGAATCCACAACCACTCCCGGTGAGCACAAATATTTCTCCTAGTACATCTACTGAGTATGAAGATCTACTTAAGAAGATGGGCCAGTTAACTATTAATCCTCTTCAAGGAAAGAAATTTAGTTCTCAGGGAGGAGATAGAGGTCCAAAAAGAAATATTTCTGAAGTTGTTTGTTATGGTTGTTATAAAAAGGGTCATTATAAGTATAATTGTCTAGATAGAGCTTCTACATCTGGTACAAGAGATAATAATAAAGGAAAAGCACCTGTGAATTCTCTTGATGTAGTAGATAAGAGTAGAAATAATGAAGTAGATGTGTTTGTAACAAAAAGAAAGAAAGAAAAAGATAATCAAGATGGAACTGATCCTAAGAAGATGAAAGGAGAAACTAGTAAGAAACATAGGAGAAGAAAGTTGGGTGTGCAGGATTTTTTGATTTCACAGGGGCAAGGACCATACTCCATCTTGGAAGATCTGTCCAAAAGGCCTGCAAATATTACATATGGTCAACTCTTGGCTATGTCTTCTGAGAAGAGGCGGGAGTTGCGAGGTGGACTCAATGCTTGAAGAAGGAAGGAGGTTGAGGTCCCTATTTTGGAGGCAGAGGCAAATCCCTATGCTCCACAAGCTGAGGTATTATGTAATGGTATTTCAATTCATGATGTCTTAGTTGATGGAGGTGCTGCAGTTAATGTAATGACCAAGTCTCAGTAATGAATATGTTGGGTTTAAAATTGATCGCCCTTCAACACTTATGTTAAGGTCATTAAATAAGGGAAAACTAAACCGAAGGTGTATTTTCAAATATGGCAATATCTCTGTTATGGGTGTTGTATGGGTGGTAGAATTTTAGGTGATGAAAAATGGTACTGTTGCGTACCCAATGCTGCTGGGAAGACCATGGCTAAGGAGAGTTCATGCAAGAAACTACTAGAATGAAGGTTTCATGACACTTGGATGTGGTAGAGAGAGGGTGAAGATAAACGTGATCCCTCGACATCATAAAGCAGAACCTGTGGATTCAAGTGATGAAACTGATGATTGGACATCCTCTGATTACTCTAGCACCAGTGAAGTGGACACTGAAGATGAAGAAAGTGAGGTTGATGTTTGATCATGGATATCCTTCCACCACACCAACCCAGGACCCCATAAAATTATCTGAAGAAGAAGTTGATGATCGTCTCCAAAAAATAAAGATTGGTGATGTTGTGATGGAGAGTGAGAAGGAATCCTACCTCTAGCTCTTTCGAAGGTACATACACCTATTCACTTTTGATTACAAGGAACTCCGTCAAGTAAGTTGGGTAGAACATTGTATTGAGCTGGTAGATGGTGCTAAGCCCATAAAGCAAATGCCATATAGAATGAATCCTAATTTTTCCAAGACTGTAAAAGAAGAAATAGATAAGTTGCTTAATGCAGGATTCATATTTGCTGTGGAGAATTCTGAATGGGTTTCTCCCATTGTGATCTCAATAAAAAAGAATGGGAAGCTACGCATTTGTGTTGATTATAGGAAGCTCAATAAGGAAACAAAGAAGGATCATTACCCTCTTCCATTTTCAGATCAGATCTTGGACGAAGTAGCTGGCCAAGAGTGCTATAGTTTTGCTGATGGATATAGCGGCTACAACCAAGTTTGTATAACAGAGAAAGATCAGCTGAAGACCACGTTCACCACTCCTTGGGGAACGTTTGCTTATAGAGTTATGTCTTTTGGGTTGTGTAATGCTCCAACAACATTCCAACGTTTGATGAATAGGGTGTTTGAACCCTACATTGGGACCTTCATCAGAGTATTTCTGGATGATTTTTGCATCTATGGGAGCAAGTTAGACCACCCGCACTGAGATGGTGACAAAGATTTCAAAGGTTAGATGAAGCACAAGCCTCATTAAACCCTACAAAGTGTGTCTTTGGTTCTAAAGGCGTTTTGTTAGGGCATGTTGTATCCAAAGATGGTATTGGTACTGATCCTGATAAAGTTTCAAAAATCAAAGATTTACCATTTCCTATTAATAGAAGTAAGTTGAGATCATTTTTAGGCCATGTGGGTTACTATAGAAGGTTCATCAAGAATTTCTCAAAGATTGCACAGCCACTAACCCAGTTCTTGAAGAAGGATGTTACTTATGAACCAGGAAATAAGGCACATGAAGCTTTTGGACAATTGAAGGAAGCCCTGGTGTCTTCACCTGTTTTGAAGAATCCAGATTGGAGCAAGCCATTCATTGTGTACACTGATGCCTCAGATGTAGCACTAGGAAGTACTTTGAGCCAAAAGGATGAAAATGGGAATGAACATCCAATTTACTTTGGGAGCAGACAAATGAGCAAAGCTTTGAGGTAAACTATATCAGAATGAAAAGAGGCTCGCTATCATTTTTTGTCAAAGAAGTTTAGAAATTACTTGCTAGGGCAGAAATTTATAGTTGTAACAGATCATCAGGCTCTGAAATATATTGTCAATAAGCCTAACCCATCAGGGAGGATAGCAAGATGGATAATTTTTCTACAAGAATTTGAATTTGATATTATAGATAGGCTAGGAAAGAAGCATGTCAATGCAGATGCACTCTCTCGAGCCTATGATGGTTTAGGATCATCTTGTGATGATGATAATTTTCCGATGCAAAGCATTGTTCTCCTTGACACAATCCCTAGTGAATACATAGATATTTGGAATTATCTGAATGAATTCAAGTTTCGATGGTGCCAATGCAAAGACTAAGAAAATATTACTCAAGCGATGTCGTCCATATTCTATTCTCGCATGGAGCATTATTTCGAATAGGACACGATGGATGGAAGACAAGAGAGGCGATTGGACGTGATCAAGGAAAGGAGCTGCTAGAAGAATTCCACAATGGTACATGTGGAGGGCCCTTCTCTCGGACAACTTACAAGTAAGAAAGATCTTGGATGCAAAGTTATCACTAGCCCACTCTTTTTAAATATTGTTATAATTATTGTAAGACATGTGATATTTGTCAAACACATGGTAACCGTAAGACTTCATCACTCCATTATGTCCTATTCTTCCCCTTCCCTTTGAAAAATGGGGAATAGACATTGTAGGTCCACTTCCAACTACATCACACCAAAATAATTATATTGTAGTTGCCACAGATTATTTAACCAAGTGGGTTGAAGCTAGGCCATTGAAGACAGCTTCTATGGATGAAGTGGCAAGGTTCATATATGAACGTATTGTCACCAGATTTGGTTGCCCATTAGAAATTGTAACAGATCAAGGAAGCCACTTCATTAATGAGGTGGTAGAAGCCCTAGTCAATAAGTTTTATATTAAGCACAGGAAGGCAACAACATACAAGCCAAGCACAAATGGACAGGTGAAACGAACAAATTTTGTGTCTTTGTGTCAAATTCTAGCAAAGATGCGGCCTTGCAGGTACATAAATGGGATAAAAGGATTCATGCAAAGCATTGTGGGTGTATAGGAAACATCCAAGTTAGCAACAGGATACTCCCCATTTCAGTTGGCCTATGACATTGATCCAGTTCTTCCTATTGAGTTTGATATTCCCCTTTGTGAGAGTTATGAAAAATGAAAGGATGGAAGAAAGTGATTCAGTAAAAGAAAGGTTGGTACATCTTCATTTGCTAGAGGAAATGAGGGAAATAGCAAAGGATACAAGCCATAAGAAGAAAATGAAGCGAAGGAATACTTTGATCAAAAGATCCAAAGTGGTCTCCATTTCATCTAAATGACTTGGTCCTAGTATATGATTCCGATACAAAAAAAGAAGACAGAGAAAATTTCTTCCAAAATGGATGGGGCCCTACAAAATAGCAATCTGTGCATGAAAATGGTATGTACCGACTGGAGGAATTGGATGGCACTCCCATTACGAAATGGGTCAACCACGACAAGTTGAAGATTTTCCAAGCACACTGAATAGTCTACTCAGGGACGGAGTAGAAGCTAGAAGGGGAAGATGTCGACACTAAAATTTTCCTCCATAATTTATATTTGATTAATGTATGTATTAGGAATATGATGTTGTTAAGTATAATTAGTAGTAGTGTCGATAGAAGATAACGGCGCACGTCGATGCGGTGTCGCCAATAATGTGGAGTACGGTAGATCACCAAAGTACAATAGGAATGTTATAAAAAGTAAATATTTGTCGTAAGTGGTCCTAAGTAAAGTTAAAATGTCAAAGTTTGGGTAATTAGAGAAGTAGGGTCTACATGATTAGGAATTAGAAATATTATATTGGTAATAAGGACAAGGAGTGAGGTCATAAATATTTTGTGTATTTTATTTGTAAAAGTCTAAAAATGTGGAACCCATGTAAAATGATAAGGTTTATCTTATCTTAAGAGATAAGCTTACATGTACAAATAAGAGTTAAGGTATGGAATATGATTCGTAGTGGATTTCTTATCCTATCTTAGAGATAGGATGGATAAGCCCTGGAAGTTCTATAAATAGAGAGGCCACCCCCTCATTTAGCATAGAAAGAAGTAGTGAGAAATATTGTAGGATGTGTGCGAAGGAAGCCATCAGTTAAAGGTGTGTTGAAGAAGCCATCAAGAGGTGTAATTGTAAAGTTTCTCCCATAGTCTTGTTGAAGTATCTCATGGGTGAGATTATAATGATTTCATGTTAATATTATAATTTATTTTGATATTTCAGATTTTTCGTCATTCGTCTTATCATAGTCAATGGTATTCTTGTGTTCGGTTGTTGTTTTGTTTCAGATTACATCCACCAAACTAAAGGCTGTACATTAGTAAATAATCATAGCACGAGGAGTTCCTGGTGAAGAATTATCATAGTGCCGGATTGGTGATGACAAGCCTCCGATAATGTGATGCTCGCAAAAGAAGCCCATGCCCCTAGAATTACATTGACTAAATATTATGGATGGTGTTACTCCATGGAAACCAAACAAGTCCCTTTGATTTGTCAAATCAAGGATGGACAGTTTGCATTGTCGCATTCCCTCGAAAAGAGAGTAAAAATGACTATCCGGTTCTTTGATATCCTAGTTGCTTATGCTATTCTCTTAGGTAGACGTTTTTGTAAAAATGTCGAGGAGAAATCAATATGAACTGGAAAAAGATAAAATTCCAGTAAATATATTTCCTCGTGTCCCCCACCCCGAAGCACAAGGGAAGTACCTGGTTACTAAATCAAACGATCCCAAGGCTCAAATTCTCTTCAAAGATACAGGCTTGGGAAATTATTTCATGACATCAGAGGTGCCTTCTGTAGAAATCAAGGAAGAAGATCCTAATGCTATTTGGACCCTCAAGTTCAATGGGAGCTATTCAACTACTAGATCAGGAGCTGGTGTGGTTCTTATATCTCCAAATTTCAAGATCTTTCCCTTCGCCTTCAAGCTGTAGTTTGACAATACTAATAACATGACCGAATACAAAGCTCTATTATTGGGATTAGAAATGGTAAGGAAAAAGGGAATCTAAAATATTAAAGTGTAGGGAGATGTTGAGTTGATTGTAAATCAAGTAAAGGGGATCTATCAGATGAAAACGATCACCTAAGGCATTACATGAACAAGGTGTGGAACATTATAGAATGTGTTAATGCTTTTTCCATTAAGGTAGTATTGAGAGATTACAACGATAAAGCTAATTCCTTAGCCATGTCTACATCTCTTCTCCTTCCTCAACTAAAGTTTAAATAGGACACGTATACCATTGAGATTGTGTATCGTCTAAGTGTTCTAGATAATTCAACACACTAGAAAGTGTTCAATGATGATAAACACGTATTGTATTTTCTTGAGAAATATGATAATTTTAGCAAGCTCTATTTTGAAGGATCAGAATCAGCTTTTTGTGAGTCCATCTCGAATTCATATCAAGAGATTGATGGTGAATTCATCTAGCTCAAAGGCAATAAGATTCCGAAGGGATTGGTTTCTCTCGAAGGTTTTTTTGACAAACATGACCATTTTATTCAGGATAAAAGGAAAGCTAGAGGTGCTTCCTTCTTAGAAGTAGATCAAATTAATCTGGGCTCTTTTGACTAACCACGAATGGTAAACATTGGAAAATGTTGTTCTCTTAAGGAGAAAGGAAGATTGATTTGTACTCTGAAGAGGTACATAGATGTCTTGACATGGTATTATGAAGATCTGAAGTCTTTCAAGCCCAAGGATGTGTAATATAGCATCCCTTAGATGTCTTATGTCAAACACTACAGGTAGAAGCAAAAACATTATAACCCAAAGATCTCAGGAAATATCCTTGTAGAAATTCAAAAGATGTTAGATGAAAGGATTATCTTCCCAATCCATCATTCTACCTGGGTTGCTAACATCATCCTGTTAGAAAGAAGAATGGTGAGATTCAGATTTGTGTTGACTTGAGAACCTTAATCAATCTTCATTGAAAGAAAATTACCCATTGCCTATCATGGATCAAGTATTGCAGACTGTCACTGGATCAAAAATGTTATCCATGCTTGATGGATTTTTGGGTATAATCAGGTCAAGGTCACTGTTGAAGATCAACATAAAACAACATTCACCACCCCATGGGGGACCTTTTCTTACAAGAGGATGCCTTTTGGTTTGATTAATGTTGGAGCCACATTTCAAAGAGCTATGGACTTAGATTTTAGATATTTTATGGGAAAATTCATAGTTGTATATTTGGATGACTTGACGGTCTTCTCTAAGAAGCGAAGTGATCATTATGATCACCTGGAGTAGGTACTCTTAAGGTGCAGGCATCATGGGATTTCATTAAATCCTAAAAATTCCATGTTCAAAGTAATAGAAGGAAAGTTTTTGGGTCATATCATGACTAAAGAAGGAACCAAGATCGACCCAGAGTGGGTGAAGGCCATCCAAATCCTTACCCTACCTATAAGCAAAACTAGGGTGCATTCCTTTTTTGGAAAGGTCAATTTCCTAAGAAGATTTGTACCTGAATTTTCCGATAAAACCAAGGATATCCTTTGGATGATGAAAGGTAAGAATCCATTTTGATGTAGCATTTAAGGGAAGCTTTCTTTTAAAGAATTAAAAAGAGAAATTTCTCATGCTCCTATTTTAGTATGCCCAGACTTCAAGAAGGATTTCATCATGTACTGACTACACTTCCGCACATATAGTATCAGCCATCCTGATGTAGGAGAATGAAGAAGGAATCAAATCTCCCATTGGTTTAATGAGCTCCCCTTAAAGGAACATGAATTAAAGATGTAACAAATTAAAAAGCATGCTTATGTAGTGGTGAGAGTAGTGAAACATTTCAGGTATTATGTGTTGAGTTCTCACACTCTTGTTCTTGTTCCTGATACTGCAGTTAAGTCCATTTTGACTCAACAAGAGTTGGGTAGTCAATGGGGTAACTAGATAGCCAAATTCCAAGAATATGACTTGGACATCAGACCTACTAAGTTGGTATGAGGAAAAGGCTTGTGCCAATTGATCGCAAAAAAAATTCTGAGACAGAATGCGAAGAAACTGAAGGTACTTCTTCAGAATTACCCATGGTGCTTTTTGTAAGCACAACCAATGAATGGTATGTAGATATCACTTTATTTTTAACTTATGGAAAATGTCCCCCACATTTGAGCCAAAAAGAGAAGAGGATAGTTAAATTAAGGTCCGCAAGATACATTCTATGGGATAATAGTATATACAAGAAGGGCATCGATGGTGTATTTCCGTGTTGTGTTGATAAGTCCCAACAAATAAGGTTGCTAGAATCCTTCCAAAATATAGCATATAAAGGAAATTTCTCTTCCTCCATGATGACCTACAAGATCTTACGATCTAGGTACTATTAGCCTACTCTCTTTCCAAATTTAACAGAATTGGTGGCCAAGTGTGAAGCTTGTCAACATTTCGTTGGTCGTCCTAAGTTGACAGCTCTTCCCTTGAAGCCTGTGATAATTGAAGAACATTTTTGCCAATGGGGAATTGATTTCATTGGATTACTAAATCCTACCTCCAATGCTGGTCATAATTATGTGTTCACCACCACAGAATATTTCACCAAGTGGGTGGAAGCTACGCCAATCAAGTAAGCAACCTTTGAAGTTGTGTGCAACTTTCTCAAGGAGAATATAATTGTTAGATTCGGCATACCTCACAAGATTATTGCTGACAATGCTTCCAATTTCTCATCACATGAGTTTACAGAATTTTGTAATGGATTTGGGATCACATTGGATCATTCATCCAATTATTACCCCCAAGGCAATGGTCGAAGTGAATCCAAAGCAATAAGAACCCGGTGACCATAATCAGAAAGCTGATTGATGAGAATCAGAGGACATGGCACAAAGCATTATATGATGCATTATGGGCAGATCGGATTACTCCTAAGAGAGCTATCGAAATGTACCCATTCTAGGTGATGTATGGAATTGATGCTGAGATCCCTATCTTTGTAGAATTTCCAGCGTTACAATTGGCTAAAGCCATTGAGGATAATACTTTTCAAATTTCCATTGAGAAATAAATAATGTACCTAGCCGAGGATAGAAGAAGAATGGAGCAAGGTGGTGGATTGCATTGCTGATCATCATAGCAAAGTAAAAATATATTTGAAAAAATATCAAAGCAATGTTGTTCTAGATTGGGGATCTAGTACTTCTCTGGGATAAGATAAGGGAACAAAAAGGGATACATGGCAAGTTCGATTCTTTATGGAGAGGTCCTTTCAAAATCCATTAGTTGAACAACGAAAATAGCTTCTGTCTATCATATCTTGATGGAGATTTTCTCCCTCTACCTTTTAGTGGTCAACATATGAAGTTGTTCCATCAGTAATGCAAGATGCTCTCTTACACTGTATTATAATTTATTTTTTCTTGTGTGTTTCCTTTATTTCTTTCTTTCTTGGTTTGTTTGTTTTTGGTTTTTCTTCTCCCAACTTCGTAGCCCATTAGATAAAGCTTTTTGATACACAAGTTCTCTTCCTTTTATGTCTCAAAGAAAGTCCTCAACTGGAGCCAATTGTTATCTCATTTTAGTGATTCTAGCTAAAAATGAGATAACCATAGAAAATTTTGGAAAAATCTCTTAAAAATTCCCTTTGAAAGAGATTTTTGGGTTTTCAAGTTTTCATTACATGAAAACATGTTTCTTGCATGTTATATGTCTCATGTTCCCCAAAACCTAAAACTTGATTATCTAAGTCCTTTATGTCGGGTTTTCAGAACTTTTAAGCATCGGAACATGCTTTTCCCAAAACATGTTTTATGCCTCATGTTCCCAAAACCACGAAACCTGATTTCCTTAGCAGTGTGTTAGGTTTTCAGAACTTTCAAGCATCAAAACATGCTTTATCCAATGCATGTTTTATGTCACTTTTTTCTGAAACCCGAAACCTGAATTGAATCAAAACCTTTGTATCGGGTTTTCAGACACTCCAAGCATGATGACATGTCATTAATGTCTAGTTGTCTAGTAGTTGGCACATGTGTCAAATGAGGTGTAATTAATGCTAGGTTATTATAAATAGTCGGTTTTTCCACGTCATTTTTACCATGCATTTTTTTGTGTTGGATTTTTGTTGATGGTTCCTCTACCTCTAAACCTGATCGAGCTTCCCGATTGATTTCACCATCCATTTTTTACCATTGTTCAATCTAGTTGAAGGTATTATTCTCCTCTTTACTTTTAGAAGCTTTTTGGGTTATTTGTGAAGTATTTTCTTGGGGTTTTCATTTCTTTTCCTTCTTCTTTACTGTTTTAGGGTTTCGGGGTTGTTTTCCTTGTTTCTTGTCTTTTTCCGTGAAGGTTCTTATTTGAAATTTATGCCTAAGTTATTTAATTATTTTCCATTAGTTGTAACTTGTAGATTTCATAATGATTCTAAAAAATTCCTAAATGATCATGAGGCGGGAATTTTTCATGTTTTGACACGTCAGAAACCTGATATACTTGTTTTGGGTTTTGCAAGGTGTTTAACATCTCACCCTTTCCACCTTGTTTCAGGTTTTTCCAGGTGCTTGACATCCATCAAGATCCATAGTCTATCGAGTATTTCTACCTGCTCAACATCCTCTAGTTTCCGCCATTGTGTCGGGGTTTCATACTTGTCGACACTTCCTCACTTCCACAGTGTGTCGGGTTTTCATTGATGCTCAACATGTCCTAACTTCCAACATACACTCCTTTGTGTTAGGTTTTGAAGGTGGTTTGCAAGTTTCAAAATCTGAATAGTGTGGCGGGTCTATGCACTTGTTCAACAAACTTTCAAGCTCAATTGTTCTTCCAAAAATCATCAAGGCATTTCTTCTTCGAGACTCCTCATGTCGGACCCAGTCAATATAAGGATAAGTTAGGAAAGATGAAGTATAAATATCAGAAGATGGATTCTTCTTCTTACATAAGATGTAATTATGATATTTGGGACACAAAGCTCGGTAATATAGATATGGAGGACTTCTAGAAGAGAATTGAGGATTCTTCTCAAAATTCTGGATGAAGTTGATAGCTAGCAGTGGTCTCCCTCTTGCAGCAAGATTTCCAATATCAGCTCAATGCCCTGAATTCATCCTAGCTTACGCTTCCCACTATGACTCAGCCTCCCGCTCAGTGAGAAATCAAGCAGGAGAGTCTATAGTGAAATTGGATGGAGGTTATTTTGATCAACTCCTAAGGTTTCTGACTTTGTGGAGTATGTTGATTTAGACCTTAAATCAGCACAAAAGGCCTAGGACAAAGATCAAGAAGACTACATCAAGCATGTAAACAAGAATTTCTTGATCAAGGCTAAGCCAATTGTTTCTAGGTTTCCTAAGTCGGTCCCTAGAAGTGATTTTATTCTTGAAGTCAGTGATATCATCACCCTACTAAGCCGGTTATATTGGTTCCCAAAGTCAAAGGATTTCTAAGGGTGGATGTACTAGTTCATGGTCGTCACAAAGAAGAATGACCAAGGGATTGATTGGGTTAGCTTAATAAGTGACAAGATAGACTCCCAAATGAAAACAGTGTTGTCTCGGCAAGTTCTATATGATGTCATACATAACCTATGCGGCGGAGGCATGAGCAACTACCCAGGGCTAGATGCAAAGGGAAACCGAGCAACGGAACACATATATCGGTACTTCCCTCAGCTGATAATGAAATGGTCTGAAGACCAATATATAAGAGTGAATGACACCTTCTTCTATGAAAACATTTACAAGTTGGATCCTGATCCAAGGAAGAGAAGGATTTCTGATGAAGCATGGGATGATGTGTCAAAATGGGGTTACATTTTCTTGCAATTTAAGAAGTTTACTTCTCTTCGGGTGTGACGTTCCAGGGTAACCCTTTCTATTTTCCCAAGTTCTGGGTGATAAATTGATCCTCATGGAGTTAGTTAGATAATTGTTGGATTTTCACAAATTCCAACAAAGCAGGCACAAAGTCATTGTCTCCTTCCCTATTTCCATTAGAAGGTATACATGCTCTACCATGTTTAAGGCCAATAATGTGGTGCATGAGATTAGGAAAAATTGAAGAAACATATGAAGCTCAGGGAGGGATTCGACATCCGAGGAGTCCTAAAGTCATATGGAACCTTGTACCTACATGTGCCCAATGTGGAAGATATCTAGGTTGATCTTCGGGATAAAGTTTCCATCCGAAGAAAAGACAACAGTAGAATGATGCTTGAAGAAATTGATATGTTAGATCTAGTTGATATCCTGAAGGCACCACGATAATGAAAGTGTTCTGGACACTAGGTACGAACAGTCAAATGGAGACCAACTCAAATTCCCAACCATTGATTGGTCTGTTGCTGAAAAAGCTTCTATCACTAAAAGAGCTGCTCAGACTCTTATTCATACCAAGGCATGGCTCATTTCTTAGGGAATGATTTATAAGGAAAAGAGATTTTCAAAAATATCTACTTTAGAAGTAGGACCCTCCAAGGGAGAGAGGGAAGAGGATAAAATCCCTACCAAGAGGTAGATAAAATTTAAGTTTGTCAAAAGGGGAGAAAAGCAAGGAGCCAAATCATCTACCACTCCTTCACAAACAATTGAGGTACTAGATTCACCTCCTCCACCAGAACAAGGAAAAATTCCTTTAGAAGATGAGGTTGGTCAACCTCTTGTTTCTCCTTTTGATGATTTCTCATTAGAAGTAAGTCTCTCTCTTACTTCTCAAGCTTTGACTTTAGAATCTTTACCTCCTCTCTCCTAATCTTCCTCACCTCATATTTCTATGCCACTTTCATCAGCCATGGCCAACATCTTCTCTGACCTCTCACCTCTCTCTACTAGACCTAAGATGGCCATAGATATGCCTCCTCCTTCCACACCTTCATTCACTGAATCTATCCCCACAGTCACCACACTTGTAGTCATCACTACTCCATAAGTAAACCTTCCTCCACCTGTAGATGTAACCATAACACCTCCGATAGGAGAAAATTCTTCCACTGTACCTCAATGGTTAGTTGATCAGACCCCAAGGAAGAGGAAGGTGGTAGTTCCTCTACCAGCCTTCAACTTCGGTTCACTCAAGGCCTCTCCTACAAAATTTGCCAGAAACCCAGAACAATTTCAAGGGTTTCAAAGTGGATTTCTTAGGGCATAAATTTGTAGATATTGCCACTCTACTCCCGCCGCTAACAAAACTAAAGAGGATATAACGGTTACTAATTATGAGATTACAAGGGTTGATCTTGGAAAGGTAATAGTAGAGGGAGAAAAATAGGATGCATAGGATGCCATGAATGTGTTATGCTTGAAGCTGAGGGAAATAAAGGTGAATAGAGATGAGCTAAAGGAGAAAGTTGAATAGTTAACAGAAGTATTGCTCAAGATCTCAAATCCCTCTTTGTAACCAGCGTAATCTTCTACCCCTACTCCTATCAGGTTTGATTTCTCATTGGTACCTATGATTGAAAAGATCAACGAGAAGGGAAGAACAATTTATGAATGGATTCAGAGACTACTCATATAAGGAAGAGAGGTCATTGATGACATAGTGGAGGTTTATAAATCCTTAGAGGAAATAAATAAGGATGGCGACAAAATGGATGATGAATTTTCACAGGAATTCGGGAACCTTGAGTTAACTTTAGAGGCTCTCAATGCACTGAAATAGGTTCCATCCCAGATCTTAATGGAAGAAGGAATCATTCCGCATGGGGATAAGAATTTCCAGCTAGCCAAAGCCATCAGATTCAGGATAAATATTCTTAGTGAAGCTTATAGCAAGTTGAGGGAATCTAGAGATCATTTGGTTGATGCCACCAATGACATAGAAGAGGATTTGTCTAGGATCTTTGCCAAGGTGTTGGATGAAATATCAAATATTCTACCTATTGATGATCTCTATAAACAAATTCAAGAATCAATTCAACATAAACCAGCTTCTATCTTTGATTTGACAACCATTGATAAGTTCATAAGGATTGAGAATGTTTTGGAATCACTAAGGAAACTCAACAAGAGATTGAAGAAACTTCTTGGAAATGCAAGTGACACTCAAGAAACTTGTGAGGTTCTAAGTGATTATTCTAGTGCACCAGATGAAGCTGAGATGTAGGGCATAATCTAGAAGTTCCAAGAATTTTTGACAAGCAAGATTTGCTGGAGGAATTCAAGGATGATGAAGAAGAATAAGCATAATGTTTCATGTCATTTATATCAAGAAATTGTTATGTCTTTTTCATTTTTTCATTTCACCACGTAGGAAGAAAATTGTGACTTGTTCTCATGCGTGAGATTCAAGCAAAATACGACTCTCATTAAATGAATCTTTTCTAGGATTTATCCTATTTTCTCTCTGCTCTCTCTATTATAAATAAGGGATGCTTGTGCATTCCAAAAGAGAGAGATTTTTAGAATATTAAGAGCTATTGTGAAGAAGAAGAAAAACTTTGTATTTTCTTTTAATCATTGAGGAATAGAAACAAGTGTTATTTTGTAAACTTTGTGTTGTGGGATTCATCTATCTTGAGAGATTGTTCTTATATCCAAGATCTTAAGCTATTCTTTGTTTAGTGTTCTTGATTATTTTAATCATTTCAAATATTACACTCATTATCTAAAACTCATATAAGTATTTCTTGATCTGTGTTTTCTTGAAAGAAAATACGTTCCTCTCATTCCCTTTCCATTCTGTTTCATCTTTAATAGTTTCCTTTCTAATCCATTCCATTTCTAAAGTTGTAACATCTCCATCTCATGTTGATATGGATTTTGGGATTGTATCCCAACCCCAATGGTTAGAATAGTGTGGATATTGTATATATTATTTTTGTTGTGTTTTAGATTAGTAATAAACAAGTTGCCTCACCTGTCTTTGAGGAGGGATTTAATCCCATGTACTGTGGTTGAACCTCATATTTTGGTCTGAAAAAATATCCAACCAACACATCTACACCCAAAATATGACCGCAAGGTCAAAAATTCAAAAAATAAATCAAATATTGAAAAAACAAAAAAAAAAGTTCGTGAAAATCCATTGTTGAAAGATACACTACCAATTCCTACACGTGACCTTTTGTATTCCCCACCTGAAGAATTTCCAAAATTTGGCTGAAAGGAGATACACCAGGTTGAATAAATCAAGAGTAATTATCAAGCACACTTTTAAGGCTATGGAAAATCTAAAAGAATGAATTAGAGAAAATCCCTATTACTTTTCTCAAGCCTCATCCCTATCCAGGTCATCAAGTAGTTCACCTGGAAAACCCATCCAATATTATGTTGATACTCCCACTTCAAATTCTTCCATTTTTCAACCAATATTGAGCATTGAGTTCCTGAAGGAAGAAGAATATGTAGAATCAAGATCATAAATAGAAAAAAAGATAGAAGATGAAGCAAAAATACCTCAACCCATTATTCCATGGGGAAGAAATATAGGCCCGCTCACTCTCAAACCATAGCTTCATGACTTACAAACAATGTATTCATTTTTATGCCCTTATAGTAACCTTTTAAACCCTTACACACCGTCTATCACCCAACAAGCACTAGACCCTCACCCGAGGTGCACGAGTGACAAGCCCCTCCTTTATGTGAGCATTGTGAGAAGGTGTTGTCATTGATTGCATATTAAATGTTAAAAAGTAAATGATCATGCATACATTCTGAAAGCATAGGATGAGTTATTATACCAAAAAAATCATTCAGATAACAAGAGAAATATCATATAGATAGTAGATCTGATCCATAACATAAAGAAAAAGGCACTAGGGTTTACACCCATGAACAATATATTTAGAACATAACCATATATTCATATTGATCATAGTTCAGTAACCACATTACATCCAAAAGGGTCATATCAGACCAATATATCATGACTCACACATCAGAAGTTCTAGCTATTCTTCCTTATTACAAAAATTTAGCAGACCCATTCCCCTAGATATGCTAACATTCCTATAGTCCTCTAATGAGAACCCCAACCCCTAGAATCTTTTGTTATTTCTGTAGAGATTTATCTACTCTGTTATGGTTTATTGCACCATGGCCCTCTTATTCTCTGGATATCTCGATGATGCCCCCTTGATATCTATTTCTTCTACCCAAGCATCTCTATAAATAGGTTTAGTACTCACGGCCGTGCCTTCCTTCATGAGAAAATTGGTTGCCAACTATCAAGGTGGTCCTCTAATGGAGAATGTTTCTTCCGATCTGAAATCTCCACTTTCTACGATGATGTATTTCAGGAATGTTCCATATGTGGAATATTCTTTCCTTGACCACTAAGTTGTTAGGATAGTAACTTATCCACTCATTATGCCTAGTTGGGTCACATTTTTCTTCAAGTGCCTCTTGGAAATTCGAATGTGAATAAGTCCTAAAATTGTTTTCTCTACCTTACGCATGCATCATGGTTTCTACTTAACTGTTAAAACCCCTATTCTATGTGATTTTACTGTGCACCCATACTTTACACTTGGTCCCACATGCGCATGCACCCTTTGAGACTTAGTCAATATTCTGAGGCCCAACATAACCCCACACTAATCTTGTTCTTCATCCTCAAAACATCCTCTCCATAGAATAAAGAATGGAGGGATTTTGAATGGTTGGAAATAAAGAATGAAAGAATGAAGAATGAGAAATGGAAGCAATAAAGAATGGAGGAATGAAGAAGAATTTATTTACTACTAAAGAATGATTGGGAAATACCTCCTCATATCTACTTGAATCTTCTCTCATGCATCCACCTCACCCGCACCTATTGACAGAGGTCACCTACTAAGGCCCTCACCTCTAAAAAGCATAACTCATCACCCTTAGCATTCAACGTATCAATAATGTTTTCCAATTGCTTGCTGAGGTCGTCCATTACATCCATCCTATGGGTAATTTGGGGATATAATTCCTTCATCCAATTCTTGATCGAGCCTCTCAGGGTCTCGATGGTTTTTTACTCCTTCTTTACCTCAGCCAAGATCTTATCCCTCTCGCCTTTTTTCCCTTATTCTTCTCCTAAAATTCCTTGACATCTACCTCATGCATAGAAACTAGAATTCTTTCCACTTTATCTCTGTCTGCATGCAATTGTCATAAGTAGCTTTTCCTATCTCGTGTGGTGACCTTTACAGCGGTGAGGAGCTTAGTGTGTTGAGAGACTATCTCCATAACCTTTAGCTTTTCCTCTTCTCTCTGGAATGCTAACACTTCTTCTTCTGATTCCAAAGTGAGTGGCGACCTCTCCATGGTGAGGATGTGAGTTAGGTCTTTCAAGCATTGCAAGGTTTACTCATACTTTTTCTCAGTCGGTTCTAGGTCTAGATGCTTCAAGACAATAGCATCTATAATCATTTCTACCTTTTTATATACTCACCTTGCACACCCTTGCCTTTTCCTCCTTTAGCTCGTGTCTTAAGCGTGTGCTTGATTATTTCTTCTTGCTTTAGATCCTTGCTCTTTTCAATGAGCTCCTCATTTTCTTCTCCAATTCCCCTTTTATAAATCTCATCCTATCATTCCTCCCAAAAATTCTTGCCTCAACTTCAACTGAAACATTGTTGAGCGCATTATAGACTTACTCATTAGAAAACTTCGAGCATTCCCCAAAATTTTCATCAGCTCTCCTTGGTTAACTTCAAACTCAAGTTCATCAACATGGGACTAAAATTCCTAAGATAACATCTTCTTGGTTCACAGGTACGCGCCTTCTTCCTCAAATGAATACATTTCCAGGAGTTAGTCTGTCGGCATGGTGCTTTAGAACTATGCACATAGTACCTTGTTTGGATCATTGAAATAACACATTCCCTTTCCTTGCACCGCTACCATGCTCTTTCCTCTTATACACACAGCCTTTGGAAAGCTCAATGCTAAGTTGGTATCTCAACCCATACTTCCATAATCCTTCCCTACGCTCTCTTCTTCTATCTCCTTGAGTATCTCATCCATGCTCCGGTCAACTTATTGCTCTACTAATTTCTCTATTATGCCCGCTACATATCTTTCTGCGGACTCTTCTATCTACTCCTTGGTTAAGTTAGGGGTCCTTTGATCCTTAGTATTTACTCCTTCACTCTCCCCTTTTCCTTGAGTGCCTTCTTCTCCACCCTTACCCTCACTTATTTATTCCTTTGATTCATGTACATCTTACATAGGATGGTCCTGAACCTCTTCATCATTGTCATCATCTCTCTCACCCCTGTAGGCCTCCAAGCTCTCTATATCCTCTGAGTTTGCTTTTCTGCTGCCTTCTATTTCTTCCTAGCTGCGGATTCTTCCTCTTCTTGAGTAGGTGATTCCTTTCTAGGAAAATTTTGTTGTTCATGCACATCTTCCTCAAGTTTCTTTTCCTTCTCCTTAATGGGATAATTCTTCCTACATGCATATATGTGCTTGGCAGCGCCTAACTCCGGTGTGCCCATAGACTATGTTTTCTACACACTTGGTGATTTTTTCTCTAGTGCCTCCTTCTCGAAGGTATCTTCCCTTTCCCTCTTCTTTAGCATAGGATTATTCCTACCAATGGGATCCTCTAGGATGGAGACATCATTCTCCAAGTAAGTTTCCTTTTCATACTTGGGCCTATGCACAAATATACTCTTGTTGCGGTCCTTCTAGCAATTGGCAATGTTATGGGTTTTTCATTGACACTTCATGGGAAACATAGTTCTCCACATAAGAACACTTCTTGAATATATCGATTCCTTTCAAAATCACGGTGGTCTTGGTCCACCTCGGTAAGGTCGAACCTTAATATTTTAGCTTCCTTAAAGTGATTTACCCCTCGCATGGAAATCTCTGCGTGGTGAAAGAGAAGGGTAATTTACAACATGGGCTCTTTTTCCCATCGATAGAGTGAACCTATAAATACAAAAGTGCTCATAGACAATGAACTCAACTTCTCCATCTACTAGTCCGAAAGCTGCCTTCGGGTATCCTCCACTTATCCCCAAATACATCGGGAATTTTCTTGTACCATTTCTCTAGGCACGTCTTGCGGGTGACCTTCATGGTATCGCATGTGTATTTATCAAACCTATTTGTGAGGGATGGATATTCATCCTGGATACTCCCATACAAATTACTTTGGCCCATCATGCACTCTAATTTCGAGAAGATGATGGTGAGAAGAACATTTCTAAACAATATCTTAATTCCTTCTTATGCGGCACTTTGATGATCTCTTCGCAATGTATGTGGAGAAGTTATAGATGGTCCCTTCTGAATTTTTCCTGCACATATTCAACCATGCCTTATTTATTTGTATCCACCTTTCTTTCTCATTAACTTGGTTACTAGGTGCATGGCCATTCTCATCAAAAGGTTGGGGATATCTGATATATTGAAGTAATGTGAACCCTTTTTATAATCACACTCCTCCACAGTCTTCTTAATAGCCTCTTTATCCTCTAGGTCATCATCCAATGAATCCCCTTCATAGATAAGGCTGGTAAACTTGGAGATGATCTAGGGAGTTATGTGCATTCTGTGGCCCACAAAGTAGAAGTCGTCCTCATGCACATGTGACATAAACCATTGGTATAACTACTCAAGCTTGCCAAAATAGGGCAACTCAAGCAGATTACAACAACTCGGCCTTCTCCAATTTTACTTCCACTTCATTGTTGTAAATTGGTATCAATTTTGGTGTCCTCTTATCCGTTGGATGAACCATTTCTAGTACCATTTCCTTTTCTGTGTTACTTGTGCGATGATTATAGTCACTCACGACCATCTTCCTCACATAGGATATCCATTCTTTCCTAAGTAACACCCCATTTGGGTACTACATCTTTGCATACCATTCTTCATTAAAACTAGTGGTGGCAGTTTGTTTTCCTTTACCCTTGCCCTTCTTAGGTGAAATGGTTGCCTTCTTTGGTGCCATTTTCCTAATAGATTAAGAAAACTCTTCCTTGCTCTGTTGCTCACTTTGCTCAAATGCGTGGCTCAATTTTTTGAAAAATCCTTCTATTCCCATGCCCTAGCTACAGAACCCTAACCTTGAAAAATATTCCACAAGACAACATATTCCACCCACTCTGGTTCACTGAGACAACCCTAGTCATGCACTTCAGATTTTCACTCTTCTTTCTTCACACAAATATTTCTTCACAAATTCCCTAGTTCACAAGAGCTCTTCAATCTTGGAATAGAAAGGTAAATAATGATGTGCCCGACCCTTTACTTATACATTTTTTCTATCTCCTGCAATAAATTCTATTTCACCTACTAACATACTTGGCATTAAATGTGGATTTTCCACTAAATCCAATCTTAAGCACCTTTATTCACATGCCAAGTCCTATGCGAAAAACCCTCTACAACCTTATGGCATGTAAAAATCCTTACTAACCAAAGACTCTTCTTATGCTCACATCTCGTAGCCTAAAAAGGAACTTCTTCTATTGACCTGATTTTTCCCTCACCTACCTCATGTTGTTCTGTGCTTCTTATCATTTGTATGTGGTCTTTGTTAAATCCTTCTTGACACCAAAAATTTTTGTCCACCATTTCCCCACATGCTCTTCTACCTTATACACTTTTGATCTTTCAATCTAGGCCATCAAAACTACTACTAGCTTCTTTCTCTCTTCGTTCTACTCCACCCCACACTAAAATAGATGTGTGGTCCTCTGTGCATACACAACCTTAGAAATTAATGTGGTTACTAGCACACAAGGTTCATAAAAACAATACAATAGAAAGGAACAAGTGACAAGAAAGGGAAAAACAAGGAAAAGAAAATGCATTAAGGGAAATCCTATGCTAACTAGTAAAATTGTCTTATTTACAAACACGAGGATGACCTTTTTATAGTAGGGCTTCAGCCTACTCCCATTGAAATGACTTGGTAATCTCATCCCATCCAATGCTCATAACTAGAAAGTTCTGAATCAAGGATGTACGAGATGATGTATGGTCCCAACCGATGGAATTTCAACTTCCTAGGATGGCATAGAAATTTAGAATCATTTAACAAAACCATCTCCCCAACATCAAATTGTTTGTTTTTCATATGATGATCATGCCATAATTTTAATTTTTCCTTATTTTTCTTTTGACTCCATCTAGCAAGTGATCACCTTTTGTTTAGATGCATTAACTTATCAATTATTTCTTCAAGCACTTTGTCATTAACCAATCCTCTTGCACATGCTATAGGTAGTAATGGGAGCATAAATTTGCCTATCAAAAATCCTTCACTCAAACATGAATTGAAACGGTGTGGCCTTGTTCAATCTATTGTAGGTTTTCATGTATGCCCATAGAACAAATGACACCTTGTCATCCTAATCTTATTTACCAATGTCACAAATCTTGATTAATGTGTCTTACTACTATAAGATCTACACCTCTACAACCCATGATACTAAGGATTATAGGATTATTGATCAGATCTATGAGGCCATTGATCATGGGGTGCACCAGACCAGCATTGCCAGTAGTTCTAAAGGTGATGATTTCCATTATGAGGAGTGCGTAAATGGAGGTGTGTATGGAAGGGGATTTTGTAGAGGATTTCATGGTTGTGGTAACTGTGGAGGAGGAAGAAGTGAGTTCCCACATGGAACCTATTTTAATTATGGGTCTACAAAGCATTACAAATGAGAGTTCCTAGATCTATTATAGTGCTCATGGTACAAGAAGAAGCACAAGTATGAGGAGTGCCCTGAGTTATTCGAGCACATGAATCAAGCAAAGAAAGACAAGGGTGATACAATGGTAAGCATTAAGAAGATGGACACACAATGGATGTCATGGGTGACACATGATGCGGGTTTGGAATCTGTTATGGTAACAACAAGAGCAGAGGCCGTGCACACAAAGTAAATACCAAGGCAGAAGAACCTAGTTTCAAGGGAAGAAGTAGTACATGGGAAGTACCTAGATCTTGTGCATCAAAAGGAGGTATATCAAGATACCATGGATTTCATTTGGAGTTTATAGGGAGAAATCTAGTGTCTAAAGGAGCAGTCCATGAGGGAGGAGCAAATAAGGAAGGTCGAGGCACCAAGAGATGACCTGGATGAGGTCAAGGAAGTATGTAAAATACTAAGGAAAGAGAATAGTATTCCCTTGCTAGGAGCATGGGTGAGAGAGAAGGTACCACATGCCTAAGAAGAGCATGAGAGGTAGGCCTTTCATGCAAACCTTCCCCCTCACATCCTTGATTATGATAGGGAGATCACGTTAAATGTGGTCATGGATGGATGACTCCTTAGTAATATCCTCATTGACATAAGCGTGGAGGTAAATGTTCTCACCTTGGATGCATGGCATCAGATGGGAAGATCTGCATTACAACCATCTTTGAATGTGTTGTATATGGAAAAAAATGAAGGCAATGCCCATCAGTGTCTTAAAGGATGCAATTATCACCATTCAGGGAGCTAAGTTTACTAGGGACTTTAAAGTCTTGGTGCTCACTAAGGTAGACAATTTCCTAGCACTACTTGGGTGCCCATGGTGTTATAAGAACAATGCAAATCTTTGGTTCAACAAGGGGTACATAAGCTTTGAAAATGAGGAGGAACAAGTCATCATACCCCTGGTTGATGGGAAGTCAACACCCTATACTGAACCTTTGGGAGAAGAGGTCCTGGATAGAATATATGTGTGCTCAATTAGGGATCTAGAGATAATCCATCCTACCGACAGAATTATCTAGTTTGAGGATGCTCAGTTGGTAAGTGACACCACTAGTCTAGCATGTGATAATTGGGTGCATGGAACTATTAACATTAAAATTTTCCTTCATAATTTCTATTTTATTAATGTATGTATTAGGAATAGGATGTTGTTAAGTATAATTAGTAGTGGCGTCAATAGAAGATAATGGCGTTGTCGTATGGTGCTGCCAATGATGTAGAGTACAAGATATAGTCAAAGTACAATAGGAATGTTGTAAAAGTAAATATTTGTCGTAAGTGGTCCAAGAATGTTAAAATGTCAAAGTTGGGATAAGTAGAGAAGTAGGGTCTACATGATTAGGAATTAGAAATATTATATTTGTAATAAGGAAAAAGAGTGATGTCATAAATATTTTGTATATTTTATTTGTGGAAAATTCTAAAAAGGTGGAACCCATGTGAGATGATAAGGTTTATCTTATCTTAGAAGATAAGCCTACATGTAAAGGCAAGAGTTTAGGCATGGAATATGATTGGCCGGAAGAGATTTCCTATCCTATCTTAGAGATAAGGTGGATAAGCCTGAATTCCTATAAATAAAGAGGCCACCCCCCCTCATTTAGCATAGAGAGAAGTAGTGAGAAATATTGTATGAGTAAGTGTGTAAAGGAAGCCATCATTTTGAAGGTGTGTTAAAGAAGCCATTATGAGGTGTAATTGTGAAGTTTCTCCCATAGTTATTGTTTGAAGGCAAGTGAAGTTAATAACACTTGAAGAACCTCATGGGTGAGATTGTAACAATTTCATGTTGATATTATAATTTACACTGATATTTCAGATTTATCATTATTCCTTCTTATCATAGTCTATGGTATTCTTGTGTTATGTTTGTTCTTTGTGTTTCAGATTACATCCACCAAACTAAGAGTTGTGCAATAGTTAATAATCATAGCACGAGGAGTTCGGTGAAGAATTATCATAGTGCCGGATTGGTGTTGAAAAAACCTACGAGTTGATTAGATGGCATTTAATAGGACTAGTGACAAAGGTGACAAAGGCGCACATAGTCTGGTGCCTAGGAGGAAAGGAGCTACCTAAGCACTCGGAGGAGCCTCCCCTAATGTATTTTTATAGAAGATGGAAGCTCGGTGGAAGGAGGAAAATTGATGAAGGGGGATGTTAAGCTAGGTCCTACTCGGAACTACTATGCGCTGGTGGGAAACACATCGGGATAATCTCTTGGAATGGTGTGAAGTGAGAATTGCCTTCTCTGTTTATTTCTCTAGAAGTAACACACCCACCACCATCAAAGAATACCATGGTAAGGAGCCTGCCTCTTTCCACATCCAATCCTATGAGAGAGTCTGGAGGGAAGGTGCAGAAGATTTACCACCATTCCTTTGGGTATAAAAATTGTATTCTACACTACAAGGTTGCGTGTGCACATGGTACATCCACTCTGTGACACGCCACCAAACAAGGAATTGGCAAGAACTAGTGGCTGATCTAGTCTAAGCATTTGATTATAAGAGTACTAGACCATTGGTGGATAAGGCACTATAGGTTATCAAGAACCTTACCATTAGGGATAGTGCCATGGAAAAGATAGCTCTTTGGTGTTGCTAGGTGAACTGGCCTAGATACACACTTTGAGGAAGAAGAAATAGAAGAGATATAGCTTGAGCACACATGTTTGCAAAAAGAAAAAGGCAAGATGGTCTATGTCATAGACGGTGAAGAGATGGAAAATTTGGAGGTTAACCATTCTCTAGGCTCGCACAAAGTGATGGATAGTGTTGATGAAATAACACACACCTATCATGAACCTTTAAAGAAAAAGAAGGTTAATATTGGGTCGGAGGTGAAACCCAAGGAAGCTATCATTAGAGATTATTGGTTAGAGAAGGAAGTCTCTAAGATCATTGATCTTTTACATGAGTTTGAGGATTTATTCCCATGTGGGTATCATGAACTCAAAGGTGTTCACCATTCCTTGGGGGAAATGAGAATTAAGTTGAAGGAAGGTGCGCACCCGGTCTGGAAGAGACCATACCAGATGAATCCTAATCTGTGCATGAAGGTCAAGGAGGAAATAGACAAGATGATAGCATCAGGAATCATAGAGGTTATGGAGGAGTTAGAGTGGATAAGTCCAATGGTGATTAGTATAAAAAAGGATGGAAGGATAAGGATATGTGTTGATTATAGGGATTTGAATGTAGTGTGTGTCATTGATCCCTTCCCAACCCCGTTCACTGAAGAGATCCTAGAAGGAGTGGCAGGGTGTGAAGTCTACTCTTTCATGGATGGGTTCTCAGGCTATCACCAGGTGAGGATTGCAAAGGAAGACCAGAGAAAGACAACCTTTGCCACCGAGTGGGGAAGTTTTTCCTATATGGTCATGCCTTTTGGGTTGAAGAATGCACCCGTTGTATTCTCACACATTGTAGTACAGGCCTTCCAGGATTTCATCCACAAGTTTCTCCAGGTTTACCTTGATGATTGGACCATGTATGGACTGGTCAAGGACCATTGTGACAATCGAGATTGATGTTTGAAAGGTTTCGATAGTTGAGGATATCCCTAAACATCAAGAAGTGTGTATTTTCTACCCCATTTGGAACCTTGTTGGGACACATCATATGCAAAGAAGGCTTGCTAGTGGATCCTACCAAAATTGCAATGATTGTGGGATTAGGGGAGCCAACTAGTCAAAGCATAGTGCGTGGGTTTCTTGGACACATGGGCTACTATCGAAGTTCATCAAGGGGTATGCCAAGATTTCCACACCTTTAGAATAATTTCTTAGACATAAAAGTGTCTTCCATTGGGGAAAGGCGTAATAGAAGGCATTTGACACATTAAAGATAGGATTTTCACTGTGCCTATATTACATTTCCCCTCTTAGGATAAGCCCTTCCATGTTCATGTAGATGCCTCGGAATGGCCATTGGGGTAGTGCTTGTACATCCTGGTGAGGGAATTGTTGATCACCCCCTATGCTTTGCAAGTAGGAAGTTGACACCAATAGAGTAGAATTATACTACGACCGAGTGTGAGGAATTGTCTATGATCTATGTAATTCATAAGTTCGGAGTAGTATCGATGGCAACTCCTTTGTCTTCTCCACGAACACATGACATTAAAATACTTGGTGAAAAATCCCATCCTATAAGGGCACATATGTCGGGGGTGTTATTATTCCAAGAGTTCAAGTTCATGGTGGTTGTCAAACTAGGAAAAAGTAATTCCAGACCTAACCATTTATCTAGGATTGATTCGGGGGAGGATGTGTAAAGCATTGAAGATACCATGCTAGATGTGCAGCTATTTAGGTTGCGAGTGCATGCCCTCAAACTTGGAGGATATTTCCATGTTCCTTAAAATGGGTATAGCAGTAGAAGGGATGAGGATATTAGAGAAAAAGGAACTATTCATACGTGTCGTGCCCTACATGTTGATCAGTGGGGACTTATACAAACTAGGGCGTGATGAAGTTTTACACAGGTGTGTACTAGAGCATGAGTGCCTTGCCATCATAGAGGAAGCACATAGAGGAAGTGTGGGTGGACATTATGTAGGTGATGCCACCGCACATAAAATATTAATGGTAGGATTATGGTGGGAAACTTTGTATAAGGATTGTAAGGAATATTGTAAAGTGTGTGACCATTGTCAACACATTGGCAAGCCAGGAAGGAGAGATGAAATGCCTTTGCGCCCTATCCCTAGCACTAAACCTTTTGAGAAATGGGAAATAGACTTTGTAGGCCCTATTGCACCAGTAGCGCACGAGGACTAGATCACGCTATGTAATCACTTGCATGGACTATTTGACAAGGTGAGCATAGGAAGCCCGAAATAAAAACTATACAATAGCTACAACAGGAATATTTTTGTGGGAGTTTATTATCACGAGGTATGGATTCCCTTTAAGTTTAACCAGCGATAGGGGTACACATTTCTTGAATGAGACCGTGAGGATCTTGTTAGTAGATTTCATGGTGGCTCATCACAAAACCACACCTTATCACACATAAGAAAATGGAATCGCAGAAGCATTTAACAAGATACTGAGTCATACCCTGACAAAGATTTGTGATGTCGAAAGACAATATTGGGATAACAAGGTATAAGCCATATTATGGGCCTATAAGACAACTTATAAACGACTGAATAAAGCCACACCATTTCAATTGGTGTTTGGTGTGGAAGTTGTCCTCCCAGTTGAGTTTATGTTACCTTCTCTGCATATAGCATGCATAGGATGGCTGGCTAATGAGAAAGCACTGGAAGAAAGGATTGATAAATTAATGAAGCTAGATGAAAGATGATCACTCACCAGGTAGAACCAAACAACAGAAAAAGAAAAGAAAAAATCATGGCATGATTGCCACATTAAGAACAAGAAGTTTGAGGCATGACAGATGGTCTTACTATATGATTCTAAGTTTCTACACCATCCTGGGAAGTTAAAAGTGCATTGGTTGGGTCCTTACACCATCTCGTACATCCTTGATTTGGGTGCATGCCACTTACAATGCTAGATGGGACGATATTTCTAGGAAACTTCAATGGGAGTAGGTTAAATCCCTACTATAAATAAGTCTTCTTAGTGTTTGTAAATAAGGCAATATTGCCAATTAGTTTAGGATTTTCTTTAGTGCATTTTCATTTCTTGTGTTTCCTTTCTCATTGTTTCTTTGTGTTATGCCTTGAGCACTGGTAATCTCATTACTTTTCAAAGTTGTAGCGCACGAAGGACCGCACATCATTTTAGTGTGGGGTGGATTAAGGTGGAAGAAATTGAAGAAATAAGTGCCATGAAGGAATGCATTGGAAATCTTGGTTGGATGGCCTGTGAAGAAATTACATGCAAGGAAAGGTGAAAAAGAATGGTTGGTGTCAAGATAAGACTACATTGGGGATCCATGTATAAGAGAAGAAGAAGCACATTAAGCAACATGAGGTAGACAAGAGAAAAAATCATGACAGAAGAAGTACCTTCGGAATTGGTTATGCACACGCAAGAGTCTCTTGTCAAGGTGGATTGGTTACATTCTGAAGGTTAGAAAACTTTCTGCACAAGGTTGGGTACGTGAGTTAAAGTGCTAAAGTTAGGTTTGTTTAAAAAATATGCATTAAGTGTTAAAGTAAGGTTGTAGGTAAGGTAGTATTTAAATTTACAAAGAGGGAAAAAATATAAATATATGGTCAAGGCCTTTCATTATTTACTTTACATATAAAAAGAAAGAAGCACTTTTGCATCTTTGTAAACTAGAGATTCCAGAATTGATCCATGTGAAGAAAAAATTGAAGAGTTTGAGAGTGAATAACCAATTTGGATTTGTGAACTAGAAGAAAGATATATCATGGGTGTTAGAGAAGTTGTGAGAAGGTGTCATCTTGTGAAGGAATTATCCCAGTTAGGGTTTGAAAAACTAGGGCACAGGTTTAAGAGGTTTTCTTCACAAGTTTGAGATCTTAAGGATTGGAAGAGTAGAGTAACAAGAAGAGATTGAAGTGATAAGAGGACCTAGACAATGGCACCCAAGAAACCAATTGTGTCACCCAAGAATCCAAAGGGCAAGGGTAAGGGAAAGGGTAGAGAGCTAGTAGAAAATGCCACAAGCATGAATGAGGAGTGGTATGTAGAAATGCAGTACCCAGGATGGGGTTTTTCTTGGGAAGGAGTGGGAATCCCATTTGATAAATATGGTGGTGAGTTATTATAACCATCACACAAGCACAACAGATAAGGAAATGGTGCTGGAGTTAGTACACCTGATGAACAAAATGACACCAGAGGGTTTGCCCATCTATAGCAATGAGGTAAAAGTGAAGTTGGAGAAGGCAGGTTTATTGTAACTCTATGAGTTTCCATACTTTAGAAATCCTAAGTGCCTCTATCAGTTTCGATGTCACGTGTGTATGAGGATCACTTTTAATTTTTAGGGTGTAATATGTGCATAACCACTCGGTTGATTTCTAAGTTTATATGCCTCATATGTGTGCGAGACAACATAGATGATGACCTGAGCAACAAGGATGCCATCAAAGAAACCATCACTGCATATGATTACAAGAAGGGGTCAAGGTATTTTGATATTGTGGAAATCCCAGATCCCATCATGAGAATGGTCATGCACCTGGTCACAAAGTTAAATGATTAAGAAAGGTGGACATAGATGAATAAGGCCTAGTTGAATATATGTAGGAAAATATCATAGGGCACAATCTACAATTTATCAGCCTTCATTGCAGATGAGATAATCAGTAGTGCATAGGAAGGAGACAAGATACTCTTTGGAAATGTCCTCCTAACAATTGTATTTTCGGAGATAGGATTTCTTGACGTGGAAAACAAGTTTGTTTGGGAGTATTGGCTAAAGATCCCTCACCCACGAAAATATTTACAAAGTATACATTTGAAATAATGACAGCCTCCCATAAGGTGCGCCTAGACAAGTGGTATAAGCGCTTAAGTGATGCATTTGGGGTAGAGTGGAGAATACCAAAAAAACTACCAGTGCTTACAACGAGATAAGCTAAGTTTTCTTGTGTACCAACACTTCTACATAGGTAGATTTAATTTGATGGATGAAACTATGAGCCCATGCTTGTAAAATCCCATTTTACTTCTTGCGCCAAATACTTCCAAGAGAGAGTTAACGGAGTTCGAGAGAAGCAAAGAGTCTAAGGTTTGACCTTAATGAAGTTGATCGGGACTAGAGGGAGTTGCACGAGGACACTATCCTACCCTACGAAGTACACATACATGGAAAAGTATGTAGCGCATGAAATCAGAATGATGAAACCCTTGACTCTAACAATTGTAGGAAAGACCGCGGCGCATGTATATCTCCGCATTAGGCCAAAATTCAAGAAAGGTGCATACCTGGAGAATGATGTCTCCATACCTGAAGATCCCACAGGTAGAAGAAATCCCATGCTCAATAAAAGGAGAGAGAAGAATAAAAAGCACCAAGTGTGTAGACTTCCTAGCTAGTAAGCGCGCTAGTAGCAAGCGCAAAACCTAGCACCTATACGCATAGGAAGAAATCCTTGGTAAAGGAGAAGACCCGGAAGAAGAGGCACCAGAGAAACCCCTCACCAAGGAGAAGTCACCAGAGGAAGCAGAGAAGGTTGGATCCCTTGTGGAAGAGTCACCTCTCAAAAAGAAGCAGAGGATAGAAGAGGAAGCTGACTCGGAGGAGATAGAGAGCTTGGAGAAATACATAGGTGAAAAGGATGATGACGATGAAGAAGATGATCCTAAATAAGATGATCTGAAAGAGATCAAGATCCACTTCTCTTCAGTGTGCATGATTCAAAATAAGAGGGAGGAGAAGAAGAATAGGAGTTCCTTTTCATGTGGCGCAAGGGTAGCCAGGAGAAGGAAGGCACCCAGGACATGGGAAGAAGTGAGGAGGTTGGTGTGTAAAGGTAGAAGCATCCGGACCTAACGCCACCTGTGTAAAAGTATGGATCCACTCCTAAATTCTTATAAGATCTTATGCGCATCCTCACCATGGAGAGACAACCATTGGCCCTACAATCCATAGAAGAAATGGAAGCATGCTTGGAGAGGAGGACAAATTAAAGGTCGTAGAAATCATTCTTTGAGTATAACAAGGTACTTGCATGGATGTCAAGATTTATACCTAATCTGCTAAGGCCACATATGATAATTACATAGATAGGGATAGAGTGGTAAGCATCTTGGTCACCACTCACGAAGTAGAGTTGAAGGAGTTTCAAGAAAAGAATAAGGGAAATAGGGAGGAGAGGGACATAATCCTTACCGAGGTTGAAAAGAAATCCGAGGCCATTGAAAACTTAAGGGTTTCAATCAAAAACCGGTTAAAGCAACTATACCCAAAGATTAGTAGAAGGATGGATGCACTTGAAGACATGAGCAAGGAGTTGGAGAAAATTTTTGACACTATGAACACTCTAGGAGATGGACTAAGTTTTGGGGAGGTAAGCAACCTAGTTGGTGACCTCTATTAGAGAGCACAAACAAAGTAGATGCCTAGAACAAGCTGGAGGCTAACCTAAAGAGGGAATTCCACTCCCTTTGCAGAAATAATTACCCTTCCATTCTTTTATTCTTTCCCATTCCTTCATCCCCTTATTCTTACTCTTCCAAAATTATTTTATTCTTCTGGAACATACTATAATTCTTTTGGAGAAGTGTTCCCATGGATGGAGAATAGGCGTAGTGTGGGGTGATGTTGGGACCCCAAAATAGTGGCTAAGTACACAAAGGCACGTAGGTGCATAAGGCCTAGTTGAAGAAGGGTGTGCAAGGAGAAGGCACACAGGACAAGGTTTAAGGAAGGGTTTAAGAAAACATGTGGCGCGTGCACGGACAGAGCAAGGTTTTAGGACTTAGCCATATTGGGAATTTTGGGTAAGACACGAGAAAAGCATGACCCGACTATGCATGCGGAGTGGATAAGGTGCCATCCTGGCAACATGATGCCCATAAAATGAATATTCCATGTGATAGAAGGTTCTAGAAGACATCATGGCAAAAATTTGAGAGTTCGAGGCCTAGATATGCATGCTCCCATGGAGAACCACATTCGAGACTCTTGGCATAAAATCGAGGATGCACAAGGATGACTTGGCACTTTGGGATGCCTATATATGTGAGCACCCATAGGAGAAAAATAGATATAGATCAGATAGATGAAGGGAGAGATCAGATAGAAAGGAGAGGAGATTATAGGGAGTGGAGCTCTGTAAATACTATGAGAACTCTGTGGGATTGGGTAGAGGCTATATAAAGGAGTAATGTATTAAGGGGCTGGGTTGTAAATTTTTCTTTGTATGGATGAAGGACATGATCCCTGTTGTGATGCATGACTTCGATCTGATCAAGTTGTGGTAGTCTAATGGATCCATTGAATGTAATGAGGTTACAAACATGAATGAGTATGAATGTAATTAATTCAGTTCATATCTATATCTTTTCATTTTTGTTCATGGATGTTATGGAGTAGATGTAAATCCTTATGTATTTTCCTTTCTACCGTAGTTCTATATGTTATCTGTAACTACCCTCTGTTTGGAATGAATACATTTGTCTAGAGGCTATTTTGAGCCCTATGATGATTGTATGTCTCAATTCCACTTTTATTCATTAAGTTCATGACATAGATGATGGTTTTGTAATTTCACAAAGCAGGAAGCTTTGTATATTTTATTAATGTGAAATTGATTAACCATTACAATGGAGTGCTACAATATTTATACATATTGGACAACAATGTGCAGACAAACAAATATGTTGCACAGGTAAAACCATACTCACAACTACTTCCAATAATACATCCGGGAAGCATATAAATTGTTATAATAATTGTAACAATTATCCCTATGAAACAAAAAGACAAATATGGTTTAAAACCATATAACAACATACAATTATATTATGGTTTATAATATAACCATATAATATGATTATTTAATTAATAAAATAAATTAAATAATAAATCATATAATGCATAATTAATTTATCCTAACATTCCCCCCCTTAATTGTGCATTGTCTCAAGGGATGAGGAGAGGAACTCTCTGAACAACTCGAACTTGTCACATGCAAGTGATTTTGTGAAGATATCTACTCGTTGTTCAGCTGTTGGACAAAATTGAAGTTGGATGTTGTGCTTCAACACATGTTCACGTATGAAATGAACTTGTACCTCAATGTTCTTTGTTCTCTCGTGAAAAACTAGATTGCGAAAAATTTAAGAACACCTTCATTGTCAACATACATGGTGGTTGGTTTGTCCTGTGGTATTCCAAGTCCTTCTAGTATGTGACGTAGCCAAATCACTTCATAGACATCTTCTCCTACGTAGAAAAATACTCAACTTCTGTGGAAGAACAAGAAACAAAGTGTTGTTTCTTACTTCCCCATGATATTGGTCAGATCCCATAAAGAACACAAATCCTAAAGTGGATTTTCTGTCATCAATGTTTCTGCATGATCTAAATCTAAATATCTAGACAAGAAGAAGTTGTCATTCTTCTTGTATTCTAGACCAAGATCCATTGATCCTTTGAGATATCTCAATATGCGCCTTGTTTCTTTCCAATGACAAACTTTTGGTTCCTGTATGAACCTAGATAGATAGCTTATTGCAAAGTTGATATCTTTCTAGTGTAGGTCAAGTAAATGAGACTCCCAATCAAATGCCAATAGAGAGTGCCACTTACCTCAGGAGATGGATCTGAATGAGATATCTGCAATTTGTTCTCCATGGGTGTAGTAATTGGTGTGTAATCCATCATCCTAAAATTCTTGAGCATAGTCTTGGTATATTTCATCGAGAAACAAAAATATGATTCTCTTCGCCATACTTACAATCCAAGACAATAGTGCATCAGCCTGAATCGGTCATGTTAAGCGATTGATTAAGATCTTTCTTCATTGCATCGATCATCCTCACTGAACTGCTAGTGATGACTAGATCATCAACATAGACAAAAACAATCACAATCTCCCCCTTGCTTTTTGAGGTAGAGATTGGGATAGTATGGATTTCTAACAAATTCATATTGTATGATATGCTCATCAATCTTGATGTACCATGCCAGGATGCTTGTTTTAGACCATACAAAGATTTCCTAAGTTTGCATACCTTTTCTTCTTGACCAGGGTACAACATATCCCTCGGGTTGAGTCATGTAGACTTATTCTTGTAAATCTCCGTTTAGGAAGGCACTTTTACATCCATTTGGTGAACTTTCCATCTAAAGCGAGTAGGCTAGAGCAAAGATCATCCTGATCGTTTTGATCTTAGCTGTGGGAGAAAATGTCTCCTCATAGTCAATGCCTTCTTTTTGTGTGTACCCCTTTGCTACAAGTCTTTCTTTGTACTTGTCCACTATCCCATCTACTTTGTACTTAGTTTTGAATATCCATCTGCATCCAATGGGTTTCTTCCCTAGTGGAAGATTGACAAGCTGCCAATTGGCATTCTTCATCACTGATTGATATTCAGAATCCATGGCATCTTTCCAAGATTTTGACTATAGGGATTCCTAGGTGTAGAGGGCTCATCTGATTCAATAACTCTACTCATCAAAGCAAAATTAACTTCTTCTATTTCTTTACTACGAGTCCGTGGTCCAGGGGTGGATGTATCTGGTGGAGCATCCAATCTTGCATCTCGTAATGTACTTGTACACCATTTAGGCATATGCTGAACTGTTCCCATGGGTTGTGGTTCTATCTGATCATCATCATCCCCATCATCACTTTCATCTTCTGAGGGAACATCAGCTTCAATTTTTACAATAGGTGAAAAATCTACATCTTGTGAGTCTGGAGGAGGAGTCTCTGCTTCCTTCTTCTCGAAAAACTCAACATCTCTGCTGGTGTAGACTTTTTTGGTCTTAGGATCCATCAATCTATACCCAAGAGTCTCTTCACTATACCCAATGAAGATGAGTTTTTGTGACTTCATGTCCAATTTATTTCTATTTTTTTGGTATGTGCATGCTTTGCTTTGCACCTGAATACTCTGAGGTGTGCAATGGATGGTTTCCTTTTTGATCATGCTTCTTGTGGTGTAATTCCATCAAGAGTAGTTGTGGGCACTCTATTCAACAAATACACTGTTTTCTTTGTTACTTCTACCCAAAATGTCTTTGCAAGTTTAGAATCATCGATCATGCATCACACCATTTCCATGATAGTATGATTTCTTCTCTCAACAACACCATTTTGTTGCGGTGTGTGTGGAGGAATTTGTCGATGAATCCCATGAGTTTGTAGGTAGTTTTGAACTCATCACCTTGGTGAATTTCCCCGTGATCCGAGCGAAGAGTTCGATGTGATGACTAGTTTCTTTCTCAACTACTACTTTGAAATTTTTGAAGGTTTCAAATGATTCACTTTTCTTGTGAAGACAAAAAATCCACATTTTCTGTGAATAGTCGTCAACACAAAGCATAAAGTACTGGAACCCAGTATGACTTGGCTGCAGTGGACCGCAAAGATCGGTATGAACTAGGTCAAGTTTACCATGAGCTCAAAATTTACTCCTATGGAATGAAACTCTATGTTGTTTTCCTATTAGGCAGTGAGGACACTTGTCTGTATCCTTATGAAGAGATGGTAGCCCATGTACCATATTTGTTGGCGAAGTGTTTCAAGATATTTGAAACTTACATGACCAAATCTTCGATGCCACAATTGTGCTGAGGTGGTGTTTTTAGCTATAAGTGCTTGATCTTCTTTGTGAACAAAATCAAGTTGGAACATGCATCCCACATTGGAGGCTTTTGCAATTATTTTTGAGCCTCTTGATTTATCTCGAATCAAACACGTTTTCTTGTCGGATTGACTATCAAATTCAATTTTCATGTTGTGATCTAGGAGTTGACTAACTGAAAGAAGATTCTTTGTCAACCCAGGGACATATAGGACATCTGATAGTCTACATTTGCATGAACCAAGGGGTAGAGAAATGTTCCCAATCCCCTGAACTATATATGAAGAATCATCTCCTAACAAAACATGATTTTTCGATGGCATGTCCCTCATTGAAATAAATCAGTCTCTATGGTCGGTCATGTGTGAGTGGATCCCGAATCAACATACTAGACATCACTAGATGATGTGGATGGTTCACTTGATTGAGCAGTGAACAAGAAGTCTTCATTGTCTGACTGTTCTTATTGCTTAACAATATTACCTTACTGGTGGGGTCTTCTTTTCCAGTTCCCCTTTTTCTTCCCATGATAGTTGTTAGAATGTCCCTTGTAAGATTGTTGTTGTTGTGGTCCAGATTTGCTTGATGAACCTTTCTTATAAGTGTTATACCAACAATCTTTTAAGTCATGTCCTCTTTTGCAAATTGGACATTGCTTCTTCTATTGATTGTCCCCATGATACTGATTTTGATGTTGGGACTTTTGATAGGAATTAGGTTTTCCTTTACCTTTTCCTTTCCATTTTTGATGTGAAGACAGTGCCTACTCCTCTTCATCATCCTTATTGTGCATTACTTCCTCTTGTTGTAGTAGGTTTACTAGTTTGTCAAAACCAACTGTCGTATCTGTCATGTTTAGTGTTGTGACAAAAATGTGGTAAGAAGAGGGGAGTGCTCTCAGAATAATGGGAACAAGAGCATCATTTGTGACTGGTTCTCCTAGGGCTAGAAGTGAAGCCCTTAATTCTGTAACTCTTCTTAAGAAAGCTTCAATTTTCTCATTCTACTTGAATTTCAGTGTATGTAACTGACTCTACAAATTCAGTATGACATTCTTGTTCTTGGCCTCATATACTGTACTCAATTTATCCCACGCTTCTTTTGTTGTTTTGGCATCTCGAATGTGGGGTTGCACATCATCAGACACTCTAAACAAGATGATGAGTTTGGCCTTCTGATATGCTTTATCAAACTGCCATTGTTGTGTTGTATCAGTGGCTGATCTGGTCAGAGTACCATTCACAACAGACCAGATCTCTTCAAACTCAAGTTGTGTCTTTATTTTTGTCTTCCATGCAGCATAGTTGCTTCCTCTAAGTAATTGTGAATCCGGAAGAAAAAATTTGGGGGCATTGGTGCCCATTTTATAGAGATCACTGATAGGGTTTAGCTCTTATCACTCTAGGTATTAGGTCTCCCAATCTATATACCGTCAGTCTGATATACCGAACCTTTCTATATACGTGCCCTTTCGATATACCCGTTGGTATGTGGAAGAAGCTCGCCCTTTCTATATACCCGGTGGTATGTGAAAGAGGCATTAACGTACGTGAAAGAATTCAATACGTGGTACCAAGACAATACTTGATGGGGTTTGTGTGATTATTAACACCGGCTCAAAGAAATATCCTCATACATGCGCGTAATTTCACTATATACTTGGATAATTTCTCAATTTGGATTTATGTCATGTAATCATTCACAGACGGATGGGATGGCTCATAGTGTGTGCACTGTGACCTTATTACTCCCTGTCGATTTAAAGGGTCGATGCCCAAACAATGTTGTTGTAGCTATATTAGGCATTAAGTGTAGTAGTAGTCGTGATGGCTTTACCCGTAAGCACTTCCCAAAGGCACCGTATATACCAAATGCTACGAATGAGATCTAGGATCTTGTGAGTGTTACAAAACCAATTTTATACTATTTTTTATTACAAATTTTCCAGTTTCTAAGTAGTTACAAAGTTTGCAGTTGATTATGGAAACCTGTAAATTAGTACAATATGTTGAAGCATGTAATTACATTCAAAAATCTGGAAAAATTGAATGGCAGGCAAAAAAATTTGTTTTTCGGGGCCCTGGTGGCCTTCTGAGCCCAATACGGCTTGCTGAGCAAACAACTGTAAAAAAATAGCTCAAAATGAAGTTTTTAGATAGCCCTCCTTTGGCAAAAAGTGCTCTAGAATGCAAAAATATGCAGAGTGGAGAAAAAATTTACCCTAAAATAGGGTTTTTCTCGCTAAATTTAGTTAGTTATAACTAAATTTGAATTTTCAGCTAAATTTAATTGTTCCACTAAATTGTCTACCAAATTTGGTAGTGGGTGAGGGAGGGGGATTTGACCCCTCCTGACCTCTCTTGATGGAAAGTGTCTTACAAAAGTATATGTAAAGAGAAAATTATAATTAAACACATTTGTAAAACCATACCTCTTCATAAAACCATAGTTTTGGAAAGGTGGTTTTAAGAAAAAATTCCAGTAAAGAGAAAATGACAAAGGGTTTCTTTTTGGCAAGAATGAAGGTGGTTTTGACTATGTATGGTGCCTTAGATCATTTTTCTTCCTTCCTTTGAGCTTGTAATCTCTTCCTTGGTGAATTTTATCCTCCTCAACCTTAATATGCAATGAATAAAGGTGGTTTTGAGGAATTTGATGGCTTTGTATTGAAGGGATGGGGGTTCAAGTTGGAGGCAACTCGCTGGGTTTTGCTTACACAAGCTTCTCCATTTCTCCTCAAACTCTGCTAAAATCCTTCAATATCCTTCAACCTTCTCAAACTAAATGTAATTTCACAACAGGATGGAAACTTGTATATTTTATTAATGTGAAATTGATCAACCATTACAATGAGTGTTGCAATATTTATACATATTGACAACAATGTGAATAAAACAAACAAATATGTTAGAGGTAGAACCATACTCACTTGCTTCCAATAATACATCCGGGAAGCATATATATATTGTTATAATAATTGTAACAATTATCCCTATGAAACAAAAAGACAAATATGGTTTAAAACCATATAACAACTTACAATTATATTATGGTTTATAATATAACCATATAATATGATTATTTAATTAATAAAATAAATTAAATAATAAATCATATAATGCATAATTAATTTATCCTAATAGGTTTCCCACTTAACTCACATAAAGAGAGACTTGACACCCACGCGTGCCATATGGGTGAGTGCCCAACGTACCAAATGTGGGGTGATAGGCCGGTGCGCATGGGATTTCTTTCCTTTGTGATGGGGATAAAAATGCTACAAAAATACGGTCATTATATTCATTCAAACATGATATATTTTAAAACAACAACCTATTGTCAAATAGAAGAATTAATAAATTCCATCATGTCAAACCTCATTAATATCAATATAATTCACCAAGCCACAATTTTCCACTATCTCACAACCAAATCCCTATCATCCATCTAAAAGAAATTGATATAAAAACACAATTGACTTTTCATTAATAGAATACTACCTCTATACTTCATCTAACCAAATCCCTATTACTATCCATAAAGGGATGCATAAAAATAGAGAATAACTTGACAAGAACCAAATGTACTCATTGTACATTCCTACAAGATATTTACTCTAGCCATTGACAAGACAATTATACACAAGGATTTAGAACTCCTGAAGGATTTTTGATGCATAGAATAGAGATCTAAAACCCATTTGATCAAAACATATATTTTTAATGTTCATAGAGAGAGAGAGAGATATATTCCTAACAAAACATGTATTTCAAATGATCATGCTTTGATTGAATGCACAAACAACTCTCGCATAAAATTATAGGATAATGAAAACTGAAAAATTCCAAAAAAATAATAAGTAGTTTCTCATGTAAGCATTAGGATCCTAGTTTAAGGATTAAAAATATCCTTAACAATGATCACAACAAACTCAATTCACTTCCAACATATTTGAAACAAACTCAAATTACAAGCATATTCACCACTCAAACGCTTAAAAATGACCAAATTACAAGCTCAGTCCCAATGAGACATTTCATAGGAAAATAACATTCAATAAACATGCTTTATCAAGGAATACATTCCTTATAAACATTGATGACCCAAACCACCAAAATCACCAAGGTAAATAAAGAACCTTGATATCTAACTCACGACACTCGTAACTAATAGAGCTCAAGGTTAAGATAAATCCATGAATGATGACAAGTAAGATCTGGGGACGAATAGTGTCTAAAATAAATGAATATTCAAACCAGCCCATGATGGGTGCATATTCAAACAATACTCAATGAACAAGAAGGGGCAAGAACTTACCCAGTTTTATCCCTCCTTTTCCATACAAGCTGACTCGAGAAGGGTGAAAAACACAATAAAATGTATAAAAAATTAACTAAAAGAACAAAGACAAAAAATCTATCAATCCACCTTTATATTATGCACTTGCAGTGCTCAAAATACCTCCATCGATATTACCCAATATGTTTCAAGGCTTGAATCTCATAATAACAACAAAAAGTGCAGTCACGAATCTATACCAAAAACGAATGACCATCAACCAAAACATGAATCCTAATACAAGTATTTTAAAAACTTGAAAAATAATATTTGATAACACCCAGTTTAATGACAACCTGAAATGTTACCAATATTCGAAATAACTTTCTCCAAAACCATGAGAATTTGTTTCATGCTAAAAATTAAAAAATACAAGGATATTTATTTATCAAAGATAAATATGACACAATATCCTCTTATCAATCATTCTTAGCTTAAATATAATGCAAACACATGTGCTTTTCTAACTTTTTCTAAAACCTAGAGTCAATATAATATAATTCAAACTAGTATAATCAATTCTATCTACAAGAACCATAACTTTCATGAAATCCACATAAGCAAGAAAAAGTAAACAACACACAAAACAAGAAAACCATTCTCAAAGATGTTTTTAGCAAGAGCAGATTTCATTTTATGAAAACATTTAAATAAAATTAATAAATCTTAAAGAGATATATTCTATCATGCCTAGTAGTGATCATGGTTTCTTTTCCATGCTTCAAGTCTCTCTGTGTGAAGCTTCAACGACCGAATTTTAAACAAAGCCTTTTCTTTTTAACTTCTCTCATTTTCTTCTTATAGTTTCCACAACAAATTTCAATAGCATAATGAGAAAATACTACATGCAGAGCCAAAGAGCTCAAAAAATATGAATGCACAATAAAACCAAACCATTCCTTTTTCCCCAAACCCATATTGTTATTCCCCAGGTGGTTTCACTCAAGGGTTGAGGTTTATTAATGATAATAGTAGGACTGTTAGTGGCCCCCTTGAAAATCCCTCCATGCCATCCCTTTTATTAGTTACAACTATCAATTGAAATTTCATTTAACCAATGCTTAGCAAGGTTTCCAACTCAACAATTTCCACCACCACCATACCTCGAACAAAATTAGCGGTAAAGAATATTTAATGAACCATTTAAATCTTCCTAATGCCTTTGGAATGGTGCCACCACCATTCACTATCTTTCCATCCAATCCAACCTCATTTCCCCTTAGGTTAGTTCGATGCCACTTAGTTAGGTTTCCTTAGTATTAGCTTTTAAACCATAGCTTAGAACCTTAGGAATAATTCATATTATAGCTTAGGATAATTAGTATCAAAGACTTAGGTTAGTCCATCATTACCCTTCTAGGAATTAATCATCATAATAAATATAATCACCTTAACTTAGGTTAAGGATAGGATAAATAATCAAAGGCACTTAGATTAATTAGGTCCCAATTATTAATCAAAGGAAATTACCTTTAATATTTTATAAAAATGAATACTTAGATCACATAGTATGATGCATCCATAAGATTCTACAATATGCCCATGTGATCCCTAAATGTAAGCATGAGTTTAGCAATCACACATACTGAATGAGCTCAATCAAAATGATCAAAACATCATAAAATCATAGACATGCCTTGGATCACTACAATTGATCCAAGGTATGGTTATTCTTGCATTTATGAAATAGGTAGAGAAACAAGTTCACAATGTAATTCAAGCCATGTGTACAATCATAGTCTTATTGGACTGACTTTATTTCATTCACCAATGTAAGAATGTATTTCAAATTTCAACATAAGGAATATGTGAAATACTTCATTATTAATTCAGAATTGTCATGGCATGATTGTATCCAATTTTAGAAGATAAAACATATCATCTACAACAAACATGATCACTTAGTTCAAAAGAGTACACCATCTTCAAACAAGAATCATTTATCAATGTTTGCAACTTTAGTTTTAGAAGCAAGCAAGGATAACAACCATGGCAGAGGCATTACATACCTCCCTTTTAAAAACATCATCTTCCGATGATTAACTTAATCCACATTCATAATCAAGAAAAATAATCATAATTATAATTTTTCTATCCACAAAATTTTCAAATAGAACCTAGATTTGTAAAAATTCAAGTTTTTCATAACTTATTACAACATCAAAATTGTTGTCCCAAAGTGTCTGATAACAAATTATAGTACTTGGTAAAAATGGTAGAAATTATAGATATTTTTCAAGAAAACTCTTTAATTATCTTAAACCTAAATTGGTAGAAATTAAAGATAGTTTTCAAGAAAAGTCTTTAATTATCTCAAAAATCAGAATTAATTATGTTCAAACAGATGAGGAAAATCAATTTTCATATCCTCAAGGTTTTCCCATGTTGCACTTTCTTCATTAAACTGGTCCCACTGGACCTTGCATTGACTGATTTCACAATTTTTAAGTACAACTGGTGAGTTTCAAACACTCTTATGGGTTCAACCATGATTATTCCTGGGTCGTAGACCTAAAAGGAATCCCATTTTAATACATGTGATGAATCTAAAATGTATTTCTTGAGCAAAGAATTATGGAAAACATCATGAATTCATGACAATGTGGGAGGTAGTGCTAAGCAATAATCTACAAGGCTAATCACTTCTATAATCTCAAAAGGTCCCACAAAACGAGGTGATAATTTGGTTATCCTTGCCAAAGGTAATAGATCTCTTTTTAGGCTTAACACGTAAAAATATCTTTTCACCAAGTTCAAATTTCTTATCGACCCTTTTTAGATCTACATAACTTTTCTACCTATCAACAACTTATTTTAATTAGTCACGAATTACTTTCACTTGTCCAATTATTCCATTTCAATAAGCATTTAAGGTAGAAGTTTTGCATTTCCTTCATATATCTTCAATTTTATCCCAACTAACTAAATGATAAGTATTATTGTAAGAAAATTCAACTAAAAGAAGGTATTCTTCCCATTTGTAATTCTGGTCCATACAATACATTCTTAACATATCCTCCAAAACCTAATTTAATCTCTTTGTTTGACCATCTATTTTCGAATGGTATGCAGAACTAAAATTTAGTTTTGTTCCTAAGGATGCATTTAGTGTTTTCCAAAAATGAGATGTCATTCTAGAATCTCCATAATCAATATGAAAATTTCATGCACAAATTTTTTCTAAAATAATGAATCATGTTTAAGATTACCAACAATAAAATTTTCTACCTTTGTTAATTTGTCAACCACAACTAAAATAACATCATGCTTATTTTTAGACATAGGCAACCCCTGAAAAAAATCCATACTTATTACTTGTCACTTATATTGCGGTATGCTATGAGGATACTGATAAACCAAGTGAGTGCATATGCTCAACCTTAACTCACTGACATTCAAGGAAATGTGAAACAAAATTAGTTATGTATTTCTTCGTCCCTTTCCTAAAATATTGTGTTTACATCAGCAAGCATTTTTGTAACACTGGGATGTCTTGAGTAAAGTGAATTATGAAATTCCATCATTAACTTTTTCCTTAACTCATTTTCTGAAGGTACATACACTCGCTTTTATATCTTAAAATTAATTCATTATTAATGTTAAAACATTTTTATCTTAGATCATTAAGATTTGTAGAAAGTGTTGTTTTTACTTGTTGAAAATATGAATTAGAATTCATGATGTTATTTACTTCATCCTTAAACCGAGTTCTTAAAGTTACAAGTACAAAAATATGTTTCCTATGAATTAGTGCATCTGCCACCCTATTTTTTTTAACTTTAATGTAACTTATGTAAAAATCATATTGTGATCAAAAATATAACCGTCTTCATTATCTTGCATTCATATTTGGTTGAGTAAAAATATACTTCAGCCCAAGGAGGTCAATTTTGATTCAAAATGTTTTCCTAAGAGATAATTTCTCCATACTTGAAGTGTATGAACTATGGCTGAAACCTCTAGGTCATGGGAAGCATAATTCAACTCATGTAATTTGAGTTTCTTGCTCTCATAAGCTATAACATGATCATCTTACAAAATTATACCTCTAGTCCTTCTCCAAAAGAATATAACTACCATAAAGATCCCATTTGGATCCTGGAATAGGCAAAATAGGTGTAGAAGTTATTTGATCCTTTAGATTTTTAAATGTTGATTCACATTTATCACTCCACACAAATGTTTTGTCTTTCTTTTATAACGAAGAAATTAGGGCAGATTTTTTTTTAAAGTCCTTAAGATCTTTTTGTAATAACTGAAAGCCCCATTAAATATTCGACTTCATGTACATTTTTAGGTGTAGGCCATTCAATTATTGCTGCAATCTTTGATGGATCAACTAATATTCCATATTTTCTTATGACATGTCCTAAATAATGCACTTTTGTTTCATAAAAGGAACATTTTGACAATTTACCATACAATTTTCTCTTCCTCAAAATTTCAAGTACAATCCTTAAATGCTCATTGTGTTCTTCTATACTTTTGGAATAGATAATAATATCATCTAGGAATACAAGTACAAACCTATCCAAGTATTCTTGAAAGATATTATTCATCAGATTCATAAAAGCTACAGGTGCATTTATTAAACCAAAAGGTAAAACAATGAATTCATAATGTCCATACCTTGTTCTAAAAGTTGTTTTATGAATATCCTCATCCTTAATTCTCAATTGATGATATCCAGAATGAATATCTATCTTTGAATAAATTGATGCACCACACATTTGATCAAATAGATCATCAATCCTAGGAAGTGGATATCTATTTTTGATTGTTGTTTTGTTTAACATTCTATAATCAATACAAAGTCTAAGTGTTCCATATTTATTTTTCACAAAGATTACTAGTGCTCCCCAAGGTGAGACACTTAGTCTTATCAATTCTTTAGACAAGAGTTCTTGTAATTATGCTTAAGTTCTATTAGCTCAATTGTAGTCATGTGGATAAGGTTCCTTGGAAATAGGTTCAGTTCTAGGTTTGATTTCTATTGTAAAGTCAAATTCTCATTTAGGCAGGAAAGACTAGGTAGTTCTTCTAGAAATACATCGCTGAAATCTCTTAACAAATGGGTACCTTTCCAAGAAATTACTAATTTTCTTTTGTTTCTAGAAATTTTTACTGCATATAATGTGCAACCTTTTTTTGGCCTTCTTAAGCTGCATAGATGACAATTTCCTAACTGAAATTTCTCATTTTACCCCTTGAATGTTTTTTTTTCTGAGATCATCAAGGCATCTAATGTGTTTTTCAAAACAATCAACTTTTTTCTTTATGTTCAATAAGCCAATTAACACCAATAATGACATCATATGACCCCAAAGGAGCAACATAAAGATCTACTTTAGTAGAAAAACTTGGTAACTCTAAAACTGCTCCAAAAAGAAATTTACTAACAATATGGACAACATTATTACCATAATGAATAGTCCAATATTTTTCCATTATTCCATCTTTTCTTTTTATTTTGTATCTAATTTACTATAAATAAAAAATTTGTCACATCCAGTATCAAAAAGTATAGTAACATGTGTACCAAATAATTTACCTGGCACTTATATGGGCGTAACTTGCTTTTCAGCTTGTTTATCAGCTATTGCAACATGTATCTTATGTTGTTGGTTGTTGTCATCTTTCTTTAGAGGGAACTGATTTGCGTAGTGATCCTTACCATAGTTAAAACATCCCCTACATGTCCCTTTTTGGTTCAAACTTATTTTGGTCTTGAAATTATTGTTTTGACCTCCATAAGATTTCTACCCATTATTGTTATTCTTCACAAAATTGTTTCTAGGTTCACAACAAGTTTATTTGTTGTTTTTTTCTTATTGTTATCAGTCACAAACTTGTTTTTAACTCCAAAATTTTCCATGCCACCTTTTTAGGTGCAAGTGATGAAGAAGAGTTGGTAATTCTCTTTCGATTTTTCTTTATGTGTAGAAATTTCCTTTAATTTATATTCTTACCTTATGGATTTTTCTACAACCCCTTCCATGGTGGTTGGGCTATGTACATCTACCTCTCCTCCTATGATAGATTCAACCCCCTTAATAAACTTTGTATCCTAAATTTTCATCAGTTTGATACTGTGGAACGTACTTAAGAAGTTTGGTAAACCTCTCCCAAGTACTCAGTTACAATTAACTTTCCTTGTACTAAATTTTGAAATTTTGTCATTTTTTATCATAATAGAGTTATGGCAGCCAAAATTTCCTAAAGTAGCCCTTAAATTTATCCCATGTAATACTTGTTTCATCAATGTTCAGTTCAACCTTACAAGGTTATCCCACTAGGAGGATGCCTCATGGGAAAGTTGGTAAGCTCCCCATACTACCTTTGTTTCTTCCGAGAAGTTCCTTATTGCAAAGTACTTCTCCATTTCATTGAGCCAATTCTCAGCCCCATCCCCTAGTGTAGTTCCATCAAAATTTGGTGGAATTATCCTTTTTATGTCATTAGTAAGTTCAGTTTCAATCTTGCCTTTTTATTTTTAGGTGGATTAGGTGCATTTTTGCAACATTATTATTGACATTTGCAGCATTGTTATTTTTGCATTCTCATTACCAACACCCATATTTTTAGTATTGGAATTGTTTCTGGAGGATTGATTGTTATTATCAGCATCATCTTCCTCCTCTTCATTTATTATTACTTGTTTTTCAAGTACAACAAGATGATCTCTTGTGTCCAACAGGGAAACAAGAATCTCATCAAGTTTTTGTGTGGTAGTTTCCTCTCCACCTGGAGGTAGATTATTTGCAGCACCTCCCTTTTTTAACCATTTTTATTAACAATAAATTAAGTTTTTAATCAGATATGGACTCAATAGGTCCAAGAGTTTCAACCTTAAACTCTGATACCAAAATAACATCCACTTTTAATGACTTAGAAACAAGGGAATTTTTTATTTTTATTTTACATAATGTTCTCTATTCTAAATTTATATAATTCAGAACACACATTCCATTACAATCCATCTCATAAAATAAAACCATATGCAGCTATAATGACTCGGTGTAACATCGATCTCTCATTTCATGACTAGTATTAAACCGATCTCTCATGTTTAACTTTTCATGTGTATAAAATGTATACTTTGTTCTTTTACCCATTACGAGTCACTCAAGTGTTCTATCTAAGAATCCTATCGAGTATCTGTTACTGATACTCATATGAAATCTCAAATCTTAGACCAGGTGACATAAGACAATACAACCAACAATTTGTGATACTTTGGCCAAAGTTTTAAACATGTTTACCATGTTTACATTCCAAGATGACATACTCATCAAAAGGAATATGTCTTTCACCCCACTCGAATCTGTTATCTAGATTGGTCTTCCTTGACTTTTATCAACCAAACCTAAGTCAAAGTTTCACACTAAATAGGGGCAGCTCACATACACTAGTGTTGTAGTCTACTCATGGTGACTAAGGATAAATAGACATACTCAAATAAAATTTCATGATTTGGGTGTGTTTAGTTACCCTAAGTCAACATGAGTTGACAACAACACTTGTCCATGTGTCTATCTCTGTTTAGAGTAAAACTATGAACCAAATTTCCACTTATGTCATTTGAGTTAATTGAACTAAGTGGGGTGTTGGAGCATAGCTGGTTACATCAAAGTATCCTCGTAATGACTCCCATCACTAAGAGGGTATTCTATGGCAACCCCTATATTACAACAACCTACTAGGTTCTTTTAACATAACTGACATACTTAAAGAAACATTAGATTATTAACCTTCAATTTATTATCTTGTTTAATTATCATTAAACATCGCACCTAAGGGTCCACTAAGTATGATTGATCAAAAAGAAAGGATTCAAAATGTACTTTTACACCAGTTGAAGGTATGTAGATAAATTTTTGCATTCATTCTTATGAACTCTTATTTCTTAACCATTATTTCATTTATCGATAAATCTTATTCCAATATCAAGTAAGTAAGATCATTAAATCTCTTTACTTTAATTCAACTATGTAAACAATCTTGGTTGAAAGCTTTTTAATTAGACTTAGTGATATCATAATATTTAAAACCATCTTACTAATTCTTTTAAGCTTTCCAATTACCATTTATTGTTTCATATAGTAGAGCATACAACCAATCAACAATAATGATATACTTTATCACATAAATAAGGATAACGTACTTAGATCTAATTTAATGATAAAAAGGAAGTATCCTCTTCTTCATAATTAAGGACTATTGTCCTATTCATGAAATTTGAAAACATAAGGAGTATATATTTAATAAGAATGCCACATTCAACTATGTAGTAACTATCCTTATTCCCTTTTCCAAATAAGGATCTATATATCATAATCATCATAGTTATACCAATACCCCAAGATTAAATGAGTCGGAAATATATAATTCCTTATCCAAGCATCATTCTATTATTTAGATTCTATTAATCCATGCATGTTAATATTTAAGAATATTAATCAAATCCAGTCATGCATGTTAATATTTAAGAATATTAACCAAATCTAAGTCTTATGTGACCCTTAAAATAAATCAGTAATCACCAACCATTATACAACATTTCATTTATCAGAGAGAGAGTTCACTTCATTCCAAACTTAATAAATATTCCATATGATTATAAGAAAACATTTTTTAGTAGTACAAAATTAATTTGATACATCCTCATAGTTTTTCCAACAAGTTCCTTTCAAGATAATTTCAATACATAAAGCATCTGAATGAAGAAAATGAATTCGTTAATAAAACAAATGTAACTTTCTATAAGTCTTTCTCCTTTCACTTTTCATGAAGTCCATCTGCAAAATTGTTAGCATGAGTCAGTTCACAAGAACTGAGCATGATAAGCACTATAACATTAAAACAATATGCTTTTATCTAATAGTTTCATAAAAGGAACACTTATTGTTTATGAAAATGTTCCAAGTACACAAAATAAGATCAAATTAAAAGACTTCCCAAAAAGCCACAATGTCATAAATAGAGAAGAAGTCACTAATCTCCTTAAGAATCATTTCCCATAAAAGTAGTTAAGTAATCCAATGAAATTAATTCCATCCATGTTACAGTCATGATATTCATTCAAACATGATAACTTTTAAAACAACAACCTACTATCAAAGAGGAGAATTAATAAAAGTCCATGATCAAACCTCATTAATATCAATATAATTCACCAAGCCATAAGTTTCCACTATATCACAACCAATTCCCTATCATCCATCTAAAAGGAATTGATATACAAACACAAATGACTTGTCATGAATAGAATATTGTCACTATACTTCATCTAACCAAATCCCTATTACTATCCATAAAGGGATGCCAACAAAAAATAGAGAAAAACTCGACATGAACCAAATGTACTCACTGTACATTCCTACATGAGATTTTCTCTAGCCATTGACAAGACAATTCAACACAAGGATTAAGAACTCCTGAAGGATTTTTCGATACAACGAACAAATATCTAAAACCCATTTGATCAAAACATATCTATTTAACAAGAGAGAGAGAGAGAGAAGAGTCGTAACACAAACATGCATTTCAAATGATCAAGCTTTAGTTGAATGCACAAGCAACTCTCACATAAAATTATAGGATAATGAAAACCGAACAGTTCCAAAGAAAAAATCATAGAGTACGGCCTTCACCTAGTAAGGATCAGGATCCTAGTTTAAGGATTAAAAATATCCTTAACAATGATCACAAAAACTCACAACTTCCAACATATTTGAAACAAACTCAAATTATGAGCATAGTCACCACTCAAATGCTTAAAAATGACCAAATTGCAAGCTCAGTCCCAATGAGACGTTTCGTAGGAAAATAACATTCAACAAAACATGCTTCAGTCCAAGGAATACATTCCTTGTAAACACTGATGACCCAAACCACCAAAATCACCAAGGTAAATACAAAACCTTGATATCAACTCACAACGCTCATAACTAATAGAGCTCAAGGGTAAGAGAAATCCATGAATGATAATAGTAAGATCTAGGAGATGAACGGTGTCCAAAATAAATCAATATTTGAACCAACCCGTGATGGGTGCATAATCAAACAATACTCAACGAACAAGAAGGGACAGAACTTACCAGTTTTCTCCCCCTTTTTCCATACAAGCTGACCCGAGAAGGGTGAAAAACACAATAAAATGTATAAAAAAGTAACTAAAAGGAACAGAGACAGAAAACTCTATCAATCCACCTTTATATTATGCACTTACAGTGCTCAAAATACCTCCATCGAGAGTACCCAATATGGGTCAAGGCTGAATCTCATAATAATAACAAAAAGTGCAGTCACAAATCTATACCAAAAACGAATGACCATCAACCAAAATAGGAATCCCAATACAGGTATTTTAAAAATTTAACCAAATAATATTTGATAACACCTAGTTTAATGGCAACCTGAAATGTTACCAATATTCAAAAGAACTTTCTCTAGAACCCTGAGAATTTGTTTCACACCAACAAATTAAAAATACAAGGAGATTTATTTATCAAAGATAAATATGACATAATATCCTCTTATCAATCATTCTCAGTTTAATATAATGCAAACACATTCATTTTTCCAACTTTTTCCAAAACCCAAAATCAATATAATAGACTTCAAACTAGTACAGTCATTTCTATCCACAAGAACCATAACTTTCATGAAATCCCATAAGCAAGAAAAAAGCAAACAACACACAAAACAAGAAAACCATTCTAGAGATGTTTTCAACAAGAGAAAAGTTATTTTTATGAAAACGTTTAAATAAAAGAAAGAAATATTAAAGAGATAGAGCCTATCATGCTTGGTAGTGCTCCTGGTTTCTCTTCCATGCTTCAAGTCTCTGTGAAGCTTCAACTGAAATATTTCCAACAAAAACACCAAACAAAGCCTTTGCAACTTCTCCCATTTTCTTCTTATAGTTTCCACAACAATTTTTTTCCATTATTTCTTCCATGTAATGGTGATTTTTAATTTGCAAACAAAATCAAACTGATAGTTCAAATAATGAAAATACTACATGCAGATCCAAAGAGCTCAAAAAATCTGAATGCACAATAAAACCAAACCATTCCTTTTTCCCCAAACCCATCTTGCTAGGATTTTCTACTAAAGGGTCATGGTTTATAAATGATAACATGACCCTTAAGTACCCCCAAAACTCCCGCATGCCATCCCTTTTGTTAGTTACAACTATCAATTGAAATTTCATTTAACCAATGCTTAAAGGTTTCCAACTCAGAAATTTCCACCACCACCATGCCTCAACCAAAATTGGTGGTAAAAATATTTAATGAACCATTTAAATCTTCCTAATTCCTTTGGAATGGTGCCACCACCATTCACTATCTTTCCATCCAAGCCAACCTCATTTCCCCTTAGGTTAGTTTGATGCCACTTAGTTAGGTTTCCTTAGTATTAGTTTTTAAACCATAGCTTAGGACCTTAGGAATAATTCATATTATAGCTTAGGATAATTAGTATCAAAGACTTAGGTTAGTCCTTCATTACCCTTCTAGGAATTAATCATCATAATAAATATAATCACCTTAACTTAGGTTAAGGATAAGATAAATAATCAAAGGAACTTAGATTAATTAGGTCCCAATTATTAATCAAAGACATTACCTTTAATAATTTTATCAAAACAATGAATTAGATCACATAGTATGGTGCATCCATAAGATGCTACAAGATGCCCCTATGATCCCTAAATGCAAGCTTGAGTTCAGCAATCACACATACTAACCGGCTCAATCAAAATGATTGAAACATTGTAAAATCATAGACATGCCTTAGATCACTGCAATTGATCCAAGGTATGGTTATTCCTACATTTATGAAATAGGTGGAGAAACAAGTTCACAATGAAATTAAGCCATGTACAGTCATAGTCTTATTAGAATGACTTTATTTCATTCACCAATGTAAGAATGTATTTCAAAGTTCAACATAAGGAATATACAAAATACTTCATTATTAATTCAAAATTATCATGGCATGATTATATCCAATTTTAGAAGATAAAACATATCATCTACAACAAACATGATCACTTAGTTCAAAAGAGTACACCATCTTCAAACAAGAATCATTTATCAACATTTACAAGTTCAGTTTCAGTAGTAAGCAAGGATAATAACCATGGTAGAGGCATTACATAACAACGTTAGCACGATGGTGGGTAACTTACTTCACACTGGAAAAAATGAAGTGTATGCTTGGGTCAATATTGAAGCCCTCGTGAATAAATATTACCCACTTCTCATGCAAAAATAGTACAATTCTTCCATTCTTTCATTCTTTATTCAATCACAAATTCATTCATTTTCCCTATTTTCTTTGGTGGAAGGGAAGAGTGTATCCAAGGACAAACAACATATGTAGTCTAGGGTAATTTTGGGACTTGAATTAATCAATTCGTAAGGAAGAAGTCGAAGTGCACGCAGGAGGTAGTAAATAAGGAAGGCACTTAGGAAAAAGCACACAAGGGAAAGGAACATGGGGAACACGTATGGGAGAAGTAAGGTTTAGGTACTTAGCCATATTTTGAAGGAGTTGTTATAGCATAAACACGTGAAAATCTTGAGTAGGTGTGCTGAATGGATAAGGTGCCAGCCTTGAGTCTTGGAGGTTAAGAAAATAATATTCCACATAAGGAATATTACCAAGATGATCATTACAAGTAGTGAAGGCATTTTCAGGCTAGCATAGTAATTTGACAATGGAGGACCACACCTCCACTTGGCATGTGATATGTTCATGAAGGAAACCAAGGCAATGCATCCAGATCCTATTTAAAGGAGTTCTTGGGTCTAAAAAAGAGAGGAGAGTAATAACAAAGTGTTGTTAAGATGCTAGTAGGGTTAGAGAGGGTATTGAGTAGTAACGAGGCACTATAGAGATGCTTACAAGAAGGGTTTTAAGCGTATTAGTCATGGATTTTGGTATAAACAAGGGTGGTAATGGGTAGAATAGCTAAGAAATATCTCTATAGAGTATTTTTTAGGGTTTAAGATAATATTCCTTATCGTATTCGGTCTGTATGACCCTTATGATGTAATGAGGCCACTGTAAATGTTTATAAATCAATATATGTGTGTGATTCTAGTTATTCATGTTCTTAAGTGTAAACCCTTGTGTTCTTCATATTATTTTGATTCAGATCTAGTTTCATTATGCTTATTTACAATGTTCATTCCCATTTATGATGCATCGTGTATGAATTTGTTATCGTATCTTCTATTTTTGAGTGAATGTCTATATTTCCATTCTTGCAACTCATTCTCCATTAATGGAAGACCATTCTCATGAAGCTCACATAAAGGATGATCTCGTCACCTACAGGTGCCTTGAGTGAGCACCCAAAGTGCACACCGCATGATACGCTAACACGTTTAGGGTAGAAAGAATGTATATGAAGAAATGATTACATGGATACGAGAGGTGGTTATGATAACTAGCATGGTGGTAGAGGATATCAAGGTTACAATGATGGTGGTAACTATTATGGTTATAGGTATAACCAAGGAGACAAATATCATGATAGAAGACCCATGAATTGTTGTAGAAAATATGGGAATCTTGCAAGAAATTATACGTAACCCGATCCTGCAGATTTTCCCATGACAAAGGTCATGATGCATTTAATTTTCCTAAAGTTGCCTAATTCTAGAGGAGTGGAATACTGAATTCAAAATCTTTGGGAGAATATGCTCAAAGAAAAGTACAACACATCACTATAATCCCTTGGGATGAAGAGACTATAGAAAAAGATAAAGCCATGAGGGCCTCTGCTTTAGGAAGTAGACCCATAGAAGAAGACAAGAAAGAAGAAGCAAAATAAAGCTATATGAGAAGGAAAGTAGAAAAATTAGGAAAAAGTACTGAAGAACCTCGATATAGAGTAAGCTCGTTACAACAAGAAGTGCCACCAAGAATGAGGTGACACCTAAAAAGAAGAAACTAATAAGGCTACCAAAAGAACAACATTCTTATGATGAGGAGTGGAATGATAAATAATTTTAACCAAAATCGTATGGAGAGATTTAAGTTAAATCAAAAGACACCACTGAAAGTTCAGATAATGTGGTAGAGTCTCTAATACATGGGTTTCCAGAGTCCAAAACTTGAAAATTACACTACGTGAAAAGAATACCACCTAGATTTATCACAATAGAAGACAACTATAATACCACGGGTGACATTTTTCTCCCGCCAAAGACACATTTGAAGAAGAGGAGGAATACTATTCCACATAGGAGGAAGAAGAACATGATATTTTTATGCCAACTCGAGATAATATTTTTGTGGAAGAAGAAGAGGTAAAATATTTTTTTATCACAAGAGTTTACAATATGATCTGGGACGTGTCCCACCAAACATTACCCAAATATTCAGGATTTGGGGATCTAGAGGGATATATTAAAATCATGGAAAGGATATTTCCCAATGAGAAGGAAAGAATGGAGGCATTGGATGATACCCTAACTATAAATGCCGTAATTTGGTGGGCAATGCACAAGCCTAATGTATCTCACTAGAACTTAGTAACAACATTGCTAAAATCCATATATATGTAGAGTGAAGGCTACTATACCACAATTCCTGAATACACCAGAGAAATTGATCTCTGAAACATATTCAAGTTTGTGAACAACATTGGTGACTATGTGGGGAAAATTCTCCCCTACTATGGATTATATTTTTCTTATGGACCCTATGGCACATATCATAATTTTGGTATTCAAATTAAGAAATTAGACAGAAACCGAGAGATTGGGATCGATAGTTAAAGACTTTTTCCATACCTTTAATTTTTGGGATGTGGATTTGAATGTCTTGAGGGCCTTACAAAAGATTCAAACTTTCTTATTTTTGACACCAAATGAAGAAACAAAAAATATTCTAAAGAAAAAGAGGAAACAAAACTTAAGATTTTGAAGCTACAAGAAATCTTAAATATGATTCCAAAAATGGCACGTTGTTTTATTGTCGAAAAACAAGAAAGAGAGGAGAAACCAGAGAATTTAAGATACAAGGTCATAGAGGATGAAAGAAAAGTAGTGGAGAAAAAGATGAAGGGGAAAATTACTATTACCAGCCCTTAAAAATAAGGAATGAAATTATTGGGATGAATGGAGATGAGAATTTTTCCAAGATTGGAGACTACTTGGTCGAGAGGAAGAAGTAGCCAAAGTAGTAGAATTACTACAAGAGTTCCAAGATATTTTTCCTAAGGACTTCAAAGAGCTAAAGGGAATAAAAGAGGAGGTAGGAACAATGAAAATTCAAATTAAAGATGGATTCAATCCAATAAAGAAGATACCATATATATTGAATCCTAATTTAAAGGTGAAGGTGAAGTCAAAAATTGACAAAATGTTAAATGTTGGGATTATTAAACCCAATGATGAATCAGTCCCATGGTGATTCAAAACAAGAATATTGGAGAGATCCATGTGTGTAGACTATGGTGAATTAAATAAATCATGTGTGCATGATCCATTCCCAACCCCTTTACGAAGAAGTATTGGAAAATGTGGCTGGAAGAGAGGTATATTCATTCATAGATGGCTTTTAGTTACTACCAAGTAAAAATTTCCCTAGAGGACCAGCCCAAAACCACTTTTTCCATAGAATGGGGGTCGTTTATATACATGGTTATGCCATTTGGGCTTAAAAATACACCAAAAGTGTTCAGTAGAATCATGATTAATGCATTTAAATATTTTATTCATGATTTCCTAAAGGTCTATCTTGATGATTGGAAAATTTATGGACTGTTAAAGAACCATATACAAGTATTAAGGCTGATGTTTCAAAGATGCAGAGCTTTACAAATATCCTTGAATTTGAAGAAATGTATCTTCTTGACTCCCTTTGGTACATTACTCAGACATATAATTTGTAAAGAAGGACTGTTGATTGATCCCTTAAAGACTTATGTGATTGTTAACCTACCACCACCAAAAACACAAAAAGAGGTATGGAAAATTCTTGGTTACACGGGTTATCACAAAAATTCATTAGAAACTATGTAGAGATAAGTGCCCCATTAGAAGAATTATTGAAGAAAAGAACAAACAAATAAATCCCTTGGTCTAAAGAATGTGTAAATGCATTTGAGATCTTAAAAGAAAAATTTACATGCACCTATTTTCATTTTCCTTGATTTAAAGGTAGCTTTCTATGTTCATGTGGATGCATCCGAGATAACAATTAGAGTTTTATTGACATAGCCTATAGATACGATGGATCATCCTATAACATTTTCTAGCACAAAATTGGCTAAGGCAGAAAGGAACTATACAACAACAAAAGGGAAGCATTAAGTATAGTTTATGCCTTAATGAAATACATATAATAATTAGTAGCCACTTCTTTTGTATTTTATACTAATCATGATCCCTTAAAGTATGTATTGAATATACAAGTATTGCAAGAGAGAATATGTAGATGGCTCATACTGTTCCACGAATTTTATTTCACTGTAGCAGTAAAACCTGGGAAACTAAATAATGGTCTAGATTATTTATCAATAATTTAAAATGGATAAGATGAGGGGCCCATAGATGATTACTTTCATGGTACTAACTTATTCATAATTGAAGAAATACCTAAAGAATTTGATGAAATTACAAAACTCGCATACAGAGAATTCCCAAGTAATTATACCTAACAATAGAAAAGAAATTTTCTAAGTAGAGCATTTCCATTTACATTGATTTAAGGGCAGTTATACAAAAGGGACAAGATGATGTCCTTAGAAGAGTAGATCTAGAGCATGAGAGGAAGAATATATTTGTTTAAGCACATGAAGGTATAGAAGGCAGTCCACAATAGAGGATAGAAAATAACAAGAAAGGTGATGATGGTTGGTCTATAGTGACCTATTCTTTTTAAAGATACACATAAACATGTTAGGTCATGTGACATATGCCAAAGGGTAGGAAAGATAAATTTAAGGGATGAGATGCCACTGAGACATGTTTTTTCTTTAGCTCCATTCAAAAAATAGGCCATTGATTTCATCAAACCCATCAAGCCAAATGCCAAATATTCTCAAGAAATATTTATCATAACTAGGATAGAATAGTTATCAAGATGGACAGAAGCAGTTCCCACAAATTATTATACTACAAAAACTACTTCCAGATTCATATATGAGAACATCATTACAAGGTTTTAGTTCCCTTTATGCCTCACTAGTGGCTAAGGTAAACATTTTGTGAATGCAAATATCTAATATCTATTGAGTAGTTTTATGAACCACAATAGAAGCACTCCATACCATCCCTAAGTGAATGGAATAGTAGATTCATTCAACAAGGTATTGGAGAAGGTATTAACCAAAAAATCTTTACAAACTACAGATTGGGATTTGAAGATACCCATCACTCTATGGGCGTACCACACAACCTATAAAAGGCTCACAAAATACTCCCCATTCAGATTAGTTTATGGACTAAAATCCACGGTTCCATAGATTTTGTGCTTCCAATTTTGAGGATCGCATTGGAATTCAAGATGACTAAAGATGATTCACTCCATGAGAGGTTGATAGAACTAGCAAAGTTAGATGAAAAATGGTTCATAGCCGCATATAATTAGACTTGGGAGAAAAGAAGAAAAGGCATGGCTTGATCATCACATTAAGAGAAAACAATTTTATAATGGAGATTAAGTAATCTTCAATGATAAAAAGTATAAGCACCAGGAAAATGAAGGTAAGATGGCTAGAGCCGTACATCATTAAGGAAAAATTACCTTTTAGAGAAATAAAACTACAAACTTTATAATTGAGAAATCCCAGATATGTGAATGAGGTGAGACTCAAGATATATGTGACTTAGCCAAAAATAAAAAAATAAATTAAAAAACCTAACCTATCTAAAACCGGAAATTTAGTGGGTAGTTCAAGGGGTAGGATGAAAACCCACAAAGGCATATCTACCCTTAGAAAAATTTATATGAGGAGAAATAAGAAACCACAAAGGAAGAATACCCACACAATAAAAATATCACCACCTATCTAAAAACAACAATTGTCGAATAGGATGAGGGTAGGATGAAAACCCGCAAGGGCATCCTTACTCTTAAAAATATGAGTAACAAGTAAAACAAAAATAAGAAAAGAGCCATGGAGGAAGAATACGCACGTAATAAAGAAAAAATAGAGTCACGTAGGAAGAATACGTGCAATAAAGAAAAAGAAAAAGCTGCAGAAATAAGGAATAAAGAAAACCATGGAAAGAAGCTAATAGAAATATGTAGCAAGAAGAAAATAGAAAAGTCACACAATGAAGAGAAGAAGGATAAAACCACAATACGAAGGAGAGAGTAAAACTATAGAAAAAAAGAATGAATAACCACGACACAAAGGAATATAAGAAAGAATCTATGAAATGAAGAACAAAAATGAAAACTTTAGGGATAATTGTGTAACAAAGGAAAAATCACAAGACGAAGAGAAAATCCATTGAACAAAAGAAAATATGGAACACGAAAAATACGTCGGATAAAAGTCGTGGCCAAAAAAATAAATTCCACTAAAAATGCAATAAGCTGGGGTAGGTAAAAGGAAGACGATATAAAAGGCATTGAATTGCAATAAGCTAAAGGAACATAAAGCTAAAAAACATCAAGAGGAAAAAAAGTGAGCTACGGAAAAAACTAGGTCAAATCGAGAAGAAGACATGGATACATGAGTCAAAGTAACATAAGCGGAGCTCCCATGACCAAAATTCATCAAGCATTCTATAAAAGCATACAAACATAATCCAAAGGGAAAATTTTCACATATTTTGTTCAAAGTCACACATACAAGGGATTTACAGAAGTACATTCATTCACCCATTGCCGAATACAATCACACAAAACTCAAAGTAGACAAGGAATTATTGATAGTTACAAATTTGGATACCCACCAAGAGGAGTATAAGAATAATGTGAAAGTAATCAGGGAATTAAAAATCGATGCATAGAGAAAAATTTTCTACTTCCCTAGGGCATAAAGGAAATTAAATTTCTCCTCGATCGTTTACATAATCAAATGCTTTATTTGGATCAACCATACCAAATTACTACCAAAGTGATGGCTAGGGTTATCAGGCTATGAGTGGCAAGAAGGTCTACATTGACAAAGAAAAAAGTCCTAATGAAAGATATGTTGAGGGCGATGGGTTTCATGACATGCAAACGAGGCATCAAATCTCTAATATTTCAAACCCTACTTTGAGGTATGTTGCCAAAGCCATTTGTCTAAAAATTTATCATACTAATAGGGAGGATGGCACCCATGGGGTGAGTGCCCAAATTGCATTAGATATGGTTATGGCCCACTCTAAATATAACTTAGCAGAATTACTAGCAACATAATTTCATGAGAATGTAAGGAGAATTAAAGAAGGAAAACACACATTTTGTTATGGGTCAATATTATTATGCTTGGCAATGTATTTCACAAGAACACTCCCCAAAAAGAACTAGTCAATTGGAAGATGGACATTCTGTATAGCGAAGAAAATATGGGAACATATGAAAATAATGGATGCAATCGACTAAATAACCTCACTCATTAAATGGAAAAAAATAATCATGGAAATAATTGTATAAATCCAGAATTTTAGAACAAATTGTGCAAAATATGAGTAGGAGGTTATGTTTGTTAAAGATATTGATTATACCTTCATCAAGCCATTAATTCCTCATACCAGCCAAGTGTCTCCATTACCCTATGAAGCTTCAGATGAATTAGTAGCTACATCCATACAAGCATTGCAAGCATACCCAGTGGATCCTAGGAAACCTACCCTCCCTATCTTTGATGAAGTTATTGAGAAAACATTTGAAGAATATAGGCAAAAGTAATCAGTACAATCTAGAAAAAAAATCCATTGGAAGAATTTTCAAGACATATAAAATAAATAAATCCCGTGATATTGCAAGACCTATTACTAAAAACCAAAAACCTTAGCGAGAAAAAGGGATGCTTAAACAATCTGCCGCAAATAATATAGAACAAGAAGAAGAGGGAGAATTTGAGGAAGCATAATAGGTTTTTGTGTTAGAAGAAGATGAATCTACTCCATCACCCATACATCTATAATAGAAATTAGAACCCCAATTTTTTTAAGATCCGAGCTATGGGTAGAGATAGGGTTAACAAAAATATCTTATGCATACTATAAGAAATGTTTATCCCAGGTAGTATTTCTCAAGTGGCACAAGAATAGGAGGCCAGTTCAGGAAGAGAACAAATGGCCATATCAGAAGCAATAGTGTACTATTTGAACAAATTTTTCTTAGTTATTGAGGACATCATGTGGTTATTCCCAACAGAGTTAATAAAGGAGATAAAAGAACAAATAGAAGTAGAGGAGATAATTTGTTTGAAGGGTCTTCAACAGGAAATATCATAATTAAAGGGTAAAAAGAAAAATACTTCCACATAACAACATATGTTCAAAGAGGTTGAATAAATTATTGGGTTACTAATTAAAACAAGAAAGGAAAGGGAGAATAAAGCATCAAAACCCATAGAGGCAATAATAGAAGAAGAAAAGAAGAGGAAACATATAGAAGAGGAAAAATAAAAATCCAAGGAAGTGGCTAAACAAAAAAATACAACCCTGTGCACAAAAAAAGAAGAAGAAGAGGAAAAAGAAATAGAAAGAACTAAAAAGATAGCTGAGAAAGAAAAATAGAAAATAGAATTGGAAGCTGCAAAAAGGCAAAAGAAAGAAGAAATAGAAAATAAAAAGAAGCAAGAGGAAATAGAGAAGAAGGAAAAAGAAGAGGTAGAAAGAAAACAAAAAGAAGAGAAGGAGAAAAAGGAGCTAGAAAAATAGAGAGAAGAAAAATAAAGGATAGTGGAAGAACATAAAAAGAAAGAAGAAGAAGAGAAAATAGAGAGGGAGAAGAAAGCCAAAGAAGACACGGAACAAAAGTAGAAGGAAGAAATAATTAAGGACAAAGAAGCACAAGAAAATAAGGAGAAAGAAGAAACAACCAAGAAGGAGAAAGAACAAAAGGAGAAAGAAGAAAGAGAAAAGAAACAAAAGAAGGAGGAAAAAGAGGAGGAAAAAGAAAGACAAGAAAAATAGATCTTACAAACATCCTCCTCCACTAGTATAGTGACAACACAAGCACCCCGTGACTCTCTAGCAAAGATCAAACAAGCATTGCAATAGAGGAAAAAGGAACATTCAATACAGTTGCAATAAGGGGTTGTAGAACAAACCACCAAAGGTTACAAGGTCCACTTAGATAAACTCTCTCCATTGCAGAATTCAACATGTGGACAAATACTAGAGAAAAGTGCTAAGTAAGATTGGATGCTAGGGATGTGTGGAATTAGAAGAAACCATGCAAAAGATGTTATCCTCCATTCAAGCAGAAAAACCACACATCAACATAGCTTCAAACCTCCAAGTGGAAGTCACCACGAAAAACGGTGACACAACTTGTTGAAGAATAGATAAAAAGCACAAATGAAGAAAAGAAGAATCTTTGAGAGGATAATGTTAAGATTATAAACAACAAATTTTTAAACCTCACAAATAATAGAATCAAAAGATAAGGAGTGAATTGCAAGCCATGGTGATTAAGCTAGAAACAAAGTTGAAAAATGTCGTCAGTATATTATACATACGCCATTGGATGTCCGAGCATGACCACAGAAGATAAGGTGGAAATGGAAAAGTTAGAGCAAGAGATACACAAGGCTTCCATAGAGTATGATATTTCCAAAGATATAGATGGAAATCAGAGGAGGAAATTATCGAACTCACCAAAAAATACCAAAACCAATAGAGGGCACGAGAAAGATAAAATTTATGATATGTAAGAATGTAGTGGTACCTTGGACAAAGTCTTGATAAGAATGCAACAAGAAACTACACTCACATGGACTAGATGGAATAAGGTACATGCACATCCCGCCCCATCAGACATAGTTTCACTAATTCAAGAAAATACACAACTCCAAGAATGGATGGATCAAGTGAACAATCATTTGGCTTCTTGGTATATTTATGAAAAGAATATTACTCCTCAGATCATGAAATATATGCCAAAAAGTATGCCATAAAGGCTTAGAGGCTGAGGTGTCCCACAAACCCATTAAGGCAAGTTGAGTGAAGGAACTCTTCCTTATGCCAGACATCTAATTTTTTGGGGAGGTTGATGCCTCTATTAGTTTGTGTCCTATAAATCCAGTTGGGCAAGATGATCGAGGGAATACTTTCTTACACAAAATTCCTAAGTTATGGTGGTTGATGCCTACAAAAGAATTTTTAAAGAAACTTTTGGAGGAAAGAACATGGTTCTTCATTAGTTGTGTTGTCTCAAGGATGAGACAAATTTTTAGTGGGGGATGATGTTGATAGGATTCTACATAGAATTTTGGATAAACCACGAACATAAGGATAAAGCCAAAAATTCAGTAAGTATCTGAAAAATATAGAGGATAGCCGTGAATAAATAACATATCCGCATATGTAAGAATGTGTTTTCATGTAAATGTGCAACAGGGAAATTGATAATTTTCCAACATGACAACAATACCCCTGTGTCAAAACTCCTAATTTTTATCTTTCAAGACACCCCAGTCTACCCACTTAATCCCATGACCTCCCGAGATGATGTTAACTCACTCCCCTAGGTTATTTAGGAAATTCAATTCAACCCCTAGGTGATTTTAGGAATTTTGGAAAATGCAAATTTCAGAGGAGCTATGGGAAGAGTTATCACCGGCCTTCTCGGGATTGGCACTACCCCGGAGCAGAATGGAGGAGATGAATCTGATATAGAGGTGAATTAATGGTCTAGAAATATCATGGAAGTTATTTTGAAGATCCAGGAATGATTTGGATAAGTTGGGATAGTTTGATCAAAAATAGGGTTCATAGGCCTAAGCAATGCACATTATAGACACCAAAATTGGTATCCCTTGGCTCAACGCACTTATGGTCAAAAATACCACATTTATGATAGTAATTTAATTAATTAAAATTATCTTCCATTAATTAATTAATCACACACCCATCACATCTAAATTATTTAAATAATTTAATTAAATAATCCCCCCTTTTAACACCTCACTATGAAACCTCATTAACCACCTAAACCACATTCCTAATTAACTACACACTAACTTACTTATAATTAACAACACCTTAATACACCTTCCACAAATGCTAACTTACTCCTAATTAACTAAACATTCCAAAAACACTAACTAATTACACCTACTAAAAATACTAACTCCTATCCTAATCAAATTTTCCCTCACCACCTCTTTAACAAACTCAAAGTTATCTCACTTGAAATAGAAGAAAAATTCTTATTTCTCGAGATAAACTAAAGATCTTCTACAACTTCGATGATTTTATCGATCACCAATGATCTATAAATACAATCATTACACCTCCTTTCAGGAGGAAGAGGAATGGATTCACAAGTTTCGCAAGTACACTCTGTGATGTCTTCATCTCATTAAGCATTCAATAATTTTGCATAAACACAACTCAAAACCATGTGTCTAAGGAACGTCAAATTCATCAACAAATTTCTCATTTTCCTCTTGCTTCCATTTCCTCTATCACAGCGACATCCTATAAGGTAAATATTTCATTTTTGTTCATTTTAAAAACCAAAGTCAAGTATGTTTTTGTCTCTAAATCAATTACACATTTCTAGTTCTATTTTTTTGATAAAATTGATAGCTAAATCATTGATTTTGACTCTATTTAGAAAAATAGTCAAGTTTCATAGTAATCTCTAGCAATTACCCAAATCATAGGTGATTTCCGAATTATTAGTGATTCCTATTTTCTTAGGATTTTTCAGTATTTTTTGCTGAATCTAACCAAAATACAAAGATTTTTCTTGTTATCTACTAATATTTTGTCTAGCATGATGTCTTAAAATGGCATTTGAAGTCTCTAATTATCCTATAGCTAACATCGGTACCTTTTCAGTCATTCGACATCTGCTCTTCTAAGAACAATACAAGATCCTCCATGATCTTGAGCTCTACGCAATTCAAAATGTGCCCTTTCATTGTCTAGAGGACATCTTTGAAAAAACTTAGTGTATACGAGAGGCCATCAAAGCATTATGGAATGCATACAATGAAGGTATAAGGATTAATGCAAACCTCGCATAATACGAGCACGCTTACGAGATAGTCTTGGACTTGTCGATGATCACAACACAACACATGTAACTAATGACCAAAACCATATCAATATCTCAAGCACCATAACTCTCCTCACTCATCTCTTTGACATCCCTAAAGAATCCTTTGACTTATCTCGTGGAGGATTATATTTCCATTATAGATATTGACACCACTACATGGGAATAAGAAATAATTGATTTCGTAGCCTCTAATGTGATCGAGAACCTTTAAACATACCAAGAGTATGATTTATGGTTTTAAACCATGAAAAATGCTAGATATATATGTACTTAATTTACATAAGTGATAGTGACACTTCTATCTTGGCATCTTGTAGCACGATCACAAAAAAATAAATAAAATCTTAAGCCATCTTTATGAGTAATAACAATATTTTGTTTAAATTTGATCTTTGTAAGTTTTTTTACAAGAAAAGAAGCTCTAATCCATTACTTCACACAGTGTGCAATAAAAACATAATCAACATTATGGGTTCCCTAGAAACCTCACCATATTGAGGTAAATCTCAGTTGTTACCCCTTCAACGAAATCAAGATAACCAAAGGTAAAAACCATGCTAGACATGTCGACACTAAAATTTTCCTCCATAATTTCTATTTCATTAATGTATGTATTAGTAATATGATGTTGTTAAGTATAATTAGTAGTAGCGTCGATAGAAGATAACGGTGTGCACAAGACGGTGTCACCAATAATGTGGAGTACGGTAACAGTCAAAGTACAATAGGAATGTTGTAAAAAGTAAATATTTTTCGTAAGTGGTCCGGTAATGTTAAAATGTCAAAGTTTGGGTAATTAGAGAAGTAGGGTCTACATGATTAGGAATTAGAAATATTATATTGGTAATAAGGACAAGGAGTGAGGTCATAAATATTTTGTGTATTTTATTTGTAAAAATTCTAAAAATGTGGAACCCATGTAAAATGATAAGGTTTATCTTATCTTAAGAGATAAGCTTACATGTACAGATAAGAGTTAAGGTATGGAATATGATTCGTCAGAGTGGATTTCTTATCCTATCTTAGAGATAGGATGGATAAGCCTGGAAGTTCTATAAATAGAGAGGCCACCCCCCTCATTTAGCATAGAAAGAAGTAGTGAGAAATATTGTAGGAAGTGTGTGAAGGAAGCCATCAGTTAAAGGTGTGTTGAAGAAGCCATCAAGAGGTGTAATTGTAAAGTTTCTCCCATAGTCTTGTTGAAGTATCTCATGGGTGAGATTGTAACAGTTTCATGTTAATATTATAATTTATTTTGATATTTCAGATTTGTCGTCATTCTGTCTTATCATAGTCAATGGTATTCTTGTGTTCGGTTGTTGTTTTGTTTCCAGATTACATCCACCAAACTAAAGGTTGTGCATTAGTAAATAATCATAAAGACGAGGAGTTCCCGGTGAAGAATTATCAGTGCGATTGGTGATGACATTTTGGTTCCGCTTAGGGACCATTTCTCGTTGGTGGATTTTTACGGAGAGATATTCCCACTTAGTCAAAAATCAATTGGAGGGTAACCTTGTTTTTTACTGTGCATAGTAGTTACCATGGTAAAGTCATTTTTACCATGAATAGTAGTTACCATGATAAATTCATTTTTTCTTTGTGAATATTATTTATCACAAGAAAGTCACTTTTACCGTGAATAGTATTTACCGCAGTAACTTCACTTTTTACCGTGAATAGTGTTTACCACAGTAAAATCAGTTTTCACCATAGTAAGTCAAGTTTTACCATAGTTTACCGTGGTCATTTCTATAGTAATTCCAATTATTTGTGCACATAAATCTTGTTGATTGTACTTGTGGGTTGGTATTTCACGGTGGTTACTTTTGAAAATGGGAAAGATTCCTATTTTTTCAGCTCAATCTAATGAAGATGCTTCTTCTTTCATTCAAGAGTTTAAACGATCTTGTATTTGTAATGGCCTCATAAGAAGGGAACAATGGACTGAATTTTTTCCTACCTTTTTGGATGGTTCAAAGCACTTAGGTGGTTTGAAGCACTAGGAGATAATTTGAAAAATTCATGGGATTTATTAATCGAAAGTTTTCTTGAAGAAATTGGTGAACAATGAAATATGCAAATCTCATGATCGAGATCACAAAGCTATCCCAAGGAGAGAAGGAGAAGATAAGGGATTATCATGCTCGTGTTCTAGAGCTAAGGAGGAAGCTCGATGCCCAGATCGGAAGGAAGGACTAGCGGATGGGTTGATGAATGGCGTGGATAATCTCCTCTGTAAGCACTTCATTCTTGGGATGAAGCCGAGAGATCGAAACGAGTGAAGTATGACCACCCAACTACCATTGAACAAGCAAAGGAGATTGCAAGAAGGAAAGAAGAAAGCATGGAAGAGGAGCCCAAAGAAATTGTTGTTAAAGTAGAGCCTACACCAGCACCTTTGGTCCAGAATCCACAACCACTCCCGGTGAGCACAAATATTTCTCCTAGTACATCTACTGAGTATGAAGATCTACTTAGAAAGATGGGCCAGTTAACTATTAATCTTCTTCAAGGAAAGGAATTTAGTTCTCAGGGAGGAGATAGAGGTCCAAAAAGAAATATTTCTGAAGTTGTTTGTTATGGTTGTTATAAAAAGGGTCATTATAAGTATAATTGTCCAGATAGAGCTTCTACATCTGGTACAAGAGATAATGATAAAGGAAAAGCACCTGTGAATTCTCTTGATGTAGTAGATAAGAGTAGAAATAATGAAGTAGATGTGTTTGTAACAAAAAGAAAGAAAGAAAAAGATAATCAAGATGGAACTGATCCTAAGAAGATGAAAGGAGAAACTAGTAAGAAACATAGGAGAAGAAAGTTTGGTGCGCAGGATTTTTCGATTTCACAGGGGGGCAAGGACCATACTCCATCTTGGAAGATCTGTCCAAAAGGCCTCGCAAATATTACATATGGTCAACTCTTGGCTATGTCTTCGAGAAGAGGCGGGAGTTGCAAGGTGGAATCAATGCTCGAAGAAGGAAGGAGGTTGAGGTCCCTATTTTTGGAGGAGAGGCAAATCCCTATGCTCCACAAGTCGAGGTATTATGTAATGGTATTTCAATTCATGATGTCTTAGTTGATGGAGGTGCTGCAATTAATGTAATGACCTAGTCTGTAATGAATATGTTGGGTTTAAAAATTGATCACCCTTCAACACTTATGTTAAGGTCATTAAATAAGGGAAAAACTAAACCAGAAGGTGTAGTTTCAAATGTGGCAATATCTGTTATGGGTGTTGTATGTGTGGTAGACTTTTAGGTGATGAAAAATGGTACTGCATTGCGTACTCCAATGTTGTTGGGAAGACCATAGCTAAGGAGAGTTCATGTAAGAAACTACTAGAATGAAGGTTTCATGACACTTGGACGTGGTAGAGAGAGGGTGAGGATAAACGTGATCCCTCGACATCATAAAGCGTAACCCGTGGATTCAAGTGATGAAATGGCGAAGATTAGACATCCTCTCGATTACTCTAGCACTGATGAAGTGGACATTGGAGATGAAGAAAGTGAGGTTGATGTTTGATCATGGATATTCTTCCATCACACCAACCCAAGACCCCATAAAATTATCTCGAAGAAGAAGTTGATGATCGTCTCCAACAAATAAAGATTGGTGATCTTTGTGATGGAGAGTGAGAAGGAATCCTACCTCCGGCTCTTCAAAGTACATACACCTATTCACTTTTGATTACAAGGAACTCCGTCAAGTAAGTTGGGTAGAACATTGTATTGAGCTGGTAGATGGTGCTAAGCCCATAAAGCAAATGCCATATAGAATGAATCCTAATTTTTCCAAGAATGTAAAAGAAGAAATAGATAAGTTGCTTGATGCAGGATTCATATTTGCTGTGGAGAATTCAGAATGGGTTTCTCCCATTGTGATCTCAATAAAAAATAATGGGAAGCTACGCATTTGTGTTGATTATAGGAAGCTCAATAAGGCAACAAAGAAGGATCATTACCCTCTTCCATTTTCAGATCAGATCTTGGACGAAGTAGCTGGCCAAGAGTGCTATAGTTTTGCTGATGGATATAGCGGCTACAACCAAGTTCGTATAGCAGAGAAAGATCAGCTGAAGACCATGTTCACCACTCCTTGGGGAACGTTTGCTTATAGAGTTATGCCTTTTGGGTTGTGTAATGCTCCAACAACATTCCAGCGTTTGATGAATAGGGTGTTCGAACCCTACATTGGGACCTTCATCGAGTAATTCGGATAATTTTTGCATCTATGGGAGCAAGTTAGACCACCGCACTGAGATGGAGACAACATTTCAAAGGTTAGATGAAGCACAAGCCTCACTAAACCTTACAAAGTGTGTCTTTGGATGTTCTAAAGGCGTTTTGTTAGGGCATGTTGTATCCAAAGATGGTATTGTGCGATCCCGATAAAGTTTCAAAATCAAAGATTTACCATTTCCTATTAATAGAAGTAAGTTGAGATCATTTTTAGGCCATGTGGGTTACTATAGAAGTTTCATCAAGAATTTCTCAAAGATTACATGACCACTAACACAATTTTTGAAGAAGGATGTTACTTATGAACCAGGAAATAAGGCGCATGAAGCTTTTGGACAACTGAAGGAAGCCCTTGTGTCTTCTCTTGTTTTGAAGAATCCAGATTAGAGCAAGCCATTCATTGTGTACACTGATGCCTCAGATGCAGCACTAGGAAGTACTTTGAGCCAAAAAGATGAAAATGGGAATGAACATCCAATTTACTTTGGAAGGCAGAGACAAATGAGCAAAGTCTTGAGGTAAACTATATCAGTAATCGAAAAGAGGATCGCTATCATTTTTTTACAAAGAAGTTTAGAAATTACTTGCTAGGGCAGAAATTTATAGTTGTAACGGATCATCAGGCTCTGAAATATATTGTCAATAAGCCTAACCCATCAGGGAGGATAGCAAGATGGATAATTTTGCTACAATAATTTGAATTTGATATTATAGATAGGCGGGGAAAGAAGCATGTCAATGCAGATGCACTCTCTCGAGCCTATGATGGTTTAGGATCATCTTGTGATGATGATGATTTTCCCGATCTTTGCATTGTTCTCCTTAACACAATCCCTAGTGAATACATAGATATTTGGAATTATCTCGAATGAATTCAAGTTTCTGATGGTGCCAATGCAAAGACTAAGAGAAAGATTACTCAAGCGATCGTCCATATTCTATTCTCGCATGGAGCATTATTTTGAATAGGACACGATGGATAGTACAAGAGGCGATTGGACGTGATCAAGGAAAGGAGCTGCTTTAGAAGAATTCCACAATGGTACATGTGGAGGGAACTTCTCTTGACAACTTACAGGAAGAAGGATCTTGGATGCGAGTTATCACCGCCCACTCTTTTTAAATATTGTTATAATTATTGTAAGACATGTGATATTTTTCAAACACATGGTAACCATAAGACTTCATCAGCTCCATTATGTCCTATTCTTCCCCTTGGTCCCTTTGAAAAGTGGGGAATAGACATTGTAGGTCCACTTCCAACTACATCACACCAAAATAAGTATATTGTAGTTGCCACATTATTTAACCAAGTGGGTTGAAGCTAGGCCATGAAGACGGCTTACATGGATGAAGTGGAAAGGTTCATATATGAACGTATTGTCACACCTGATTTGGTTGCCCATTAGAAATTGTAACAGATCAAGGAAGCCACCTCATTAATGAGGTGGTAGAAGCCCTAGTCAATAAGTTTTCTATTAAGCACAGTGAAGGCAACAACATACAAGCCAAGCACAAATGGACAGTGGAACGAACAAATTTTGTCTTTGTGTCAAATTCTAGCAAAAGATGTAGCCTTGTAGGTACATAAATGGGATAAAAGGATTCATGCAGCATTGTGGGTGTATAGGGCAACATCAAAGTCAGCAACAGGATACTCCCCATTTCAGTTGGCCTATGACATTGATCCAGTTCTTCCTATTGAGTTTGATATTCCCACTGTGAGAGTTATGAAAAATGAAAGGATGGATGAAAGTGATTCAGTAAAAGAAAGGTTGGTACATCTTCATTTGCTAGAGGAAATGAGGGAAATAGCAAAGGATACAAGCCATAAGAAGAAAATGAAGCAGAAGGAATACTTTGATCAAAAGATCTAGTGGTCTCCATTTCATGTGAATGACTTGGTCCTAGTATATGATTCTAGATACAAAAAAAGAAGACAGAGAAAATTTCTTCCAAAATGGATGGGGCCCTACAAAATAGCAGTTGTGCATGAAAATGGTATGTACCGACTGGAGGAATTGGATGGCACTCCCATTACGAAATGGGTCAACCATGACAAGTTGAAGATTTTCCAAGCACCAGAATAGTCTACTCGAGGACGGAGTAGAAGCTAGGAAGGGGGAAGATGTCGACACTAAAATTTTCCTCCATAATTTCTATTTCATTAATGTATGTATTAGGAATATGATGTTGTTAAGTATAATTAGTAGTAGCGTCTGATAGAAGATAACGGCGCCGTCAGTACGGTGTCACCAATAATGTGGAGTACGGTAACAGTCAAAGTACAATAGGAATGTTGTAAAAAGTAAATATTTGTCGTAAGTGGTCCGGTAATGTTAAAATGTCAAAGTTTGGGTAATTAGAGAAGTAGGGTCTACATGATTAGGAATTAGAAATATTATATTGGTAATAAGGACAAGGAGTGAGGTCATAAATATTTTGTGTATTTTATTTGTAAAAAGTCTAAAAATGTGGAACCCATGTAAAATGATAAGGTTTATCTTATCTTAAGAGATAAGCTTACATGTACAGATAAGAGTTAAGGTATGGAATATGATTCGTCAGAGTGGATTTCTTATCCTATCTTAGAGATAGGATGGATAAGTCTGGAAGTTCTATAAATAGAGAGGCCACCCCCCTCATTTAGCATAGAAAGAAGTAGTGAGAAATATTGTAGGATGTGTGCGAAGGAAGCCATCAGTTAAAGGTGTGTTGAAGAAGCCATCAAGAGGTGTAATTGTAAAGTTTCTCCCATAGTCTTGTTGAAGTATCTCATGGGTGAGATTGTAATGATTTCATGTTAATATTATAATTTATTTTGATATTTCAGATTTGTCATCATTCTATCTTATCATAGTCAATGGTATTCTTGTGTTCGGTTGTTGTTTTGTTTCCAGATTACATCCACCAAACTAAAGGCTATGCATTAGTAAATAATCATAGCACGAGGAGTTCCCAGTGAAGAATTATCATAGTGCCGGATTGGTGATGACAGACACACATGGTCAAAAGAGATAATTTGAGATTCAAGGAGTGATTCCAAGAGCTCTAAATGGATTCATGAGCTAAAAAATACATCTTCAAAAATTTAATTCCATGCCCTACAATATGGTGAAATTATATTTTTCACAACACCTTATTGTAATAGGTTTATTACTGGTTTTTTAAAGGCATAGGTAAAGGACCATATAAAAAATATGATTTTTCAGGGTTCAAATAGATAAATCAAGACCTAAAATCCCCACCATTGGATTTTTAAGGCCATTTTGAGTCATGATAATATAATTTTTTTCCAAAATATTCCATCGGGAGCTTTAGATATCATTATTTGGAGTTTCCCTCTAGAACGAGTTCGGGAGTTAGTGAAAAATTGGTAAAGACACGTGTTAGCTCCAGGAGCCTAGCGTAATTTAATTTCCCTTTCATCCCTAAATAAAAGTACATGAGAAACATAAAAATTCACTCAGCCCCTATAAGTCCTCTAGTCACCCATACAACCTTCCGGATCGGTAGTTCAACCCCGGGAGCTTGCGGGAGCTCAAACCCTCGGTTTGTTGGATTTTCACCATGTGTCGTGACTAGATGCCACATGAAAATTGATGTCCCTCTCATCCCTTAATGCTTAAGGGACATGAGGGACATGAAAATTCACCTCACTCTTGTTTTTCATTTTTAAAAATATTTTAAATCCTTCCTGTCGCTTTCTTTCCTACTTCTAACTTTCCACAACTTCACCCTGCCATAGCTATGTAACCTATATAGTTCAACATTTTTGCTCCAAACCAACTCCACCACATCAAATAAACTCTTAAATACATGAGAATACATAGCTTTCAAAAAAGGGATTCATCAAAAGAGTCAGAGGAACAAAGAACAAAGGAGAAAAGTGAAGAAATTCTTCAGAAGACTCCATTGCCATACAACGAAGATTCAAACATATCTAGCAAACCAAGTGCATGGATCAAGATGAATTTTTTTGTGTTCATCATTTTTAGAGAGAATTAAAACCCCAGAAAATACCTCCCATTTTTAGTAAGGAGTGATCATAGTAAAGAAATATTCCTTTCGGCTCAATGAAGGAAAAATCTCGATTTCCCATCAAACCGATAGTCAAATCAAAACAAAATTTCACCGGTGGAATAAGATGAAAAAAACCACAGTAAAAATATATTTTTATTGATAATGGAGAAGAAAACTACATCTGTAATTTTCAAGGTCCCTTAATGGCTATCGTGTCTAGAGTGACTACTAGGTGAGACATTCAAGTATTAAAATCTCACCAACTATTGATTAGGTAAACACAAAATTTCACCGATGGGATAAGAAGAAAAAACCCATATAAAAAAACTTCATTTTACAAAATTATAACCACAGAATCCCTCTTTCTAAAAATAGAAGGTCTTATACATAGAGGACTATTATTTCGGGGAAGTCATTAAGCTCGAATAACTTGTGAAGGAGATGATGAACACAGAAGATGTATTGCAGGGAGAAATCATCGAAATGGTCATCTTGGTCCAGAATTGACACTTACTAAAAATAGTAAGTGGTCTCATGAGCACTGTAAAAAATAGAAAATTGGTCTAGAAGGCAAGAAGAATGCAGTGTGAAGAAGGGATTCAAGCTACCATAATCATTTGAGGTCTGGAAAAGCAAATTTGTGTACTTTCCAAAAATAGTAAGTTACCCTATGGGCACTTACTAAAAATAATAGGTTATTCCAAAGGGAGGATTTCATAGAGGGAACACACTGGGAGTTGAACATCCAAGTTGACATCACCAGTTAGAGACCAGAGAGGGAAAATTATTAACACTTGCTAAAAATAGTTGCCTTTTCCAAATATAGTAAGTGTTAAAAAATGAAGTTCAGATTCGCAGGGGTGAAAACAATGCAATCTCATTCATCAGACTATGTGGGAGTAGATGACAGTGAGGTGACTTACATGGATCTCAATAGTGTCTTTCGACACTCATTTCATGCTTCAATTGGTATGTGTGAGGTGGAATTCACATTTGACATCATCAGACTATTCACGATGTGTTTCATCAAGATCATGTTCAAATCAACTAAGTAGTGTGGCAATGTTGCAAGGAGTCAAGGCAGGATTTGTTCCAAAGATTCAGTATCTTCAAAAAGGATCTTCATGAGTGATGCTCATGGTCACCAATGGAATCATTCGACAATTTTTTTAAACACTTAGTTCGTGGTGTCCATGTGTCATCTAAGGAAATTCTCTCAAGATCCATATTTCACTACATTGGAGCATTACATCGGATCGGTCAAGTAGAACAATGGATCAGTGAGGATTTTTCTTCATCGAATTACTCTCCCTCTCTCTATTCTCTTTCTCTCTCCTATCTTCCCCTAAATTTCTCTCTCCTCAATATTCTAATCTTGTGTTGGGGTTACACTTTTTGCATACCTTAATGTTTTTAATGGAATAAGTCACCCTTCAGTTATAAAAGGGAACGTAATGTTTTCCTAGGAATGTGAAAAGTTTCAAGGCATATGAAGCATCATTTGGGGGTATATGAAGAATCACCAGAAAGATGAAGAGGTTTTGTTCTTCTATAAATTGTAATGCACTCCTCATTTGAGGGTCTTCTTAGCTATTCTTGTGAATTCATGAGAGAGAGAGAGAGAGAGAGATCCTTGTGAAAGATCAAAGAGATAGCAAAATTCTTCCATTCCCCCACTCTCAAATTTCTTTCTTTTTCTCATACTATGTACAATTTTTACTTGAGAATCAATAGAAAGAGTTTTTAGCCTTTTTTACTAAGGATTTTAGTGATACTTTGTGCTCATTAAATGCTATTTGGTCTTGTTACAACTATGCATATTTTTGTTTTGAATTCTAGTGCATGTGATAAAACCTCTAACTAGTATTTTTAAGCATTCAATTCCGTGTTTGTTACATTAGTTTCCCTTTATCTAACATTCGACTCCCTTTCCCACTCTCCTAGAAAATTCCTCCCTTATAGATATCTGCAAGCTTTTAATGCGGGTTTAGTGGAGTGCCCTGTTAGATCCCTAGCCATAAGGCCAACCAAAAAAATCCACCTTTTAACTTGTGCATGCATATATAGTAGCTACATTGGTTAAGTAGAGGGACTTAGATTCCCAAAGTGTTGGCAAGAAATCCACTAATTTATCCCTAAAAAAATTCTTGCCAACAATTTTTGGTGCATACCATGGGGAAGACTTGGTAGCATCTACACCAAAAATACAACCGCAAAGTCCAAAAATGAAAAAAATCAAATATTGAAAAATCAAAAAAAAGTTCATGAAAATCCATTATTGAAAGATACATTGTCAATTCCTACATGTGACCTTTCATATTCCACAGTGTCCTTTTGTATTCCCACTGCAATAATTTCCAAAATCTAGTTAAAAGGAGATACACCAGGTTGAATAGATCAAGAGGAATTGTCAACCCCACTTTCAAGGCTTTGTAAAATCAGCAAGAATGAGTTAGAGACAATCCCTACTACTTTTCTCAAGCCTCATCCCCATCCAGGTCATCAAGTAGTTCACTTGGAAATCCCATCCAAAATCCTATTGATTCCCCCTTCAAATTCTCCCATTTTTCAACCACCATTGAGCATTGAGTTTACGGAGGAAGAATAATTTGTAGAAGCAAGATCAAAAATAGAAACGATGGCAGACAAAGTAGAAAGACCTCAACCCATTGTTCCATGGGGAAGAAATGTGGGACCGATTACTCTTGAACCACCTCTTCACAACCTACAAACAAGTTCTCGTAAGAAATTTCCAAATTTCAAAGGTGATGGAAAACATATACCTAAAGAACACATCACCTCTTTCACTACATCATGTGGGATCCTTGGAGTCAAACATGAAGATGTTACTGTAAGATTTTTGTGGAATATCTCCAAGAAAAAGTAGCATAATGGTTCTACCTCATGCATGCCCGATCCATCATTGGTTGGAACAAAATCAAGACTTCCTTCAAGGAAATATTTAAATCAACTGAATACTATTAGGACCTCTTGGTGCATTTGGCTTAAATGAATAAAGGAGAAAGTGAAACTATGAGAGACTTCATGGCTCATTTTGATAGGTTGCTTCATAGGATACCAGGAGAGGATTCACCATCTGAAAACAATGTCAAGAGGTTCTTCATAAATTCTTAATCACCAAAGGTATGATTTTTCATATGAAAAACTCAACCAAGGAATATTTCAGAAGCATAAAGGTTGGCCATCGAACTTGATGATGATCTCATCCTCTCTAGAAATATTAAAAATCCCTCAAAGTGTAAATCCCAAAATCCTGGAGATGAGAGAACAAATCCATTGCTATAAAAATTAGCAAATGATATGGCTTCTTTGAAGAGGGATTTTTTTGAAAGAGTATCTTCTCAAAGAAATAAAAAAAATCAAATCCTAGGAGCACCCCAAAGGCTTTCCTTGGAGGCCCCACCCATCAATGCAAGTTGTAGGATTCGAGAAACAGAAGAAGAATGTGACCGAGAAAATAAGATCATTGATCAGCCCTGTTCTGAGACTAGTGTTAACAAAGGAAAGAAGAAATAACCTGCCACCGATGAAGAGTAAAGTATTCAAAGGATACATAAGATAAGGTGGGAAGCTCGACAATATTCGAATTCTCGCAAGAGATGTATGAGTAACTTGAAGAAAACCATAGTGAGGAAGAAAAAGAGGAGATTTTTCCTATATAGGAAGATCCTAAAGATCATTTGTACCATAGGGTTTTGATCCTGAAAGGTTCTTGAATGTTGTTGAATAAAATCATATCCTTGAGCCTTTCAATGAAGATCAAATCAGCATTTAAGAAGATGACCAGAGACATGACAATTTAGGATCGACTAAAGAAGATTTTTGTACTCTCACACACCTCACTATAAAGTTTAGAACAATGTCCTTTTTCTTCTACTCTCTTAATGACTTCATTACATATGGTGATGGAGAAATGAACATCTCGAAAACAGAATATATGGAAATAATTTAGAGCATAATAGAAGGAAACTCTTATCATGAAGCCGATGAAGATATTTAAATGTCTACTCTATATTTACAAAGAAGGTATGAATATATCAAATCACTCCATGTTTCCCACAATGAAGAAGATAAATAAGATCCCGATGATTTTTACGCACTACGAGCTATTAATTCTTGGGACATTCTTGGATGCTCCTGAATAATATCATGTCCTTGAAGCTTGATGAGTACCAAAGAAACATCAAGAAATATGATGATGAGAGAGACATGGATGTGGAACCACCATTTATAAACTCATTTTGGCTTAAACGGTCCAGTCCTTTCAGGAATTAATACATTCAATAGAGGATTTTTGTTGCCTAATGGATGATTCAATTCTTTTCGAAGACTCCACCAATGATGAAGAAAAATACCAATTTGAAGTAAGCATGAATATTCCCCCTTCAAAATTTTATTTTTTAATTAGTGATGAAATGGACATGTGAAAGGAAGTGAAATAGATCCACCCCACATCATGGACTAAAAATTATGAATTCAAGATGGTCATGCAGGTTTTTCCCTCCTATTTTAATCCTTTAAGTGATGTATAGATGATTTATGAAAATGAAGAGAGTCAAAGAAAAATATTCTCTTCCTGATTAAATCATGGATGATTTTATTGAATAATCTCACTTACTTTCTGAAGCCAAGGAGAATTAACATGTTGAACACAATCTCTTCTCACCCAAGGAGCAGAATGATCATCACGATGAGTATGAAGTCTTTCATTATCCATATGAGAAAGAGGATTCGATAATGGATGATCAGGATAATGTTGAAAGTTCTTCCCACATTGTTGCTTCAACATGGTCTTATCAAGAGGATGATATGGATTTTGAGCTCGATGGAGTACTATTCCCATAAAGCATGTTCCTCCTCTCCTTGTCATAAGGCGTCATGAATCAAGTGTGCCCATGCTTGTAAGAAATTGAATCTTGGGTGACACAGAGCATGGAAGAGGTGAACGAGGATTTTTCAAATGAATCGTGGCCATGGATGGATCATATTTTCAACCATTTCTTGGAGGCACAACATAAAAATTATTCCAATGAGGATAAAAATGAGCTTATGGAAATTTCAGAAGAGTTATCGTGTAAGATCTCTTGAAGGTTGTAGAAGACACCGAAGATCCTCAACTCAGTCTTGAACTCTTGACCTAGGATATGGACATGTAAGATAGGTATGAATTAATTCATGCTTCCCAATTTTGTACACCAATTTTTCATGTTGAAATACGACAGGTTGGATAATCTTGATTACTTCCCTAATACTTTGGTTGATGAGAATGAACATGAAAACATGTATTTTTATTCCACATTGTGTGAAGAAGTTCATGAGTGTAAAAAAAGAAAGGTTCTCGGATATCCTTTGGACATCTCCAGTTTTGAAGACAAAACCTCTACCATGGAAGAAGAAAGTAGGGATAATTTATAGCGACTCACATGGAGGGGAGTCATTAAGGACAAAATAAAAAGTTGTGAAAACATTGGGAATGTATTCAAAACCAACTTGTTCCCACTATTTTGGAATGGTCCATCAATGCAAAACAAGAGTTCATATGGAAAAATCCAATGAAAGGTGAAGAATGTTTATATGGATGAACCAAAATCTACAATTTTGAAAATGATGTCAAGATGCACTTCAAAAAAATGCATAGTGGCAACAATTTATCTAGGCATCAAAGCGAGGAGTATGCATGATTGTTGCCAAATGATCCAAAATTAGACTGCACTCAACATCCTCCAAACTTCAATTCATCCTTAACATTTTCTCATGTTACAACAAGCTCTTAAGGATGATGAAGACCTATGGTTCAATGATTTAACCTCCATATCCAAAAATACTTGCTTAGAGCAACAAAGCGGGATGTTTAGGGAAGTTATTGAATGGGAAGAAAAAAATTCTCCAAGTGTTTTCCTGATATAAGATACAATTTGAAGTCACAATTCATAGAAGATGAATGTTATCATGACAAGAGAAATTTTTGACTCTTGAATACATGGAGGGATGGTGTCTCATGATCGCAGGGCATCAAGATGAAACCTCAAGATGCAAGAGTCTCAGGAAGGTTACCAATTTTTCATGGATACAAGAACATTCTTAGTGTAATATGAACATGAAGATGGAGTCTTGGTACGTCTTATTCTTCTCAAGCCATGCAAGGCCATCACAAAAGCATGGTTTGATCAAATAACAGTCTTTATGCTTTAAAGGTTAGACTTCATTCCACTATTCCATGATGACATGTACTTTTCTCAACCCCTTTCTGGGTATGTGTATATTCTTTCCTCGCCTCTATAGATATGCTCTCCCCTTGTATATAATTTTCTTTATGTGGTATGTTTCTTTCCCTTTCTAGTTGTGTTGTGTGTTTCCTTCTTCATTATCTCTCTCTTGTAAGTTGTACATGAATCTGCAAGCCCCAATGGATAAGGTACTAGTCTATGTATCATAAAGTTGATATTCTAGTATTTTTCATTTCATGTCTTTGTTTTCTCTCGTCTATACCATGTCCCCAAGATAGAGCTAGTTGTTGTCATGCAAATGTGTAGTGGGGAAATTTATAATTTTCCAACATGACAACAATACCTATGTGTTAAAAATCCTAATTTTTTCTCTTCCAAGGCACCCTAATTCTACCCAATCAGTACTATGACCTCCTATATGATGTTAACTTACTCCCTAGGTTATTTAGGAAAATCAATTCAACCCCCCAAGGTGATTTTAGGAGTTTTTGGAAAATGCAAATTTGAGGCAGTTGTGGGAAGGGCTATCAGTGGCCTTCTTAGGACTGGCACCACCACCTAGAGTGGAATAGAGGATTCTAATCTGACATGGAGGTGAATTTATGGTCTAGAAATATCATGGAATTGATTTGGAGAAGTTGGGGTAGTTTGATCAAAAAAAGGTTCACATGTCTGAGCAATGCACAAGGTCAAAAAAGCTACTGAGCTTTAGGAAGTGATTCTGGAAGCTCTTGATGGATTTATGATCCAAACAAGACACTTCAGAAATTAAATTCCAATCCCTACAATATGGTAAAATAATATTTTTCACAACACCTTTACGTAATAGGTTTATAACTAGTTTTTAATAGGCACAAGTAAAAGAATAGATAAAAATCCTCTTTTTCAAGGCTAAAATTGATGAATCAATACCTAATATCCCCACAATTGGATTCTTAAGGCCATTTTCAGTCAAGATAATATATAATGTTTCCAAAAATTCCATTAGAAGCTCAATATATCACAGTTTGAAGTTTCCCTCTAGAACGAGTTCAGAGTTAGTAAAAATTTGAAGAGGACATGTGTCGGCTCCGGGAGCTTGGTGAAATTTCATTTCCCTTTCACCCCTAAAGAAAAGGGAAATGAGTGATATAAAAATTTTCCTAGCCCTTATAAGTCTTCTAGTCACCCATACAACTTCTCGGATCACCGGTTCATCCCCCAAATTCTTGTTGGATCTCAAACCCTCGGTCATTGGATTTTCACCATGTGTCGCAACCAGTCACCACGTGAAAATTTATTCCCCTCTTGTCCCTTGATGATTAAGGGACATGAGGAACATGAAAATGTTCCTCAATCCTACTTTTCATTTTTTTAATATTTTCAATCCTTCTTGTTGCTTTCTTTCCTGCTTCTAACTTTCCACAACTTCACCATGTCCTAGCTCGCAACCTATATAGTTCAACATTTCTGATCCAAACCAGCTCCACCACATCAAATAAAATCTCAAATTTGTGAGAATACATAGGTTTCAAAGAAGAGATTGATCAAAAGAGTCAAAGGAATGAATAATAAAGGAGAAAAGTGAAGAAATTTTTCATAAGACACCATTGCCAAAGTACACAAATCAAGATGAAATATTTGGTATGTTCACCATTTTAGAGACCATTAAAACCCCCATGAAAAACCTCCTAGTTTTAGTAAGGAGTGTTCACAAAGTGAAGAAATCTTTCTTTTGGTTCAACGAAGGAAAAGCTCGACTTCCCATCAAATTGGTAGTCGAATCAAAGAAAAATTTCACCAACGGAATAAGAGGAAAAAACCCACAATACAAATATATTTTTTATTAAAAATTGAGAAGAAAACAAGACTTGTAATTTTCAAGGTCCATTAATGGGTTCCGTGTTCGAGTGATTGCTAGGAAAATAATTTGAAGTTTTAAAATCTCACCAACTATTGATTAGGTAAACACGAAATTTCACTAATGGAATAAGAAGTAAAAACCCATATAAAAAAAAATATTTTTACAGTAATCCAACCACCAAAAGCCCTCTTTCTAAAAATAACAGGTCTTCTACATAGAGGAATCCTATTTTGTGGAAGTGATCAACTGAATAACTTGTGAAGGAGATGGTGAACACAAAAGATATATTATAAGGAGAAAAAATTGAAATGATCATCTTGGTCTAGAATTAACACTTACTAAAAGTAGTAAGTGGTCTCACAAGCACTTTCCAAAAATAGAAAATTGGTCCAGAAGGTGAGAAGAATGTAGTGTGAAGAAGGGATTCAAGCTACCATAATCATTTGAGGTTTGGAAAAGCTAATTTGTGCACTTGCCAAAAATAGTAAGTTGCCCTGTGGGAACTTACTAAAAATAGTAGGTTATTACAAAGGGAGGATTTCACAAATGGATTAAAATAGGAGTTGAATATCCAAGTTGACATCACCAGTTGGAGACCAGAGAGGGAAAATTCTTTCTAAAAATAGTTTCCTTTTCCAAATATAGTAAGTGTCAAGGAAAATGAAGTTCAGATTCGTAGGGGTGAAAACAGTGTAGTCTCATTCATCAAACTATGCAGGAGTAGATGACAATGAGGTGACTTACATGGATCTCAATAGTGTCTTTCGACACTCATTTCATGCTTTAATTAGTATGTGTGAGGTGGAATTCATAGTCAACACCATCAGAATATTCACGATGTGTTTCATCAGGATTGTGTTCAAACCAACTAAACAATGTGGCAAAGGTCTTGTAAATAGTCAAGGCGGGATTTTTTAAAGATCCAGTCTCTTCAGAAAGGATCTTCATGAGTGATGCTCATGGTAACCAATGTAATCATTTGATAATATTTTTAAACACTTAGTTTGTGGTGTTCATGCATCATCCAAGGAAAGTCTCTCAGGAGCTAAATTTCACTACATTATAGAATTGCATTGGATCGGTCAAGTAGAGCAGTAGCTCGGTGAGGATTTTTAATTGGTAATCCTATCTATAATTGGTAATCCTACCTATAACGAGTGTCACAGATTATGAGAATAATATTAGGAAATGTAAATGAACACTTAGGGACCTTACAAAGGGAATATCTAAAGGATATCAAGTGACCGAGGTGCCTAGGAGTGTACTGGGGAACCCTAGTCTACTATCTAGGGACTCTAAAAACTGTATATGCTCAAAACCTACAACCGGTATGGTCACAAGTTGGTTCTAAACCTTCTTTGTGTGTCACGTTGGATCTATCGGATGAGCTAGAAAATGACCTACAATGAAAATATGAGTATCAAACCCTAGAAAAATAAAATATGCCTATGAATGGGTCGGATGACCTCATCTACCAAGTTAGTAAACTTATCTTTGAGTGGTGCACTACATTTCAAACTGGATGTAGTTCGGTGTGTGTGTGCATTTCATGCCCCGGAATGCTTTGTCGTGTCGATCGCACTTTGTGAATTAGAGAGAAATAGTAACTATAGAAAATGTGAATAGCATGTGCGTATTGAATAGAATATAATCCCTCCCCTATGAAAAGTGTGTGTGTGTGTGTGTGTGTGTGTGTGTGTGTGTGTGTGTGTGTGTTGTAGATATCCTAGCCTTGATGTAGGGAACTATGTGGATGTAAGGGATGCAATGGATGCAGCCCTAGATGGAGTGATAATAGTGTCTAATTTAATGACCTAGGACCTTTATTATGATTTTTTCACCAACACGTTGCATACATATGAGAAAAATAGACAAGGTAAAGGTGAGGAGGAATACCGGTGAAATGAAGGTGGGAGGTAGAATACACGCATTCGATTTCCTGATCTAATGTTGATTGTGAGAACTTCCTTTTTCTAGGAGAAATTACATGTGAATGCAAAAACAGGACAACAAGAATAATATTAAACAATATATGTACTGTGGACTGTCTAAGCGTATCTAGACCGGGAAGTGTGATACTTCTAGATGGTTGCCAATCCTTTGTTTATCAAATAGATGAATAGAAATGCAAGAAATAGAGGTCATATTGCTAACAAGTTGATTTCGAGTATCTCAAGTTATTAACAATATATTAGATTAAGTTGAATATTACAATACAAAATTAGATCTAACCGAGGTTGGGTTATGTTTCAAGTGGGGTAGGTAGACAAGGTGATTAAAATATTTTGGGTGGTTTTGAGTTATTTGGGTGAAGGTTATTAGGTCACTGTTATGGCAGCATTACCAATTATAGAGACCAACGTCGGTGTCGGTATGACCAATGTTGGTCAAGGATGACCGAGATCGGTCAGCGTAGAAAATCACGAGAAGGTCGAAATAGGTTTTCAAGCCTTTTTAACTTCACATGAATCGAAGAGAGTGTTTCTAGGATTAAGAGGTATAGGAAAAGGGGTTTAAAAGGTTTAAATGGAGTTTAGTAAGATTTTGGGATGGGTTTTGGTAGACTAATATAGCTTGGGTTATTGTCACTATAACTAATGATAGTATGGGGATGACCGATGCCGGTCGGGGGTGATTGATATTAGTCACTGTGGAAAAAGAATGAACATGGAAATGGAGGTTTTGGTTTTATTTAGGGTTATATAGAGGATCTTAGATGTGTTGAATGTAGTAGCAAGGAATAAGAAAGGCCTCGAGGTTGAATGAAAAGGGTTTCAGGGAGGTGAGAAGGAAAATGGTAGCTTGTTTGGAAAATGAAGGCATGAGATAATTGGGAGATGAGTAACATAGAGAAAGAATGAATGGAAATACAAGTATTTAAATAAATGAGAGTAAAAGGGAATTCTACTTACTCAATGTCCCGTGGTTGTAGGTTCTGAAAGGACGATGGTGAAGTGTTGAGGGTTTGGTAGAGCCCAAATATCCTATGAATGAAATGCTTCCCAAAATGCTCCTATGAATGCCAACACTTTCGGATGAGACTCTAATGCTTGCTTGGGCCTCTGGCTAGGTATACTTCTATCTTTTGGATACATGAGAGAATCTTAGTTCAAGCTTACATGCAAATATTTCTCCAAAACTCAAAAATTTCCAACCCCTAGAACAAGGTTGCCAAAATGAATATATGGTAGCGGCAGCATGATTAGGGTGTGGACTGAGGTCGATTACTGAGTGGGAAATCCTAAGTTTTCCAAAATGACAAATCTTGACAATCGTTTGTGAGTTACGCCCATTGGTCCGGGTCTAAAATGGTATTTTTGCTTAGATAAGTGGGCATGTTGTTAGAGAAATAATAGGCATATGATTTTATGGTTATATAAGTCTCAGTTAGTTATGGTAAGTAGAGATTGAGTCTTAGTTAAAAGAGACATGCTAAGAATAGGTCCATGATGAGGTGTCTAGGTGATGTGGTTAGGTGAGGTGGTCAAGTGAGGATATTTATTGAATTAATTAAAGTAATTTATTCAATTAATCATGTGCACTATGGGATACAAGTATGTAAGATATGGTTAATTTTATTAACGGGGCTATAAGGGTGGTATGACCTAATTTTGGTGTCTACATTTTGCCCCTTTTTGTCACATAGCTTTTATTGGTAAGCAACGCTGACAAAAATAGGAAGTGATTGCCACATGTGTGGGTGAGAGTGGGGTTTCCCCAAGTTTGAGTGTAGGTGATACCCCTCGAACCAAGCGATGAGGTGTTATACGGAATTGGTGAGTGGTTTGATAAATGTGTAGTTGGTGGAAGTGAAGGTAGGTGGGGAAGGGTATGAGTACTATGGGAAAGGGTGATGGTCGACTTGGGTAATAAGTAATAGGCCAGGGTCAAATTAGGAATGGGTAATGGTCAAATCGGGTAATAGGTAATGGGTCAAGGTCAAATTGGGTAATGGGTAATGGAAATTAAATGCACACACATGTATAGACTGCAACATGATACTAGGTTGAAGAGCTTGCAAACTCTACATTGTCCAAGGTTGATAGGTTTATCCAAACAAGGGTGAAGTGATTCATGTATCCAAGGCATAGGATATGGTCTATAAACACAATGTAGCTCAGGTGTAGGAATGTTTAGGTATGTTCTGGTATAACAAAGGTAAAGTCAGGATAAATGGCATGGTAATAGGAAAGGTATGGTTGTTAGGCTAAAACAACATAGATAATAGCATCACAAGGTATAACAAGTACATAAGTTCAAAAGGTCCCAAAAAGTGGTTCAAAGTTAAGGTATATGGGTTAATGACATGGGTAAGGCCAAGGTATAAGGAAAGTAACAAACCCTTAAACGTAATTAAGGAAAATTTTAGGTAATTTTGGCTTGTAGGTAGGTTGTAATAAGTTTGGGTAATGTCAAAGGGTCTCTGACAATAAGGAGTTGAGGTTAAAATGGAAAAAATGGGGTGAAAATGGTAATGGTAGGTGACCGATGCCGGTTATAAAGTAATCGATGTCGGTCATGTCGAGTTAGGGTCAAAAAAATAAAAAAGGAAAATCCCACTTTTTACGAATCATTTTCATTTGCAATTTTTAGAAAATGACAGAGGAGCACGTGAGAGCTTAGGAAATGACAAGACGAGGTTGAGAGTTGAGTTGGTAAGCCTCATATTAGGTGATTGGCATTTGATTGGTGGGTCCGTGAGATTAGTTCGAATGATTAGATTTGAGGAGATTCAAGGTACATTTGTGTCATGGAAGAGCCATGAGAGGGTTCGGGTGGGCTACCAAAGTCTTTGCGGCTAGACATACCATGACACAGACGCCACCAAGATGAGGTAGAAATCAATCGATTATGTTCTTTCGGTTGAAATTAGTGTGTTGAAGCTGGTTTGGATTAAAAAAATAGGTGGGAGTGTTATTGTGAATTTTTAGGTAAAATGAATGAAATGAGGGAGGGGGAAGGTCCAATGTAGCATAAATAGGGGTGAAAATTAAGTTAGGCTAGGTTCAGGTAGGGTAGAGTAGGTGTGTAAGTTTTTTTAGGGATTTTGGTTATCATTGGTAGGGACGAATGTGGGGATTTTGGGAGCTCAAGATGGACACCGTCGAATAGGTCTTGGACAAGATATCGAGCTTAAAACAACGATCGAGTGGAATGCACAACACATTGATGATAATCACAGTAAGATCGGTCATCAAATTTATGTCCTTTAGGTCGGGATGGGTTAGGTTGTAATGGTGGTGGTAGAGTAAGGAGGTTACTATAAATGAGTTTTCACAATAAGATAGTTAATGAGGTGCTAATTTTAGTAAAAGGATGTTGGTATGGTTGAGGTGAAATTCCCTAGGATTAGAGGTTGTATTAATAATGTATTATGTGAATTACGAGATTGACGTATGGGCATCTTAAATAGTGTCTTACTTGGCATGTGATTGGAGGAAGAAGGTGCATCATGATATTTGAACTTTTTATAGAGATGAGTTTAGTCTCACGTAGTTTCATAGCATGACAAAGTTGGTCAAATGATGGAAAAGTTTCAAAGAGCATGCTATCGTGGAGAGGTGGAAAAAGACTATGGACAAATAAATCTTGTAGTTCTGAGTTGGCAAGGACATTAGTCATCTTGGCTACACTATTCTTATATTGTAAGACATAATCAGGGAAGCATTCGGTGGGGCCTTGTTTAAGCTGAGTGAGTTGGGCATAAGAGAGTGTGGAACCAATATTGATAGAAAATTACATGAGAAAAACATTGGCTAGATATGTAAATGAAACCATTGAGTGGAGGGTAAGTCATAGAACCAAAAATCACATAATCTTATAGATTATGTGGAAAAACATTAGTGAGGATAGTAAGATCATCGGTGTAGTCAAGAAGAGAAATATGGAAAGCACGAAGATGATCTTGTGGGTCATCGTGGCCTTTAAAAATGGGTAGTTTAGGAGAGATGAAGTTAGATGGGAACAGGTAAGTCAAGATAGATGGTAGAAAAGGAGAATGCAACAAAGAGGTGAAATTGAATTATAGGGGTCCTTTAGAAGTGGCAACTTATAACTGGTTGATTTCATTTTGAAGATCTTGGTATAATGATGGATAGGCAGGGGAAATATAGGAGTAACCAATTAGGATACCGAAGCACCTTAATAGATTTTAGGGGTAGTATTTGCAATATGTGGAGTAGATACTAGCAGTGTAGAGACCATATGAGTGCAAAAAAAAAAGAAGAGATGCCTCATGAGCTCGCTTAGCCATGAGTAGAGCATGCAAAACATGAGGGAGATGAGTGGGATTCTCACGTAAAACCTGGCTAAAATACATGAGAGTATTAAGTTATTCTTGGTCAACATTTGTGTCCTCGTCATATGATTTTTCACTAACCACAGTTTCGATTTCGTGAAGGGGAAGCCTGTGTGGAGGGGTCTAAGGGCTTGTCACTTATAGAGGGAGGTATGTTTTCCATGGATCTAGAGGGATGGGGAAGAGAAGAAGGAATCTCACAATGATAGAGAGGTCCAAAACAACCGCTATGAGTAATGGGTATAAACGAAAAATTTAAGTCGGGTTCACCAAGATGATTAAATAAATTTCAAAGAGAATGGGAGGAAGTAGTAATCCTAGTTAATCTAATTAGGAGGACTAAAATGTTATATAAATGTAGTAAATAACAATAAAGTAGATGTAAATAAATATGCTAAGTAAAATGAAACCATGTAGATGTGTAAGAGAGAAGGAAGAGATGGTTTAGCTGATTGTTATCGATGGTCAAAAAGTGTCACAGTTCTAAGAATAAAATTAGGAAGTGCAAATGATCACTCAGGGACCCTACGAAGGATAGATAATAAGTGACAGGCACACGGAATGTATTCGGGTACCACTGGTCTACTATATGGGTTCTCTAAACATTGTAAATGCTCAACAAATACAATTGGTATGGTCGTAAGTTGGTTCCAAATCTTCTTTGTTTATCACAAGTGGAGATTTTGGATGAGGTGGAAACTATCTTGCAATGCAAAGAGGAGTATCAAACATTATAAAATTAAAATATGCATATGAATATGGTTTTTTGGATACGAGCTAGGGATTAGGCTGTGGATGTAGGACATGTACCACCTCTATTGCTAGTAATAGGATTGATTATGACCACATATGAGTGGAGACATGTGAGATATTTTCTTAATCAGGTTTCGATGCTACATGTGTGTATAGAAATGTATGTAATGAGATTAATTTTTTTTTCCCCCTCAGTAGCAAAAGAATGAACCATAAATGAGAGTGTGTCATTGCAAAATGGTCAAGTAGTGTTGGTTGTGTGTAGTGCACCTTGATGAGTGTGTATGTGTAGTGGGGATGAAATGCGACATGTGGATATATGTGCATGGACCCTATAGCATAAGCGTATACCATGAATTGGTTAAATAAAGGAGAGATGAATTAGACTTAATAAGTGGTAATGAAGTATATGATTTTATAGTGAATGTACGTGAACTATATAGCCGAAGAATATATCATGAATTTTTGAACGGGTGAGTGATGATTTTTCCCTAATCGTATATCACTATAAGATGAATGGATGGGAATGCATCCCATAGAAAGGTGTGTGTGGTCCTTATATTGTAAGCGTATACCACGACATGTGGGAGGTGGGATTGATTATTTATCCATAAGTGTATATCACTACGTGACAATAGAATGGATGATAATGTGATGTTAAGTGGATAATGACCGCCATGATGAAGGGAGAGGTGATTTATCCTAAAGCATATACCACTACATGATAATAGAATGAATGATAATGTAATGAATAACCTTGAATTGATAAGAGGATAATGCAATAGGATAATAGAATACGTGATGATAAAATGTGATAGGAAAATGTAGAATGGATGAAGGAGCAGTTATTATACCTAAGGTGTATACCACTATGGTATCCGATGATTCGTGTGGGTGAAAATGTAGCCTAGAGTGTTGGTCACTAGTTCAATAATTGTGGTATGATGACATGTCACATATAGGTAAGGTCCATTTGATTGGTAAACCCTCGACAATCGAGTATGGATTAAGGAACTAGAGTAAATCCAATGGTGATGAGTGCATGGCATAGAATATGACATGGTAAAAATGACCATGTAAAGGGGTAGAGTATGTAAATGTGCGTTATGGGAAAGGCAATGTAGAATGTGTAATGGGTATGGAATGTGTGATGTGTGAAGTGTAACAAATGTGTAGATAGAAATATTATTTGTAAGCATGACATGTATAACTAAACTCATATATAATGAAATATAGTGTATCATGTAGAATATAATGGATGCATGGGTGTGGTGTGGGTGTGTAAGATGTAGTAGTAGGTGTAGATAGAAAATGGAATGGGTAGTGGTGATATAGAAATATAGACTCATAGATAATGTACTCTAGCGTAAACGTAGAATGTAAATATGGGATGTGAAATTAGGTTGATATGTAGCAATTTTAGTCTAATATATGGATGATGAACACTATGAAGATATGTGATGTATGGGTGTAGCATAGTAGAATGTAAATGTGTAGGACCTATAGTGTAGTGTGTGGGGTTGAGTGTAATGGTAATCCCTCAATATTCTAGTATGGCTGAATCACAAGAGTGTGTCATCGGCTAATGAGGGGGTTATAGTGTGAAATAAATATGCCTATGAATGAAGGAATGAATGGAGAAGAAGGTCTCTATACTAATATGGGGAATGGGGGATTGGCTAATGGAAATGCCCGTCAAGTAGTCAGAAAGATAAATTACCCAATGAGAGTAAAGAATTAATATCCACCAATTGGTGGCGGGGATGATGAAAGCATATGATGATGGTCGAGCAAGTGTGGTATGTGAGACAAACATTACACATGGTAATGAATCTGATATGCTTGCGATGGATGCACATATGACCAATCGCAAGATGCAATAAACTTTGTAGGTGATGGAGATTGAGGAACTTGATTGTGCGGAGGAGATGATAATCCATGTGGGATAAATTAAGGTGGTGATTGATGGTGGGATGCAGTAATGGTCTTAGGAATATGATTATGATTGCATGTGTGAATAATGGAGTGGTGTGGTTGTAGGGAGGCTAATTGAGGCGGTGAATTGGCTATTGGATGCATATTGGGAAATGTCATAGGAGTTATATGAGTGAGAGGGAAGACACACAAATATAGAAATGAGAAGGTGTCGATAATGGATGGGAAGGAGGAACTCCATTAATAAAAATAACTTATTTTTCATAATAAATATTGAGGTGTAAATGATTCATAAAAATAATTTATTGGGTTTTACAAATCCAATTGAGGCCGAGGAGTAAGTCATTGTCATTAACAATTTTACTTAAAAGGAAAGGGAGGAGAAGAGTGAGAGGACCATTTGTGATATTTAACTTGACAACAACATAGGGTCAGTTGAATGGGAACTGTATTTATGATGGAGGGTAACCAAGAGACTGTAAGAAAAATAGGGAACATGTGCTAATTGGGAAGAGGTATCAACTTTCGTGTTATTGATAAATGATGAATTGATAGATGCCTATATATGTAAATGGTATAAGATGAATGTAACATGGTAGTCAGCATTAGAGAAGGAAATAACTAGTGTTGAAGCAACAGTCTAAGAAATGAGAAAATTGAGAGGGTCGGGGGGGAGAAGATAATTTATGATAAACATAGTTAGAGGATGAATCAACCTATTTAGTATTGTGTTTTTGCAGGGGTTGTTATATATTTTGAGTTTTTGGTTATCATTGATAGGGACAGATGTGGGGTATTCTAGGGGCTCAAGATGACCACCATAAAATAGGTATTGGACAAGATATTGGAGCTTAAAACAATGATCGAGTGGAATGCACAACACATTGATGATAATCACAAAGTAAGATCAGTCATCAAATTTATGTCCTTTAGGTCGGGATGGGTCATTTGTAATGGTGGTGGTAGAGTAAGGAGGTTACTATAAATGAGTTTTGGCAATAAGATAGTTAACAAGGTGTTAATTTTAGTAAACGGACGTTGGTATGGATGAGGTGAAATTCCCTAGGATTAGAGGTCGCATTAACAGTATTATGTGAATTACAAGATTGACATGGGGAACCTTAAATAGTGTTTTACTTGGCATGTAATTGGAGGAAGAAGAGGCATCATGATATTTGAGGTTTTTGATAGAGATGAGTTTAGTCTCAAGTAGTTTGAGAGAATTAAAAAGTTGGTCCAATGATGGAAAAGTTTTAAAGAGCATGCTATCATGGAGAGAAGGAAAAATACTTTGGACAAATAAATATTGTTGTTCGGATTCGAGCGAGGACATTATTCATCTAGGAGACATTATTCTTATATTTTAAGACATAATTAGGGAAGCATTCGATGGGGCCTTGTTTAAGCTAAGCAAGTTGGGAATAGGAGTGTATGGAATAGATTTTGATAGAAAATTACATGAGAAAACCATTTTCCATATATGTAAATTAAACCACCGAGTGGAGGGTAAGTCATAGAACCAACACATCATATAATCTTGTAGACTATGTGGAAAAAATTTGGCGAGGATAGTAAGATCATCGGTGTAGTCGATAATAGCAATATGGAAAGCACGAAGATGCTCTTGTGGGTCACCATGGCCTTTAAAAATGGGTAGTTTAGGAGACATGAAGTTATATTGGAACAAGTAAGCCAAGATAGATGGTAAAAATGCAAGATGTAACAAAGAGGTGAAATTGAATTGTAGGGGTCCTTTAGAAGTGGCGACTTGAATGGTTGATTTCATTTTGAAGATCTTGGTATAATGATGGATAGTTAGAGGAAATATAGGAGGATCCAATTGGGATCTGGAAGCACCTTGATGGGTTTTAGGGGTAGTACTTGCAATAGGTGGAGTAGATATGGTGGTGTAGAGACCATAGGAGTGCAAAAAAATAAGTAAAGATGCCTCATGAGCTCGCTTAGCCACAAGTAGAGCATGAAGAACATGAGGGAGATGAGTGGGATTCTCATGTAAAACCTAGCTAAAATACATGAGAGTATCAAGTTATTCTTGGTCAACATTTGTGTCCTCGTCATACGATTTTTTTCACTAACCGCGCTTTTGATTTTGTGAAGGGGAACCTAGGTGGAAGTGTCTAAGGGCTTGTCACTTATAGAGGGAGGTTTGTTTTCCATGGATCTAGAGGGATGGGGAAGAGATGAAGGAATCCCACAATGATGTAGAGGTCCAAAACAAATAGTACGAGTAATGTGTATAACGAAAAATGCAATTTGGGTTCACCAATATGATTAACTAAATTTGAAAGAGAATGGGAGGAAGTAGTAATCCTAGTTAATCTAATTAGGAGGACCAAAATTATGTATAAATGTAGTAAATAACAATAAATTATATATAAATAAATATACTAAGTAAAATGAAACCCTAGATGTGCAAGAGAGTAGGGAGATATGGTTTAGTTGATTGTTATAGATGTTCACACAAGTTGTCATAGTTCGAGAATAAAATAAGGAAGTGTAGACGATCACGCAGGACCCTACGAAGGGTAGATCTGAATTCTTGGGGCATGTGGGAGTGTACTCGTGCACCCTAGTCTACTATATGGGTTCTCTGAACATTGTAAATGCTCAAAACCTTTAATTTGTATAGTCAAAAGTTGCTTCCAAATCTTCTTTCTTTATCACGTTGGATGTTTTGGATGAGCTAGAAATTGACTTGCAATGCAAAGAGGAGTATCAAACCCTAGAAAATTAAAATATGCATATGAATGTGGTTTTGTTAGATACAAGCTAGGGACTATTTGTGGATGTGGGACATAGTATCAACTCTATTGCGAGCAATACGATCGAGTGTCACCACATATGAGTGGAGACATGTGACGGGTATTTGCTTAATCAATTTTGATGCTACATGCGTGTATAGAAGTGTATGCAATGAGATTAATTTTGTTTTTCCCCCTCGGTAGTCAAGAATGAACCATAAATGAGAGTGCATCATCGTGAAAATGCTTGAGTAGTGTTGGTTGTGTCTAGTGCACCGTGATGAGTGTGTGTGTGTAGTGGTTATGAAATGTGACAAGTGGATATATGTGCATGGACCCTATAGCATAGCGTATACCATGACTTGGTTGAATAAAGGAGAGATGGTATAGCCTTAGTAAGCGGTGATGAAGTATATGATTGTATAGTGAATGTACATGAACCATATAGCGAAAGCATATATCATGAATTTTGAATGGGTGAGTGATTATTTTTCCCTAATCGTATATCACTATAAGATGAATGGATGGGAATACATCCCATAGAAAGGTGTGTGCGGTCCCTATAGTGTAAGCGTATACCATGATATGTGGGAGGTGGAAGTGATTATTTATCCCTAAGTGTATATCACTACGTGATGATAGAATGGATGATAATGTGATGTTAAGTGGATAATGAATGGCCATGATGAAGGGAGTGGTAATTTAGCCTAAAGCGTATACCACTAGATGATAATAGAATGAATGATAAAGTAATAGAATAACCTGGAATTGATAAGAGGATAATGTAATAGGATAATAGAATACGTGATGATAGAATGTGATAGGATAATGTAGAATGGATTAAGGAGTGGTTATTATACCTAAGGTGTATACCACTATGGTATCGATGATTCATGTGGGTGAAAATGTAGCCTAGAGCATTGGTCACTAGTTCGATAAATGTGGTATGATGACATGTCGCATATAGGTAAGGTCCATTTGATTGGTAAACCCTCGACAATAGAGTATGGATTGAGGAACTAGAGTACATCCAATGGTGATGAGTGCATGGCATAGAAGACAACATGGTAAAAATGACCATGTAAAGGGGTAGAGTATGTAAATGTGTGTTGTGGGAAAGGAAATTTAGAATGTGTAATGGGTATGGAATGTATAATGTGTGAAGTGTAACAAGTGTGTAGATAGAAATAGAATTTGTAAGGATGACATGTATAATTAAACTCATATATAATTAAATATAGTGTACCATGTAGGAGATAATGGATGCATGGGTGTGGTGTGGGTGTGTAAGATGTAGTAGTAGGTGTAGATAGAAAATGGAATGGGTAGTGGTGATATAGAAATATAGACTCATAGATAATGTACTCTAGCGTAAATGTAGAATGTAAATATAGGATGTGAAACTAGGTTGATATGTAATGACTTCTAGTCTAATATATGAATGATGAACACTATGAAGATATGTGATGTATAGGTGTAGGATAGTAGAATGTAAATGTGTAGGACCTGTAGTGAAGTGTGTGGGGTTGAGTGTAATGGTAATCCCTCAATACTCCAATATAAACCTAATCACAAGAGTGTGTCATCGGGTAACAAGGGTGTTATGGTGTGAAATAAATATGCCTATGGACGAAGGAATGAATGAAGAAGAAGGGATCTATGCTAATATGGGGAATGGGGGACTGGATAATGGCAATGCCCCTAAATTAGTCCAGAAAGAGAAATCACCCAATGAGAGTGAAGGATGATTATCCATCGATTAGTGATGGTGATGATGAATGCGTAGGATGATGGTCAAGCAATGGTGGTATGTCGAAAAACATTACACGTGGTAATGAATTTGATATGCTTGCGATGAATGCACATATGACCAATTGCGAGATGCGATAAAGATTGTAGGTGATGGAGATTGAGGCACTGATTATGTGGAGGATATGATAATCCATGTGGGATAAATTAAGGCCATGATTGATGGTGGGATGTGGTAATGGTCTTATCAATATGCCTATGATTGCATGTGGGACTAATGGAGTGGTGTGGTTATAGGGAGGCCAATCGAGGTGGTGAATTAGGAATCGAGATGCATATTGGGAAATGGTAAAGGAGTTTTATGAGTGAGAGGGGAAGACACAAAAATATAGGAATGAGAAGGTGTCAATAATGGAGGAAGGAGGAACGCCATTAATAGAAATAACTTGGTTGTCATAAAAAAATTGAGTTGTAAATGATTCATGGAAATAATTTCTTGGGTTTTACAAATCCAATTGATTTGAGGAGTAAGTCATTTTCATTAAAAGTTTGAATTAAAAAGAAAGGGAGGAGAAGAGTGAGAGGAGCAACTATGATTTTTAAACGACAACGACATAGGGTCATTTGAATGGGAAGTGGATTTAGGATGGAGGGTAGACAAGATACCGTAAGAAACATATGGAACATGTGCTAATTGGGGAAGAGGTATCAAATTTAGTGTTGTTGATAAAGGATGAGTTGATAGATGCATATATATGTAAATGGTCTACGATGAATGTAACATGGTAGTCAGCATTGGAGAAGGAAACAACTAGTGTTGAAGCAGCGAGTGTGAGAAATGAGAAAATTGAGAGGGCCGGGGGAGAAGACAATTTATGAAAAACATAGTTAGAGGATTAATCGATTTGTTTAGTATCATTTTTAGTAGGGTCGTTAAATATTTTGAGTTTTTGGTTATTATTGGTAGGTATGGATTTGGGGTATTTTTAGAGCTCAAGATGGCCACCGTTGAACAAGTTTTGGACAAGATATTGAAGCTTAAAACAACGATCGAGTAGAATGCGCAAACACATTGATGATAATCACAATAAGATCAATCATCAATTTTTTTCCTTTGGGTCGTGATGGGTCAAGATGTAATGGTGGTGATAGAGTAAGGAGATTACTATAAATGAGTTTTCGCAATAAGATAGTTAATGAGGTGTTAATTTTGGTAAAAGGACATTGGTATGGATGAGGTGAAATTCCCTAGGATTAGTGGCCACATTAATAGTATTATGTGAATTACAAGATTGAGGTGCGGGCACCTTAAATAGTGTCTTACTAGGCATGTGATTGGAGGAAGAAGAGGCATCATGATATTTGAGCTTTTTGATAGAGATGAGTTTAGTCTCAAGTAGTTCGAGAGAATGGCAAAGTTGGTCGATTGACGGAAATGTTTCAAAGAGTATGTTATCGTGGATAGGTGGAAAAAGACTATGGAAAAATAAATCTTGTAGTTCGAGTTGGCGAGGACATTAGTCATCTAGGTGACATTTTTCTTATATTATAAGAGCGTAATCAAGGAAGCATTTGATGGGGCCTTGTTTAAGCTAAGCGAGTTGGGGATAGGAGTGTGTGGAACCAATATTGATAGAAAAGTACATGAGAAAAGCATTGGACAGATATGTAAATGAAACCACCGAGTGGAAGGGTAAGTCATAGAACTAGCACATCACATAATCTTGTAGACTATGTGGAAAAACTTTTGTGAGGATAATAAGATCATCGGTGTATTCAAGAAGAGCAATATGGAAAGCACGAAGTTGCTCTTATGGGTCACTGTGGCCTTTAAAAATGGTTAGTTTAGGAGAGATGAAGTTAGATGGGTACAAGTAAGTCAAGATATATGTTAAAAAGGAAAATCTAACAAAGAGGTGGAATTGAATTATAGGGGCCCTTTAGAAGTGGTGACTTGTAGCTGGTTGATTTCATTTTGAAAATCTTGGTATAATGATGGATAGTCAAGGGAAATACGGGAGGAAGCAATTGGGATACTAGAATCACCTTAATGGGTTTTAGGGGTGGTAGTTGCAATAGGTGGAGTAGATACGGGTGGTGTAGAGACCATTGGAGTGCAACAAAATAAGTAGAGATGCCTCGGGAGCTCGCTTAGCCACGAGTAGAGCATGTAGAACATGAGGGAGATGAGTGGGATTCTCACATAAAACCTAGCTAAAATACATGAGAGTATCAAGTTATTCTTGGTCAACATTTGTGTCCTCATCATATGATTTGTCACTAACCGCAGTTTTTATTTCGTGAAGGGAACTTGGGTGGAGGTGTTTAAGGGATTGTCACTTATAGAGGGAGGTATGTTTTCCATGGATCTAGAGGGATGATGAAGAGAAGAAGGAATATCACAATGATGGAGAGGTCCAAAACAACCGCTACAAGTAATGGGTATAAACAAAAAAATGCAAGTCGATTTCACCAAGATGATTAACTAAATTTGAAAGAGAATGGGAGGAAGTAGTAATCCTAGTTAATCTAATTAGGAGGACTAAAATGTTATATAAATGCAATAAATAACAATAAAGTAGATGTAAGTTAATATGCTAAGTAAAATGAAACCCTAGATGTGCAAGAGAGTAGGGAGAGATGGTTTAGCTGGTTGTTATAAATGGTCACACAATGTCACGATTCGAGAATAAAATTAGGTAGTGCGAGACGATCACTTGGGGACCCTACGAAGGGCGAGATATGAAATTCTTGGGGCACATGGGAGTGTACTTGGGCACCTTGGTATACTATCTAGGTTCTTTGAACATTCTAAATGCTCAAAACCTACAATTGGTATGGTCACAAGTTAGTTCCAAATCTTCTTTGTTTATCGCGTTCGATCTTTTGGATGAGTGGAAACTAACTTGCAATGCAAAGAGGAGTATCAAACCCGGAAACTTAAAATATGCATATGAATGGGTCAGATTGACCTCATCTACCAAGCTAATGGAGTTATCATTGAGTGTTACACTACATTTTGGACTCGAGATGTATTTCTCATGTGTGTGTGTGTGTGTGTGTGTGTGCATGTCATTCCCTAGGTTCTCTCATGTCATTCACAATTTGTGAATTTGTGAGAAATAGTAACTATAGAAAATAAAATAGCATGTGTGCATGGAATAGAATAGAATCCCTCCCCTATGAAGTGTGTGTGATGTATATATCCTAGCCTTGATGAATGACACTATATGGATGCAAGTGATGCAAGTGATGCAACCCTAGATGGAGTGATAACAATGTGTAATGGTATGACCTAGGACCCTTATTATGGTCTTATAGATTTATATTTATACGGCTCTCAAGCTTAATTTTGTAATTGATCTGACGACAAGGCTGACCGAGAAAAAGATAAAGATGAACAATAACTAGAAATGACCCAAAAAGGAGGGAAAGAGGGTTTGGATTGATTGAGGTGCTCAAGGTCGAGGTCAGGGTGCCACAGGGCCCCAAGACAGATGGGGTGCCCTAATTTAGGGCTAGAATGTTGGGGTGGTTAAGAAATGGGTGGATAAGTGCTAAATAATATATGGGAGATATGAAATAAAATATAAATTAAAGATGACCAAAAGGTGGGGTTAATTAGTACTTTGTACACTTGAGAATCTTCTTAATAGTAGTATAAGCCTAGGAAAAATTATGTGTAAAGTGCATTATTTTGTGTCTACACAATACAAAAAGGATTTTCCATGCTTTTTTACTAAGGAGTTTAGTGATACTTTTTTCTCATTTTGGTATTCTTGTTGTTATGCGATTTGTTTTCCTCTCAATTCTAGTGCATGTGATGAAACTTCTAACTAGTGTTTGTATGCATCTGATTTCCTACTTACAACATTACTTTCCCTTTATCTAAAATTCTCACTCCCTTTCCCAGTGTCATATAAAATTTATCCCTTATAGATATCTATAATATTTTGTTGTAGGGTCAATGGAGTGCCATTGTTGGATCTCCAACAAAGAAGGCTAACCAAGAAAATCCACCTTTTACTGCGCATGTATATACGATAGCTTCGTTGATTAAGTAGAGGACTTAGATTCCTATAGAATTGGCAATAAATCCACCGATTTGTCCCCAAAATTTTTCTTGCCAAGAACAAAGATGTAAAAGACTAAGGGAACTCTGCGTATATATAAAAGAATCCATGGACAATAGAAGATGTTTTCCGAAGACTAGAAGAAGTCACGAGATAAAGAAAAATCTGCGATGAACTAAATAAAACCGTGATATATGGAGAAAGATGTGAAGAAAATGAAAAGGGTGCGTTACATTGGAAAGAGTGTGGAAGCTGACATCAAGCCATGGATTGAAGAAAAAATGAACCAATACGAGACAGAATCGATAGAGGCATGAGTCAAAGGAAGTGACTTTTGGAATGTATTGAGTTTTGTATATTTATTATAACTAATACATTGTATATCAGCAAGTCATAAGAAATGTATGTGTGAATGCCATTTTGAGATATTTTGTACTAGAATTGGGATAGATGAGATAGTATGGAAGGTATATATTTGATTATGATGTAATCATTATTGATAAATAAATAAAGACTAGAGTTTGGGATGAATATTATTGCATGTTTTCCTTTATGTTTTTGTTCTTAGAGTAGATGTGGTGTATTTCTGAGTACATCCTTAACTAAGGTCGAATTTCCTAAGCCTCACAATATTGTTAGGGTTTTAGGTCAACATTTGGTGTCTAAGCCCAGGTTCCTTGTGTTAAGTGGATGTTAGGAAAGATTTCACCACAGGGTATTGGAAGCCCTGCATTGACAAAAATTGAAAAGTGGTGGGAGAAGCAGATCGACATATTTGTAAAAGGAGAATAAAAAAGGTAGAAGATAACTTATAAAGCAATAGAAGAAGAAGTGTTTGGAGAGTACGAAGAAGAATTTTGGGCCCAGTTTCTACATCAATTGTGGCCCTATTTATTAGCACATGTAAAGAGGATAGAATGGTCGCGGATGTATTTAAGACAACCTTTTGAGTGGATTATAGAAAAATTAACCATAGTAAAATATATTGATGAACCGTGGACCAAAGCAATCAATTATTGGTATAAAACTACTCTAGATTCCTACATAATCATGTGGGAAATTCAAGGTTGGACCAATTTTGATAACAAGAAACAAGAAGTTCTAAGCGAGATCCCATAGTCGATTTCTTCAATCATTTCCATTCTTAATTAAAGTGTTAATGATAGAAAAGGGATTAATTAGAGACACAGAATAATTCCTATAGGGGAGTAGGTACCATGGAATGGTATGTATGAAGGGGATGATCCAAGAGTCATGACTTATCAGAATTAATGGGGTGTTGGTTGGGGTGGTAGAAATAGGACGACATGGGGAAAAAAGACAAGATTAGATAATTGGCAAAGAAGGATTAAGAAAAATATGAAAATTTAGTAATTTAAAAAGAGTAACTAAAATGAGGAGGATGGAAGAAAGAGAAAGGATAGCCATGGAAAAGAAAGAAGTAGAGAAAAATTTGGAAAATAAAAGAATAGCACGAGAAGAAAGAGCTAAGAAAATGAATGAGAGGAAGGAAAAATTGAATAAAGTTAAGAAAGTAGAGAAGAAAATAGAGAAAGAAGATTCACCCACATCAAGTGGAGGCCAACAATTGGCTCGGAAAAAATGTAGGTAGACGCATCAAGTATAGCTATAATACTTGTGTCTTGTGGAGACCAACAAGGTTTTGTTACTCACAGAATCTTGTGGTTCAATACACTATAGAAAGTCTAGTTCAACAGAAATAACGAGACAAACAATCTTAATGAGGGATCTACAACAATTAGTAGGAGGATTAGAACTAGTATTTAAAAGGGTATTAGAAGCAGAAGGGTGGAATGAAGAGGATTTAAGAACCCCATTAATGATTAAGGAAAGATGCAAAAAGAATAAGAAGTCACTGGAATAAAGGAATTAATTGAGGAATTTAGAGAGAAAATAAAAATAGTAGATGAGGAGAATAAAGAAGAAGAAAATATAGATAAAAAAGAAGAATAAAAGATAGATGTAATAGAAGAGAAAAATGAGGAAAGAGATGGAAAAGAGAATCAAGAAAGAAATGAATAAAAATAGAATAAGAATCGAAGGAGTGACGAGGTATTAGAGGATAGTTATAGACTAAGAAACAAGAAAAATAAAATGGTAGTTACGGAAAATATTAGTTATGAAAAGTAACCAAATAAAGACACACCCCCAACCAATACACAAACCGAAAGGAGATGACCATCATAGACCAAATCCCATTCCATGTGTCACTTAAGACACCATTTTAAAATATAGAAAAAGGAAAAATCTTGGAGGAAAGGTATCAAATATTATAAGAATAGAGTCAGAGAAGACTAGAGACGGTATGAGGATTTCAAGAACTACTAGGTGAACTTTACTTTGATATTGAATTAAGTAGAGATAAGGGAAGAAAGAATAAACCATTTCATAACCAAACAAAGAAGGAAAATACCCGATCAACCAAACCAATGGCTTAGAAAATCAAATTTTCAATCTTTTACAACGACTCGATGATGCATTAGAACATTTTTTTATTCAAAGTTTACTAGAAAAACAATAATACCACAGATGAAGCTACTAAGCTACAAGAATTTGTATACACATTAAGAGATGATGCACTACGTTGGTACATGAAGATAATTTCAAGGAGAAAAACCATGGGCTGACATTGAAAGAGAGTTTAAAATAGACTTCCATTTTCCAAAAGCACCGGTAGAAGGAGTAAGAAAGATGAGATATTTTATAGAAAGAGGGGGAATCGGTGAAAGAATTTAGTCAAAGATTCAAGAATGTTACTAGAAAATTGGAAGATCCCCTGACAGATAAGTAGAGGATTGAGTGGTTCACCTCAGGGCTACTTCCCTACCTTAGAGAAGCATTAGATTCACAACAATTTAAAGCATTATTAGATGCAATTGAGATGGAAATTAAACTAGAATCCCAACCATGGAGAAGAGAGGGTGAAACTTCAATAAAGATTGAGCTAGAAAGGGTGCAGTTAGAACTAGAAAAGTTAAAATTACAGTAACAGGAGATTCAAAGGACTAAAGGATTAAGAAATATTTCACCGCAAAAGAGTAATATGAGGCCAAAGATATGGTGCATGGTCTATTGTAACAAAGGTCATAGTAGAATTGAATGTCCATATTTTGAAAATGCAAAAAGAGCAGTTGTAGTAAAGGTAAATTCATCACAAAAATAATCCTCTAGCAACATAACACCATCAAAAAGGACATGGTGTGGTATTTGCAGACTTTGGGACCAACATACATAGGACACTACACTTGTCCTTTACTTGAAGTAACACCTCCTACAAATCAATTGATGTATTGTACTACATGTGGGTTGTATAATCATTATCATCATACTTTCCCTCAATCGATGCACTAGACGACTTAAAAATATCATGCTACCAAGAGAGCAATGGATGTTAGAAAAATACAACACCAAACCCTCCCCCTACTCAACTGTAGATGCTTACAATAAATACACCACCTTCACAACCAATGATAACTACACCACAATATTCAAATCAACAAGGTGGCCAACCTCAGTTTGGAGGTAGATATCAGGAGGTAACTATAACTAGAACTACCAAGGTTATAATGATGGAGGATACCAAGGTGGATATAGAGGAAATTTCAAAGGTGGATACAGAGGTGGTTATGATAACTACCATGATAGTAGAGGATATCAAGGTTATAATGATGGTGGTTACCGTGGGGGTTATAGGGATAACCAAGGAGGTGGATATCAGGACAAAAGACCCATGACTTGTTATAAATGCGGACAAGATGGGCATCTTGCAAGAAACTATACAAAATATGATCCCTGCAGATTTTTCCATGAAAAATTTCATGATGCATTTAATTATCCTAAATATACCCATTTCTATAGGAGTGGAACACTGAAGTCGAATATTTTGGAGTAGATGCTCAAAGAAAAGTATAACATATCACTAGAATCCCTTGGGATGAAGAGACTATAGTGAAAGATAAATTCATGAGGCCTCTGCTTCAAGAAGTAGATCCATAGAAGAAAACAAGAAAGAATAAGAAAAATAAATCTATATGAGAAGGAAACTGGAAAAATCATGAAAAATTACTAAAGAACCTCGATATAGAGTAGTTATTACAACTAGAAGTGTCACCAAGAATGAGGTGGTAACTAAAAAAAATAAAATAATAAGGCTACCATAAGAACAACATTCTTCTAATGAGGAGGATTCGAATGATAAATAATTTATGATAGGTTTGCATTTGAAAGAATTTGAAAAGAGTAGGGCACTTATAAAGGAACTACAAGCCATCGAAGAAAGAGAGAAAAAAATTTAGAAGAAGAGATTTTTTCCTCAAAAGATCTAGCTAAGTTAACAATCAATCATGGGTTAGTAGACAAGTTGAAAAAATTAATCAAGTATTCAAACAAAGAATAAAGGACTCTTCACATCTGCAGGATTGAAGGAGGACACAATAAGAAGAAAAGAAACATATTTCGTACTCAACGAACATGGTGCAAGTCTACCATTTACTTAGAGGTGGATATATTTGATACCACCATTACCAAAGTACTACTTGATCTCAGCACAGACATCAATATGATGTCTAAAAATACATGGGAGATGCTTAGGAGGCCTACATTAGAACCCATGAGATACTTTATTAGGTTAGTGGATGGATCATTGAGACAACCACTCGGCGTATTGAAGAATATAGTAGTGAACTTCATGGGGATAAAGAAGATGGTAAATTTTTAAGTAGTGGAGAAAGTGGTTTATAATCCTTCATACAATGTCATTCGATCCCTAGAATGATTCATAGACTATAATGGAACGCTGAATTATGAACAATAGGAAGTGACATTAAATGCAGATGGCATATGTGTTCATATAACTTTACATGCAGGAATGAGTTTCACAACACAAAAGGGGAAGATTTTGATGAAATACAAGGAGTGTATGCATTGAAAAAATTCTCTAACATTGAAAAATAATTTGAACCAAACTTGGATGGTGATATTTCAGTTAAATTAGAAGATACCACCAAAAGTTTAGATAATGTGGTAGAAGCTTGGATACATGGGTTTCTAGAGTCCAAGAACTCAAAAATTACACTACGTGAGAAAAATACCACCTAGAGTTATCTTAGTCGGTCTTATTGTCATTTACGGGATTATTTTCTTCTAAAACTATGTGTGTATAAATTTCTAATTAATGATTTTAGGAATCTGATTTTATGCCTACAACATTAATCCATCTCTCTTCGCAATCTCTTGCAAAGTATTCTCTAGCAAGAAATTTCTATATTTTACGCAGGTCGATAGAGTGCCCCTTTTGGATCACGGGCACAAGACCGCCACGGAAAACCACTTGTAAAATGTGTATATAAACATGGAGCTTCACCATTCAAGTAGAGGGGCTTATATTCCCATATCATTTGTAAGAAGTCCACAAATTTATCTACGATAAATTTTCTTTCCAACAATTTTTAGCACCCACCGTGGGAGTAGTCTTGGCAGACATCTGCACCCAACATACGACCTCAAAAAAGATAAAAATAATTCAAAAACCTAAAAAATCAAAAATTTGGAAGTTGAAAAATCACATGAGTCTTATGTCTCAAAATCATGGTTATTCCAGGTAATCTTCTTATTGAAAGACTTAATTTATTTTTCAATATTCAAGAAGATATCGCTTCAAAATTGAAAGAGGCTATCTAGCATAATACAAAAAGTTTCACATAGTAATTCATGACTACGAGATTATATGACCTTGAAGAAGAACATTCCACTAAATTATAAAGAGAAAGACATATTCGGGAGAACCACAAAGAAGAGCATAGTTTTTCGAGATGGCGAGATAGAAGATACACTTGGCTACAGAGGTAAAGAGGAAAAAAAGACCCAAATTTTGAATAGCTCTAGTGAAGATAAGAATTTCTCATAAATCCAAGGTCTCCCCTTCATCCAACAACTACTCCCATTAGAAGACTATTTTTTGTCAACCCATTGGATGTCAAGTTTCCTAGATAAATGAAGATCTCAAATAATTCATTGGCATTCAAACCGAAGAAGAATATCTAGAAAGGATTGAAGTGAAGCAAGAGATGAAGCGAAGTGAGAGATGACATTGAAGAGATTGAAGTAGATCAAGTAAGAGTTAATGCCAAAGTAGTAGCCCGAGCTACATCTAGAGAAACGTTGGAATAAATACTCGAAATAAAATGGCAGATCGAGATGAACGTAGACCAATTGTTCCATGGGATAGAAACATCATCCCACTTGCACTTCCACAAATGCTCCACAAGCTACCATGAGGATTGAGGAAAAGATTCCAAAAATTGAAAGGAGACAATTCCCAACTCCCGAGGAATATGTAGTAATTTTCATCACGACATGTGGTGTGTTGGGTGTATAACATGAAGATGTATCAATCGACTATTTGTGGAATCATTGCAAGAAAATCAATTTGAATGGTTTTATATGCTACCCGAAGGTCTATCACTTGCTTTGGGAGGATATAGGGACAAGATTTGAGCATATGTTTAAAAATAAAAAATATTGTCAAGATATCTTGGTCCAATTGAGTACAGATGAAGGATCCTACCGAGTTTATGAGATACTTCATAGCCAAGTACAACCATATAAACAAAAGGAAACCTAAATATGTCATGCCTTCCGATAATAATCTGAAAATATTATTTATTAGTTCCCTACCACCTAAAGTTGGGTTCTTCCTTAGAATATCCCAACCAACAAATTGAAAGAAGCACAAGATTATACAATTGAAACAGAATATGATCTAATATTGTTTGGAAAAGTAAATAATCCTAGTGGGAAACAAAATGTCAAAATTCAGCTTAGCTCCCACTCATCCAATGATTTAGAAAATGGCTAATGATATGATTTCTTTTAAAAATTATATCTATAGAATTACTATGAGGAATGCACCGAGGAATCCAAATCCTCCAAATAGGACAAGAATCACTCTACCACCTCGGTGGCTTACTCTCAAAGAAATTCCATTCAATTCTACATGTGATGTTGAATAGCTAGAAGAGAAAGAAGAAATTGAAGAGATGAAGAGGAATAAGAACGTAAGGATGGATACCATCTTGAATTCGAATAATTTGACGAAGACACACAAAATGGATTCATTAAATATGTGGAGGGAAGCAATGATGATGATGAAGCACAAAACTTCTCGTATGTGGTGTTCACTCATGCACAGTCAAATAAAGGAGCTTCATCTTGATAAGAACTAATGCAAATAAATAGAAAGAAGATCCTCCCATTGAAATCTGGATAAAACAAAATCATTTGCAGAAGGTCATCATTACCACCATCGATAGATTTGAGAAAACAAAAACCAGAACCACTAGCAAGAAATAAGCCTACTATAATATCAAGTAAGTCCTTTTGTTCCTCTCCTAGTCCTAAAATTTCTAAGAGCAATTCTTCTCTTAGTTCTTCTCTTGTAAAATCATCAAAGGCCTTAAAAACCTATTTCCCCACCTCCTTCTAAACCTTCTACCATATCCACTAAGGAGACCCAAGCTCCCAAGGTAACACCATCCTCGCAATGCAAAACTTCCACCATTCCTAGGACATCATCCTCACTTCCCATATCTCCATTTGACTATGTTGAACATGCAAATAGAACTAAATTTCAAATCACAAAGATGAAATATTTACAAATGCATCCAGATAAATTTGAAATGTTTTTTGGCATCATCCAAAGTGGTACTCCAAACCCTCATGTTGTAAACAATAGTGCTAAAGGTCTACTCCCCACACCATCCATACCTTCCTCACATAACATGTTAGTGTTTAGTACATCTAATACTAACAAAGTAAAACCCTTCTACCTATCCCTTTTGGTCAAAGGTTTCCAACTCAATAATCAAATCATAGATTCTAGAGCCTCTGAAAAAGTGATTCCTATCAAAGTATAAAATTCCTTAGGGCTTACCTTGACTCGGGAAAATGGCTCTTGTTATTCAATAGAATCCAAAGAAGTTTTGTTGGTGGGTATAATAAAGGATGCTTAAGTTGTTTTAGATAACTTTCCATAGAAAGTATTGATCACAATCATGGTAGCTGACATTCTAGCTTCTTTTGGCATTCTCTTAAATAAAAGTTTATGCAGAGACTAGGTTCGTGAAATAAAGATGGATTGTTCCTCCGTGACCATACCTATGAAAGGAGAGATGAAGAAACTATTTTAGGTGCGTAATATGAAATACACAGTAAAAATTAAGATGATCCAAGGGTGAATATTTTGTTCCAAGTTATCGAGATGGGAAATTAAATCCTCACATCAAAGAGAGATGAAAATATACCTCATCTCACTTAAAATGAAGAAGATGAGATGTGGACTATGGGATTCAATGGTATTCACTCAAGTGAAAGATCTAGAGTTAGTGTTGTTCTGATCTCACCTTCAAGAGAAACTTATCCTTTATTATACAAGATTCAATTTGAGAATACCAATAACATGATAGAATATGAAGCTCTCTTCCTAAGTATGAATGTCACTTAATCTATGGGCATTAAGAAGCTCAAATGTCTTGGAGATCTAGAAGTGATAGTCAACCAGGTAAGGAAGAAATACCAAGTGAATAATCTAAGACTCTAACACTATAAAAACAAAGTATAGGATTATATTTAATCTTTCAAAGCATTCTTTATTTAGTCCATCCCTCAAGAACGAAGGAGAGGGATGATTCTCTAGACGTGTTAGCTTCCTTAGTGACACCAAATCCATCCTTGGGAAAATATAAGGTGATCATCGGGATGGTATTTAGTCCCATCTTGCTAATGGGTGTCATTATTCCCTCCATTTAATCAATTCTCTATTGATGTTATATTCAAACCAGGGTGTGTCTAAAGATATATGCAACAAGAAGAATCTTAGCGATCTTGTAATTGATTGTAGGTATTTGGTATTTTCTATGGGATCTTTTAATATCTTAAGGACTTCTTGGTTAAAAACCTTATTGGAATGTCATTCGTGAAGAGGTTTTTGTGTTCACCAAATGGGGGTTATCTTTTCAAAACCGAACCTACTACTCTCGAAGGGGTCACCCCTGAATCTATGGCTTTGTTTGATAGCAAGGGCTTTACCCCTTTTTGAAAATATTCGAAGGGAATTATTAAAATATTAGTAAGAATTTTTCAAACACTGAAAGCGACCAAAAAAGGAGCTGTCGTGGAAATGAAGGCGATCAGGATGGATATTATTGTGGATTCGGTGGCAAAATTGATGGGCATTCCAACGGTGAGGAGGGAGGTCTACAAACGAAAGAAGGAAGCTTCAGAAGAATTGAATCTTTTCTTAAAGGTAATGAGAATCTCACCTCCCATTTTTCTAGTTACCTTAGATTGTCTTTACCTAATCCATATGGTGAGGTGACTCTCTCTCTAATCAAATTTTTAACCCTTAAGGGTCATCACAAGTGTATTAATACCTACCACCTCCCTATGATAAATCATTTTAGGTATGGCTAGGCTCTTAGTTTCCCCTATTTCTGTATCGTTCCCTATGTGCCTCTATTTCACATTTTAAAACAAGAAGAATCTCGTGTCCCTCTCCATCAAGGATTTATCCTTTCCTAGTCAAAAGGGTGGTAGTGGACATTGATAAAACCGACTCCCTTAAGTTGGCTTTGGAAGCTTATATGGATGGCGTTGGTTCGAGACTCGGACGTGAATGAATCGAGTGACGATTCGACTCCTAGGATGGGGTCTCGTATGATGACCAGGATGAGGTGGAGGTGGTTACAGCCTAGAATATTAAGGACCTAAAATCAAAGTAGACCCCTTGCTCCTTGTCAAACACCAAGGGTGAGTCCAGAAAATAAGACGTCTCGACCCCTATTAATGCTCAACTGGAACAACACTTTAAGGAAATGGGTCACGTTAGTCCGATCAAAGGGAAAACCACTTAGAAAGGATGGTTGCAGATATAGAGGAACTCAAGGCTGATATGCGGCTCACTAAGAGCTCACCCAATTTTATTCAATGACTGGCATAAGATGAAAGAGAAGGTGGAGGTAGCGGTCACTTTGGGTAGGGCAGAGAGATTGAGGTTTTAAAGGCCAACTTTGGTGCCATAAACAAAGAGATTAATTAGGTTAAGGAAATTCTCCATAGTTATATGGAATGGAGTATTGTGATGGTGAAATCGACCTCAAACACCTTGAGACTATGGGGCATCTCACCTATACCTATTGTATCGTGGATAGTCGAGTACGAAGAGAAAGGCTACCCTGGATGGTTTCGACCTAGGATCCTTGGTGGTTAATATTGAAGCTTTGGTGAAAGAATGGGATAAGGTGTTGGAGGGGCTTGAAAAATCCTACAAATGACCTAGGATGGGTTGTTTTGTTTTTTCACTCTTTTTCTTGGTTGTTACTTTCATCAATGTTGTTAGTTTATCTGTGTTTTTTTGTTGTTGTTAGTTTTGCTTTATGGGCTCTGGAGAGCTCTTATTACTATGAATAATTATATTATGGTTTTTTGATGTTATTGTAATGTTTTTTTCTGCTCTCATGGAGAGTGTTTGATGTTCGGGGTAGGGTCCCCTCAACCCTTTTTAACTCTAATAAAAAAACCTTATTGGAATCAAACTATGAAAACTTATCGGAAGTAAACACACTTTGCAGAAAGGAATTGCTGAAATAAACACACTTTTATGGAATGAAATAGATTGCTGAAAATAAACAAACATTACAGAAATAAACACATGATTGAGAATACTTGGAAAATGATTGCAAAGAAATAAGAACTTAATCTAGAACACCTACAGGGACAAATCTACAACAGATTTCAACTTAAGGAATTGAAAGTATTTATAACTTAATGATCTACACTATTTTCTTTAAAAATATAAATACCAATAATGAAGATTCTGATTCTTGGGGGAGTGGGCCCTTTGCTCCTCCTTGAATCAGGTTTTGACAATTAAAATTATCTCAAAATAGAAATGGCTATTTTATTGATAAAACGTTCTACATTACAAAAATGTGTTGGATCTATGTATATCAATCTATATCTATCTCTCATTCTATATCTATATTCCTATATCTATATCTCGTATGTCTATATATATATATATACATATACTTTTAGAGAGTGCATTTATGGTCATAACTATGCCAGCGATACGATGGAACCGAATCGTGATCGAATAGATTTTGAATTAGAACATGGCTAGATGTATAGTTGTGTGATAATTATCTTGGATCTGTGAGTATGAAGAGTCGGAAGTCCTCTAATCTACTCCCGATTAATAGGATCATTGATTTGACAAATCACCAGCTATTTGGAATAGATTCTTATCAGTTCCAGAACTTTAGAAGAGTTTGAACTAAAGGAAACCATTCTAGGCCTTAACCGAGAGAGTTCCATAGCTATCTATAGGAGTTTCGGAACTAATTCTGGAACTAAGTATTAGAGTTCTAGAACTAATTCCGAAAGTTCTAGAACTAAGTGATAGAACTTGTAACTGTGTGGTGGAGTTACAAAACTAAGTCCGGCAGTTCCAGAACTAAACCGTATTGATTCCACTACTTCTAAAAACATGCAATCCGCTTCATATTTGTTCTTTCGCCTGATTGTGACTTGTTTTATTACAAAACTAGGTTTCCAAAACACTTTTGTTATGAATTACAATGCTTTTAAACGTTAGAATCATAATCAACAAAAGATGGATAATTACATCCTAACTTATATAAGTTCAAACAAAAATCACAAAATGTAGTCAAACTTAATAAAAAGTAGAGTAAGATGAGATCATTTATTGTACATTTAACGGGCATATTCTAAGCCTCATCATTTTACCCATACTTACTTTTTGTAAGTCCCTTTACAAAATTACTCTTCAAATTTGGGGTTATATATTCGCATTCCATTTGATTGCTTAGGTCAAATGGTTGGAACAAAATATCTCAATGCTTTAATTTAGAGGTAATATACCTTACTCCTGCTTCTACTTTCCTTTATCATGCCTCAATTTCAATGGGATCTTGTGGTTCTCTATTCTACCATGGTGACATGGGGATGAGAAGGAGTGGATGTCTTTTTATCATTCCCATCCATATGCCTCTCGTGCTTTTCATTGATCTCGAATAATTAGCATACATAAGGATTTTCTCTATGTAAACTCTAGATTAAGTTTATGGGAGATATTACTTCCTTCTTCTTAATGCCACCGTGAGAAATTCCCATCTTTTCAAGCATGCCTCATAAATATCTTCAAAATTTTCCTCTTCATAATAGGTGAAGGCATTAATACTTCTCTGCAAATTAGAAAGATAAGGTTCCTTGAACCTTTTATCAAGTGTATGGGATCTGAAATGTGTAGCAAAGGCGGATGGTTTACCATAATGAATTATCATACGAGACCAGATGAACTAGCCTTTAACAAATGATTTGACTCCCTCTCCTTCCATGCAATATTATTTTGAAGAACATAAAAAAATGCATTAAGCTGGATCTCCCCTATATACAAATTGATCATAAAGCCTAAGTTCTTTTCAAAGCATGAAATTACAGAAATAGAATTCACAAAGATGATTTTTCTACTCTGCGTTGCCTAAGGAATACGCTCTTTGTGAAATCAGCTTCATCTTTTATTTCATGTGGAAATCCACATGCTATCCTTGACAACTGCTAGTGAATGAATTATTCCTCCAAAAATACACTATATGTAGGAGAAGGTCTCCTGCATGCAAGTAATTTCTCACTCATCATGCAAACCATTTGTATTTTCACAAGATATTTAAATTTGTCATTTTCTTCTTTGTAAAACTTTTCTTCCCATTCTTTTTTGGTTTCTTATCTTCTCTATCTTGCTTTTCAAGTCCCCATTGGATGTCTTGGCTTCAATGAGTTCTCTCGCAAGTATCATCTCATAGCTGTTTAAGTGGCCAATAAGTTAATTCATTTTGTGCAGAGACTGTTGTGAGGCTTGTTTTCTAGAATTTTGACATTCTTCCTCTTCTCCATTATCTATTGTTTCCATTTCTCTTTGTTCCAATTTAAGTTTGATAAAATTCAACTCCTCATCCTTTTCTCTAATAATGAGTTTTACTCTAGACAAAAACAGAGCCTGTTTTGTTTCTCTTCTTTCTCCGAAAGTTCCTTGGGGTTAAGCATTCTTCTTCTACCGGAGGATTTCCCTTTCCATTTCCAAGATGCCAATTCATCTTCTTCATGTAATGATGTTGCTTATTCACCCGATTCTTGAAAATATTGTTCCTCAAATCTCTCATCTTCTTTTTCTATCTTTGTTTGGCTTGGTCTAGGAGGAGTCATGACCATGCTACCCATACTATCAAGAACTTCCTTTTCCAACCTTTCTTGATCTTCCATCTCCTCTGGAATTTATCTAGACCTTTTATGGATTCTCCTTCTTTTAGGATCCTCAAAATGTATAGAAATGGGTCTCCTCCTAGAGCTTCTTCTAATTTTACCTCTTGCTCTTTCCTAGGTGAACTATCACTGTCAGAGACAGATATTAGCTCTCCTGTAGCTAATGTAGAGGAAGGAATTTCTTTATAAGGCACAGTTGGTTCTGCAGTTTTAGTCCTTCTTTTAGATCTTCTTCTTTTTGGTATTTCCTCTCCACCTAGTTCTTTCTTTTCCTCAGCTATGACATCAATTTCCAAATTAACTACAAGATTAGAAGGATTTTCTATTACTCTCCTTAGAATATCAGGGCTCTTCTTAAACTTGCTAAGAAATTTCTCCCACATTTCTTCTCCATTTTTCTTCAAAAGAAAATGGTGCTGGCACACTAAATGCACTAACCCATGATGCCTGATTGTTCCCACACCCCAGGAATACCTCTAGACCATTGTATGGATGGAATAAAAGAGAAACCCGGAAGGTTTACTATATATTCCGATTTTATAGCTCCATATCTAAGGTATACGAGATCTTGTAACTTCCCTTCCTACCGACCTGAATTGACCATCATAGGTTAAATACTTGATTATCCAAAATGCCACTCTATCAAAGGGTTTGGGCAAGCTAGCCATTCTAACCTCTTTTATGATTTTCTTCGTGTTGTAAATATATTGAGGTTTAGCTTCCCCCTTTTCAACAAGGTTTCAATCAGGTCTTTTAATGTCCCTCTCACGGGGTTTAGGACATCACAATTGGCACTCCAGATACATTACTTATTGTATTAAAAAAAGGAATGAAAATTTTCTAACCTTTGTCCTAGATTGCTCTAAATTTATAAAAATCCTCTTTCCAACTCATCGTTATACTTGGGAACTTCCTTAGAAATTCTAGCCAACTTTGCCTCATGAAAGACAGGTTACCACTTCTTCATCTCGCAATGAGTTTGGTATCATCCTTTGGTTCGACTTCTTTTAATCCTCGGATACAAAGGTGATTCAAATAACTCTTTGATTATCTGAGGCTGATAGAATCGATGAATTTAGTGTGGAATTACTATACTTAGATGTCAAACTTCTATGTTGTAGTTTGTGGAATACAAACCTAATTCTTTTCTTCTTCCTTGAATTTTCTCGCAACTAATTTTCACTTTGTTGATTTCACACTAATGATAACTCATTATAACTATTCCACCAATTTATTCCATCAATATCTTTCTCATGATTACTCATTTTTATTCATGATGTACAATAGATGACTCATCCTATCAACTTTTAAATCAAATCTAATCACACATGTGAACTTTTAATCTAACCTTTAATAAGTTAAAGACATAATTATCATATTCCATGATGTAATCCCTCCATCGTGATGACTCATTATTCCTAAAAAGTGAAACAAAAGGAAAACAGTTTGAAAAATAGCTAGAATTCCAAAGATTTTTTTTTAATTTTGAATAAGCCATTTATTTGAGAAGATCAACTACCATTTCTAGTTTTCAATTTTATCTCGAGAAAAAAAAAATTGGGGGAAGAGAACACCATTTACAGGTTTTCATTCTCTTCCCTTTATTCTAGATCTATCCATCTGATATGATTTGATCATTTTGGAAGAACACGATTCTTCCATATGATCAAATTATTTATCTGCTTCAATCTTCCTCAAGAATTCATCCTTAGTAGGAGGCTTCCTATAAATCTTTAGCCTATGTCCATTGACCAAGAGTGTTCTTCTACTGCCATTAATGGGAAGTAGCTGAATAGAACCATTGTCAAATATTTGATCAATCTGATAGGGTCCTAACCATCTGGTTCTTAGCTTGCCTTTGAATTGTTGGTACTTGGAATCAAACAATAATGCCTAGTCCCCTACCTTAAATTTCCTCTTTTTGATATGTGTGTCATGTCATTACTTCCTTTGATCTTGGATTATTTTTGTCTGTTGAAGTTCTTCCATCCTTAATTCATCCAACTCATTGAGTTTAAGGATTATCTCCTTTTGAGTTGCATCCAACTTAATACCCACCTTAATTATTGTCCTCAATGTCTATAGTTCAAACTCAATAGGCAACAAGGGATTTTTCCCATAGACTAACTCATATGGTGAAAACCTTGTTGTAGTTTTCCAAGTTGTATTGTAATCCCAGACAACTTCAGGTAGTCTCTTTACCCAATCTCTTCTTCCTGCTTCAACTGTTTTGGTAAGGATGTTTTCCAATTCTCTATTTGTTACTTCAGCTTGTCCATTTGATTGTGGGTGATAGGGAGATGACTTTTTATGATTTCTATGATAATACATTGTGAAATATTGGATCATATTAGACATAAATTGTGGTCCCCGGTCGAAACTATGCTCCTTGGTGCTCTAAACTTTAACATAATTCTACACTAAAGGAAATCAACAACTTCTTTTGGTGGCATTTGTTAAATCCCGCACTTCTCGCCACTTTTTCAAATAATCGGTAGACACAAGAATATGTTCCTTAGCTTGTAAAGTAGGATTAAAGGGACCAAAAAGTCCAATTCCCATCTATCAAATGGTTTTATAACTACTTGAGGTTGTAGGGGCATTTCATTGGTAAAGGTTGGTTGTCCCATCCTTTGACAAGGATCACACTCGCTTGATATATCTCTTCACATATTTTTACAGAGATGGCCAATAATAACTAGTGCCAAGTATCTTGTGAGATGTTCTTTTCACTGAATAGTGTCCTCCACTTGGTTCATCATGACATGCCCAGAGGATGTCAAATATTTCATCTTCTCTTACACACTTGCATAAAACCAAATCAGGACCACATTTAAATAGCATTCCATTTAACCATTTGAATTGTGCACTAGTTTTGATTAACTTCTTTATTTATTTCTTAGTGAAAGAAGGAAGAAACTTCCTTACTGCAAGATAATTTTCCATATCAGCAAACCATGGTGTATCAGCTGAAATAATAAACAATTTTTCATCTGGAAAGTTGTCCTTGACTGGATCTTGCTCCCTTGTAGTGACTAGTCTTGATAAGAAATCAGCTACCACATTAGATTTACCTAGATTGTCCACAATGGTAATATCAAATTCTTGTAAAAGCAATAACCATCTAATTATTCTACCTCCAACCACTAGTTTGTTCATTAAATATTTAATTGTTGAGTGATTTGTATGTACAAATATTATTTACCTTGTAATGTAATGTCTAAACTTATTAATTGCATAGATCATAGCAAGAAATTATTTTTCAGTGGTGATGTAATTTCTTTCAGTGGGAGTAAGATTTTTGCTAAGGTAATAGATAGCATACATTTTCCTTCTTCATCTTTCTCGTCCCAAAATTACACCAATGGAATTATTAGAGGCATCTATTTGGATATGGAAAGGTTTCTCCCAATTAAGTCCTCTCAATATTGGGGAAATTATTAATTTCTCTTTAATTTCTTCAAAAGCATGTTGACACTTTTCATCCCAAAGAAATTCACAGTCCTTGGTAAGAAAATTAAACATGGGGGTAACAATTTTACTAAAATCCTTGATAAAGCACCTATAGTATCCAGCATGCCCTAAAAATGACTTGATATCTATGGGAGTTTGAGGAAAAGGTAAGTCTAAAATAATTCTTATTTTCTTTTGATCAACCTGAATTCCTCTTTTTGAAATATGATGTCCTAATACAATCCCTTCATCAACCATCATAAAAAAAATTTCATGGCTAAGAGATAAGTGGTGTTGCTCACATCTTGTCAATACTCTGTCTAATTTTTGGGAAACATCAAATGTATATCCATGCATAGTGAATTCATCCATATCTACCTCTACACAGTCATTTATTAGGTCTAGAAATTGCTAACACAACTCTTTGGAAGGTTATTAGAGAATTGCATAATCCAAATGGTAATACCCTATAGGAAAAGGTACCCCATGGACATGTAAATGTATTTTTATCCTAATCCTCAGTAGCAACTCTAATTTTATTGTATCCACTAAAGCCATCCAAGAAGGAAAAGTATTGTTTACCTAAAAGGTTGTCTAAGACTTGATCTATGAATGGTAAGGGAAAATAATATCTTAGTGTAGATTTGTTCAGTTACCTATACTCAACAAAAATTCTCCATTTTCCATTCTTTTTAGGGAAAATTACAAGAGGAGACACCCACTGGCTATCTGAGATAGGGTAGATAAAACCTACTTGTAATAGTTTTCAATTTCTTGTTTGACTATATCCCTTAAGGCTAGATTTATCCTTCTCTAAGGTTGCCTAACTGGTTTAATGTTTTCATTATAGATGTGATGAGTGCTAGATACTTGGGTGGATTCCTTTCATATCTTTGTAATCCCAAGAAAAATATTTAGTATGATCTTTCAGAACATCAAACAGTTTAGCTTCTTCATCATTCTTCAACCAACTATTAATATTCAAAATTTTACCTGGTTGAATCTCAACATGTTTGGTTCCAGTGTATGATGAAATGATTTGTTGAAAGGGTTCCATTAAATTATTTAGTGGACATGCATGTGGTAACAACATATGATATGCAACAACATCTCCAAAAGTTCCTTGAGATAGAATGTTGGACAAAGGACAGCAGGAAGAGTTATGGTACTTATCTTGTTATAGGTCAAACTCCTCATCACTGTTGTTTTCCAAAACTTCTTCATCATCTCCTGATATATGTGAAGCTAAAGCTATATATTCTTCCTCTCCCCAAGAGAAATATTGTTCCTCCGGAGTGAAATTATCTTCATTTGTAGGGAATTGTTGTTGGTGTGGTTCGAAACTAACTGTGATGGTTGGAACTAAGCGTGATGGTTTCAAAAAAATTATGTAGGTTACAAAACTAATTTCGTAGGTTCCGAACTATTCCCTGACTATTCTAAGGAAAATTGATGTACATTCAATGGAGGGTTAATCATATCTTCTATTTCCCGTATAGATTTTGCTCATTCATATAAGGATTATCAACCCATAATTTCTCTTTATTGTCAATAAAAGGTCATACGTGAGGGATATAATGAAATTTTCTTAGAATTCTTACCATTTGAAATAGTCATATCACCTAGCTTGTAATCAATTAAGGAAACAACTATTAGTAACCATGGTTTTCCCAAAATAATGGGATAACAAAATGTTTTACCTTTTAGCTGTAATATAAAAAAGTCAACTGGATATTCCCATGACTCCACCATAACCGCCTCATCTTTAGTAACTCCTTCGGTTTTGTTACAAAAAAATTTTCCATCTGCAATATAGTGTTAGTAGGTTGTATGCTTGTTAATGGTAATCTTTTCAAAGTGTCCACTTTGTCATCACATTTATTACTTCTCCTAAATCAACCAAAATGTTATGTACATCTTTATTCCCTATAGAGACATAAATAACAAGTCTTCTAGGATCTCCATATTTGGGAAATAGGAGCTTTCCGCTTATAAATTAGTAAGTTTCCCATCTACCTTAATAGTCTTGGGGTACTACTTTTTTCTTCTATTTTTTAAACATAACAGTCTAATTAATTTGTTTAATTCTGGAATGTCCTTAATTTCTTGTAATAGTGGCATTTCAATATTCAATCTCCTTATTTCCTACACCAATTCAGATTCCTTGATTTCTATAGCTTCTTTAAACCTCTCTGGAAATGGATTCTCAAGTAAATTTGTTATCCGGCTCCCTATCTATTTCTTTTTCATATTTCTTAGGGGTAATAAAACTAGGGGTTTTAGTTTCTTCTATCATTTTAGTGATGATAACAGGTGGACTGCCAACTATTTTTCTATATCTAGTGTGAATATCCTTACAATCCATGGTGTTAAGATCAACTGATTTTTCTGGTTTTGTTTTGTAGATAGGAGTTGTTTGTTTGTTTCTTGGGTTTGCTACTAGTTGTGTTGGTATTTGCGTTTGGACTACATTTTCAATTTGTGAATTTTGTGTTGGGGCACCCATTATGGCTTGTTGATTCTGATTAGGATATGTTTTCCCTTGAGCATAGTTATTAGGGCTCCATCTAGGTTATGACCAAGCATACTAGTTATTTTGACCAGTCCATGGTTGTTGGTGTCCTTGAGCATACCAAGATTGACCTGCCCAATCCTGGGGATTCCAAGTTGGTTGAGGGGCCCAAGGTGGTTATCCCCAACTTTTTGGTACTATTTGAGCAGCCCATGGCATCATCCAAGGATTAGGAGATGACCTTGGCATGAACTGTCCTTGGATAGGTTATCTCTGGACAAAGTTTACTTCTTCTGATGTGTTGGTTTGTTTGAGTTGGTTTCTTATAAATGGAAGAAGAGAACAAACATTACTCTCATGGTCCCTAGATTCACAAGATAAGGCACATTTCTATTTTATCCTGAGGACAATCTCTTAATGCATGATTTTTCCTACATCTAGGACAATACATGGCTAATGGTTCATCTTAGCATTTGATTTATCTTACAATCTATCCATGGTGGAGGTTAATTGAACTAGTATGTCTATTTTAAAGTTTTCCAATTCATCCTTCAGTTTTTTCATATATGGATTTGAATTGTTAATTGTTTTTCCCTTTCTAGGTCTGAACCTTATCCTTGAATAGCTTCTAAAAATTTATTTGATTTCATTCATTCTTAATTGATCAATGTTTCCACTTTCTATTAAATCAAGGTTTTCCCTATTGAGAAAGATGGTTTTTCTTAACTCTTCTTGAAGTAAAAATTGATATCTTTTACTCACAAAGAGAAATTTGTCCAAATAATCTTCCATATTTTCATCCTCTTCTGTTTGATTTTGAAAAAATATTCCTTCATATTTCTTCCTCTATAGTAATCTTGATATTTTTCTAGGAAGGTAGTTTCCATTTGTTCCCAATTAGTAATAAAATTATATGTTAATCCCATAAACCACCTCATTGTTGCATCCTTCAAGGTAGATGGAAACAACTTGAGCTTTTGATTATGTGTCTTGTAATCATATGTCTAACAAATTATTTTAAACTCAAATAGAAATTGGTCAGGTTCCTTAGATGACATCCCTCTAAATTTGGGCAAGTGTGCAAGTGAAATGTTATTCATAGTGGTTTCATAATCCTCCAACTAAATGGGATAGGTAAAGGTCCTATCAAGTTCACTTTCAACTTCTCATTCCATCTCTCTTGTATTTACTATTCATTTCTCCCAATCAATGTGGCATGTGATTTTTTTTGGGATGGTGAAAAGTCAGGAGTAGGAGGTTGACTACTCAATTGTGAATCAAAACTTTCTCTAAATGGATCTTGAGAAATAATATTTTTCCTAAAGGCTCTACTTCCCTCTGGTGATTGATCCCAAAATTCCAAAGGTGGAAATTTTGCTTCTTCTCTTATAGGTGATAATGGTACCTCCAATTCTTGATCAATTTCCTTATTTATACTAGAGGATGATGGTAATTCTTGTTCAAATATTTTTGGGAGAAATCTACCCTTGGAGTCTCTTGGTCTACTCATAAATTTTGTGATAGCTTAGGGAATATCTCTTCAATTACTAAATGTATAATTGTTTCTCTTGTTGACACCTAATTAGAAAATTCTAACTAGTAAGTCCCTGAAAATGGTGCCAAAAATGATGGGTTTCGTTATTCCCTTCATTTAATCAACTCTTTGTTGATGTCATATTCAAACCAGGGGTGTGTCTAAATCTATATGCAACAAGAAGAATGTTAGCGATCTAGTAATTGATTGTAGGTATTTTGTTTTTCTAGGGGATCTTTTAATGTCTTAAGGAATTCTTGGTTAAAAACCTTATGGAAATCAAACTATGAAAACCTGTTGGAAGTAAACATACTTTGAGAAAGGAATTTCTTGAAATAAACACACTTTTGTGGAATGAAATAGATTTCTGAAAATAAAAACATTACAAAAATAAACACACGATTGAGAATACTTGGAAAATGATTGCAAAGAAATAAGAACTTAATCTAGAACACTTACAGGGAAAAATCTACAATAGATTTCAACTTAAGGAATTAAAAGTATTTGCAACTTAACAGATCTACACTATTTTCTTTAAAAATATAAATACCAATAACGAAGATCTTGGTTCTTAGGGGAGTGGGCCCTTGCTCCTCCTTGAATCAGGTTTTGACAATTAAAATTCTCTCAAAACAGAAATGGCTATTCTATTGATAAAATGTTTTACATTACAAACACATGTTGGATCTATGTATATCAATCTATATCTATCTCTCGTTCTATATCTATATTCCTATATCTATATCTGCAGTCTCAGTATATATATAGTTTCGAGGGGTGCATTTATGGCCATAATCGTGCCACTAATACAATGGAACCAAATCGTGCTCAAAATAGATGTTGAATTGGAACATGGTTGGATGTATAGCTGTGTGATAATTATCCTCGATCTGCAAGTATGAAGATTTGGAAGTCCTCTAATGTGCTTTCGATTGATAGGATCATTGATTTGAAAAATCACCGGCTATTTGGAATAGATTCTTATCGGTTCTAGAACTTTAGAAGAGTTATGTAATTAAAGGAAACCATTCCATGCCTTAACCTGAGAGAGTTCTGGAGCTATCTCGCATGAGTTTTGGAACTAATTCTAGAACTAAGTATTAGAGTTCCGGAACTAAGTCTGAAAGTTCGGAACTAAGTGATAGAAATCGTAATCGCATGGTGGAGTTAGGAACTAAACCGTATTGATTCCACTACTTCCAAAAACATGCAATCTGCTTCATATTTGTTCTTATGCCTAATTATGACATGTTTTATTACAAAATTGAGTTTCCAAAACACTTTGTTAGGAATTACAGATCTTTTAAACATTAGAATCATAATCAACAAAATATTGAAAATTACATCCTTACTTATATCAGATCAAACAAAAGTCACAAAATGCATTCAAACTTAATAAAAATGAGAGTAAGATGAGATCATTTATTGTACATTTAACGGGCATATTCTAGCCTCATCACTTTCCTAATACCTGTGAATCACTAACAAGTCTTCAACGATGAAAATTAGACCTTGGCCTTCTTTGAAGGAAGTGAGAATCCACATAGGGCGTTAGTGGTTGAAGAGGATAAAGAAGGAATTGAAGGCATTTATGAATAAGGTGTGCTCAAGCTTAAAGGAAACAAGATTCCTAAAGGCCTCGTGTTACTAGAAGACCTTTTTGATAAGCATGATCAGTTCATCAAGGATATAGAAAAATAATCATTAAGGTGCACTATATATTTTGAAAAAGAGAATATTGGAACCCTAGATCAACCAAGGATGGTAAATATTATAAATTCTATTCACAAAGGAGAGAAGAAGGTTAATTTCACTTTTCAAGAGGTATTCAGAAATTTTGGCTAATTTTTATGACGAGCTTAAATTCTTTCAACCTAAGGAGATGTACCACTCCATCCCCTTGAATCCATAAGAAAAACTTTCACTTAGAAGAAGAGGACCCATAATCCAAAAAATTACCAACACAATCAAAGAGGAGGTAAAAAATATGGTCAATGCTAGAATCATTTTCCCTATCCACCATTATATGTGGGTAAAAAACATCATTTTGATGCAAAAGAAGAATGGATAAATAAGGATCATGTGTAGAATTTTGTAACTTCGAACCAAGATTCTCGAAGGAAAACTATTTTCTTCCATTCATGGATCTCATCCTGTAACTTGTCATCAGATCGAGATTCTCTCACTTCTTGATGGCTTCTTAGGATACAATCAAATAGAATTTACATAGGAGGATATGAATAAAATATTATTCAACACTCCTTGGGAAACTTTTCCTTACATCATCATGCCTTTTGTCCTAATGAATGTTAGAGCTACTTTCCAAATGAGCAATGGATTTTGCATTCAAATATTTGAAGAACTAAATTGTAATATATTTGGATGATTTGACTATCTTCTCGAAGAAAAGAGGAGACCATATTCATCACTTAAAGTAGGTACTCATGAGGTGTAGGAAACATGGTATATCCCTCAATCCAAAGAAATGCATCTTGAGGGTCACTGAAGGTAAACTCCTAGGACACATGGTGAACAAGGATGGCGCCAAAATTTATCCCAAAATGATAAAGGCTATCCAGAGTTGTCATTTCCTATGAGTAAAAAAGGATTACACTCTTTCTTTGGTAAGGTAAATTTATTATGGAGTTTTTCCCATAATTTGCTAAATTAACTAAACACATAATAGTGATGATGAATCCTCAATCCATTTTCAAATTGAGAAAATAATGTAAGGTGGTTTGATGAAATAAAATAAGAAATAAAAAAGGAACCTACTTTGGTGTGACTCAATTTTGACAAGAACTTCATCCTATATTTTTATACTTGAGCATATAATATCAACCATATTTGTAGAAAAGAATTAGGAAGGTATCAAATCTCCCATAGCATTCACGAGTGCACTACTAAAAAACCTGAATTGAAGTATAATTAATTGGAGAAGCATGCTTATGCAGTGGTCAAGGAAATAAATAAATTCCACTTCTACATCCTCAATTCCCACACCATAGTCATGGTTTAGTCATAGAATCACGCACTTACTATTAAAATTATACCACCAAAAATGTTATTATATATATGGATCTTGTGTAAGAAAATTATTCACTAATGGTTCATCCCCTAGTCCTTTCATTAGTTATTCATCATCATTTGTCTTGCATAGTCATGAATTATTTACACAGTTCTGGTCATCTCTCAAGGAGTCTCAAGTGTCATTATTTGGTCATTTTTCATCTCTAGTCTTTGACTAGGGTGCCTAGGGTAGTATTGGGGCACCCATGGGTGCCTCGGTCCTTAATTTTAGGTGCCCTGGTCCCGATAGCACTTAGATTTAATTTATTAATTTGAGGTTGGTATTTTCCTTTTTCCTCTCTTTCTCCTAGGTACTAGTTGACATGTCAGGTCATTAGTGTCGAAATTTTAGAAGTATATCTCTATATAAACATAACATACTCATTATTCTATGAGAAAACTATGTACCATCAAGGGTTAGTTATCTACTAAGGTAAGGGACTACATTTGGGCATCATTGCATCACACACACTACATAGGAAGGGTTGTATTCATTTTATTCCATCCACCATTTGCATTTTACATCTATTTATTTCCCCCTATCTCTACATCATTAGCGCTAGGGTACCCTATGCACACAATTACACACGTGCAAGCACAAAAACTACATTAGATTTGGAATTTATTATAGAATTTAGTTGTAAGTCCACCATTATGGTAGCTAAGATCATTATGACCCCTTCATACGCATCTATCTTTTTTAGGGATTTGATGCTTTGTATGGGTTTTGAAAGTAAATATTCATTGTTTATTTTTACAACATCATCAATGAGGATATTGTGACACTCACACAACAAGGGTCAAGATATTGTGAAGATATAGTGACACTATTAAATTCAGATCCTAAGTTTTGAGTAGACCAAAGCACCCATATATTTTATACCAGGCACCCACATGCACCCAGTCCTCCTCCAAGAACCCTATTCTATCTAAATAATCACTTGTTACAATTTTTTAAGGTTATTTCGTCACACTTTCCTTCATCCATACATCATTCTATTTGGTCCCAAAACATAGTGGGGTAAGTCATTTACAAGTTAGTACCTTATCCCTTCTATTTCATTTATTCCATTTCATTTAAATATCAAAATAAAATATTTAGCATCAGTATTTCAGTTCATATCATTTATTGCATTTTTGTACTTTCTTAGATTAACTATAAAATATAGATACATATTTTCATATTTCAATTACTCATTATGGTGAACCCATAATTTATAATATTTTTCCCTAGGATCCATTTCAAACCCTAATGGCTAAGAATAGTTCATCTTCTTCGCCCATCATGTCTCATTTTAGTGTCAACCCTATATATGATGAGGTTGTTATTGTTGAGCTCACAACTCTCTATGGTAATCCTATTCCTACACTAACTCATACTCAACAAGAAATCTTAGAGGGTCAATAATATGTTCCTACTCATTTTAAAGACTCTCATATTGGCATTAACATTGTTGAGGATCATATAGCCTTCACTCGTTATACACCATGCTATACGAGATACTAGTGATCCTCCTAATATCTCTAAGGAAATTTTAGATGACTCTCTTATTGATTACTTGCTTGGTATTGATCATCCTTCACATGTGCATTTTGATTCTTCTCCTACTCAGCATACTACTATAGTTCCATCTCACGATTCTCCTAAGCATCTGATATTACTTCTCATCATTCATCACATACTAGCTCTCATTCACTTTTGCATTATGTTGATGATCTTATTGATAGTGTCCTTAGTGATATTCTTATTTCTAAGTCTTTATCTAATCATGATCTTGAATTTTATATTCATGGCTCTCCTTATTTTCATATTGTCGGGTGTGACTAACCTATTCTATCACTACCTTCACCAGAGGTTGCATCTAGTATTATGTATGGGGGTGGTATTATGTATGAGTCAGCCCCATCTATCACTTATTCATCTCCACATCCCATGTCATATACACCTTCTAGGACATATTCTCTTATAAAGGTCTCTCCATCAGTCACCTCACCTATTAGGGATGTTTCCAATGCTAGTCCCACCATTTCTATACATATTCCATCTACATCATCTACTATAGCTCCTTCGACACCTACTCCTAGTGTGCCCTTAGCATCAGAGCCTCCTCTATCATCTCTTAATATTCCTATGATCACGCACAATGGAAAGTTACAACCTCTTAATATATTATTTCCATCTTCCATTATTCCTTCACAGGTTATCATTTCTCTCATGTATGCGGTGGGTTAATTATAATTTCAGGTTCAATATCTCAATTTATAAACTAGGGCTTATTATGCTTGTTTCACCAAAATTTTGTGTATAAAACAAATAAGTAAAGGTGAGGTGAGGAGGAATACATGTGAATTTTAAGAAGATTGCACACCATTGTGAAGACCATGTTGATCATGAAGAGCTCTTATTTTGCTAGGAAGGAATACCTGTAGAAGCACAAAAATACCACCAAATAGAGTTAAATAGCATATGACAGTGGACTACCTAGCGTATGCTAGATCTCGAGAAGTGTGATACTTCCTAGAAAGGTCATCAATCCACTATTTAAAAATAACTTAATGTAAAGAAATGACTAGTAAAAGAAAGGTCCTATTGTAACGATACAATTTAGGTATCTCATATGCTAACAATAGACTATATTTAAGCTAAATACTAAATATATAACTAAATATAGATAAGGTATGGTGTTGTAAAGGCTAGAAGGTGCGGCAGAGGTGTTTAGGAAGGTCAGGTGAGATAGGGTGAGGTTTAGGAATTTTTGGGTAGGTTAGGAGCTCGTTTATCTTATATAAATCACCGATCCACGAGAGACCGGTATCGGTTGAGTGACCAATGTCGGTACTTAGTAATACCTAAATCCAATTTGGTGACTCATTTGAGAGAAAATTATATGTAAAGATTAAAATGAGGTGTTTTTAAGCTCTCTATGATTGCAAAAAGAGTTGGGGAGGCTTAGCTAAGGTGGTAGGATTTTATTAAAGTATGAAAGATGAAGAAATAGGCATTTGGGATGGGTACAAAGTCAAATGGGAAAGTGGTTGGGTGGAGGTGAGATATAATAGATCCGGGAAGGGTAGACGGTGAAAGTAAATAGATAAATGATTAATAACTGAAATATTGAAAGAAATGACAAGATAGAAATAAATTACTTGCGTATTGGAAGTTGGTTATAGAAAGAATAGATGTGGTTGAGGGAGAGACAAGACTCGATCCCTTGCATTAGCAATAAAAGGCTATGGACTTCCCTGTGAGTGACATCTTGCTCTGGAACACACTATTTATGTTTGGTGGGGGTTATGAATGCTTGGAATGATATCTTGTTCATCGTGATGTCACTTGGATGCTCGAGTATACCAATCCCGAGAATGCCCAAAATCTTTAGAGTAGATTCCAAACTAGGTGAATGAATCGGGATTGTCTTCTTAATGTAGGCGCGGTGATTACTGTGATAGGATGAGGAAAAATGGTGTCGATTAGGGAGAGATGGTTATTTTTTTCTAAAAAAATTTGATTCTTTCCCTTTTCTAAAATGATTAAGAATGGTTTAGGTCAAGAAGATTGATTCTTTCCTATAATCATGGGATTTTGATAGGAGTAAGTGGTTAGTCATTAATGAAAGGTCTAGAATAAGTCTTAGTTAGGTTTAGAATGAGTTATGGATAGTTAAGGCAAGTTTTTAAGTTAAGGTTAGGTGGTTAGGGTTTAGGAATGGGTCTAAGGTGAGGTGGAGAGGTGAGGTAGAAATTAATTTAATTTAGGTTATTAAATTAATAATGATGTGAGGTAATAATTAATTTAATATAAGTGATTAAATTAATTATAATGTGTGGAAGGGGCCATGATCGGGGGATGTGTTGAATTAATTAATTAAAGGGGCTTAGAGGGTTGTGACCCCTTGGGTGTCTACATTTTTCCTTTTTGTAGTGTATCTTGTATTAATAAGTGACGATGACAAAAATAGGATGTGGTTGCCTCGGGTATGGGTATAGGTGATCCATTTCAAACCATGAACTAACCGAGGTGTAGGAAAAATTGGTGATGGGTTTGATAAATTGGTAGGTGATGAAAAATGAGGTAAGGTGCGGGTATAGGAAATGGTGATATCATTGTGGGTAATAGGTGGGGACATTCAAGCACACACACACATCTAGATTGTGATAAGGCACTAGACTAAAGAACTCACAAAATCTAAATCATCCAAGGTCGATAGTTTATCTAAATAAGGTTGATATGGTCTAGGTATATAAGGTATAGGAAGTTCTCCTCGAAACATAATGAGGTTAGGTGAATGAATAGGCATATGTGTGTACCAAAGCACCAAAAGGTTTTTTCTGGTCAAGAAAAAAATCACGGCATAATGCAAGGAAAATTCGATGGGCTAAACAACATGAGTATCATCATCGCAAGGTACATCAAATAAGATAATTCAAGTGTCAAATGGGCGAGGTCGGTGTGGGTGTATAGGTAAGGCTGTGGGTAAGGCCGAGGTGTAGGAAAAAATGTTCCCTAAGTATAATTAGGGAGATGACTAGGTGGTAGATGAGCTAATAAGCATGTGGTAAAAGGTGTGGTGAGAAGAAGAAAATTGTGTCTTTGAGAGGTGAGATGTACATGAGATTTTTGAGATACTTGTTTATATCTATTTATTCGAGTGTATTGATACATTGTAGATAGATGATGGTATTTATATTTTTTTGGTTTTCATTTCCATTGTATTGTTATCATGGAAACTAGATGTGTAGGCATGGTTTGGGTGATGTATGTTGTGAATGATTTATTTTATTTCCATTATATTGATGTCATGGAAACTAGATGTAGGCATGGTTTGGTTATGGTTGTATGATTGAATGGTTTAATTTCCAATGTATTGATGTTATGGAAACTAGATGATTTAAGCATGGTTTGGTTGATGTTGTTTTGATATGAGATGATGTTGTTTTTATTTCTAAGTTATTTTTTTATGGAAACTAGCTATGTAGGCATGGTTGAGTTTGATTTGGATTTCCAATGTATTGATGTTATAGAAATTATATATAGGCATGGTTTTGTTGTGTTTGTTTTGATTTAATTTCAATGTTATTATTATTATGGAAAGTAAATGATGATGTGTATGGGTGATGTATGGTTTTTTTTGGGTTAGTTTCCAAGTTATTTTTTTAATGGAAACTAACTAACTAGGTTTATTTATGGGGGGAAATTGTGGGGAAAAGAGTGGCCGAGATAACCTCTAAGGGACCCATGCCCTCAGCGTCTTGCCCCTACAGCCCTTATAATAGAGGCCTCAAGCTGATGTAGTTCTCCCATAAACCAGGAAAGAATGAGATTGGGTTAGGTAAGTTGGTTAGATAAGGCATGTTTGAAAATATGTAAGGTTGAATGTTGAATAGCTAATATGTAAGGTAAATCTATGCATAGGCATAGATGAAGGTGTTATGGTTGATTTAATTTTGATGGTCTTTTCCTGTTGAAGAAACAAGTAAACAGATAAGAAACCAAAAGAAGTGACATGCCCATATTGTGAAAGGACCATAATTTTCATACCCCTAGACTTATTGAACATAAGTCACTAGATATGTTGCATGATCAATAGGTCTATAGTTGAAAGAAGATTCATAATCAATTTTTTTGCATGAGTGTCACATCCCTTGAGTGGATAGGAGTAAAATAAATGAAGGTAGGGAAAAGTAGTGTATTTAGTGTAACCTTATTATGGGACAACATACCCCTTTTGCAAGATACCCAACACCGAGTATAGGAAAGTTCGTGATCAAAAGTTTGTAATTTTCTTGAATTTGTTTTTAAATTTTTGCATGTATATATTGATTGTTATGGGAATTGTATATTGGGATGAATAGTAATGTCTCCTTGAGGTCTTTCTAAAGTCACATTCGATGCGAGGAAGCTCCAAGATAATGATTGATTTTCTAACAAATATAGATTATTATTCTTTTTTTGGATAGACTAAGTAAAACATGTGGTTAGATTTTTATAGTTGTCCTTAAAGGGAGAAGTCTACTTATAGCAGTAAGAGAGAGACATAGATGTCCTATTGAGGGAATCATCTATATGGAAGAAGTTTTACTCGAGTAGAATTTTTATTATCCAATTTTTTTGTATTATTTGTGTAATTGAAGTAATGGAAAAGACTATAAAGAAGTATAGGACTCTTTTATAAAGGCAAAACCATAGCACAAAGCGGTTAGCCATGAAAGAGAGGTTTCAAGTGACAAATGACCATGGTATTCCATCCTGAAAAAGGATGAAAATTATCCATGAGAATCATGCCATCAATAGAGCCATGGTACTCATATAAAACAAGTGATGAATGGTGACGGATAATCACACAATTTTTGTTTAATTCATTGGTCTTTAAAAGAGGTAGGTGGAGGGGGAGGTTTTCTCAAGGGACAAGCATATAAGTGACATAAAGTGATGAAGTAATTTATTCAACAATAGAAAGGTCGAAGATGCAAGGAATTAAGGGGCTCAAATTATGGTTTACCCTCAAAAGAGGATAAATGATAAGTTCTGATCTATAGGTATGGGTGATAATATAAGGTCTAATCAATTAGGAGCAAACTTGCCTTATTTATTTTTCTCCATTTTAGTAACATGTTGATTTTCCTTTAGGACAAGATCATTGATCTATAATGTTCATTCTCATACACATTTGTCATAGGCACACTTGATGAATTTTTAGTAGATTTGGAGATGTTCTAGAGCATTTAGAAAAAATTTACTTAGTAGCTCAAGTTGTGCCAAATGTTCCTAGCAAAAATCATCATCAAAGATCATATCTTTAAGTGATATATGAAGTTATGGAATTCGGACTTCAAGGGATAAAACAAAATCTACACCATATACCAAAGAGAAAGGTATGACATCGGTATAGGTGCTAATTCTATTATGGTAAGCCAATAAGGTGAAAGGAATATACATGTGTCAATCCTTACTAAAGTGTAAATCGCCAACCACTTTCATAAGAATTTTTTGAGGGTTTTGTTAGAAGATTTAGCTTGACCATTTGTTTTTGGGTAGTATGGTGAAGAGAAACTGAGTTGACTACCAAAGTTGTCACACATTTTTAGGAGGGTTTTGTTTTTGAATTGTTTTTTGTTTTCAAGTGATGAGGCGATGGGGAAAAAAAAAGAGACAAATGATATGGTGGTTGATAAACTCGGTTTTTTTCAGATCTGGTAGAAATGAGAGGGATGACCTCCACCCATTTAGTGTAATTTTCAGTAGTTGTAATGATCCGAGAGATGACATTACAAGGAATGAGGTTAATCTCTCAACGAGATCCAAACCCCATTGAGAGAAGGGCCAAATGTTTTTAAAGGCATGGCTAGGGGTGTGGTGAAGGTTAGCATGCTGCTAACACTTCACACAACATTTAGCGTAGTCTGTGATCTTGGTTAAGGTTTGGCCAGTAAGATCCAAAATGAAGGATATGTTTTACAACTACAAGGCCACTAAAATTTCCCCCACAAATCCCTTTGTGAATTTATTTGATGGTTTATGGGATTTCAGAACTAGTGAGGCACCACAGGAGGATATCGTCAAAGTGGCATTTGTAGAGAAGAAACAACATGATGATGTAATGAGAGAGACTTTTAGGAAGGCTCTTTATCCATTGTGAGTGAGATCTAGAGGTAGAATTGAAAGGGAGAGGTAGTCAATGAACTTCTTATACCAAATTTTGTGTGGGTCGGTTTCGATTCTTCCCACAAAATTTATGCCATGGATAATATAAGAGGGTGACTACAACCACTGTACTATGAAAAATATTTTGGAGTCTAAAGGTGAGGAAGGTATTTGAGAAGCAAGAAAAGCCATGGTATCCGTGAATTTTTAGTGGATCACAGAGTGGTTTAAATGAGGAATTTATCAAATGTCGTCAAAATTATATCGACATGATGTTTATACTTTTGAATTTCCTCATTACGAAAATGGTACAAACCATTAACTTGGTTCACAACCAGATTAAGAATCACCAAAGATATTAAGGGAGGATAATGGCGGTTTGAAGACCGAACATAAGTGCTTCATACTCGGCCATGTTATTAGTGTAGTTGAATTCTAGCTTAAAAGATAGTGGCATAGGATCACCATTAAGAGGAATGAGGATGACCCCCATACCTCCCCCATGTTGACATTTAGAACCATCAAAGAATAAGTTCATTTGGTAAATGGTTTCATCAAAGGAAAGAGTGGAAATAGATTCATCAGGAAAATCAAAGTCGAGAATGTTGATTTTCAAGAAAAGGAGTGTCTACAAGCTGATTTGTAATAGTTTGTCCCTTGACGAGAATTTTGATGAATGAATTCTAGGTCTAGGTCTACATGGAGCATGAGCCAAGGTGCAATGCATTGGTGTTTGTAAGGTTTAGCATACATGTAATGCATAGGTTTGGTGTTGGTTACGATGAAGGTTTTAAGGTTAAGTAAGTAGTATTGAAGTTTGATGGCCGTGAAGACCAAGGCTAGGAAAATATTTTAAATGTGAGTATACCTAGTCTCATAGTCTAAAATATTATGGCTTATGTAATAAACTACTTTCTCCTATGTTACTCATTGCGATGAGAGAGCATTGCACCCAAGGAATGGTCGAGTGGCAGAAATGTAGAGGTAAAAAAATTTCATCTTTAGGTAGGATGAGCACATGTTGTTAAAGAAGGTATTTTTCAACCCTTCAAAGGCTTTGTGGAACTCGTCGTAACAAATGAAGGAGACATCCTTCTTAAGGAGATGATGAAAATCGTGACATCAGTTATAAAGTTGGGAAATAAAGCATCGAATGGATTATAATTTTCCTTGCAAACTATGAAGCTGTCAAAGGTTAGTAGGTGGAGGCATCTCGAGAATAGCCTTAATGTTGGAGGGATCAAATTTTATGCCCCACAAAGAGACGATAAAACCAAGTATTTTCTAGACATAACGAAAAAGACACACTTCTTTGGTTGAAGGTGAATGTTGTATTGGATGAGGTGATCAAACATGATTTTAAGAAGCGTAAGGTGTTCAACACAACCTTTAGACTTACTAAGAAGGTCGTTGACATAATATTCCAATATGTCATTCATGATATCATGGAAGATATAGGTCATAATGCACTGATAGGTGGCACCAACATTTTAAATCCAAAGGGCATGATGTGATAACAGAAGGTCCCCAAGAGGGTGATGAAGGTGTTTTTTTGTTGATCTTCCAAAGTGAGTAATATTTGATTATAACCTGATAATCTTTCCATAAGAGATAGCATCTCATGGTTGGATGTAAGATCAACGAGTTGGTTAATGCTAGCAAGAGGAAATTCATCCTTAGGGTAGGAAAGGTTAAGTTCATGGAATTCTATGTAGATGTGGAGTCCCCTATCACTTTGGTGATAGAAAAAATGTTAGAAATCCATTATGGATATTCAATGGATAGAATGAAGGAAACAAAAAGAAGGTGCTAGATTTATTCTTTAACAAGAAGGGAAATACGTGGATTTATTTTTTATAGCTTCTTTTTCACGAGTTTGGCATCAAGGATAGTCATGATATTGTGTACCACGATATTAGGGTCAATGCTAGGCATATCAGCATAATACCAAGCAAAAGCATTGTTATGATTTCGAAGGAAAAATGTAAAGGCTTCTTGTTGAGTAGAATCTAAGGATTGGCCTATCTTTAGAATATGAGGTTTTCACGAGTGTGAATTTTGATCTCTATGGTTGATTCATTTAACATGGTTTGTGTCTCGAAAGTAATGAACGGTGAATGTAAGAATCATCGCACTTAAATAGGTGAGAATAGAATCATCATCCCGACATTGAATGACATTGATATAAGGTGTGTCGTCCTTAAAATATGTTAGGATAAAGAAGATGAATGGAAGAGGGATGGATGAACTACTAAAATCCTAAGAAGGTGGGGCATCAGTTGTTAGTGAAATAGGTGGGTTGGTAGATGGGCTAATGTGGAAGCTACAAAATTTGAGGGGATATATGGGTTGGTTGTCGAAGTTGTAGCAGTAGAAGTGGTAGATGAGGTAGCGAGAAGAAGATGAATTGATAGGGAGGTAGATACCTTGAATAGAACAAGGACTATTTCACCATTTTCTTTATAGATTTGATGAAATAGATAAGGTGATGGGCCAAGGAATTATACCTATTATGATGGTTAGATAGAGGTTCTATGCATGTTTTGACTTCTTGATCAACTACTAACTATGGGAGATTATTTTTGGCTAAGAGGAACCCTTTGGTGTTGCATTTTCATGGTTAGATGCTGATGATGGTTGATCTATGAAATAGTGCTCGGTGTCATGGCAGTGCTTCCCGGAATGCTACCGTGAATGTAAATACCTTCGAATCAATCTTGGTGTTGGATATGGCTATCTAGAGGTGCAAAAGGGCTCTGTTTCTAACTTGCATGCATATCTCCTTCATTCCAAAACTCAATAATTTGGCCAACCTCCCAAACAAGGTTACCAAAATGAATATATGGTAACTGATGATGGTTTAGGGTGATTGGTGTCGGTTTTAGGTTGACCGGCATCGGTTAAGGCGGGAAATCCTAGGTTTACTAAAAATAACAGATCTTGGTAATCTTTTTGGCTAGTTATGTCTATTCTCCTGGATCAAAATGGAATGTTGTGCATAGATAAGTGGGAATTTGGTTAGAGGAAGAATACGTATGTGATTTTAAGGTTAAACTGAATCTTAGTTAATTAAGGTAGGTAAGAATAAGTCTTAGCTAGTTATGGTGAGTGATCATTGAGTCCTAGTAAAGGAAACCTGATAAGAATGGGTTTGTGATGAGGTGTCTAGGTGAAGTGGTGGGGTGAGGTGTCTAGGTGAGGTGGTGGGTTGAGGTGTCTAGGTGAGGTGGAAATTAGTTTAATTAAGGTAATTAAATAATGAATATTGTGATCATGGGCATTAATTTAATTTTGGGTAATTAAATTAATATACATGTGGGGTAAAAGGGGAGTGTGACCTAAATTTGGTGTCTACATTTTCCCCTTTTTGTTGCATAGCTTGTATTGGTAAGCGATGCTGAAAAAAACAAGAAGTGATTTCCCCATGTGTGGGTGAAGGTGATCCCCCTCAAACTAGGCACTGATGAGGTGTAATACAAAATCGGTGAGTGGGTTGATAAATGTGTAGTTGGTGGAAGTGAAGGTAGGTGGGGAAGGGTAGTGGTCAACTCGGGTAATAGGTAATAGGCTAGGGTCCAAAATCGGGTAATGGGTAATGACAATCAAATGCACGCACACGTATAGATGTAAAAATGGTGCGGGTTAAAGAGTTTGCAAACTCTACATTGTCAAGGTGAATAGATTTATCCAAATAAGGGTGATGTGATTCGGGTATCTAAGGTATAGGATATGGTCTACAAACACAACATAGGTTAGGTGCGGGAACATTTAGGTATGTCTGGCACAATGAAAGGTTTTGTCGGGATAAATGGAATGAAAATAGGCAAGGTATGGTTGTTAGGCTAAAACAACATGGGTAACAACATCACAAGGTATAGCGAATACATAAGGTCAATGGTCACATCAAGTAGGTCAGGTTTAAGAAAATAGGTCATGGCACGGGTAAGGCCAAGGTATAGGTAAAATAACAAATCCAAAGATGCAACTAAGGAAATGTAAGGGTAGTGTGGGCTTATAGGTATGGTTCCATATGTGTCCAAGCTGATGAAAGGTGTGTGGGCACTAATGGTTGTAGGTAAAAGGAAGCTTAGCAAGGAAACCAACATTAAGGGTGACCGACATCGGTTGGCTAGGGCACAAATATGACCAACGTCGGTCATGTTGAATTGGGGTTAAAAAAGGAAAATTCCACTTTTTATATAATCATTTATTATTTTCCAATTATAGAAAATGAAAAAGAGAGTTGGTAAGTTGGAAAGCAACGGGAGGAGACGGAGAGCTGAGTGGGTGAGCCTCGTAGTGGGTGATTGGAATTCAGTTGGTGGGTCCACGAGATTGGGTTGAGTGATTCGATTGGTTGGTTTGAGGTGAGGAGTGGATTTGGTGATGGTAGAGGTAGGAGAGGGGTCGGGTGGGCCACCGGTGTAGTGGCAGATGTTTCACCATGTAGATGGCCCGAGATGAGGTAGGATCTCATCCTATCTACACATTTATTTTGAAAAATAGGGTATGGGAATTGGGTTGGGTAAAACCTTGTTAGGTGGGGGTTGATTTTGAATTTGGGGTTAATATTGATGTAATGAGGGAAGGGGGAGGTCCCATGTAGGTTAAATAGGGGTGGGGATGAGTTTAGGTTAGGTTTGGGTAGGGAAGGGTAGGTAGTTAGGGTATTTTGTCATTTTTTTGGGAAATGGTGGGGGGTTTCAGGTATTGGAAACACAACGAGACAAATGTCGGTCAAAGGTGGCCTACATCAGTCATCCATAATTGGAATAAGTCAAATAGCGGTGGACCGATGCGGTCATGATGGACCGATGTCGATCAGAATTTTGGAAAAAAATGATCAAGAAAGGGTTATGGTGGGAGGGAAAGATAGTCAGTGAGGTATAAAGGCAAGTGTGGTGAGAATAGGTAGGGTAAAAGGTATATATGATACGAGTTGAGGGGTGTGAAAGTGGGATGGGAGAAAAGGGTAGGTTATTAGGGTTGTGGTGAAATAAATAATAAGAGTTTCGGGAATAGGTTAGTTAGGTAAGTGATATGTTAGGTATGGTCAAGATTTAATAATGGTGTGGTTTGTTGGATGCAGGCTAGAGAGTAGTTGCAGATGAGGGATAGAGTACCACCCTTATTGATAGTGATATGGGGAGCATGACGGCAAAGGAGTGGCGTCACATTACAGATGTGGGATTGATCGGGATCCGACATTATAGGTGTGTAGCTTGAGATCCTAGCTTGATGGTCACACTCATTGATAGATGGGATGTTGTGACTAACACATTCCATTTCTGATGAGTGAGATCACAAACACCTTAGAGGACATGTACAAGATCTTGCAGAGGCGTCAAAGGAGCTGATGTTGACGATGTTTGGAGAGGGGATGGTAGAGATGAGGTTCCATAGTGTGAGCCTGAGCTATAGAGATATGTACATGTCCCATCCTGAGGAGATGAGGTTAGTGGTCTTGATTATGGAGGTAGTGTGTTGTTTTGTTTTTCTAGATGTGGAGGGTGGGAGATTCCATGGGTGTTGATGGGGTTCTCCATGACATGATGGAGGATAGGACCCATTTTTCTTGGGCACCAACATACTTGGTGTAGTTATACAAGGATTTATGGGCCTACGAGTGGTTGCGGAGGTTTAGTTTGTGTTGCACCTTTCTTCTCCATTCTGGGCATATAAGCACATCGTATGTGTTCATCTAGTTGGCTTTCCTTAACCCAATGTGTTTGAGCTAGGTTTGACTTGAGTTGGGTATAGGCATTGGGTACCTGTTGGTGGAGAGAACAAGGCAACTAGGTCCATACATGATGTGGCATATTATAGGTGGGTGTTGGAGGGGTTATCCAGTGTTGATATCATCTGGAGGCCATATGTCGATTTCCCTTCATACGGGAAGATGACGGTGGAGCTTGATGAGTTATAGCTATCTTTGAGTTAGATAGAGAGGTTCTGTTTTGGTGAGCACAAGATGATACCCATTGTGGTGTCGGTGGAAGTTTGGGCTACCTCATAACCTACCACCACCATTCCCTTAGTACTGAGAGATATAACGTGGAGAGGCATATGCCTCTTCTACAACCCATAGTGTTGAAAGGGTAGGAGGAGCAGGAAGTGGACCGATGAATTGATGATGTCGAGTTATAGATAGATATAGGTAATGGTGGGAAGTCTAGCTGCGAACAACACCACCCAAGCCTAGGTAGCAGACTTGGCTACCCTTACGATTCGAGAGGATACTTTACAATGGTATGTTTCACATTACTGAGGCCCACGATCACGGTATTACGGGGGCAACTAATAGGGTGCGAGGCATAGATGGCCACATTACGAGCACGGGTGGTGGCTTTACAAGTCCATATTTCCTAGGGACATGCACCCACACAAGGTGGAGATGGAGATGGGGATAGGTGGCCACCTTATAGGTGCAAGTAGAAAATTTACAAGGCCGGTTGGCCACTACACATGCATAGATTTTGAACTTACGAGGCCCAAGTCGCAGCACATGCAGCACCTCGAGGCTCTAGGATATGGTCCCATGGTATAGACATCAATAGGATAGGGTCTCATGGTACGAGATAGAAGGGTCACGTTCACATGTATAAGGGTCGAGGCCACCAGTAGTAGGGTAGGGTTCATAGGTTGTTGTGAGACCCATGGAACCACCATCGGCAGATGTCGATGGCAGATTCAAGGATGCCCTGAATGAGGCCAGGTACTACCAAGATCATTTGAATGTTTTCAGGATAGACATCCCTTCCTATCACGAGTATAAGGTCTGTGATCCTCGGACCGAGAGGACTAGGTCTCTCACACATAGTACGAGAGTTCGGGGGTGGGGGTGAGACCAGAGACGGGGGTTAGGAGAGGCCACTAATGGACGGAGGTCGAGACCTAGTTTTACGCCAAGAAGAGGTGAGGGCTAGACCCATACAAGTAGAGAGATTTTGGAAGGTGTAAAGCCAGAGGAGATGAGGAGGAGATAGATGATACCGTCTTAGACATTAGGTGGGGTGAAAATTAGGCATCATATATGTTCAAGGTATGTATTTTTGTATATTTTTATTTATATCGGCCTGTGTGTCAAAGATAGTGAGGTTGTATCTGAGAGATACTTGTATTTATTTTGTATCTACATACATATGTATGGATACACAGACTTTCCCAGTTATATAGATGTTGAGAGTTATTAGATGGATGATGTATCTATGTTTTTAATTTCCATTGTGATTGTGTATGTGATGGAAACTAGGTGAATTAGGCATGATTGAGTCGAGGTCATGTAGGCATGATGGAGTTAGTTTGGTTAGGCATGGTTAAGTTAGGTCGGGATTAGGTATGGTTGAGTGAGGCCGGTTTAGGCATGATGGAGTTAGGTCGATTAGGCATGGCTGAGTTTAGGTCACTTAGGCATGGTTGATTTCTAGGTCGATTAGGTATGGTTGAGTTAGGTCGATTAGGTATGCTTGAGTTAGGTTAGTTTAGGCATGATGGAGTCGAGTCGATTAGGCATGGTTGAGTTTAGGTCACTTAGGCATGGTTGATTTTTAGGTCGATTAGGTATGTTTTGGCCATGTTGTTAGGTTTGATGTAACTTCCATTGTTATTGGTGGTATGGAAAAATAAATGATGATGAATATGTATGTTATGGTGTAGATGTCTGAATGCTTGATTTGATGTTGTCATGATGTCGTAACATGGGAGATATGTATGTGTATATTATTTTCCAGTGTTGTAGAGAAAATGGAAATTAAGATAGAATATGAATAGGAAAAGAGGGAAAATAGGTTAGGGTAAAGAGTGGTGAGCTAATCTCCAAGGGCCCCATGCCCTAGGAGTGCTACCTCCATAGCCCGGCTAAGAAAAGGGGCCTCGAGGCCGATGTACTTCTCCCATAAGCTAGGGAAGAATATGATGAGGTAGAGGAATGGGTTGGTAGTTTTTAGGCATGGTTGAGTCCTAGGTGATAGGCATGGTGAGGTCTCAAGTGATAGGGTAAATATTTTAAAATGTAGGTATCAATAGTGCAGTGCGGTATAGGGTAATCAATAAGTAATGAAGAAGGTGAATGATAAGAGGTGGTAAAAGAGTGGCCTAATTGATAACAACCTTAACGAATCTATCATACCGAGAGAGATTGGGTTATGAGCGTGAGATCCTACAAGGTGTTACATAATGTATTATTCTAAGGGTGAATAAATTCACATGATCACGAAATGTCACAATTGTAGCAAGTCCCTTGAGTAGATAGAACAGTAGGGTGAAAATGAAATGAGGTGAAAATAGGTGGTTTAGCATAACTTAGTGTACGACAACATGTTTACCTGGCAAGAAACCCATGATCAAAATAGGAAATTCCATGAAAAAAAGTTATCATTTTCTTCATTTATTTTTGTTTTTGATAGACTAATCGATATGGGAAGTCTATATGGGATGATTATATTATCTCCTCTAGGTCTTCATGAAGTTGATCAATGCGGGAAGCTTCTAAACATTTTATTGCATTTTTGTAATGATTGGATATAGTTTTCCTTTAAGGGATCATTTTATTTATAGCAACAAGGTAGAGAGAAGAGATGTCCTTTTTGAGGGAGTCATATTTATCTTTGGAAGTTTGACTCAAGGAGTTGCATCCTATTTTTTTTTATGTTTAAGTCATGGAAAAGACTATAGAGGAAGATTAGGTTCTTGTTTAGAAGAAAAAACCATAATACACATAGGTTAACTATGAAAGAGATGGTTTCAAGTGAGGTACAACCATGGGATTCCATCTTTAAAAAATATAAAAAGTATCCATGAGAATAATGCTATGAGTAGAGCCATGATACTCATTTTGAGGATTAGGCTAAAAGGTGACGGGTAATCACATGATTCTTATTTTATTCATTGATCTTCAAAACAGGTAACATGGAAGGTGAATGGCATTCAAGGGACGAGCGGTCAATAGACAGAAGGTGATATAGGACTATATTTTAACAATAAAATGGTCTAAGATGTAAGGCATTGAGGGGCTCAGATTGAGTTTACCTTCAAGTGAAGACAAATGATAAGCACCCAATCCATATGCATGAGTAACGATATAGGGTCTAAGCAAATTAGGAGAAAATTTACCCCATTTACTTTTCTCTTCTTTGGTTACATGTTGATTTTCCTTCAAGATGAGGTCCTTGACCTGGAAGGTTCGTTCATGGACACATTTATCATAGGCACGTTTGATACGTTTTGGTAGATTTGGAGATGGTCAAGAGCATTGAGATGACATTCATCTAATAACTCAAGTTGTGTTAAATGGTCCTAGCGAAATTCATCATCATTGAGCATCTCTTATAGTGAGATGCAGAGAGATGGAATCTAGACTTTGAGGCGTAAGATATCCTCCATACCATAGACTAGAGAGAAAGGTGTGGCAGCATTCGAAGTGCGAATACGAGTACGATAAGCCCAAAAGGTAAAAGGAATGTGTGTATGCCAATCCTTCCAAGTATCATCAACTACTTTCATAAGAATTATATTGAAGGTTGTATTAGTTGATTATGCTTGGCCAATTGTTTGTGGGTAATAAGGTGACGAGAAAATGAGTTGAATGCCAAAATATTTGCAAAGCTTTCATAAGGTTTTGTTTTTGAATTGTGTTCTATTATCAATGATGAGCGGTGAGGAACACCAAAATGACAAATGATGTGATGGTTGATGAATTCCCATATTTTCTTGGCTTGTGTAGAAATGAGGGAATGTATTCTACCCATTTAGTGTAATATTCGGTAGTGGTTATAATCCATTGATGGCATTGTGAAGAATGAGTATTGATCTCTCCAATAAGATTCAAACCCCATTGATAGAAAGGTAAAAGGTCTCGTGTGACCTATAAGGAATTACTAGGTGTGTGGTGAAGATTGGCATGTTGTTGAAATTTCACACAACATTTGACATAGTCACAATAGTCACAATTTTGGGTTGGCCAATAATATCCAAGGTGAAGAATGCATTTAGTGACAACTAAGCAACTAAAATGACCTGCACAAATTCCATCGTGAATTTCCTTAATAGTGTAAGGAATTTTAGAACTAGTAAGGCATCGTAAGAGAATATCGTAGAAGGCACATTTATAAAGAAGACCACCCATGATGACATACCAAGAGACACCTTTAAGAAAGGCATGTTTTCCATTACAAGTGAGATCGGGAGGCATAATAGAAAGGGAAAGGTAGTCTAAACTGTTTATACCAAAGGTCATGTGGGTCAAGTGCAGTTGTTCTGACAGTTGAATTGATGACGATACAAATAAGAGAGTGATTACAACCTTTGTATTATGACAAATATTTTGGAGTCGGTAGATGAAGCGGGTATCTAAGAAGCCTAGACAGGCCATGGTATCCACAAATTTATTGGTAGAATTTGGGGTGGTTTGAATGTCATAATGATCAAAGGTAGTCAAAAGCATGTCGACATGACATTTGTACTTTTGTAGTATTTCATTACAACACTGGTATATACCATTGACTTGGTTTACAACTAGTTGGGAATCACCAAAGATATTAATTGATTTAACATCTAGGGAGATGGTGGTTTGAAGGCCTAATACGAGTGCTTCATATTCGGTGATCTTGTTAGTGCAATAAAAATCAAGTTTGAAAGATAAAGGCATATGCTCACATTCAAGAGGAATGAGGATAAAACTGCACCGCCTCCACACTAAAATTTGGAACCATCAAAGAATAAGGTCATCTAGTAAGTGGTATCATCCAAAGAGAGGGTAGCAATGGATTCATCGGGAAATCAAAGTTTGAGGGTTGATTTACGGAGATGGATGTGTTTTCTAGTTTTTCAGCAATGACTTGTCCTTTGACAGACTTTTGATGGATGAACTCAAGGTCAATGTCGATAGAATCATGAATTAGCATGTTCTACGTTGATTTTGGTAGGGTTTGGCATACATATAATGTATAGGGTCAATATTAGTGACGAAAAAGGTTTTTTCATTGAGTAGGTAATGACATAGTTTAGTGGCAACAAAAACTAAGGCTAAGAAAAGTTTTTCAGCATGGGTGTACCTAGTCTTGTAGTCTAGAAGTGTACGACTTATGTAATAAACCACTTTCTCCCTATGCTTCTCGTCATGATGAGTGAGCATGGCACCTAAGGAATCGCCAGTAGCTGAAATGTATAGGTAAAGGGGTTGGTCATCCTTAGGAGGAATAAGTACCATTGGTTTAAGAAGGTATTATTTTAAGGCATCAAAGGATTTTTGGCATTCATCATCCCATTTTAATGAGGCGTCATTTTTGATGAGATGATGAAATAGTTAGTAGTGGTTAGAAAGTTGCAAGATAAAATGACGAATGGATTGTAACTTACCTTGCAAGCTTTGAAGTTGACAGAGATTAGTAGGTGGAGGCATTTCGAGAATAGCCTTCAATTTAACAAGATTGAAGTCTATGCCATGCAAAGAAATGATGAAAATAAGGAGTTTTCCTAAAATTACTGGAAAGACACATTTCTTAGGTTAAAGGAAAACACAATACTTGATGAGCGATCAAAGATGACCTTAAGGATATCAACTATTCGGCAAGATGTTTTTATTTTGCAAGAAGGTTGTATACGTAATCTTCCAATATGCGATGCATTATGTCATGAAAGATATAATTCATAGCCTACTTGATATGTAGCACCAATGTTTTTAAGGCCAAAAGGCATGAATCGATAGCAGAAGGTCCCCGAGGGGCTGATGAAGGAGGTTTTGTGTTGATAGTTTGGGGAGACTAATATTTGGTTGTAATCCTAGAAACCATCAATGAGTGATAACATCTCATGAAAAGTGGTGAGATCAACTAGTTTCTCAATACCTAGTAGAGGAAAGTTTTCTTTGGAGAAAACTAAGTTGAGATCACGAAATTCATGAAAATGTGAAGTCCCCCTGTCACTTTTTTTACAGGAACAATGTTAGAAATCCATTGGGGATAATCAATGGGTAGGATAAAGGAAACTGAGAGAAGGCATTGAAGTTCTTCTTTGATAAGAAGAGCAATGTGAGGATGTATTTTCCACAGCTTTTGTTTTATGGGTTTGGCATTAGGAATGGTTACAATATTGTGGACCACAATTTTTGGGTCAATACCGGGCATATCAACATAGGACCAAGAAAAAGAATTGCTATGGTCTGGAGGAAAGAAGTAAAATCTTCATGTTCATAGTATCTAAAGATTGGCCTATCTTTAGAATGTGTGGGTCATCCTAAGTATTAATGTTGATTTCGATATTTGATTCATTCAACATGGTTTGTGTCTCAGAGGGTAATGACCATTGAATATAAGAATCTTCCACACCTAGATATGTGAGGATCAACTCATCGTCCTGACATTGAACAACGTTAATAGAAGGTGTATTGTCATTGATCATTTTAGGATATAGAAAGGGAAGAAAAGAGGTAACCTTGTCAATGCGTTGATAGGTCAGAGGTTCTAAGGAAATCGCGTTTACAAAAAAATAGTTAGGTGGAATAGATTCGGGATCTATAGACTTCGTGGGTGAAGGTGGTGATGTTGGTGAATGGGATGGAGAAGGTTTATCTTCCTCAATGAGGTTGACGTGGGCCTTCTTGTAAGGTGGTACAAAAAATACAATGCCACTACGGTCATTGTGCTTATGGGTGTTACAAGAAAGGACGGTATGGTGGCCTTGTTCATAAAAATTGAAGCCAAAGCCTTTCCATGTGCAACGATGAAGGAAAGTGTGGGCAAAGTGGCGAGTTAGTAAGGGATTAGAGGTTAGATGAAAATAGTCATTTTTAGGATGGAGGTTTGAGTGAATAGGTGGCAATGTCACATCCCCATACATTAGGTTAGTGAAAGTGTGGGGAGGACCATAAGTAAAAACCTCACCTATGTGGTATGCATAATGAGGGTATTGGTGTAGGTTTCCATACTCTTGCGGAGTGAGGAATATGTCGATATTATATATGTGGTACTCTCCCAAAGTGAGGAATTGAAAAGCACCTTCTAAGGTATTAGTAGTTGATATGTGGGTAGCGGGTATAGACGATTCATTCGATGATTGGGCGGGTAGGGTTTCAATTGGTGGAAAGTAGATGGGTCAGCTATAGAGGTTGTGGCGGTAGTAGGAATATAAGAGTTAGATGTGGGAGAGGTGGCAGAAGCATTAGTGGATAGGCTCATGGGTGAAGGAGAAGTGGGGATAGTGGTAGATGCCTTGATTGGTACAAGTACATTGTTGGAGTCGGTCTACAACATGTTACAAGTTTTGAATAGAAACAGGTCGGTGGGGATGGTATAGTTATTTCCTTCATGTTCAAATTTTACACAGCGGTGTAAAGTTGAAGGGACACAACCCATGACATGAATCCAAGGTCTGCCAAGTAATAGGTTATACTGGAACTCTCCCTCTAAGACATATAATAGTTCTAGGATAATGTGAGGGCCTACGCGAATGTGAAGGATAATGGTGCCAAGGGTGGAGGTGATGGCGTCATTGAAGGAGCACAACATAACTAGGTTATTATGCATATAATTAGAAGGGATGCACATTTGATTGTATGTGTGGGAGGAGATGATGTTAATGCTAGCACCACCATTGATCATGATGCGTTGTATGCGTATGTTATCAATATAGACGGAAATGAAAAGGGTAGGATCAGGGTCATCTGGCTGGAGAGGTAAAATCTCTTCATCATAGAAGATGAGAGCGGCAACTTGAGAAGTGGTTATGAGGGTAGAATAAGGAGATGATTTGGTAAGAGGCCACATGGTGAGGGGTGATAATGGAGGCCACTGGTGTGGGGTCATTGGGTAAAACTTCAATGGATTACAAAATCTCTATAAGGGATTATCTATGAGATTTAAAAGTTTGGACAAGATCGTAAAAACACATCTTTAGAGGGGAAAGATGTAATTGTTTTATCATTACACTATGGGTGACCCCATCGGAGATAGGGTATGTAGGTCCTCGAATGGTGATTTTGGGTAGGGGTGCGAGATGGTATATTGGAGTACGGGGTGGGTTGATGGGCTGGTTGATTTTTCTTTCCCTTTTTCTTTACGAGTGCAGTGTGGCAACTTGAACCACGTTAATCGATGGGAGGTGGTAAATGGAGAAGGTGTATGATGAGTGTTGTAATGGCATGATGGGAAAAAATCTAACGAGTGGGAAAAATCCTTGTGAAGTGAGTTGTGCACACCGGAATTCGAGGTGGTGATTTGGCCAACTCTAATATGAACCATGTTGATCTCAAATTTTGGTGGTGGATAAAATGGTTATGGGGGTAGAGATATTGATCACTTTGAATGGTAAAGGATGATATTTTTGGTGATAGGTGAAGGTGGAACATAGTCCTCATCAAGAAGGTCATCATCATCAAAAAAAATTAGGAGGAAAAAGTTGAAGAACAACGGTCTTTAGAGCCTTACAGGTTTTCTACATCATGTCTGGCACACAATGATAGGCACAAATCTTGGTTTCATCAAACTCTTTTAGTTTGGATTTGAGAGGATCATAAGGTCTAAGTGGTGGTAGTGTGATGATGGAAGTCTCTAAGAGATTGGTTAAAATGTTGGCATAGGACCCCACTAATGGATCACAATGGGAAGTATGTGTGGGTTTGCATATAGGTGCGAGATGATCATGAGGAGGATACTCTATAGGAGGGAGAACAAGTGGCCTTTTGGTTTGGTAGGTGGTGTTGTCTTAGGTTTTGATGTCATTTTTTTGGTAAAGGCATGGTAGAAGAGCTAGCACTAGAATTTTTGTTTGTTTGACTACTTTATTGGAGGGTAGTGGATTCTTATCTTTGGGTTATACCTTATTGGGTAAAGGTAGCAGGGGAATATGGGACGTGGAAGGAAAGTATATGGTGGAAGAGGGTGGGTTACCCTGGGGACAACCAAGTTATGGTGGAAGTGGGTGGCTGAAGTTGGATGGATGACATGGGTTGAATTTGTATAGGTAAATTTGAGGGGATAGTAACTAGTGGAGGTATAGGTGGTAAAAAGTGCATGGGTGAGGGTGAGGGTGTTTGGTTTTGAGTGAATGAGGTATAATGAAGGATCATGATGTAGTAGTAGGTTTTTTAGCTTTTGACTAGCCTTAGGTAGGAGACTTTTTATTAGGGTTGATGGATGGGGCCCTAGGATGGATGGAAAGGGGGAAGGTGACAAAGGTGTGGTAGGTGAGATTGGTGTATGTGGCCTAGAAGGTTGGGTCTTCTTTTTAGGCAGAGGGATAATGTTGGTGCGGGCTTGGGAAGATATGGCTAAGTCCAATTTGACAGGTGGGTGAGTAAGGATTGATGTCGGCATGACACCCAAAGTAGTGATGGGTCTAGATATGGGTGAGGAGATAGGTGTGGGTAGGTTTTAGGTTTTGGAATGGTTTTAGTTGTGGGTAGAGGTTTGGATGTAGGTAGAGATGATGAAGAAGAAGTTGTTTCAATAGGCATGGTCAATGCTGATCTGGTTGCTAAAAATACCTTTGGGTAGATTGTGGAAGTATCCTCAAGAAACATTTGCATTTGGGTCGAAAAGGGGAGTTGAAGACGTCCCTAGAGCATGGAATTATCAATGTAATCCAAGCGATCAGCCAACCGTGAAAATGGGACTACTAAAGAAGAGGATGGAGTTGGTTTAGTGGAAATCCCTATAAAATATTTCATAGAGACACAAACCAGGTAGCCTCAAACTACGTGGGTAAAGAGTTGAGATCATATCAATGTGGTCTGGTATCTTTGAGGAGAACTACCCCAATATGTAGTGGCATGTCTGATGAGTCTCCCATGGGTAGGAGAGACAATAGGTGTGGTGATGTAGACTCCTTCCTTTATGGAGGATAATATGATGATGATTCTCTTATGGGTGAGATATTTAAAAGTATTGCTAGCTTGGTAGGTTGTGAGGTAGATGGTGGAATGACATTGGTAGAAAGTGTGGGTTCCTCCATGGGTGAAGGGAGAGATGAATGGGACTCCTCTGGGGGTGAAGGAGTGAGAGCTATGATCCTCTATGAGTGAAAGGAGACATGAAGGGGATTCCTCTGGGGGTGAAGGAGTAGAAGAGGTATGCTCCTTTGTGGGTAGAGGATCTCGTGCCATAATTTCCTCAATAGAAAAAATAGGTGGGATTTGAGGAATGGTTGGTATGATATCAAAAACCGCATGGACTTCATGGACATTGTTGTCACTAGATGAAGGTTCACTATTTTGATTAGATGATGGTTTATGGTTAGGGAACAAATTTTTAAAGATGTGTAAATTTTGATTTTTCAGCATGTTCGGGTTGTCCACGACGAGGTCTCCATTATCTATCATCTCTTGGACAATGTTCTTAAAATTTATGTAGTTACCGTCACTATGGCCTTTAATGTAATGGTAATTATAGTAGTCGTGTTCTTTATACCATACAGGCATAGGATGGGTAGGATTGAAACTTGTATGAGGTTTTATGGGAGGAAGTGTAATGGCTCTAGCTTTAAGAAGTTTTTTCAAGACCGAAGAATAGGGTTCTCTAATTGAATTGTACTTCCCCTTCTCTGGTGAAGCTGAAATTCTGGACGGGGAAAGATTGGAAGAAGGTTGGGATTGATTAGAAGGATGAGGTGGACCTACCTTGAGGACTACCACATTGGCAGATCCTTTGGCCTTTGAATAGTTATTTTGAGGTTTTGAAGATGAATAATAGTCATTTTATTTGAGCGAGTTGTTCTTGTTTCGTAATTGGATTTTATTTTCTTCAATGACACATATTCCTAGCTTTCGTGCCATGGTGAACAATTCATTGAAGGTTCGGAAGGTTTGTACCTACAAAGTTAGTGAGATGTGTCTGGCACAAGCTCTAGTGAACAACTCAATAAGTTTACTCTGCTGTAGTTGGAACATTAGTTTGTTGATAAGACTACGCAATGGGAAATGAAATCTACGATAGATTCATCTTCATACTTGTCATGTCGAATATAGGTCGGTCATGGTGACCTTATTTAATACATTGATCGAGAAGTGGTCAGGAATGCAGAGCCACTTTATTAATGGAGCAGATGGAATGTCTAGGTAAAGTGATGTACCAATCTAAATGGGGTCTTATTAAGGACATGGAAAATGTTCATAAGAGAAAAGCATCATCATGGGTGATTAGGTAGCACCCATGTTTGAATGACCACAAGTATTTTTATGGGTCTTCTTTACTATTGAAGCAATTGGATTTAGAAATTTCCCAATGCACACGGTATGGATGAATGAAAATAGATGTATGGATAGGATCGTTATAGATTTTATCATAAGTTAAAGAATTACGGAAGCTAGAAACATATGCTTATAGGGTCTACATCTTTTCCATCATTATCTTAATGAGGTCATCGGTAGGTTATGATGAGTGGGTGCCCCTACAGAAAAAGGGGGTTGATGTTGAATGTATGAGGTGGGTGGTATGCTAGTGTATGGTGGTGTTGAGTATGAGAAATGCATAGGAGGAATAGATGTAGGTGGCACATAGCCAAAATAAGTGATAGATGAGGTCGGGGGTTGTTGGTAGTATTTGTAAGTGGGTGGGGTAGTTGTAAATACTCTAGTGGTCATTGGGGGTAAGGACCGTGGGATAGAAAGGATGAGGTTCTATAAAGTGGTGTAAGTTGCGAAACCTTTGGACTTGGTTGTGATGCAATAGGTATATATGAGGTATAAGGTGCAAATGGGGCTATACTAAAGGTGGTTGTTGGAGGAAAAATGATGTCATGTGTGTAATAGATGAGCGTAGACATTACTGATTATAGCGAGTTTAGGGACCTAGTTGAGACACTAAAGTTGGTAAAGTGGACAATAGTAGCGATATGGTGCTAGCTAACACTGAGAGGTGGGGGTGAGAGTCGGAGGAAAAATATGGGCATGTTGTATACTAAGCGACCTAAGGAATATTAGGTAGAAGAATGAGAAAGGTATCTTGGAGGCGGCGAGATTCTGGTCAAGAAGTCTTGTGAACTCCTCGTCATCGATATTAATGATGATAGGTGAGTTAGATTAATGGGTTATAATATAAAAGGGGTGATGGGCTAAGTGGTAGCGGTGAAGGCTGGTGTGAAGCACAAGATCTTTGGCTTGACTACACGTCAATACCATGTGAGTTAGCATATACTAGATGAACTATACTCTGCAAGTGACACAAATAACAATAGGGATGGAAAATAATTGATTATGAGAGGTGAACTAGAAGGTTCTTTGATTAAAAACTAGAATAGAAGTACTAACGTCGGTCCATCAACCGATGTCGATTCTTGGGTGATCGATGATGGTCACAGTAACTAATGTCAATTACTATGGGGAAGCAACAGTTTGAGCAAGTGAGATAGAAACTAAGGAAAGTCAACTATGGAAGCTATATTTAGTCAATAATATCATAATGCAGAGGATATGGTGATGTCTAGAGATTTTAAATAGAGAAGAAGATGAGATGAGTTCTCTTTGGGTAAATTGACCAAAAGCACAGGGAACCAACACCGTCAGATAAACCGATGACGGTCATATGTAAACCGACGGCGATTGGTTGACTAATGTTGGTTACCATGAAATATATAGAATGAATAAAATTTTATTTGTTTGAATTAAAGTTGAGTGGGACACCAATTTAGAAGTTTGAATATCATAAAAAATGAGTCCTGACACACTAAGAAAAAGTTTGAAAACACCAACTATGATGATGAGTGTGAAAGGAAGAAGGAAGTGAAGAAACATAACCTGAAGACTCAAAATGCAAGTCAAAGAAAAAAGCTAAGAAAAACACTTACTCCTACAAGTTAATTTAGTGTGTTTAGCTTATGTTATTTAAAATACTAACTCGTGAATTTAGAACAAAGTTTTTGGTTAGGAAGGCTTCCTATGAAGAATGAAATTCAAAAGGAGAGGTTTCACGTTATGTTTTGGCGAGGACAGGCCATTCTCTAATGGGTGACTCGACAAAAATAAGTAGTTGGGTGGCCACTGTCAATACTCTGATCATGTGATCATTAACAACTTCTTCTAGGTGGGATGTTGTTTAAGAAGATGTGTATATTCCAATTTGTGTAGTTTGGAAAAGAGAGAGAAGAGACAATGTGCTTTCTATAATTCAGTTGTGTCAACCATCAAGCTGGCCATGAATTCTAGCATATAGGTTGCCCTTAGTTTTAATGTGAGATATAATGCAACAAATTAGAATGCCATGTAAGTGTTTTAAACCTAAATTGAAATGTGATATTCAATGTAGCAAGTGATGAATATGAAGTGGGATGTTCTTTCACTAATGCAATGCTAATGAAAGAAAGACATTATTTTTAAAGCACCAAAAACATGATTGCTTTTAGACAATAGAAAGAAGGGAATATTCCAGAGAATAAAATTAATGTGGAAGATTTTCAAAAGGAAAAAAACACACAAATTTCACCTAGGAATGAATAAAATACAAAAGAACCCCTGATGGGTCCCACCAGGCATGCCAAAATGTTTCACCATTTTCTTTATTGATTTGATGAAATAGATAACGTGATGGGCCAAGGAGGAATACCTATTTCAATTTTTGGTTGGAGGTTGTACACATGTTATGACTTCTTGATCAGCTGTTGACTACAGGAGCTTCCTTTTGGCTAGGAGGAGCTCTTTTGGTGTTGTAGGTTTGATGGATGGATGTTGATGATGGTTAATCTATGAAATAGTTCTCGGTTTTGTGGCATTGCTTCACAGAATACTCGTGAATGCAATTACCTTGAGATCATTCTTGATGCTTGATATGGTTGTCTAGACGTGTGAAAATTCTTTGGTTCTTACTTACATGTAGATCTCCTTCGTTCCAAAACTTGAGAATGTGACCAACCTCCCAAACAAGGTTACCAAAATGAATATATAGTAGCGATGATTATTTAGGGTGACGGGCTTCGGTTTGAGTTGCCAGACATCGATTAAGGTGGGAAATCCTAGGTTTACTAAAATGGACAGATCTTGGCAATATTTTAGGCCAGGTCTATCTATTCTCCCAGATCAAAATGGAATGTTTCACTTAGATAAGTGGGAATGTGGTTAGAGGAAGAATAGGCATATGATTTTAGGGTTGAAGTAAGTCTTAGTTAATTAAGGTAGGTAGGACTAAGTCTTAGCTAGTTATATCATTGAGTCCTAGTAAAGGAAACATGATGAGAATGGATTTGTGATGAGTGTGTGTAGGTGAGGTGGTGGGGTGAGGTTTATAGGTGAGGTGGTGGGGTGAGTTGTCTAGGTGAGGTGGAAATTAGTTTAATTAAGGTAATTAAATAATTAATATTGTGATCATGGGAATTAATTTAATTATGGGTAATTAAATTAATATATATGTGGGGTAAAAGGGAGTGTGACATAAATTTTCTGCTCTACAAGGACATCATTTAGTCGATAAAGCATGTTGTAGGTTTTTAAAGGTGAAGGATCTATCTTAATGGTGTAAGGATGTCCTTCATATTCAAATGTTAGGAAACAATGAAGGGTTGAAGGTACACACCCCATGGCATGAATCTTGGGTTAGCCAAGAAGCATGTTATATTTAAATTCCCCCTTAAGAACATAGAATACTTTGGGATTGGTGTGAGTACCCACAAAAATGTAGAGGATGACAAGTGCTAAGGGTAGAACTCATTCCATCATTGAAATAATGCAACATAACATTGTTATTATGAATGTAGTTTGTGGGTATGCATAATTATTCATACGCATGGGAAGAAATGATATTAATGTTAGCACCTCCATCAATCATAACACGTCGAATGCGGTATAATTGATAAAAGCGAGTTGAAGAGGTGGGATCGGGATCATCTTACTATATAGGGGAAATCTATGAGTCACAAAAACTAATGGTGAAAACCCAAGGAGAGGTAATGGGGGAAAATTTTGAGGTGAAATGGTGAGGGCAGCCACATGATAATGGGTAAAGATGGTGGCCACATGTGTAGGATCATTTAGTGGAACCTCAATAGATTGCAACACCTCAATGAGGGCCTAAAGATGAGACTCAAAGGTTTGAATTAGGTCGTATAAGGACATATTCAGAGGATATTGATGAAGCTATTTAATCATAGAGTGATGTGTGACTCCATCAGAAACAGGATAAGTCGGCCCATGGATGGTTACCTTGGGGACAAGTATAGGTGGAATAGTGGATTAATGTACACTAGAGGGCTCTAGTTTTCTCTTTTACTTTATCGTTTTGCGATCTAGTGGCTACTTAGACCATATTTATTTCAAATATTATAAGAGGAAAAGAGGGTTATATAGATGTAGGTAAAGGTTGTTGAATAAATATAGGGCTATATTGTGTGGTGGTGGGTGAAGGGGAATGGAATTCTCCACCAACAGTCATATTAATCGAAGAGACCATCTAAAGTATAGAGTTGAAGGAATTTTTTAGGGCCTTACAACCTTTGAAATCATGCCACAGTGAGTGATGATATGTGAATATTTTTGTGTTGTCAAACACTACTAGTTTGGGTTTGAGCGGGTCATAAGGCTTAATAGGCGACATTGAGATATTAGAGGTTTCTAACAACCTAGTGAGGATTTTAGAATAGGATACGATAATGGATCATTGTGATAATTTAGGCCTGGGCTTGGATGAAGGTGCGGGTGATTTTTGTGGGAGAGGTGTTGCTAGAGGTGGTGTAGGTGTGACTACCTTTCTGGTAGGTAATGAAGGTTTTGGTTTCAATTTAGGTTTCACCTTCTTGGATAAAGTTGAAGGAGGGGTGCATGAGGTATAAGGATATATAGAAGGTGTGGGTACCCTAGAAATCCAAGGTGAGAGTGGTGGAGTTGGAAATAGTGTAGTTGTAGGTAATGGAGAAGATATAGGTAGAAGAGGTGATAAAGGTGAAGGTATGATCACAAGAGAAGGTAAAGGTGCTGGGTGCAGTTTTCACACCTTGGATTTTCCTTGGTAAAGAGGTAACTTGACCAAGGTGGAAGGGTGTGGACCTAAAATCAAAGGTAGAGGTAAAGGTGAAAGAGAAGGCATTGGAGAGACAGGGGTAAGGCCTAGGAGGTTGGGTCTTCCTTTTAGGTGTGGGAATCAATTTTTTTATGGGCGGTGGTTGAGTAGACAAGTCTATTTTAACTATGGGATGCATTAGGATCCATTTTGGTAGAATCCCTAAGGAAGTGGTAGGTTTAGGCATGGCTAAGGGTTAGGGTGAAGGTGATTTGAAGAAGAAGGGGCTGATATGATTGACTTAGGTGTCATGGTTTTAGTTACCTTGAATACCTTAGGATAGATAGTTGAGGTATCTGAGGAAAACATCTACATTTGGGTGGATACTAGGAGTTGAAGGCACCCCAGTGTGGAGTAATCAACATACTCTAATCAGTCCACCAAACATGAGAATGGTTTTTTAGAATATGAAAAACCAACGGTTAAACCAAATCTATAAATTTGAATCGTGTGATATAAAGAAGATTTTCACCTCTTATTCGGTGGGCAAGAATGATGTAAGAATGTTACAATGATATCTTGGAAGACCCTAAAAGAAGCATTGCCAATAGGAAGAGGAGATAATATTGACTCCTATATGGGTTGAGGAGAAGGAAAAAGAAGCGATGTGAACTCCTCTTTATGTATAAAGGTGGATAGGGTTAGCTCCTCCTTGGATAGAGGAATGGGTGAGATAGGTTCCTCCTTGAGTAGAGGAATAGGAAAAATAGGCTTTGCGGTAGGTAGAGAAATAGGTGGGGTATGCTCCTCCTTAAGTATAGGAGTAGGTGTGATAGGATCCTTCGTGGGTAGAGGAGTTCATGCAAGAATTTCCTTGATAGATGCTACGAGAGGAAACTGGCTATATGGAATAGGTACTATGTTAAAATCGGCATGAACCTCGTGCATAATGGTGTCACTAGTAGAGGTCTTGGAATCCTAGTTTTATGAAGGGACATGATTATGAAAAGGTTTCTTAAACACACCCATATTGGCATTGAAAGGTGCATTATATTTTTCCAAGATGAGATCACCACTATCTAGCATTCCTTGGACAATGTTATTAAAGGTTTTGCAATTTTGTCACTATGTCCCCTAACTCAGTGATAGTTACAGAAGTCATTTTCTTTATACCATGATAGTGTAGGATGACAAGGATCAAAACTAGTGTTTGTTTTAATAGGTGGAAGGGTGATGGTTGTATCTTTTAAAAGATTTTCCAACACGGAATAATATGGTTCTATGATAGGATTGTAAGCCCTCTGTTCATACTTGTATTGGAAGTTTTGAACATGAGAGAGGTTGGCATGTGGTTTTGGTTGTTTAGATGAATGAGAGGTGTTGGATTTTAGAATCACCACATTGGAAGATAATTTGGCCTTGGAATGGTTATCAAAATGGTGTTTCAATAGTTTAGAAGAAGATTCGTTCTATTTGAAGTTAGCATTCTTATTACATAACTTAATTTTATCTTCTTCAAGGGCATGAATCTCAAGTTCTGAGCCATGGTGAAGGATTTGTCAAACATGCAAAATGTTTGAACCTAGGTAGTTGGTGAAATGTGTCTAGCACATGCCCTTGTTAACAACTCTATGAGCTCTACTTGTGGTATTTGGAAGGTTTGTTGATTGATGAGGCCCCTGACCTCTAAAAAAAAGCAGTGATAGATTCATCATTGTATTGGCGAATAGAATAGAGATAATTAATGGATACCATCCTAGAGAATTTGATTTAGAAATGATCAAGGAAAATTTGGGCCAATTGATTGAAAGAGAAGATTGAGCACCTAGGTAAATATTGGTGGTCAAACTTGCACCCACGTCTCGAGATCGAGAAGATCGAGATGTTTAAGACAACAATGGAACTCTCTCCAAGTTGTGGTTCCTTGCACGCTTGAGACATATCTCCATAGAAGACTCGTTCCTCTATCTATTTATCTGCTCTCTTTATTCTGCTACTCCTAGTCTTTGAAAGGAAAACTAAACTAACAATGCCAAGGAACTAGGGATAGAAGGATAACATTAAAGGAAACTACACTAAAAGGTGATAGTACCATAAAAAGAGGGATGAACGCTATATGTTCTAAGGGAAAATGAAGGAAAGTGCATGGAAGAAGGCTAGGAACATGTAGCACAACTAAAATGAATTTACCAGATAAATTTCATGGAACACAAGTAGAAAAGGGATTGTAAGGGACGTAGAATGACACAACAAGTATGCAATGTGAAAGAAAGGAGAGAAGAAAGAATAAAAACACACTTAGGACATAAAATATTCACAAAACAATGCTTCTATTATGAGTCATGTCCTCCACCATGTCGTGGAGAAGCGCCATCGATGATCGTGGGAATATCCCTCCTCTGCATCGACGGTGGAAAGTAGTATAATGCCTCCATAAGAAACACTACCAACCTCATCTCCTCCAGATGGGCTTGGTACATATCCATGTAGCTCATATTGGCACTATTGAACCTCAAATTTTCTAGACCTTTTCCAAACATGGTCAGCATCAACTCCTCAGATGCCTTTGAGGAGATAGAATACATCTGCGTCCCCACTATCGGTAGCCACAGGATCCTGTACACATCCTCCAAGGTAATTGTGATCTCACCCAATGGCAGATGGAAGGTATTGTTCGATGAGTCCCATGCAGCCGATGAGTGACAATCAAACTCGAGATCCCGGTCTACATGCTTGCAATGTCTGACCCCAATCAGGACAACCTCTACAACATGGTGCCAATCATTAGCTATCACACTCCTGTCGACAAATTTTCCTCCATAATTTCTATTTCATTAATGTATGTATTAGGAATATGATGTTGTTAAGTATAATTAGTAGTAACGTCGATAGAAGATACGGCGGCGCCGTCGGTATGGTATCGCCAATAATGTGGAGTACGTGTAGATCAAAGTACAATAGGAATGTTGTAAAAGTAAATATTTATCATAAGTGGTCGGTAATGTTAAAATGTCAAAGTTTGGGTAATTAGAGAAGTAGGGTCTACATGATTAGGAATTAGAAATATTATATTGGTAATAAGGACAAGGAGTGAGGTCATAAATATTTTGTGTATTTTATTTGTAAAAAGTCTAAAAATGTGGAACCCATGTAAAATGATAAGGTTTATCTTATCTTAAGAGATAAGCTTACATGTACGAGATAAGAGTTAAGGTATGGAATATGATTCGTCGAGTGGATTTCTTACCTATCTTAGAGATAGGATGGATAAGCCTAGAAGTTCTATAAATAGAGAGGCCACCCCTCATTTAGCATAGAAAGAAGTAGTGAGAAATATTGTAGGAAGTGTGCTGAAGGAAGCCATCGATTAAAGGTGTGTTGAAGAAGCCATCAAGAGGTGTAATTGTAAAGTTTCTCCCATAGTCTTGTTGAAGTATCTCATGGGTGAGATTTATGTGATTTCATGTTAATATTATAATTTATTTTGATATTTAAGATTTGTCATCATTACGTCTTATCATAGTCGATGGTATTCTTGTGTTCGGTTGTTGTTTTGTTTCAGTTACATCCACCAAACTAAAGGCATGCATTAGTAAATAATCATATACGAGGAGTTCTGGTGAAGAATTATCATAGTGCGGATTGGTGATGACATTTGGTTCCGTTCGTTGGGACCATTCCTCGTTGGTGGATTTTACGGAGAGATATTCCCAATTAGTCAAAAATCAATTGGAGGGTAACCTTGTTTTTCTTGTGCATAGTAATTACCATGGTAAAGTCATTTTTACCGTGAATAGTAGTTACCATGATAAATTCATTTTGCTATGAATAGTATTTATCACGATAAAGTCACTTTTTACCGTGAATAGTATTTACATGATAACTTCACTTTTTAGTGAATAGTGTTTACCCGCAGTAAAATCAGTTTTTACATGATAAGTCAAGTTTTACCATAGTTTACCGTGGTCATTTCTATAGTAATTCCAATTATTTGTGCACATAAGTCTTGTTGATTGTACTTGTGGGTTGGTATTTCACGGTGGTTACTTTTGAAAATGGGAAAGATTCTTGTTTTTTCAGCTCAATCTAATGAAGATGCTTCTTCTTTCATTCAAGAGTTTAAACGATCTTGTATTTGTAATGGCCTCATAAGAAGGGAACAATGGACTGAATTTTTTCCTACCTTTTTGGATGGTTCAGCACTTAGGTGGTTTGAAACACTAGGTGATAATGTGAAAAATTCATGGGATTTATTAACTGAAAGTTTTCTTGAAGAATTTGGTGACAACGAGAAATATGCGAGATCTCATGATCGAGATCACAAAGCTATCCCAAGGAGAGAAGGAGAAGATAAGGGATTATCATGCTCGTGTTCTAGAGCTAAGGAGGAAGCTCGATGCCCAGATTCGGAAGGAAGGACTAGCGGATGGGTTGATGAATGGCGTGGATAATCTCCTCTGTAAGCACTTCATTCTTGGGATGAAGCCAGAGATCAGACAACGAGTGAAGTATGACCGCCCAGCTACCATTGAACAAGCAAAGGAGATTGTAAGAAGGCAAGAAGAAAGCATGGAAGAGGAGCCCAAAGAAATTGTTGTTAAAGTAGAGCCTACACCGGCACCTTTGGTCAGAATCCTGACCACTCCCGGTGAGCACAAATATTTCTCCTAGTACATCACGAGTATGAAGATCTACTTAGGAAGATGGGCGATTAACTATTAATCTTCTTGAGAAAGGAATTTAGTTCTCGGGGAGGAGATAGAGGTCAAAAAGAAATATTTTGAAGTTGTTTGTTATGGTTGTTATAAAAAGGGTCATTATAAGTATAATTGTCGAGATAGAGTTTCTACATACAGTACAAGAGATAATGATAAAGGAAAAGCACTGTGAATTCTCTTGATGTAGTAGATAAGAGTAGAAATAATGAAGTAGATGTGTTTGTAACAAAAAGAAAGAAAGAAAAAGATAATCAAGATGGAAATGATCTAAGAAGATGAAAGGAGAAACTAGTAAGAAACATAGGAGAAGAAAGTTGGGTGTGCGGGATTTTTACGATTTCACGGGGCGAGGACCATACTCCATCTTGGAAGATCTGTCCAAAGGTCTACAAATATTACATATGGTCAACTCTTGGCTATGTCTTAAGAAGAGGCGGGAGTTGCGAGGTGGACTCAATGCTCGAAGAAGGAAGGAGGTTGAGGTCCCCTGTTTTGAAGGCGAGGCGAGATCCTATGCTCCATAAGTGAGGTATTATGTAATGGTATTTCAATTCATGATGTCTTAGTTGATGGAGTGCTGCGATTAATGTAATGGCCGAGTCGTAATGAATATGTTGGGTTTAAAAATTGATCGCCCTTGACACTTATGTTAAGGTCATTAAATAAGGAAAAACTAAACCGAGAAGGTGTAGTTTCAAATGTGGCAATATCTGTTATGGGTGTTGTATGTGTGGTAGACTTTGAGGTGATGAAAAATAGTGCTATTGCGTACCCAATCTCTTGGGAAGACCATGGCTAAGGAGAGTTCATGCAAGAAACTCTTTGGAATGAAGGTTTCATGACACTTGGACGTGGTAGAGAGGGTGAAGATAAACGTGATCCTCGACATCATAAAAGTAGAACTTTGTGGATTCAAGTGATGGCGATGATTGGACATCCTCTCGATTACTCTAGTACCCGGTGAAGTGGACGAAGATGAAGAAAGTGAGGTTGATGTTTGGTCATGGATATTCTTCGAGTCACACCAACTCAGGACCCCATAAAATTATACGAAGAAAAAGTTGATGATCGTCTCCAACAAATAAAGATTGGTGATGTTGTGATGGAGAGTGAGAAGGAATCCTACCTCCGGCTCTTTGAAGGTACATACACCTATTCACTTTTGATTACAAGGAACTCCATCAAGTAAGTTGGGTAGAACATTGTATTGGTGGTAGATGGTCTTAAGCCCATAAAGCAAATGCCATATAGAATGAATCCTAATTTTTCCAAGGCTGTAAAAGAAGAAATAGATAAGTTGCTTGATGCGGGATTCATATTTCTTTGTGGAGAATTGAATGGGTTTCTCCCATTGTGATCTCAATAAAAAAGAATGGGAAGCTATGCATTTGTGTTGATTATAGGAAGCTCAATAAGGCAACAAAGAAGGATCATTACCCTCTTCCATTTTCAGATCAGATCTTGGCCGAAGTAGGCTGGCAAGAGTTATAGTTTCTTTGATGGATATAGCGGCTGACCAAGTTCGTATAGCGAGAGAAAGATCGGTGAAGACCACGTTCACCACTCCTTGGGGAACGTTTGCTTATAGAGTTATGCCTTTTGGGTTGTGTAATGCTCAGCAACATTCCAGTGTTTGATGAATAGGGTGTTCGAACCCTACATTGGGACCTTCATCGAGTATTTACGGATGATTTTTGCATCTATGGGAGCAAGTTGGACCACTGCACCAGATGGAGACAAGCATTTAAAGGTTAGATGAAGCACAAGCCTCACTAAACCCTCAAAGTGTGTCTTTGGATGTTCTAAAGGCGTTTTGTTAGGGCATGTTGTATCCGAGAGATGGTATTATGCGATCGATAAAGTTTCAAAAATCAAAGATTTACCATTTCCTATTAATAGAAGTAAGTTGAGATCATTTTTAGGCCATGTGAGTTACTATAGAAGGTTCATCAAGAATTTCTCAAATATTGCCTGACCACTAACTTGATTCTTGAAGAAGGATGTTACTTATGAACCGGGAAATAAGGCGCATGAAGCTTTTGGACAAGCTGAAGGAAGCCACTGGTGTCTTCACTGTTTTGAAGAATCCATATTGAAGCAAGCCATTCATTGTGTACACTGATGCCTCGGATGCAGCACTAGGAAGTACTTTGAGCCAAAAGGATGAAAATGGGAATGAACATCCAATTTACTTTGGGAGCAGACAAATGAGCAGTGTTGAGGTAAACTATATTGTAACTGAAAAAGAGGCTCTGGCTATCATTTTTGTTGTAAAGAAGTTTAGAAATTACTTGCTAGGGCAGAAATTTATAGTTGTAACGGATCATCAGGCTCTGAAATATATTGTCAATAAGCCTAACCCATCAGGGAGGATAGCAAGATGGATAATTTTTCTACAAGAATTTGAATTTGATATTATAGATAGGCCAGGAAAGAAGCATGTCAATGCAGATGCACTCTCTCGAGCCTATGATGGTTTAGGATCATCTTGTGATGATGATGATTTTCCCGATGCAGCATTGTTCTCCCTTGACACAATCCCTAGTGAATACATAGATATTTGGAATTATCTGAATGAATTCAAGTTTCCTGATGGTGCCAATGCAAAGACTAAGAGAAGATATTACTCAAGCCGATCGTCCATATTCTATTACTGCATGGAGCATTATTTGAATAGGACACGATGGAGCGTACAAGAGGGAAGTTGGACGTGATCGAGGAAAGGAGCTGCTAGAAGAATTCCACAATGGTACATGTGGAGGCAATTCTCTTGACAACTTACAGCAAGAAGGATCTTGGATGCGAGGTTATCAGCCCACTCTTTTTAAAGATTGTTATAATTATTGTAAGACATGTGATATTTGTCAAACACATGGTAATCGTAAGACTTCATCAGCTCCATTATGTCTATTCTTCCCCTTGGTCCCTTTGAAAAGTGGGAATAAACATTGTAGGTCCACTTTCCAACTACATCACGCCAAAATAAGTATATTGTAGTTGCCACAGATTATTTAACCAAGTGGGTTGAAGCTAGGCCATTGAAAACGGCTTCCATGGATGAAGTGGCAAGGTTCATATATGAGCATTGTCACAGATTTGGTTGCCCATTAGAAATTGTAGAGATCAAGGAAGCCACTTCATTAATGAGGTGGTAGAAGCCCTAGTCAATAAGTTTTCTATTAAGCATAGGAAGGCAACAACATACAAGCCAAGCACAAATGGATAGGTGGAGCGAACAAATTTTGTCTTTGTGTCAAATTCTAGCAAAAGATGCGACCTTGCGGTACATAAATGGGATAAAAGGATTCATGCGGCATTGTGGGCATATAGGGCAACATCAAAGTCAGCAACAGGATACTCCCCATTTCGGTTGGCCTATGGCATTGATCGATTCTTCTATTAAGTTTGATATTCCCCTTTGTGAGAGTTATGAAAAATGAAAGGATGGATGAAAGTGATTGATAAAAGAAAGGTTGGTACATCTTCATTTGCTAGAGGAAATGAGGAAATAGCAAAGGATACAAGCCATAAGAAGAAAATGAAGCGAAGGAATACTTTGATCAAAAGATCCAGTGGGTCTCCATTTCATGTGAATGACTTGGTCTAGTATATGATTCGAGATACAAAAAAAAAGAAGAGAGAAAATTTCTTCCAAAATGGATGGGGCCCTACAAAATAGCATTGTGCATGAAAATGGTACGTACCAAGCATTTGGAGGAATTGGATGGCACTCCCATTATGAAATGGGTCAACCCGACAAGTTGAAGATTTTCCAAGCACGAGAATAGTCTACTCAGGGACGGAGTAGAAGCTAGGAAGGGGAAGATGTCGACACTAAAATTTTCCTCCATAATTTCTATTTCATTAATGTATGTATTAGGAATATGATGTTGTTAAGTATAATTAGTAGTAGCGTCGATAGAAGATAACGGCGCCATCGATGCGGTGTCACCTGATAATGTGGAGTATGGTAGCGATCAAAGTACAATAGGAATGTTGTAAAAAGTAAATATTTGTCGTAAGTGGTCGGTAATGTTAAAATGTCAAAGTTTGGGTAATTAGAGAAGTAGGGTCTACATGATTAGGAATTAGAAATATTATATTGGTAATAAGGACAAGGAGTGAGGTCATAAATATTTTGTGTATTTTATTTGTAAAAAGTCTGAAAATGTGGAACCCATGTAAAATGATAAGGTTTATCTTATCTTAAGAGATAAGCTTACATGTACGAGATAAGAGTTAAGGTATGGAATATGATTCGTTAGAGTGGATTTCTTACCTATCTTAGAGATAGGATGGATAAGCCTAGAAGTTCTATAAATAGAGGCCACCCCCTCATTTAGCATAGAAAGAAGTAGTGAGAAATATTGTAGGAAGTGTGTGAAGGAAGCCATCAGTTAAAGGTGTGTTGAAGAAGCCATCAAGAGGTGTAATTGTAAAGTTTCTCCCATAGTCTTGTTGAAGTATCTCATGGGTGAGATTGTAACATGATTTCATGTTAATATTATAATTTATTTTGATATTTCAGATTTTCGTCATTATTGTCTTATCATAGTCGATGGTATTCTTGTGTTCGGTTGTTGTTTTGTTTCAGTTACATCCACCAAACTAAAGGCTGTGCATTAGTAAATAATCATAGCACGAGGAGTTCCCGGTGAAGAATTATCATAGTGTCGGATTGGTGATGACACTCCCTCATACATCCATTAAAAATGGAGGTACTTTATCCCGCATCCTTAGTTGGTCACGACTGCACCCAGCCTAATCAAACACATTATTACAACTTGATTTTACCCGCTATCTATTTTACACTCTTTACCCTAACCACTTTCCTCTTACCCTTCCTAGACCTCTATCCCTTTCACCCTAACCAGCACCAGTTACTCCTGACCATGACCAGTCCATCCTAACCAAAACCAGTCACTTACTACTTGGCCGATGTCGGCTGAATAACAAGCGTTGGCCATACCTTGACCAGTGTCGGTCACTATTACCACGCCCAAACCTGAAACCCCAATTTCCTTTACCTAATTTCTTTCCCATTTTCCCTATGAACCTACCCACACCTCACCTAAGTCCCTCCCAACCCTCTTCCCCTACCACTAACCTTTCCCACCCCCTCTTCCATTCATCTAACCACAAATTTCACTTATTTTAACCTCCCTACCTCTACCCCTATCAATTTACTTCTTCCTATATCAAATAACAACGAATGGATTAGATATTACCTCGTCTTGATGTCACCTCCATGGTGGCATGTCTGGCCACTATGCTAGTGGTCCACCCAAACCCTCTCCTACCTCTGCCATGTCCAAATCAACCTCTAACCTCTCTACCAATCACCTCCCTCTGCTGATCTCGTGGACCCGTCTACCTGGCTCTCCTCTCCAACCAGATCTCTCCACCTCAGCTAAGTACAACCCCATGTACTTTCCTCTTGACACTTCACGAAATTCTCATGCTCTCATCATTTTCACAAAATCCAAAATGTACAAATGAATCGTATTATATGTATTTTTCCTTTTTATATACCCACATTGACCTAACCGGCATTGGTTTTACCTAGACTTACATCGGTCCTCTTACCTAGAACAACTTGTGGTCGGTTGTACCTAAGCGAGATAAATCATGTGCCCCTAGCACAATATGGATAGTTTACCAAGACCATCTTTGGTTCATTATGACCGGCATAGGCTACCTATCAAACTTACTGTCAATACCTTTTCCCTATTTCCAAACAAGATTTACCCTTCCCTGCCACAATTTGACCTTACCCACCCTTCTCACAACCTACCTCCAAGCCTAAATTACCTATCCATGTCCTTAGTTATGTTTAGGGAATTGTTTTTTTACCCATACCTAAGCCCTACCCATGTCATGACCTAGCTACCTAGACTGAAACATTGTTAGTGACTAAAAACTCATATCTTGCTATACCTTGCGACACTATTACCTGTGTTGTTTGACCTAATGACCTTACCTTGCCTATTGTCATGTTTTTTATCCTAACCCAACATTTGGTGTCTGGAGCATAACTAAATTTTCCTACACACGACCTACGTTTTGTTTCCACACCATATCCTATGCCTTGGATACCGTAATCACTTCAACCTTGTTTGGATAAACCTATCAACCTTGGACAATGTAGAGTTTGCATGCTCTTCAACCTGGTACTGTGCCACAATTTATACATGTGCATACATTCAACTATCACTACCTTTGACCTTGGCCCATTTCCCTTTTGCCCGCTTTGACCTTTACCCCATTTCCCCATTTTTACCTCCACCTACCCAACCCACACCTACCTACCTCACCATTGATTAAGTGGATATTCCCATGTCTTCACCCGTTGCATCTTGCGATGATGGTACTTGTTTTTCTTAGCCTAATAGCCTTACCTTGCCTATGGCCATGACCCTTATCCAAAAACCATAGAAATTTTGGATGTCTTTGGAACCACACCTAAATGTTCTTGCATCTTACCTCATTGAGTGCCCAGACCGTATCCTTTACCCTAGATACTCGGAACTCAACAACCCTTTTTGGATGACCTTTATGACCCTAGCTAATGTACATTTGTTATGTTGAAGGAACCCTGGTATCTCATGGCATTTCACAACATGTGCGTACGTCGAATGCTCTACCTAATCACCCACCATACCTCTTACAATCACCATACCCTCAACCATCACCTCCTTCACACCTCACACTGTTCTCAAACCACCCACCTCCTCATTTTTTCAAACCACTCACCACTTCCTTCTCTCACCTCATCGGTTCCTAGTTTGAGGGGGGTTACCTCCACCACACTTAGGGAAATGTTACCTCCACCCATGCTTAGGGAAACATTACCTTCACCCACACATGGGGCAACCACATCTTATTTTTGTCAGTGTCGCTTACCAATACAAGCTACACAACAAAAAGGGGAAAAATGTAGACACCAAAATTGGGTCATACTCCCCTTAGCCCCTGATCGGATAACCAACTTAAACATGGGGCACCTAACCATGGCCCCTTTCACCCCACATTAATAATTAATTTAATTATTTTAATTAAATTAAATAGCCACCTAACCCTAGACCTATTCTTGGCATGTTTCCATAACTAACAATAACTAAGTCTCACTTTCCTTAATGAGCTAAGATTTGGTATAATGCTAAAATCAATACCTAAGATTTCTCTAACCACATTCCTGCTCATTAGAAGGGAAGCTTCCATTATGATCCATGACAAAAACCAACTTGGCCCAAGAAATTAGAAAGATCTGCCCATTTTTAGTAAACCTAGGGAATCCCACCTTAACCGACGCTGGTCATACCTAAACCAATGTTAGTCAAGATGGAACCATCATCGGTTACCATTTATTCACCTTAGACCTTGTTGGGGAGGTTGGCACATTCGAGAGATCAAGGAAGAGAAAGAGGAGTTGTATACAGGTGGAACCAAGGTCTTTTTGTGCATCCAGACATCCAGAACCATCATCCAGATAGATCTAGAAGTATTACACCCACGGTAGCATTCCGGGAAGCACTGCCACAACACCAAACACCATTCCTCCAATCAACCATCACCTCCATCCATCCATCAAATCTACATCATAATAAGTATCTTTTTAACCAACATTCTTCTATTTTCATTCTAGTAGGCTCTATTACCTCTGTTATTAGTTTCTACTTGAACTCTCACTTCCCCACCATTCACCTCCATACAAGTTTGATCATTCCTTCACCCACACCATAAAATCACCCATACTTGATAGTTAGACATCTCTAAGTATTTCCAACACCTCCCTAGACTTACACCCACTCCTCACCATCCCCGAGTCAGTCTCAGACAAATCCCTAAGCCATGAAATATTGAGTTATTGAAAATCCCATGATAACCATTGTCGGTTATTACTAAACCATTGTTGATCATACAAGATCGACACTAGTCTCTATACTTTATACCACCCCAAACAGAGCCAAGGCGTAGCTCGAAAGCAGATTTACACAATAATTTTCTTCACACAAATATGTTCGATATATTATTTCTCTCTGAATTACATACACACAATACATGGCTAATAAATAGCCAAGCAAATAGCAAAACAACCTCCTATAATTTAGGAGTGGTTGTAAACAATAAGCTAAATACGTGAAGTTGTTTACAACAACTTCACATATAATTCCATGTAATAATTTGTTGTTCCACAACAAATCATAATATAATGTTTACACTATAAAATATTCCTAACATTCACCCCCTTAGTGTGAACATTATTTACTGATATCACCCCCTTAATGTGAACACGGAAAAAATTCACCATAGAACTGGAACCAGAATCGTATGCCTCTGCATACTTTTAGGTCTGCATACTGTTGGCTTGGATCTTGCTGTCTGGATCTTGCTGCACATGACCAATCCGCTTCACCACAGTGAACCCCATACCGGATGATCACACTTCCACCGATTCACCTACATACGTGAACTCAACAGTTCCCGCTTTCACTTCCAGTGAACGCTAGATTTCACCGGCCGATCGATGTTAGAAGTACGACAGTCGAAGAATCTCTGCAGTCAGAGGATCACTCCAGTTCAGCTGCCCTCCTATACAACTGTTCTCAGCACCCAAAATGCATATCTTCCTCATTTGAATCAAAACAGGGGAAGAAAACCACACATCATTTTATTCTGCACACCACACAACTGAAATAATATAAAATATTGCCACCAAATTTTAATGCGACCCCGTCGTTGGTGACTAACGAGAGGCGTTGATCGCCCTCCATCCTCCGTTGCCTCCGTCCTCCAGTAATATGCTACTTAACTTAGCAGATTTGGAATTTGAGGCTCATAAATTACATACCTTCCCCGAACGTCGGATTCCACCGAAAATGCGTTCGTAAGGCAAAAAAATTTATTTTTTAATGACACGACATTACAACATAATTCCTAAAATCACCTATAAGACTCAATGCCGACACATTTACATAAAATGACTACAATCTAGATGACTTAACCACTAACAATGATTTTGACCTTGAATCTTATTTGAAAGTTGACACTATCTTCACAATGATTTATAATAAACTTTGACAATAACTATATTGACGACCAAATTCACATTTTTTTCATAAAATATTAAACACTATAATCAAACAACTAATTAATTAAAAAACTGTGACCTAGACAATACTTGACTTAATCGACATCAATATATACTATCCAATTAGAAACATGGAATGGACACTAAAACAATAAATAGACTATTTAAAACTTGTCAAAATGACTTACTAAACTTTGATCTAAACATATCTTCCATGCACGAATTCCTACCAACCTGTCACTCTACTGCTCAGTTGCATGTGTCAAAATTGGAGAAAAAAACTGTTGATGAGGTCTATACGCGGGCATCCAATGTTGAGAGGAAAACCGCTGGTGTGAAAGTTGAATCCGTGACAAAAAGCGATACAAATTCAATTGTTTAACAGCAACCCAATGCCGAATGAAGGTGCGGATTTGATTGAATGCATATACAACGCACTGTACTAGAAAAACTTCAAACAGACCTATGACCACGGCCAGTAGAATACCATTTTCTCGTGGGCGGTTTGATGCTAAATTAGATGCACACTTTTCACGGCGTATCTAATCATTTGTAGAAATATATAGTTGATTTGGAATGGAGAGCAATTTACGGCTGCTCAAATGAATATCTATTCGCAAATTTCAGAGATCAAAGCGTTGAAAAGTTGTATCAACACCATACACAGTTGGAAACTAAAATGAGCCCGCCAGGAGAGATAACTCAGCACAGACTGCATATGCGGAGCCTGTTAAAACCGGTGGAAGTCGTGCATGCATTCATGCAACACCGAGCTTGTTGTGATGGCAGCTAGAATTTATGCAGTCGATGTAAACAACAAAAAAACTGCTCTCAAAGACAGATTTCAAAAAATAAGCGATCCGGATGTGAGAATCCAGGAGCAGGCGCGCGAGGATCACATATAAATCAATATTTAATTCCACAAAACTGCCATCCGGATAGGATTACAATTGTGGTCAATTCGTGGGGAGAAGGATCTTCAGCTGCTAGGGGCCTTCTTCATAGACGGGACAACAAAGAATACTAATTGCCCCTTGATGATTTTTTATTCCATCGTAGGCATGGGAGAACAAACCGCTCTGGTACCAAATGATAGCTCTGAAAATGGATTTACACAATAATTTTCTTCATACAAATATGTTCGATATATTATTTCTCTCTGAATTACATACACACAATACATGGCTAATAAATAGCCAAGCAAATAGTAAAACAACCTCCTATAATTTAGGAGTGGTTGTAAACAATAAGCTAAATACGTGAAGTTGTTTACAACAACTTCACATATAATTCCATGTAATAATTTGTTGTTCCACAACAAATCATAATATAATGTTTACACTATAAAATATTCCTAACACAAACAACCTCCTACCAATTGACCTAAACAACCCATAATCATAAACTGACTAGTCTCAATACCTTGATAATCATTTCATCCTTTAGATCTAACTATAGCCTAGCTTATGTTGTGATTAGATTTTCTTATTGTACTTGAATGAGATACCTAAATATATCAACTACTGGTAGGACTTTAGTTATTTCTCACATTAATTTTTTTGAATAGTGGATTGATAGCCATCTAAGAAGTATGACATTTCCCGAAACTAGCATACGCTAGGGGTACCCTTTGTCATATATCATTTAACTTCTCTTTAGTGGTCTTTTTCTATTATAGGTAGTTCCTCCTAGCCAAAAGGAATCTCTCACAATTGGAATTAGATTGAGAAGTCAAAATTCATGTAGTAACCATCAACCAACCCATTTAACAAGTATTCCTCCTAGCCCATAACCCTATCTATTTCCTCATTCCAATACGTAAAGAAAATAGTGAAACACTTATCTCAAGGAAAGTTAATTGTGAAAGAGTACCGAGAAAGGTTTACTAAACTCCTTAAATATGTGTCTTAGTATCAAACTAACAAGAATTTAAAGATACAAAAATTTATCATCGGATTAAATCCTATTATAGGTGGTGAGGTGGATGTTCACAGCCCAACCACTATGGAAGGGGTTTTCAAAAAATCCATAAGGAAAGATCAAAAATTAAGAGCAATCTCTACTCATAGGGAGGAGATTAGGAAGAAGGTTACAAACTCTTCTTCATCACTTACACGTAAAAGGATACGGAAGAGGTTTGGTATGAAAAAAAAATTACACCGATAATAATAAGAAAACAACGACAAACAAACTTGTTGCTTGTATATGGAACAACTTTTTCAAGAGCAATAATAATAGACATAATTCCTATAGAAGCGAATGATAACTTCAAGGCTGGAAATAACTTCAAGAATGGATGTTTTAATTATGGCAAGGATCATTACGCGATTCATTTTCCTTTGAAGAAGGATGACCGTAATCAACATAGGATACAAGTTATCATAGCTGATAAACAAGCTGAAAAGAAAGTCACACCCATAGAAGTTCTGGGTAAGTTATTCGGTATACCTATGACTATAATTTTTGATACTGGAGCTACTGAATGTTTTATTTCTACTAAGTTAGCTTGAAATTAAAAATAAAAGCTAAAATAATGGATAAATCATGGGTTGTACATTATGGAAATAATGTTGTTCATACAATTAGTATGTGCCTTTTTGGGGCAGTCCTTGACTTGCCTAGTTTTTCCACAGAATTTGACCTTTATGTTGCTCCTTTGGGGTCATATGATGTAATCATAGGTGTTAATTGGCTAGCTGAGCATAAGGAAAAGGTTGACTATTATGAAAAATAGATTAGTTGTTTTGATGACCTGTAGAAAATAACAGTCATTCAGGGTGTAAAATGTGAGATTTCAGTTAGGAAACTAATAGCTATGCAACTTAAAAAGGCCAAAAATAGAGGTTGTACCTTGTATGTAGTAAAAATGTCAGAAACTATTGAAGAAGGTAATAAATTCATGGAAAGATATCCATTGTTGAGAAATTTCAGTGATGTGTTTCCGAAGGAGTTACGGGTCTTCCACCCAAACGAGAGTTTGACTTCACGATCGAGATCAAACTAGGAACCGAGCCTATATCCAAGGCACCTTATAGAATGAATACCCTTGAACTAGTAGAGCTTAAGGCCTAGTTGCAGGAACTTTTGTCAAAGGGTTTGATAAGACCAAGTGTCTCACCTTGGGAACACTTGATAATTTTAGTGAAAAGAAGGATGACATACTTAGATTGTGCATTAATTACGAGAATGTTGAATAAGGAAACTATTAAGAAGGCGATATCCGATTCCTAGAATTGATGATTTTTTTGATAAAATGTGTGGAGCATCGGTGTACTCTAAAATAGACCTTCATTTGGGTATCATCAATTGAGAATAAAAGAGGAAGACATTCATAAAACAACTTTTAGAACAAGTTATGGGCATTATGAATTAACACTTTTTCCTTTTGGGTTGTGAATGCACCTTGGCATTTATGAATTTGATGAATAGTATTTTTAAGATTACTTGGACAAATTTGTGCTTGTATTCTTGGATGATATTCTTATATACTCTAAAAGTATTGAAGAACATCATAAGCATCTCGAAGACCCATGAAGATTCTAACTTCATGTACATTCTTAGGTGCAGGACACTTAGTTATAGCTACAATCTTCAAGGGATCTACCACTATTCTGTTCTACCTTATAATGTGACCCAAATAGTGTACTTATGTATCATAGAAGAAACATTTTGATAACTTTTGGCGGTGCCAATTTATCACCTCGTAATGTGGGACCCTTTGAAATAGTTGAAGTAATCAACCATGTAGCTTATCATTTAGCTTTACCTCTGCTTTATCACAAATGCATGATTTTTTCCATATTTCTTTGCTTAAGAAATACATTTCATATTTTTCACATGTGTTGAATTGGAATTCCTTGTAGGTCCAAGACTCGGGAATAATCATGTTTAAGCCCATTCGAGTGCTAGAAACTTGCCAATTGCACTTAAGAAATCGTGAAATAAGTCAATGTAAGGTCATTGGGACCGGTTTAACGAAGAAAGTACAACCTTGGAAAATTTTGAAGAAATGAGAACTGCTTTTCCATACTTATTTGATTAGAATTGATTCTAAAAACAGATAAAATCTGAAAAATTTATTCATGTTTGGATGTTAAATTTGCCAAACTTGTGCGATTCTTGAACTATTTGATACTATTTTAAATACTATTTTAAAAACTTGAATTTTTCAATTATACTTCTATTATGAAGATATGAATGGAAGGATAATAATTAAGTTTTTTCCTAAACTTTAATGGTTTTATTAAGTTAATTATAACACCCTTGACAATTTTTATATTCCTCCTTTGCATTTCAAGTGTTGACATGTGATTTTCTTGATAAAGATGTGTTCTTTTGACTACTAAAGATCATGCTTGATATGGATAAATCATTTCTACTCTTTTATTGTAGGGCTGATATGATGTTGCTTGTAATAATCTATTTCACTTCTTATGAGTAAGTTGTAATCTAGTTTGAATGGTTACAAACTTATCCTTTGCAATTGGACTCATCCTTGGATCAATTCCATTGATCCAAGGTATGTTTTAAATATTTTTATCTAAACTGAATGAAAAACTAAAATTCATTGATTAAGAGACTTAACAGACTGAACTTGTGTTTGTTGCAAATTCTTTACTATCTCGAAAGACTATGCCTACATTTTGTTTTGTGTTGTGCTCGGCTCTTCTTGATTGACCTTTACAGGTGCCTAATGGCATTAGGGGAAACCTACTTCAGGATTCTAGAGAAAGAGAGATTTTAATGTGCCCTATATCTATAAGGTCTATTCTGATAGATTCGAGACTCAGGTAAATTTTGCCTAACTCTTCCTATGCCACTCTACATGGGATGACATCCTAACCTAAGTTGTTAACACTAAGTTAGTATAAAGGAAATAACCTAAGGGATTCTAAGTTATTTCTAACCTATTGTATTTGGTTAAACTAAGACCTAACCTAAGATGACAATCTATTGTTTGAAGGTTATATCCTAAGGTTATATATTGTAAATTAACCTAAGATCTAACCTAAGAAAATTCTATCTATCCTAAACTAATGGGATATGAAAGGGGAACCTATGGGTCGATTGGCAAGTGGAAGCTAAGCGGCGGTTCCTAAGCTTTTAATGTGATGTGATTTTGTTTTGATTTGGCATTAAGACATGGAAGTACTGCCAGTTTGGAAGGGGCTAGTGAAAGTTTAGTGGAACCTATGTGGAGGCATCACTAAGTTTGGAAATGCATGTGGAAATTCGATTTGGTCTCGCCAACTTTAGATGGCGGTGGCAAAGAGAGAGAAGCAAGAATATGTAAATTAATGTCTTTAATTTGCCTCGGTTCTGGAAAGAAAACTATCTTAGAAGGCATGCGAGCGGATTTGTTTGGGGTTTTTTTGTTTTGCATGCTTCCCAATTTTTACTCTGTATGGAGCTAGCTGGTTTTTCAAACCAGCAGTTTGATCTGCACTTAGTGGATATTTTTGAATTCTTTGATCTATTTTTAGTTCGAGGAATGTATAAGAGGCATTGTGGAATATTATTATGGTTGTTTGGCCTTGCTTGGAGAAGAAGAGGTGTTGGAAACTTGGCTGGAAGTCTTCTTCGAATCGATAGAGGCACTATCAGGCATGATAGGCTCTACCCATTAAGATTTCTTGCTTTCTTCTAAATGATTCATTAAAACAATTTTTCTCACTGGAAATTTATATTTGCATGATGTATATGGTTATTTACTTGCATGTATTCATGAAATCATGTGGGTTTTGGAATGTGAATCCTTTGTTGTTATTGGCAGTTTTTGGGAACTTTCTCTGTACTGGTTGTTAGAGGTTTTCATGTGAATTGTATTGAAACTCTGTAACTTGTACTTGAAGTCTAAAATTTGTATTAAAGATTTGTTTCTATAATTTGAGACTAATGTTGATTGAACAGGCTTATTGCTTGTTTGGTTCTAAATCTTTGTTTAGTCTTGTGTTTCGAGGGCTTGAAGTGGAGCTCCGTCTTGGTTCTAAAATTGTATTGAAGCTTGAAATTAGTTTTAGTTTTATTGGAAACTTGTGTTCATTTTGGACTATGTTGGAACTTATTGAAGTTTTGAACCTTGGTTGAATCTTCGTATTCAAAAACTGTACTTGTATACAGTTCTTATGAATACTGAACTTGTTGTTGAGTAGTTGCATTATGCCCTGTACTTAAGCTACGAACGAAGTTTTATTTCTTCCTTAGGGAAACGGAAGGCTTGAACCTATAATAGAGTGTGGTGTTTATTCTGAGCTTTTATTAGGGCCATGGGTTTCATTCTAAACTCATATTTGAGCTTTTGTTGTTAGAACTTGTGTTAGAAGCTCGTATTTGACACAGTGCAGGTATTCCATTGTTGGTTGTTTTGATTATGTATTTGGAATCAACGTGTTGAATATTTATAGGTATTCTGAGATAGAGTTTAGGGGGTATTATGGATTGCAAAACTTCAGTCTCATTTAGTCTTGTTTCTCTTTGGAAGGGGTCTTGTGAGTTTTGTTTGGTCGGAAGTAGACCGTGTAACTTCTTTTGAGGTCTCCTTTGTTTTGATTTTGAGAAGGAATGGTTGTATTACTTCTGCCTTTTAGACTGCACTATGTTCTCAAACTTGATGGGGCATGTGAATTAAGGAGTGTATCCTATTCATCTCTACTCTGAGCGTACCCGTGTCTTGTGGGAAAACTTGACTATTTTGTTCATAGAAATAAATGGGACTGGAACTACGTTCTGTTATGGGATAGTCGTATTAGTTGTAGAGGTTTATGGAATGAATTACTTACTTCCTTTCTGTCTTTGATGTTGAGAAAATTCTTACCTGTCATAAGCTTTTAATGGAACTCAAGAATCTTGTGGTGATTTTGTTTAGTCATGTTGGAAGAATTTGGGATAGTATTTGTCTTTGACGAATTGTTTGGTTCCTTACTCTCTTCTGACCTTTCATCCGATTCATGGGTTTCATCTGAATGTTGAATTCAAACCCTATATACTATTTTAGTATAAACGGATACAATATATCTGTTCAGAATGCTTGGAAATTCAATCCTTGGGTCTATGAGTTTTATTGACCCTTTAATATGTTACTGACTATTGCGTATTTCTCTTCCTTGTTGGGATCTTTGAATGAATCTCTGAGTTTTAGTCAGAGAAGTGAATAGGATCTCTTGGGGATAGTATGTTGTTTAGAGATAGTATGTGAATTTCATTTTGAGAATTGAATCTGAACTTGAGCTTGGTGAATGGAAATAGGTAATTAGTTTGTAAATTTTTAGTGGAAATTGGAAGTATGCATGCTTTGACTGTGCATTCAGTTTTGAGTTCTATTTTGGGAACTAGCTTAAGAATTTCTAAGTTTGTATTAGATAATTAATTTCATTTCATAGTATAAATGCAATAAAATATGTTTTGGGTCCTTGTTGGTTTGAGATCCTTTTATGTTCACTAATAAGTTCATTGATTGAACTTCTCGTTATTTTATTCTCTTCTTTTTATATATGGAAAGATGGAACATACTAATATAAGATATGATGTCACTAACTCTTTTGGTGATTGGAAAAAGTTAAATGTGTATTTCTATCCTTATGAATTTATGAAATAATGTAATGACAAGACTTGTTGACTATTTAAAGTGATTGATAGGATCAAATAAGTCTTGTGATATAATTCTGATGTTACAGATTATAATATATTCTTTTCTTAAAAGTAAATTCAGATCTTCTTAATTGTACTTCTTTCTAGATGTTATTACTTATGATTATTTGCATGATGTTATTTAATTGTTTCATTAAAGCAGAGTTGTTTAATGAAACAATTAGTGGAATGCACTTTACTTTAATACTTAGTGCTTATCATGCTTAGTTCAATGAAGGCCCGACCCATGCTAGCAATTTTACGAGATGGACATCGTAAGTGTAACACCCTTGACAGTTGTTATTTTTCCTCCTTTGCATTTCAAGTGTTGACATGTGATCTTCCTTATAAAGATATGTTCTTTTAATTGATTAGATCATGCTTGATATGGATAAATATTTTTTCTCTTAAGATCGTTAGATTGAATTGGAATGGCTTCCTTGAAACCATTTTCCCTTCGTAGGTGAGTTACAATCTGCTTTAGGAGTTAAAATCTTATCTATTAATTTGACTCATCCTTGGATCAATTTGAGTGATCTAAGGAATTTTTAAACAACTGCTTTGTTAAAGCGAATGGTAAATTGACATTCCATAAATTAAGTGACATATTGAATGAACTTTGTTGTTACAAGTTCTTTGATTTTTTTGTGAATATATTTCCATTCAGTTGTATGTTGTGCTTGGGTCTTTGGAGATCGATCGTGGTAGGACAATGCTGGCGTAAACAAAATATAATCTGTTCATGACATTGGGAGGATTCGGGATCCTAAAAAGGACTATCCTATGGAATCCTAAGCTAGGTAAGAATATTTTCTGCCTAAGCTATGTTACTTAACTGAATTTTATCCTAACCTAAGTTTTGTGCTAAAGGATTTTGGAGAGGCTATTAGGCTAATTAAATTAACCTAAAACCTAATGCTATATGGTTATGTGATGAACTAACCTAATGCTTAAAACTATTATGTTGGGGTTATATCCTAAGGTTACATATTATAAGCTAACCTAAGTTCTAAGGGATCTATCCTAAACTATTTTAAATGGGAACCTAATGGGTCGCATGTATCATAGGCGATGGTTCCAATGGCATTTAAGTTGTTGATAAGGTTTTAATTGCATAGAAGTACTGCCAGTTTTGGCAGGGGCTAGTTGACTTGGCGGAGGCTTATGTGGAAGTGTCACTAAAATGGAATTTCATGTTAAATTTGATTTGGCATTCACCAGACTTGGAAGGTGGTGGCAAGGAAGGATAGGCGGGAAAATTGGAATTAATGGAATTTATTTTTTTGTTCTCGTGCTCAAACCATTTTGGAAGGCATGCAAATGGGTTTGTATGGGGTTGTTTCACTTTGCATACTTTGCAATTTTTGCTCTGCATGCTCTCTGGTTTTCAAACCGAGAAAATTGAACTACACTTAATGGCTCTTTTTGAAGTTTTTATCTATTTTTTGGTTCTTGGGATGTATAAGAGACAATGTGGAAAAATAATATGGTTTTTTGATCTTTCGTGGAGACAAAGAGAAGTTTTAATCTCGGCTGGAGGTCTCCTTCGATTTGGTAGAAGAACTATCAGGAATGATATGCTCTAATCTTTAAGATCTCTTAATTTCTTATAAATGTTTCATTAAAATGATTATGCTCTTTTGAGATTCTTGGCTTTCATGCTTTATCTAGTTACTTGTCTATTGGGTTTTATAATCTTTGTCATCTTGGATATGAAAGCATGGAAAAAATTGCGTTGGTTTTAAAATTGTCTTTGTGATAATTAATAGTGATACATGCATGCGAAGCTTGTATTAGTAGCTCTGTTTTCCATTTTTGAATTGTGTATACAAGGTTGTTGTGGTGTTGGAACTGACCTTCGTTGCAATATATGGATTCTGAACCATATGGGAACCTTGAGTTCCATTTGAGCTTGTATTTGGACTTCATTTTTATATGAACTTGTGTGGGAGATTCTTGTTGTTCTGAACCAACATTTGGAAACTTGGGTAGCTCTAGATTGTTGTTTGAAGTTAGTATATGGCTCTGTACACATTTTTTTATTACTTGTGTTTCCCTGAACTGTTGTTAGAGGTTCTTGTACTTTGGAATCATGTTTTGATTCTTGAGATGACCTAGACTGTTGTTGAAGTCCGTATAGGGCATAGAGCTTGTGTTATTTTCTAATGACCATTTGAACTATTAATGGAAGTTTATAATATACACATCACTCGTATTTTATTACTTGTGTGGATTCTAAACTTTGTGGGAACCTTGGGTTCCATTGGAGCTAGTATTTGGGCTTCACATTTTGATATGAACTTGTGTTGGAACCACTTGTTGTTCTGAACCGGTGTTTGGTATCTTGGGTAACTTGGAACTTCGTTGATGCCGTATGTGGCTCTGTACCTATGTTTTATTTAGTGAAATTTTGGACTATTAATGGAGGTTTGTGTTTTTCAGCATTCATATTTTGTTAATTGTGTAGTTATGAACTTTTGTTGAGACTTCGTGTCGACTCTGTTCTAGTATTTTGAGTTGGGTTTTACTTGTAATAAATGTTTAAAACCTTCAACTCTTTTGTTGAACTATTGCTCAAAGAAAACTGGGAGAATAGTTGGCTTAGTTGTTAGGAAAACTCTTAGAGATCTTAACTGAAAATGTCCTTGTTTGATGAATGAATTTGGTAATTATTTTTTAGAACTATTTCTTCTTTTCTAGGATGGCAATGGAATTTTATCGGGGTATTCTTTTCCCCTATGTTTTGTGGAAACTCACATCTTCAGATCTCTTAAAATAAGTTCTGGGTTTCGTTTAAGAGAAGAGTTAGTAATTTAGTACTCTGTATTTTTATGGAGGGATTACTTGTCTCTACTCAAATAGTTTTTGTATTATAATACTTATTGAATCAAGAACTGATTACTCTTTTGTAATTTAATAATGAATCCTGACAATGGGGTTTCAGTCTATGAGTTTGTTGATACATCTGAGCATGTTTTGCTTACTGATCGGTTATTTTTCTATCTCTATTGGATATAGTAAATACACCTTGTGTCTTTATAAAAGAAAGGAATGTGATTCCTTTAGAACAGATTGTGTTTTAGGACTGCTATTTGTATTTCATTCTAAGTATGGAATTGAAACTCGTGTTCATTGAAGGTAAAGAAGTGTAAGGAATATGGCAGTGTGCTTTCTTCTTACTGGATAGATCATTGGTTGAACCTTTCTGTTTTGATTCTCTTTTGAAATGGAGATTTATTTATGAGTTGTTTGGTCTTCTTTGTTTGAATCTTTTGTTGAAATTTTTAGGAATAGATTAGATGATTTGGTTGTTGAACGAGAAAATTTAAACTTGTTTGGCGAGAATGTTTATTTGACAAGTCTTGCTTGTTTGGTTTGAGATGAGTAAGTTTTGTCTCTTGTTCTCTATATTTTTATGGAACCTCCTTGGATGGACTCGAGTAGTGATTATCCCTGTATGAGTCTACTTTAATTTTTGAATGTTGATTCGAGATCTTTAAATGTTAACTTCTAATATGTGGAAGTAGATTTAGACTTAAGTAGACTGTTTGATTCTATCTTCCTTCTTGGATTAAGATGAGATTACTTTCATGTGAATATCTTAAATGTTAAACTTTAAGGTAGTTGAACTTTAAATGAAACAGTTAATTCACATTATAAATTTTTTTGTTTCTCGAATGTTTTTGTTTGGGTACAGTTGAAATGATTCTCTTCTTCTTTTGATTATGAGTTAAATGAATTATCCTAATTAGAAACATGTTGTAAACCCTTCTTTTGGCTTGACGCAAAGTTAAATGTTATATTCTATTATGATAGACTAGGGAAACAATGTGAAGATATGATCTGTTGTTTTCTTAAGGATAATTGATAGGATCAATGAAACTCTAATCTTGTAAGGCTGATATAGTGGATTATATTATGTCCTTTTCTTAGAGGTGAAATCAATTGGATAAAATATACTTCTCTTTCATTTGCTATTGTTGTATTGATATTATGATGTAATAAGTATCTCATTAAAGAAGATTTGTTTTAATGGAACAATTATTGGAATGCACTTCATTTTAAGGTTTAGTGCTTAGCATGCTCAGTTCATTGAACTGACCCATGCTAGCAATTTTTGCAGATGGACTTCATGAGTGATAAAGGAGGAAAAAATTATATGATGAATTGGCTAATTTAAATCCAATGCTTGTGAAGAACTCGATTCGTTCTTGAGATTGTATTGAAAAAGAAAAGTAGTATTCTTTTATAATGAGGACAATTGTTATACGGTATACTTAAATGCATAGTTATAAAGATAAATTGAAAGTTGAGAGTTTACCTGTATTGGTTGTTTAAATAATTTTGCACTTGCATGAAAGATATGGATTCTATCTTGTGGTTGTTCTTCATATTATTGATATGTTTAATGACTATCTTTTAATAAGATTGTGTAAAGGGATTTAGTTCAATCTCCCTACTTGTGATGCAACTTGTAAAGTTGTGGAATAAGATATTCGTTATATAAACTATATAACATAGTAATGTAAAGTGTGATGAACTTACATTGAGAAATGTGGACATTGGGTAGAATAAACCCTAACACTTATCATGTAGAGAAAGACTCTTTCTCTTTCTTATTTGTTCATAAACCAAAAAGGTTGGGTAACATGAATTCAATTTATCAGACTTCATTTGGTATGAATTCTACTTTATTTTGGATATATTCTGGAGTTGAAATTTTGTAAAAATTTATTGTACTTTTAAATATGAAAAACATAACAATGTACGATTCTGATTAATTGGCAGTTTAACTATGTGTTTAAACATAAAAAGCGACAATGAATATAACAAAGTTCTTAATGGGCTAAATGAAGCAAATTTAGGGGAAAATTCTGATGTGTGTTGGACTAGGGTTTAGAAGGATTGTTGTAATCATGAAATAACCCAAACTAAAAAAGCATTAACAATCTCCTTGGGGGTATGTAAATCTTGATGAGGCGGTTTACGTAGGATGTTGGCACACACCAAGTTTGTAGGGCTGTAATTTCAAGAAGGCTTGGGTCTTCTCGAGAATAAAAATTGTAGTTGATATGTTTGTATCACCCTTCGCATTGATCATCTAGATCTACACACATCTAGAACTCAGACTTGAACCTAGTTTCTCTCTAGGTCTGGAAAGGAACATATTTAGGATAGGAATTAGCTTCCAAAGGCTCAAGGTACGTTGGCACATTCGGATGAATTAGGTCAAACAAGTATGCCCATCTACCCTAAGCCTTTGTAAGCATCTTCCTATAATAGGTAATGTTTCTATCCAAGGATAGGGTTAAACCTAGAACAAGTGGAGTGGCAATAGTTAGTTAAGACCAATCATGATAATAGAAGAGTGAGGTGAAGGACGTATTCCAACATTATGAGTATCGTTGTCTAGGAATAGTGACATACACAATATGTTATAAATCTTTGGCCAAAGTATCGCAAACTGTTGGTTGCATTATCCTATGTCACCAAGTTTAAAACAACATGATATCAGATGAATATTGGTAACAGATATTCGAGATAAGTTCTTTAAGCAGATCACTCAAGATGTGCTGATCTAGGGTAGGATGACTAAAAATATAAAGTATACAATATGTATTCAATACATAAGATAACATAAATAGATCGGTAGCTCACCGAGTTATGGAATGAATAGATCGGCAAATCACCGATTCATTACAATTGCATATGTTTATCCATTGAATTTGATTGGCATGGAATGTTTTTTCTAAATATTGCTTTATTTAGAATAGTGAACATTATTATTGTAAAAAAAATTCTTGGTTCTAAAGTCTTAAATTGGGAATGTTACATCTTGGTATCAGAGCTGAAGGTTGCAGCTCTTGGACCTATTATGTTCACAATCTAATGAAACTTAAATTTTCTTGTAACAAAAATGGTGAGAACAAGAGGAAACATTGCAAATAACCCTCCACCTAAGGAAGGAGTGGAAACTACCCGAAACATCGATGAGATCCTTGCTTCCCTGTTGGACACAAGAGATCATTTGGTTGTGCTGGAATAGAAAGTAATGGGTAATGAGGAGGAAGAAGAAGATGATAACAATAATCAGCCACCTCCAGGGGACAACGCCAATGTGGGTGTTAATAATAACAATGTTAACATACATGTTCAGCCTAAGAACAAAAAGGATAGGCTAGCAGTAGAACTCACTAATGACATAAAAAGGATAAGTCCACCTAATTTTTATGGCACCACATTAGGAGATGGGGTGAGAAGCGGCTTAGTAAAATGGAGAAGTACTTTGTAATAAGTAACTTCTCAGAGGAAAATAAGGCTATATGGGGAGCATAATGACTTTCCCATGAAGCATCTTAATGGTGGGACAACTATAAGGCTGAGTTAAATATTGATGAAACTAACATCGCTTAGGATCAATTTAAAAGTTATTTTAGGAAACGATGGTTTCCACACTCTACTATGATCAGAAAATGACTGAATTTCAGAACTTAGCTCAAGGAAAGCTAACAGTAACTGAGTATTGGGAATGGTTTATGAAACTCCTCAAGTATGTACCTCAGTATCAAACTAATGAGAAGTTCAGGATATGAAAATTCATTATGGGATTGAATCTTGTTATTGGGTGAGAATTTGATGTTCATAGCCCAACCACTATGGAAGGGGTTACTTAAAAATCCATAAGGCAAGAACAAAAATTAAAGGCTATTTCTACTCATAAGGAGGAGGTAAGGAAGAAAGTTTCAAACCCCTCTTCAGCTTCTCTTGCACCTAAGAAGGGACCATGGAAGAAGTTTGGTAATAAAATTAAATTTTCAACTGATAATAATAAGAAAAAACAACGAATAAGACTATTGGAAATGCATGGAACAATTTTGCCAAGAATAATAACATTTGTGAAGTGCTATGAAGGTTAGAATAATAATTTTAAGATTGGGAATAATTATGAGTCTATAAAGGGACTGTAGGAGGTTATTACAACTGTGGAAAAGATCATTACGCAAATCAATATCCTTTAAATAAGGATTCATAATCAAAAGCACAAGATACATGTTACAAGATGGTGACAAATAGGCCGAGAAACAGGCCACACCCATAGAAGTTCTAGGTAAGTTATTTGATTTACCAATAACTATTATTTTTGATACCGTAGCTACTGAATGTTTTATTTCTAGTAAATTAGCATCAAAATTAAAAAGAAAATCTAGAAACATGGATAAAACATGGACTGTATAGTATGGTAATAATGTTGTTCATATGGTTAGTATGTGTCTTTTTGGAGCAGTCCTTGATTTACCTAAATTTTCCACAGAGGTTGATCTTTATGTTATGCCTTTAGGGTCTTATGATGTAATCATAGGTGTTAATTAGTTAGCATAACATAAGGCTAAAGTGGACTGTTTTGAAAAACACATTAGTTGTTTAGATGACTGTAGAAAATAGCAGAGATTCAGGGTGTGAAACATGAGATTTCTATTAGGAAACTGTCAACCATGCAACTTAAAAAGGCCAAAAATAAAGGATGTACCTTATATGCAGTAAAAATTACTGAATCAATAGAATAAAGCAAAGTGATTTCATGGAGCGATATACATTACGAGAATTCAAAGCATTGTATTTCCGAGAAGAATTACCAGTCCACCATGCAAAAGAGAATTTGATTTCACTATTGAGATCAAGCCCGAAACTGAACCTATTTCTAAGGTACCTTATCGAATGACTACTATAGAATTAGTAGAGCTTAAGGATTAATTGCAAGAAATTTTTTCTAAGGTTTTGATTAGACCAATTGTTTCACCTTGGGGAGCACTAGTGATTTTTGTGACAAAGAAAGATGGAACACTTAGATTGTGCATTGATTACAAAATGTTAAACAAGGCAACAATCAAGAATAGATATCCACTCCCTAGGATTGATGATTTATTTGATCAGATGTGTGGAGCATCGGAATATTCCAAGATAGATCTTCGATCCGGATATCATCAACTACGAATTAAGGATGAGGATATTCATAAAATAGCTTTCAAAAAAGTATGGACATTATGAGTTTATGGTTTTATCTTTTCGATTAACCAATGCACCTACAAAATTTATGAATTTAATGAATATTATCTTTCAAGAATACTTGGACAAAAATTTATCATATTCTTGGATGACATTCTCATATATTCTAAAAGCATTGAGGAGCATCATGAGCATTTGAAAATAGTTTTGGAAATTCGAGTAAGAGACATTTTTTTGGTAAGCTATCCAAATGTTCCTTTTAAGACACGAAGTGCACTATCTAGGACATGTAATTAGTAAGGATGGAATTGTTGTAGATCCTTCAAAAATTATAGCTATAACAGAATGGCTTGCATCAAAGAATGTAAATGAAGCTAGAAGCTTCATGGGACTTCTTCAGCTACTATAGGAAATTTGTAAAAGACTTTTCTAAGATAGTTGCACCAATAAATTCCTTACGAGAAGAAAGATAAAAGTTTTTTTGGAGTGAGAAATGTGAAATTGCATTTAAAACTTTGAAGCGAATAGTTAAGTTCAGCACTAATTCTTGCAGTATGCAGATCCTAATGGACATTTTATGGTGGTAAGCGATGCATCCGGTGAAGGTTTAGGAGGTATTTTGTTACAAATTGGTCATGTTAGAGCATACAAAAGTAGAAAACTTAAGTTACATAATTTGAATTATGATCCACATGATTTAGAGTTTGCTGCCATTGTTCATGCACTCCAAGTTTGGAGGCATTATCTCGCTTAGTAATCCATTTGAGTTAAAATCGATCATCTTAGGTGAAGTACATTTTTACTCGGCCAAATCTGAATGTGAGATAATGAAGGTGGTTAGAGTTTTTGTCTCAATATGATTTTGACATAAGTTACATTAAAGGAAAAGAAAATAGAGTGGTTGATGCTCTAAGTTGTAGGAAGCACATTTCTACTCTTATAACACTTAGAACTTAGTTTAAGGATGAAGTAAAAAGTGTTATGGAATTTGATTCTTACTTCCAACAAGTAAAAGCAGGACTTGCTACAGATTCCAATGATTTGAGGTATAAAGGTTTTCACTTTGATAAAGAAGGAATCTTATGATTTGAAAATAGAGTCTACATACCTTTGCTTAATGATTTGAGAAAGAAATTGTTAGCTAAATTTCACAATTCACCTTTTTCTGGACACCCTGGCATTACTAAGATGTTTGCTGATATAAAACAACAATATTTCTGGAAAGGAATGAAAAATATGTTATAAATTATGTGACACATTGTCTAGAGTGCCAACGTGTTAAGGTGGAACATATGCACCCAGCCGGTTTATTGTATCCTCATAGCATACCACAATATAAATGGTAGGTAATAAGCATGGATTTTGTACAAGGGTTGCCTATGTCAAGAAATAAACATGATGTTGTTTTGGTAGTTGTTGATAAACTAACAAAAGTAGCTCATTTTATTGCTGGAAATCTAAAGGATGATTCTCCTGTTTTGGCTAAAAGATTTGTACACAAAATTTTCAGACTACATGGGGTACCTGAATTAATCATATCTGATAGAGATCCTTGAACGACATCAAGATTCTAGAAAATGCTTAATGCAGCTCTAGGAACTAAGTGAAATTTCAGTTCTGTGTATCATCCAGAAACAGATGGGTAGACTGAAAGAGTAAATCAAGTTTTAGAAGATATGTTACGAATGTATTGCATGGATCAACAATATAAGTGGGAAGAGTATCTTCCATTAGTTGAATTTGCATACAATAATACATATCATGCTTCTCTTAAGATGGCACCTTTCGAGGCATTATATGGAAGAAAATGTAGAACCCCTATTAGTTGGGATAACACAAAAGACGAGAGAGGTAAATGGGCCTGAAATCCTTATGGAAATGGAACAACAAGTTAAAATGATTTGTGAACGCTTGAAAGAAGCAACAGATAGGCAAAATAGTTATGCTGACTTAAAGTGGGTTGACAGGAAATTTGAACTTGGTGAGAAGGTTTTTCTTTGGGTTAAACCGAAAAAGAGTTCTATAACTTTTGGCAAGGCTACCAAATTATCACCACGTTATGTGGAACTTTTCGACATAGTTGAAGTAATCAACCCTATAGCTTATCGTTTAGCATTACCACCTGCTTTTTCATGAATGCATGATGTTTTCCATATTTCTTTGCTTAAGAAATACATTTTAGATTTATCACATGTGTTAAACTAGAATTCCTTGCAGGTCCAAGACCCAGGAATAATCGTGGTTAAACCCATTGGAGTACTGAAAACTCACAAGTTGTATTTAGGATAATGAGAAATAAGTCAATGTAAGGTCTAATGGGACTAGTTTAACGAAGAAAGTGTAACTTGGGAAAATCTAGAAGATATGAAAACTAATTTTCCATATCTATTTAAATAGAATTGATTTTATCTTTATACGGAAATAAGTATGTCAGTTTTGGCGAGATATTTATTTGAATTGAATAAACAGCTATTTAATGTTGATTTCTTGAACTATAAGGTTCTAATATATTTTGACTTATGGTAAGAGGAGTGAATGAATTTATTATCCTTGACGTAAATTGTTAAAAGAGGTAATCATCGGACAATGATTCTTTTAGGAGGGAAGCATGTAACACCCTTGACAGTTGTTATTTTTCCTCCTTTGCATTTCAAGTGTTGACATGTGATCTTCCTTATAAAGATATGTTCTTTTGATTGATGAGATCATGCTTGATATGGATAAATATTTTCTGCTCTTAAGATCATTAGACCAAATTGGAATGGCTTCCTTGAATCCATTTTTCACTTCTGTAGGTGAGTTGCAATCTGGTTTAGGAGTTGAAAGCTTATCTATTAATCTGACTCATCCTTGGATCAATTTTAGTGATCCAAGGAATGTTTTAAACCTGCTCTGTTGAACGAATGGTAAATTGACATTCCATGAATTAAGTGACATATTGACTGAACTTTGTTGTTACAAGTTCTTTGATTTTTGTGTGAACGTATTTCCATTCAGTTGTATGTTGTGCTTGGGTCTTTGGAGATCGATCATGGTAGGACAATGCTGGTGTAAATGAAATACAGTCTATTCATGACATTGGGAGGATTCGGGATCCTAAAAAGGACTATCCTATGGAATCCTAAGCTAGGTAAGAATATTTTCTGCCTAAGCTATGTTACTTAACTGAATTTTATCCTAACCTAAGTTTTGTGCTAAAGGATTTTGGAGAGGCTATTAGGATAATTAAATTAACCTAAAACCTAATGCTATATGGCTATGTGATGAACTAACCTAATGCTTAAAACTATTATGTTGGGGTGATATCCTAAGGTTACATATTATAAGCTAACCTAAGTTCTAAGGGATCTATCATAAACTATTTTAAATGGGAACCTAATGGGTCACATGTATCATAGGCGATGGTTCCAATGGCATTTAAGTTGTTGATAAGGTTTTAATTACATAGAAGTACTGCCATTTTTGGTAGGGGCTAGTTGACTTAGCGGAGGCTTATGTGGAAGTGTCACTAAAATAGAATTTCATGTTAAATTTGATTTGGCATTCACCAGACCTGGAAGGCGGTGGTAAGGAAGGATAGGCGGGAAAATTAGAATTAATGGAATTTATTGTTTTTGGTTCTCGTGCTCAAACCATTTTGGAAGGCATGTAAACGGGTTTGTATGGGGTTGTTTCACTTTGCATACTTTGTAATTTTTCTCTGCATGCTCTCTAGTTTTTCGAACCAGTAGATTGAACTACACTTAATGGCTATTTTTGAAGTTTTAATCTATTTTCAGTTCATGGGATGTATAAGAGACAATGTGGAAAAATAATATGGTTTTTGATCTTTCGTGGAGACGAGGAGAAGTTTTGAGCTCGGTTGGAGGTCTCCTTCGATTTGGTAGAAGCACTATCAGGCATGATAGGCTCTAATCTTTAAGATCTCTTGCTTTCTTCTAAATGTTTCATTAAAACAATTATGCTCTTTTGAGATTCTTGGCTTGCATGCTTTATCTGGTTACTTGTCTGTTGGGTTTTATAATCTCTATCATCTTGGATATGAAACCATGGAAAAAATTACGTTGGTTTTAAAACTATCTTTGTGATAATTAATAGTGATACATGCATGTGAAGCTTGTATTAGTAGCTCTATTTTCCATTTCTAAATTGTGTATACAAGGTTGTTGTGGTGTTGGAACTGACCTTCATTGCAATATATGGATTCTAAACCATATGGGAACCTTGAGTTCCATTTGAGCTTGTATTTGGACTTCATTTTTATATGAACTTGTGTGGGAGCTTCTTGTTGTTTTGAACCGATGTTTGGAAACCTAGGTAGCTCTAGACTATTGTTCAAAGTTAGTATATGGCTTTGTACACGTATTTTTATTACTTGTGTTTCCCTAAACTGTTGTTAGAGGTTCTTGTACTTTGGAATCATGTTTTGATTCTTGAGATGACCTAGACTGTTGTTGAAGTCCGTATAGGGCATAGAGCTTGTGTTATTTTCTAATGACCATTTGAACTGTTAATGGAAGTTTATAATATACACAACACTCATATTTTATTACTTGTGTGGATTCTGAACTTTGTGGGAACCTTGGGTTCCATTGGAGCTAGTATTTGGGCTTCACGTTTTGATATGAACTTGTGTTGGAACCACTTGTTGTTCTGAACTGGTGTTTGGTATCTTGGGTAACTTGGGACTGTTGTTGATGTCGTATGTGGCTCTGTACCCGTGTTTTATTTGGTGAAATTTTGGACTATTAATGGAGGTTCGTGTTTTTCACCGCATTCGTATTTTGTTAATTGTGTAGTTATGAACTTTTTGAGACTTTGTGTTGAATATGTTCTAGTATTTTGAGTTGGGTTTTACTTGTAATAAATGTTTAAAACCTTCAACTCTTTTGTTGAACTATTTCTCAAAGAAAACTGGGAGAATAGTTGGCTGAGTTGTTAGGAAAAATCTTAGAGATCTTAACTGAAAACGTCCCTATTTGATGAATGAATTTGGTAATTATTTTTTAGAATTGTTTCTTCTTTTTTGGGATGGAAATGGCGTTTTATCGGGGGTATTATTTTCCCCTCTATTTTTTGGAAACTCACATCTTCAGATCTCTTAAAATAAGTTCTAGGTTTCATTTAAGAGAAGAGTTAGTAATTTAGTACTCTGTATTTTTATAGAGGGATTACTTATCTTTGCTCAAATAGTTTTTGTATTATAATACTTATTGAATCAAGACACGATTACTCTTTTGTAATTCAATAATGAAGCCTGATAATGGGGTTTCAGTCTATGAGTTCATTGATACATCTGAGCATGTTTTTCTTACTGATCAGTTATTTTTCTAGCTCTTGTTGGATATAGTAAATACACCTTGTGTCTTTATAAAAGAAAGGAATGTGATTCCTTTAGAATAGACTGTGTTTTAGGACTACTATTTGTATTTCGTTCTAAGTATGGAATTGAAACTCGTGTTCATTAAAGGTAAAGAAGTGTAAGGAATATGGCAGTGTGCTTTCTTCTTACTAGATAGATCATTGGTTGAACCTTTCTATTTTGATTCTCTTTTGAAATGGAGATTTCTTTATGAGTTGTTTGGTCTTCCTTGTTCAAATATTTTGTTGAAATGTTGTAGGAAGAGATTAGATGATTCGGTTGTTGAATAGAAAATGTAAACTTGTTTGGCAAGAATGTTTGTTTGACAAGGCTTGCTTGTTTGGTTTGAGATGAGTAAGTTTTGTCTCTTGTACTCTATCTTTTTATGGACCCTCCTTGGATGGACTCGAGTAGTGATTATCTCTGTATGAGTCTACTTTGATTTGTGAACATTGATTCAGATCTTTAAATGTTAACTTCTAATATGTGGAAGTAGATTTAGACTTACAGGTAGACTGTTTGATTCTATCTTCCTTCTTGGATTGAAATGAGATTTTGTTCTGGTGAATATCTTAAATGTTAAATTTTAAGGTAGTTGACCTTTAAATGAAATAGTTAATTCACGTTATGAATGTTCTGTTTCTCGGATGTTTTGTGTTTGGGTACAGTTGTAATGATTCTCTTCTTCTTTTGATTATGAGTTAGATGAATTATCCTAATTAGAACCATGTTGTAAACCCTTCTTTTGGCTTGAAGAAAAGTTAAATGTTGTATTCTATTATGATAGAATAGGGGAAACAATGTGAAGATATGATCTGTTGTTTGCTTAAGGATAATTGATAGGATCAATGAAACTCTAATCTTGTAAGGCTGATATAGTGGATTATATTCTGTCCTTTTCTTAGAGGTGAAATCAATTGGATAAAATATACTTCTCTTCCATTTGCTATTGTTGTATTGATATTATGATGTAATAATTGTCTCATTAAAAAAGCGAGTTGTTTTCATAGAACAATTATTGGAATGAACTTCATTTTAAGGCTTAGTGCTTATCATGCTCAGTTCATTGAAGCCCGACCCGTCTTTAGAAATTTTACGAGATGGACTTCGTGAGTGATAAAGGAGGTAAAACTTATATGATGAATTAGCTTATTTAAATCTAATTATCATGAAGAACTCGATTCATTCTTGAGATTGTATTGAAAAAGAAAAGTAGTATTCTTTTATAATGAGGACGGGTGTTATACAAAGTATACCTAAATGCATAAATATTTCAAATGTATAGCTATAAAGATAAATTGAAATTTGAGAGTTTACCTGTATTGGTTGTTTAAATAATTTTTCACTTCCATGAAAGAGATGGATTCTATCTTGTGGTTGTTCTTCATATTATTGATATGTTTAATGGCTATCTTTTAATAAGATTGTATAAAGGGATTTAGTTAAATCTCCCTACTTGTGATGTAACTTGTAAAGTTGTGGAATAAGATATTCATTATATAAACTATATAACATAATAATGTAAAGTATGATGAAGTTACATTGAGAAATGTGGACATTGGGTAGAATAAACCCTAACACTTATCATGTAGAGAAAGACTCTTTCTCTTTCTTATTTGTTCATAAACCAAAAAGGTTGGGTAACATGACTTCAATTTATCAGACTTCATTTGGTATGAAGTCTACTTTATTTTGGATATATTCTGGAGTTGAACTTTTGCAAAAAATTATTGTACTTTTAAATATGACATAACATAACATTGTACAGTTACGGTTAATTGGCATTTTAACTGTGTTCAAACATAAAAAGTGACAATGAATATAACAAAGTTCTTAATGGGATAAATGAAGAAAATTTAGGGGGAAATTTTGATGTGTGTTGGACTAGGGTTTAGAAGGATTGTTGTAATCATGAAATAACCCAAACTAACAAAGCATTAACAATCTCCTTGGGGGTATGTACATCTCGATGAGGTAGTTTCTATAGGATGTTGGCACACACCAACTATAGGGCTGTACTTTCAAGAAGGATTGGGTCTTCTCGAGAATACAACGTTGTAGTTGACATGTGGCATCACCCTTCGCATTGATCATCTAGATCTACACACATCTAGAACTTAGACTTGAACCTAGTTTCTCTCTAGGTCTGGAAAGGAACATATTTAGGATAAGAATTAGCTTCCAAGGGCTCAGGGTATGTTGGCACATTCGGATGACTTATGTCAAACAAGTATGCCCATCTACCCTAATCCTTTGTAAACGTCTTCCTATAATAGGTAATGTTTCTATCCAGGGCTAGGGTTAAACCCATAACAAGTGGACTGACGATAGTTAGTTAAGACCAATTATGATAATAGAATAATGAGGTGAAGGATGTATTCGAACATGATGAGTATGCCATCTAGGAATATTGACATACATTGTATGTTATAAAGCTTTGGCCAAAGTTTCACAAACTGTTGGTTGCGTTGTCCTATGTCACCAAGTTTAAAACAACATGATATCAGATGAATATTGGTAGCAAATATTCAGATATGTTCTTTAAACAAATCACTCAGTACCCGGTGTAGGGTAGGATGACTAAGTATATGAAGTATACAATATGTATTCAATACATAAGATAACATAAATAGATCGGTAGCTCACCGAGTTATGGAATGAATAGATTGGTGAATCACCGAGTCATTACAATTGCATATGTTTATCCATTGAATTTTATTGGCATGGAATGTTTGTTCTAAATATTTCTTTATTTAGAACAGTGAACATTATTATTGTAAAAAAAAAAATCTCTTGGTTCTAAAGTCTCAAAGTGTGAATGTTACGGTAAGTGATGAAGGAATACAAGAACTTTTATGTTTTATTGGGCTTATTTATTTTTGGATCTTATGTTAATAATTTTGATTTATTCTTCAGTTGTATAAAAATAAAAATAAAATTTGTACTCTTTTTGGAATAAGGGTTGTTTGTTATACCGCATGCCTAAAATACATAGTCTTGTAATGTATAGTTTTATAATGATGAATTGAAAGTTGAGATTTACTTGTATTGGTTGTGTAAATTATCTTGTATTTATGAAGAAGATGGAAATCCTATCTGGATGATATTTTTTCTATCTGTTATATGCTTAATTCGGATAAACTTGATCAGTTGGTTAAAAGGGAAATATATTGGATTCCCTTATTAAGATGTAGCTTGTTAAGTTGCATAAGATAACAATCTTATCTAAACAATTCTAACATAGTAATGGAAAGTGTAATGAATATGCAGTAAAACTAAAGAAATTGTGAAAGATAAGATGGGTATGACAAACCCTAACACTTAATCATGTAGAGGAAGATTCTTCCTCACTAAAAGAAATGTAACCCAAAGAATGGTGATATGATCATTAATCATTAGACTTCATTTCTTATAAAGTCTACTACTAGTTGAACCTATTTGGTTGCTACACCTTCTTTGAATGGATAAGATTACAATATAATGGAACTTATGACATTTTTGTCCTGTTTTTGGATATATATTTATCAAGATTTGTTAAACGAACATATAAAGCAATCATAAGTTAAGGAAGTTCTTTAATGTCTAAATGAATAAAATTTAGAGAAGAACTTATGGAGTGTTGGATTAGGGTTTAGCGGGGTTACTTGCAATCCTTGTAATAATCCAAATTAATAATGTATTAATAACCTCCTTGGGGTATGTACATATCGATGAGGTATTTTTGTAGGATGTTGGCACACCCCAAGTTTGTAGGGTTGTACTTTCGAGAAGAATGTGGTCTTCTCGAGAATACAACGATGCGATTGACATGTGGCAACACCCTTCTACATTAATCATCTAGATCTATACACAATTAAGGACTTGAACTTTGTTTCTATCTAGGTCAAGTTAGTGGCATGTTTAGGCTAGGTAGTATCCTTGATGGCTCGGGGTACCTTGGCACATCTGGTTGACTTAAGTCAACCGAGTATGCCCATTTACCCTAAATCATTGTGAGTGTCTTCCTATAATAAATTATGTTTCTAGACAGGCCTAGGGTTAAACCTTGGACAAGTGGGTGACAGTAGTTAGTAAAGACCATTCTTGATATCGAGAGGAGTGAGGTGAAGGATGTACTCGAAATGACGAGTATGTCGTCTAGGAATAATGACATAAATAGTATGTTGAAAATCTTTGGCAAAAGTATCGCAAGTTACTGGTTACGTTGTCCTATGTTACCTAGTTTAAAACAACGTGATATCAGATGAATATTGGTAACAAATATTCAGATATGTTCTTTAAACAGATCACTCGGTACCCGGTTTAGGGTAGGAAAACCAAGTATACAAATAATATGATAAGTATCCAATACTTATAGTTAACATAAATAGATCGGTAGATCATTGAGTTATGACATAAAGAGATCGGTAGATCACTTGAGTTATGAAATAAATAGATCATTAGATCACCAAGTTATGAAATACATAGATCAGTGGATCATTGAGTCATTTATAGTTGCATATGGTTATCTGTTTGAGATTGATTGGCATGGAATGTTTGTTATAAATAATAATTTATTTAGAACAAAGAACATTTTGTTAAAAAAAAAAAAATCCCCTTGTTTCTAAAGTCTTAAAATGGGAATGTTACATTAATCATCGGGATGAGGATTATCTTAAGGAGGAAGGTATGTAATGTCTTGGTCATGATTGTTACCATGATGAATTCCACTCTTGACATTACAAATGTTGACATGTGATTTATCTTAGAAAGGTGTATTCTTTTGACGTTGAAAATCATGTTTACAATGGGTAAGTTATTACTGTTCAGAATTCATGCTTGTTGTAATTTTGTTTACTTGGAAATGAAGCCATTCTGTGTTGTGAACTATAAGTTGTAAATCTGTACTATTATTTTCATATTTACCATATGATAATAGCACACCATGAATCAATTCCATTGATCCAAGGTATGCTTCAGTTCTTCTTTAATGTCATCTTGTTAATTGACATTCTGAATGAAATGTATTATGGAACCGAGTTGTGTTTTGTTGTAAATTGTAAAGGACCTGGCTATAGGTATTCTTACTTAGCATCATGATTGTAAATGGTAAGTTTGGACCTCCTTTATAAGTGTTTTGTAACGTTGAGCAGCGTGAGGAGATTGAGAATCTTTTATTGGGTTGTTAAGGAAAATACCTTAGCCTTGGTCAGAATGGTTAGTGTTATTCGGATCTGACCTAAATTGTAATGTTTACCCTATTTGGATTTTTAACCTAAGGTAACAATACTTACCTAGGACCTATTACTAAACTACTATGGGTTATGTCTTAACCTATGTTGTAATGTCCTACTGTTAGTGCAAATCAGTAGTACACCTAAATTACCTTCGGAGTCTGCAAGTGAGAAATGGGTCATTTAGTGTGATTGCACAACATTGAATCTTTTCCCCAAGTGAGGGACTTGTAGAATTGGGAAAAGAATCTCTATATTAAAGGTAGGTTCCTCTACTCCTCTGATCAAATGTATGCATGAAATTTACAGAGGTTTAATACTAGATCCTACTCTAAATTCCAAGGAGACAGAGACAAAGGATGCAAAAGAAATAAAACTAAGTAAAGGTGGTGATACACCAAAGGAATGGTGAATATCTATTTTTGAAAATTGACACAAGGTTAGAGAATGCAACAACAATCATGCACAAATTTCTAAAAATGTAATGAGGGATCAATATAAGGCAAATAACACAAGAGAGGATTGAAAATTCATTCACAAAGCTTGTATTGTCATTTCCATTTTCAAAATACAATGCATTACAATAGCAAAGAGGTAGAAAACATGTTCTTTGTCCCTGAAAGAGGTCGATATTCCACAAATTCACTTTCCGGGGTGAAGGAGGGAGTCTCGCAAAACATAAAATGTCCAACCATTTACATATGAGTGAAATCTATCTTTTAATAATGAAGGCTTGAGCTTAGGAAGGAGAAAACATGGGAAAGTAAAGGAATCATTCAACCACTAACCAAATCCATCAAAACAGCATGGGTACCCTCAAAATTTCATTCCCCAAGATTTTTGACCATGCTAGAGAAGAATGGAAGCTATACTACATTAAAAATGGTGGTTGAACATCAATTCTACTCTTTTCCCCATGCCAGAGGTTTTTTCTCATTTTTCTCTCACCAAAATCCATAAAATCACAAAATCAAAGATTCCATCATGTAGAGGACTTCAATAGCTTTTCAATGACACAAAAATTTAGAAAAAATGAGCTCTGGATCGAAAGATATTCCCTTCTACGAAGATCTAGGGCAAAACAAGGCAAAAATTGGGTCGGCAGTGTTTGAAACCCAAAAATTTTCCCTCTTTTTTTAATTTGGGAAGAATTTCCCAAAAATCTCCACTCCTCGTAGCTACGATACCACATGGCATGTTTTGATTGGACGCGGGCCTCGCTAAACCATTTTACACCTTTTGAATTTTTAGAAAATTTTCCTTTATCGCTCCGCGCCCCTCGCTCCGATGCCACATGGCACTCTCTGATTGGGCACGGGCCTTAGCTAGCTTTCTTCCCCCTACGGGCCCGCAGGGAAAAATTCTCCTTTACACCCTTTAGAAACACTTTGGAAAAAAATTAAAAGTTCTCCTGCGCCCCGACCTCTGCCAAGACCAAGACACGTGTCATCTTCTGATTCACATGGGCTGAATCAATTCTTTTCCCTCTGCAGGCCCAGGGGAACAAATCTTCCTTCTCACCATTTGCAACACTTAGCAAAATTTTCAAATTTCCCCCGCACCCCAACCTCTACCGAGATCAGGACATGTGGCATCTTCCCATTCGTTGCGGGCCTTCGGGCCGGGTTTTCTCTTTTGCCCCTTAACAATTTTGGTGAAAAGCCAAAATTTACTCGTCGCCCGATTCCCACCGACCTCTTGAACATGTGGTGACCTCCTATTGGTTGAAAGAGCTTTGGACCAAAATTTTCCTTTTCACCCCCACCAACCCCTTTGGAAATTTTTCTAACTTACCTCCGCCAACCCGCCATTCCGCCACCATGTGGCACTTTCTGATTGGTTGCGGACCTTCCTAGGGAAAATTTCCCTCAAAACTCCGTCGAGCCATAACTTGCAAAATACAAGGAGTTAGAAGGAAAATTTACCTTTCTGGAAAGGTGAGAAAATTCTCTATCTAATGAAGCCATTTCCAAAAAATTTTGAGTGCCTGAAAAGTGAAAAATTTGACTAAGGCACAAGGAAGGAAGAAATGAAAGAGAGTTAGCCAAAAATAAGCAAGGGGCTTATTTTGGATAACAATTTTAGCAACTCAGAGGGGTCATCTGCCTGCTGGATGAAGTTACCAGTTTCTGAAACAATCCATTGGGCATGGAGTCATCAAATTAACTACTTGGTACCCCAACTCATTAGAAACAATTTAAGAAGGAAGATTGTGAGAGTAGAACATCACTTGATCTAGAACATGGTCTGTAAAAATGCATCCTTAGGACAGGAAACTTGTGCCAAATCACTTAGGGAAATGTAAAACTAAGCTACAACAAAAAAATGTGCACAAGCACTTAGAGGAATGAAAATCTAAGCTAATATGTACAAGGTGGAGAGTTTCCCTTCTAGTAGCAATGCTTTAGATGGATTCCATTAACTAGAATTTGCAGTTCTCCACCATCCAATGTAGACAATTGGAAGGAATTATTGTTCTTACATTTTGTGACCATGTAGAGGCCACTCCAAATGGCATCAAAATTTGAATTTCTTCCTAGATTTGCTCAGTCTGCATCCCATTTCAACACTAGATCTCCAACTTGGAAGGTTCTAGCCTTAGTTTCCTTATCAAAGGTTCTCTTGATCAAGGCTTGGTCCTTCTCCATTGTTTGGGTTGCATGTTATCTAATTTCTTGGAGCTCCATCAATTCTACATATCTAACCTCCATGGGTTCAAACTCCAAAAACTCCAATTACTTCATGAGTTCCAATGTTGGCAACTCAAGTGAAAATGGGAAAGATTACCTCCCTTCCATAAACAAGTCTCGAATGGAGAGTTACTTGTGGATCTCTTGGGAGTTATCCTATCAGCCCACAGGGATGATTTAAATTTTATTGTGTGCCAAGTCCTTTGATTTTCATCAAGAGTCATCTTAATGATCTTTAACAATTTCTTGTTGGTAGACTCATCTTGGCCATTACCTTAAGGGTAATAATTTGATGAAGTGCACTGAGATAAATCCCATTTTTAACAGCCCATTCAGTTACCTTTGATCCTATGAATGTCAAAGCATTATCTGATATTATAGTGGTAGGTAAAATCTGGTTATTAACCCTCATAGAATTCTAGAATGCTAGATTCATTTGCCTCTTTGAGTGCCACCACCTCAGTCCATTTGGTGAAGTAATTTGTTCTTTGTTAGAATCCACTTATGTCCCTATCTTGAGTTTGGGTTAATGACTCTAATGAAGTCCAAACCCCATTGCATGAATGGCTGGTCAACTGAAATTAGGTGTAATGGAAGGGCTACTAATCTTTCCTTTCCTGTGAAGAATGCACAATTTTTACACCTCTTGATCCATGCATAACAATCACTAAACACCTTGGGCCAATAATAGCCAGCCTTCATAATCTTGAGGGCTATCACTCTTGGAGAAAAATGACCCCCAGCTGATCCACCATGGAACTCTTCTAGCATTCTATTAATTTGGTTTGTCCCAATGCATCTTAGTAGCACTCCATTTACATCCTTCTTGAACAAGACACCATCAACAAGTGCATATGGGACAACCTACAATCTGAAGTGTCTTCTCTTGGTTTTGTTCATCTCTGGAGGGCATAGGCCTATTTGTAGGAAGTGCATTATGTCTTGGGTCTAGCAAGGAGTGAGCACACCATCATTCTCTTCTTGAATGCTTCTTGGTTCTTGGTTGTCTTGCAACACCAAAACAACATCCTTCCCATTGTTTGCTTCCATTGATTTTCTCAAGACCAGCTACTCACACAATCCTTTTCCTCATACCATCTTGGTGACTTTGATCTCAATGTCATACTCTATGACATGAGTAATCCACCCTACATGTTTTTCATTTAGGTCTTTGTTGAGGAGGAATTCCTTAACTCCCACATGAGAAACCAACAATTGAACCTTGTTGTTTGAAACTAGATGCTTAAATTTCTTCAAGCTCATAATCACTACAAGAACATGCTTCTCAATGAAAGATTACCTCACCTCATAGTCCTCCAGACTTTGGCTAAAGAAGGCAATTGGCTACTCTACATTTTCTTTATTCTGTTGTACTAAAATTGTAGAAATTGTATCATCACCTCCAAATGCATACAGGATAAAGTCCTTATAGAAATTTGGGTTAGTGAGAGTTGGAGCTTGTGAGATAGCCTCTTTGATTTCTTCAAAACTTACCTTACATTCAGCTATCCATTTGAAATCCATACTTTTCTTCAACATCATAGTTATTTTCTTGACAAGGGATGTAAAATCTGGGACAAACCTTTGAACAAAATTGATTCCTCCCAAGAAACTTTGAAGAGCCTTCTTATGACTTGGTAATGGCAATGGTTTTATTGCTTCAACCCTCTTGGGTCAATTGCTAGTCCTTATTTGGAAACAATGTGGCCTAGGAGCTTCCCCTCATGTGCTAGGAAAATACACATCTTTGGAACACTTGTCTCAAATGAAAGAGATGATCTACTGCACTTTTAGAAAAGACAGTAATATCATCTAGATATATCAACACTATTTTTTTATCAATCCCTTGAATGCCATATCCATTTCCCTTTGGAAGGTAGCTCTGGCATTGGACAGCCCAAATGGCATTTTTCTATATGCATAAGTCCCCCATTTGGTGGTGAAGGCTGTTTTGAACTGATCATCCTCCTTTACCATGATCTGATTATACCCTGAATAACCATCTAGCAATGAAAACCTCTCAGAGCCAGCAACAACTTGCAAAATATGTTCCATATAAGGAAGTGGGTAGTGATATTTGAGGGATTCTCTATTCAAATCTCTAAAGTCTACACACAATCTGATTTCTCCACTCTTCTTTCTAACTGGAACCAAGTTTGCTACCCAGCTAGAATGCTTGATGGGAAATATGATACTTGCCTCTATTAACTTATTCAATTCCCTCTTCATGAGAGGCTCCATGTGTGGATTGACTAGCCTTTATTTTTTCCTGATGGGTTTAGCACTTAGATCCAATTCAATTGTGAGTTGATCTAGCTTGGGATTGAAACCTCTCAAGTCTTCATAGTGTCAAGAAAATATGTCTGGGAACTCTTGGAAAAGTTGTATGAACTCATACCTTTCTTGCTTGGTTGCCACTTTACCAATTTGAAGTGATTTTCCTTCTCCCACTGAGATGGGTACTGAATCTTCTCCCTTGACTTGGATGTTTGCTTTCTCTTTCCTAAATTGATCATTAGGATTAAATATGGACTCCAAGGTGACAAGTCCTTTCGGCAGCTTGTTGGTTCTCAGTTGTACTACTTGATCACCATACTATTGTTCTAACTTTTCCTAATTTTTGGCTGAGAACTCATCTTCTTCTTGCAAGAAATTGATGATCTATTGGTCACTCTCAAACACTTTCCAACTTACATTATTGTCCGGCACTGATGGCCTTACAATCACATGAATTCTTGGCTGCATTTTATCTTCCTTGATACTTTCCACAACATCAAAGGTTACCCAACTGCTGCAAGTCTATCAACAGCTTGGTTTTCTTTCTTAGGGATGGAATTGATGCCAAAGCCTTCAAAATCCTCAATGAGATCCCACACCCTATTTTTATAACACTTGAGTAGGTCATTTTTGGTAGCATGCTACCCTTTAACTTGATTAACAATCAGCTCACTGTCACCAAAAACTTGTAAGTTTTATATACCTCTTTTCTCAACCAATGCAATCCTTGTATCAAAGCTTCATATTCAATAGTGTTGTGAGAACATGCAAACTGAAATCTAAAAGTTGAATAATAATTAATTCCTTGAGGTGAAACAAGCATAGCTCCCCCACCTGCACCTTGTCTACTTCTTGATCCATCAAAAAATAGCTGCCATACCTCATTGTCATCCTTATGGTCTGGCTTGGTGATGCTAGGAATAGGCTGATTTTCTTCATGCATGCAATAAACTCCTAGTTTAGATTCCTCTATTTCCTTGTAGGGATCAAAAGCATGTACCTTGCTTGCCCATTCATCAAGATTCAAATATAGGATGCTTCCAACTTTGGTGTCAGCTTCATCTGTGCTTGGATAATCCTCTTGATCAAATGTTGAACAGTTGGCATTGATTTGGCTTGGAGTATGAGGCTCAATGTGAAAGTTTGCAATAGGTTCAGACCTGATTGTGGCCTTAGTTCCATATCTTGTTCTAAACAACATGTGTGACCAATCAACAGATAAGTAGCCTCCAATTCTAGCTATGAAATCCCTTGACAAACATAGGGCAAAAAGTGGTGGTAAATCTATCACTGACACATCTTGCAACATAGTGACATTGGGGCATGCATGCAAAGTAAGGCTCAAATATTTAATTACTCCCATTGTTGTTACTACTATCCCATCCAGTTGCACCACCCCTTTGGATATGATTTCATATTGGAGACCCAGTTGATCAACTATTTGCTTGGGCATTACAGAACTACTTGCCCCAGAATCAATCATACAATTATGTACTAGTTTATCCCCAAATATCAATGAAACATAGAATGGAGGAGGTTTTAAGACTTTACATTGTTGTCCTCCATGTTTCCCATCAGGCTGAGCAAAATTTATGAGTACCTTCTCTTGCATATGAGCTTGTTGATTTGGAATTGACCAATTCTTCATGGCAGCTTGTACAAGATCCCTTTGGCCTGGGATGGATAGTGATTCCCACATAGATATATTCACATTTGTCTTCTTCATTTGTTTAATGATGCTAAATGGGGATGAAACATCTCTTTTCTGCCCCTTATCCTGCACACTCTTTTCTTGTACATGGGCTGCAACAACTGGCATTTGAGTGGGTCTAGAAGGTGGCTTGGGTTGTCTAGAACATTTGGGCTGTGTTTTTCTTGCCACACTTTGTGGAGTGATAGAAGGTTATGGATCACGTAGAGATAATTACTTCCCTTCACCAATATTCCTCTTCTTTGACCTTGTGTTAGCTGCTACATTCGAGAAATTACTTGATTCATGCCACAAAAGTCCTCGGCATGCTAATTCACAAGTGTAGTCTCATTTGGAGTTATATTTATCTAAGATGTTCCTTGTTGTTGGTTTGTTTCTTGGTTCATCTCACCCTCTATTCTAGTTTTTGCCACCATTAAGGCTTGGTTTAAAGCACCATTGAAGCACATAGACTAGATGTGAGGTTCATTTCATGGGAAACACCAATCATACTCTTGTGTTATATTATTTTGCACTAGCACTAAGGCTTTAGAGGTAGATGCAGCATTGGGGTTATATGGCTGAAATGGTCTATTGGCAGGAAGCCTTACTTGATTTTGATTTACAGTTGGATTGGGTGGCCTATTAGGCTAATATGGTTACCTATTATGCTAAGCTTGAGAGTGATAAGATGGTCTAAAACTTTGGGCTTGCTACCTCTTAAGTGTAACCATCTCATTGCCTAAATTTTGTAATTGTTTCATGACTTCTTGAAGTTCATTTGAGGCACTAGAGGATGAAGTAGAAGTTTCATTTGAACTCTAATTTCTAGGAGTGGGAATAGGAGCTAAAGTAGGTGCTTGACTAGTGCTTGGACTTTCCAAGTTTGGATATAAGGGCATGGGAGGCCTAGGAGCCAACTTACCACTTGAATCAAACAATTTTCAGCCCTAATGGCAATGCTATAAGCTGCAGGTATAGTTGTACCTCCCATGGATTGAATTAACATAGAAATATCAGAATTTAAAGCTTTGAGATAGTATAAGAAAGCACCTTCAGTTGTTGGCCTTACTGCCACTGGGATTCTATCCCAAGTCCTTTGAAATCTAAAGTTGAAGTCTGTTAGCTACTCATTGGGAGCTCTCTTGATAGTTGTCAATTGTTCCAGTAGAGACAAATTATCTCCCTTTTCTCCAAACTACTCATGGAGAGCTATGCACAACTTGGTTCCAATTTTGGATAGAGCCAACCCCAAGGCTTTCCTTTTGAAAGAAGATGTCAATAATTTGACAGCAATTTACATCTCAATATTCTCATGGATTGCACAAATATTAGCAATGTCTTTGACATGATCACCAGGAGTGGTCTTATTTTCCTTAGTAAATTATGGAATGTTCTTCAATGATGTAACTGGAACTAGATTTTTTGCATTGAGAGCAAGTGGGCTGCTACCAATGAAGTTGACATAAGGGTTGTTTTGTGCCATTCTAATTGGCTTGAGAACCCTTGTTGATTGGGTGAAAGGTCTACTAGGTGGAGGGGTTGATAGATTTCTATTTGGTGGAGATGGAGACCTTTGAATTCTTCTTCCTCTATATCTTCTTCTTGGGGATAACTACAGATACTCATACAATCCCTCTTCTCTGGCCCTTGACCTTGTTTGGATCCTTCTCATGAATCTTCAGACTTGGACTGCTAAAACCAGTTGATTTTTCTCTTTGGAGTCACCAAATGTGCAAATTAAGGCTCTTTCAAGCAAGAAATTAGAAAAAAAGAACATAAAATTTTTTGCAATGAAGATGAAGACCTCTAAGGTCCCACCGGGCATGCCAAAACTGTTAGTGCAAATCAGCAACACCCCTAAATGACCTTCATGTCTGCATGTGAGAAATGAGTCGATTAGTGTGATTACACAATGTTGAATCTTTTCCCCAAGTGTGGGAATTGTAGAATTGGGAAAAGAATCTCTAGATTAAAGTTTGGTTCCTCTACTCCTCTGATCAGATGTATGCATGAAATTTGTAGAGGTTTAATACTAGATCCTACTCTAAATTCCAAGAAGACAGAGATAAAGGATGCAAAAGAAATAAAACTAAGTAAAAGTGGTGATACACAGAAAGAGTGGTGAACATCTATTTCTAAAAATTGACATAGGTTACAAAATGCAACAACAATCATGTAAAAATTGCTCAAAATGTAATGAGGGATCATTATAAGGCAAATAACACAAGAGAGGATTGAAAATTCATTCATCGAGCTTGTATTGTCATTTCCATTTTCAAAATACAATGGATTACAACAATAAAGAGGTAGAAAACATGTTGATCCTGAAAGAGGTCGATATTCCATAAATTCATTTTCCGGGGTGAAGGAGGGAATCAAAACATAAAAATGTCCAACCCTTTACAACCGAGCCAAATATTACTTTTAACAATGAAGGCTTGAGTTCATGAAGGAGAAAATGCAAGAAAGTAAAGGAATAATTCAACCACCAACCAAATCCATCAAAATAGCATGGTTACCCTCAAAATTTCATTCCCTAAGATTTTCAACCATGCTAAAGAAGAGTGGAAGCCATATTGCATTAAAAATGGTGGTTAAACGTCAGTTCTGCACTTTTCCCCATGCTAGAGGCATTTTCTCATTTTTCTCTCACCAAACTCCATAAAAACACAAAATTGAAGATTCCATCATGTATAGGACTTCAATATCTTTCCAATGACACAAAAATCGAGAAAAACTAAGCTCTGGATCGAAAGATATGCCCTTCTAAATATTTAGGGGCAAAACAGGGAAAAAATAGGGTTGGCGGGCCGAAACCCAAAAATTTCCCTCTTCTTTGAATTTGGGAAAAATTCCCCAAAAATCTCTTCCCCCACCATTCTAATGCCACATGGCATGTTCTAATTAGATGCGGGCCTCGCAAAACCATTTTACACCTTTTGAATTTTTGGAAAATTTTCCTTTGTCACTCCGCACCCGTCGCTCCGATGCCACGTGGCGCTCTCTGATTGGGCACAATCCTTAGCTAGCTTTCTTCCCCCTACAGGTCAGTGGGAAAAATTCTCCTTTACACCCTTTAGAAACAATTTGGTAAAAATTTAAAATTTCTCCTGCGCCCCCAACCTCCGCCGAGACTAACACATGTGTCATCTTCTTATTCGTGTGGGCCTGAATCAATTCTTTTCCCTCCTGCGGGCCGCAAGGAACAAATATTCCTTCTCGTCGTTTGTAACTCTTAGAAAAATCATCGAATTCCCCCATGCCCTTGACCTCCTTTGAGATAAGGACATGTGGCATATTCCTATTGGTTACGGGCCTTGGCCGGGTTTTCTCTTTTTGCCCCTTAACGATTTTGGTGAAAAGACAAAATTTTCTCTTCCACCCCAATTCCCGCTAGCCTCTTGAACATGTGGTAGCTTCCTATTGGTTATGAGCTTTAGACCAAAATTTTCCTTTTCACCCTCATCGACCCCTTTGGAAATTTTTCTAACTTACCTCCACCGACCCACCATTCCATCGCCACATGGTGCTTTCTGATTGGTTGCGGACCTTCCTAGGGAAATTTTCCCTCAAAAAATCCACTCGATCCATAACTTGCAAAATACAAGGAGTTAGAAGGAAAACTTTACCTTTTTGGAAAGGTGAGAAAATTCTCTATCTAATGAAGCCATTTATAGAAATTGAGTGCCTAAAAAGTGAAAAAAATTGACTGAGGCACAAGGAAGGAAGAAATGAAAGAGAGTTAGCCAAAAAAAAAGAAAGGGCCTTATTTTGGATAACACTACCCTATATGGATTCTAATCTAAGGTTAATAACCAAACCTAATTAAAGAATACTTGTCAAAGATCACACAAGGAGTCCACGCAGGATAGATAGCCCGGAACCAAGGGTGTGGAAGGACAGAAGGACTCGCGCGTGAAAGGTAAGCTTATATTTTAGGACTTAGCCGATTTTGAGAATGAAGACCTATTTTTAGAAGATGGCGTGCAAGAATACAACACTGATGTAGAGATGTGCACTCCATTCATTATCTATCTTTGGAGAAATGGTTTGAAGTGTTTATGCATGAATACAAGTTGGGAATAGAATTGATACTTTAGTTAAGCTGCAAGAGGACTATAGATAATGCACTTGCATGTGTGGCTATCAATAACATGCGGCCTATTTTTGAATAGATAAGCAGTGAAGGGTATGTCCCCACCCTATATATATGTTGTTAGGTGCATAGGAGATAGATATATAGATATATAGATATATAGATATATAGATATATACAGAGAGAGAGAGAGAGAGCTAGACGTATGGAAGGAGATGTATGTATGTGTGTAACAGAGAATATACACATATGATTGAACTACTGTATCAATTCCATACACATGTTGGAATAGATTGATAATACTATAAGGAGATTCTATATTTACTAATAGATGGAAGATATAGGATGAATCTAAGTATCATTTTGTGTGTAGTTGAGTAGTGCATGTTATTAATTCAATCATGATTATTGTTTAATCTTGATATTTCATAGACTTGAGTGTAACATGCATTGTGGAATGATGGATAAGTTATGAATCTATATGTTACTTTCTTCATCATGTTAAAATCTTTTTACGACAACCCTAAAGAGGGACCTGGTACCTTTTTTTGCTTTGGGTGAGCACTCAGTCTAGGTTGAGTGATGTGCTAGCACGACTAGGGTGTTATCTAGTAAATTCTAGGTTGCATCATTAGTTCCATTCACGGGACCTCTTTTTAGTTTTTTCGGGATGGTTCACAATGAAGACGTCTAAGTTAACTCTAGAAAGTATTGATGAATGGATACACAATTTGGAGGATGAATATGCACGGTGGTTCAATAGTGGATCTGAGTTTAATGCATGCACTTAGGTAGAATAGAACCTATATGACAACTTATATGAGAGCTTTTTCACTATCTTTCTAGTATAACTATACGAGTGGCTTACTACTTATGCATCTCGGTGGAATTAGAGGTATCACAAAATTTTGGACACAAGAATAATTTTAGGCCCTCTATTATGCTGATCCGATTTGGACCGACACGGTGGATACACGTTTTCACAGTGTTCTAAATAGTTATATTCTGGATTAATCAATTTTGACACACTCTTACCCAGAGGTAGCTGAGTTCCAATTTTTACGGTATCCAAGAGGAACATATTTTCAAGGTATTCCACTAGTGATCAATATCTTAATGGTAACTTTGAACCTAGAGAGTAAACCAATGGCTAACTAAACTTTACCACGTGTGGGGGCAGGAACAAATTTGGTTTAAGATGGCAGACCTAGCGGTAGAGAAACAAAGAGAGGAAAGGTAGTTTAAGTATAATGAGGTGTATGAGAGGGAGATAGAGAAGTAGCATTCCATTGCAGAGATTATGGCATGGAGGAGAGAGATGACTCATGAAGGATTTACATCTCACGTAGAATACATAGAGCCGAGCATCAGAACTCCCCAATCTTGAAAATCATGATAGAAATCCCCCTCGGCCTTACACAGATGTGCACTAGTAGAGACTACCTAGACCATGGGTGCACATCTTAATCCACCTGGTGACCTAGCCCTTGCGCTTGGCTTTTCAAAGATATCTAGTACGATATGTAACTAGCAAACTAACTTGGGAAGTAGGAGGGCGGGAGTAAGTTAGGGATTAAGTACATCAATTGTAGGATGAAGACGACTTCAATTTCAATTGGAGGAGCATTCTTACGCACATCATCTCGCACGAGAATGTGAGCGTGTAGAATTTTGGATTCACCTCGGAAATGGAACTACCTCATAGATGGTAGGGGTTCACCTGATTCTAGATGCTTTCTTCAAATGTTGACAAAACAAATAAGGGTAATGGGCTAGGAGGAATACCTGTTGAGATGCTGGTTGTAGGTTGTTATGTGTGTATGACTTCTAAATCCACAGCTGATTATGAGAGCTTCCTTTTTCTTAGAGGAACTACCTAAAATGGAACACAAAACCACCCAATAAAAGTTAAACAATATATGTAGTGGAATTGCCTAGCGTGTGCTAGATCCAGGAAGTGTGATACTTCTTAGATGGTTGTCAATCCGCTATTTAAAATAACTTAGTGTTGATAATAGAGTAAATCCTGTTGTAGTTAAAATGATTTAGGTATCTCATTCATCTACAATAAAAAAATTCATTCACAATAGGCTAAGCTATGATTGAATCTGAAGGTCAAGGTCACTATCAAGGTGTTGGTATTGGTCAGGGTAAGGTTCTGGGTGGTTTTGGGTATTTGGTGGAGGTTTAGAAACTTTGTTCTTGATTCTGGTAAAAGACACAGAGACCGACATTGGTCTAGTGTGACAGTGTCAGTTTAGGTTAACCAGCGATAGTTGTGGGTAACCGGCGTTAGTATGGTCGGGGTACAGGAAACTCAATAAAAACTAGGTTGGGTGATAGATCTGAGGCTAGATGAAAAGGAAGGGCAAAGGAAAGGTTTATGTGGATCCTGGATATGCACAGGAATGATTAAGATCTAGGTATGGGTAGTGCAAGGGTATGGATAAAAATATGGTCAATTTTGCATGGAGGTAGATGATGGGGGAATGGAAATGAGATCAAAATCTAATAACAGATGTAAAAGGATCTAAAAAATGATGAATAGATGAGTGTTGGTTAACAAAACTTACTGTTTGTATGAGCTTAATGCCTAGTTGTTAATGGTGGGTGATCAAATGGAATGAACTTGGTATAGTGCTTCGGTGCTTCCTCGGATGCTCCCGTGAAGGCAAATGGTTGTGTGATTTCTTCAAGTACTAACTATGGATGCTCTAATGCATTATCCCAATTAGGATATTTAAATAATAAATTTTGTGAGGATAATGAATTAATTTAATTAAATTTATATTAGAGTGGGATGAAAGGAGCCATGGTTAGGTGAATGTATTCAAAGTGTTTATTTGATGGGGGACCAAGGGGAGTATGACCTAATTTTAGTGTCTACATTTTGCCCCTTTTTTCCGTAGCTTGTTTCTGTAAGCGACGATGACAAAAATAAGATGTGGTTGCCCCATGTGTGGGTGAAGGTGATCCCCCTCAAACCAATAACTGATGAGGCAGAAGGAAGAATCGGTGAGTGGTTTGATAAAAGGTGAATGTGGTGAAAAGGAAGGTGGGCGACGTGGAAAAAAATGGAAAAAGGTCCACTTGGGTAATCTAGGTAATGGGTCAAGGTCAAAGGTAGTAACAATCAAATGCACGCACACGTATAAACTGTAGAATGGTACCAAGATGAAGAGCAGGAAAACTCTACATTGTCTAAGGTCGATAGGTTCATCTAAACAAGGTTGAGGTGATTCGGCATCTAAGGTATAGAATATGGCCAGAAACACGGCATAGGTCAGTGTAGGAACATTTAGGTATGTTTCAAAGACACCAAGGTTGGGTTAGGATAAATGGTCATGAAAAGAGGCAAGGTAAGGTTAGGATGTCAATCAACACAGGTAATAGTGCTACAAGGTATAGCGAACACATGAGGTCAAAGGTCACTAGTGATGTTCCAAGTCCAAGAATCTAGGTCATGGCACGGGTAGGGCCGAGGTATGGGTAAAATAATGAGTCCCCGAAAGAGGACGAGGTGAGGTAGTAAATGATAAGGTCAAGAAGATCAAGTGAAGTGTCCCAGGGAGGGATGGGTGAGGTAAAAAGGGATTTAGGGAAAAAATTAGGGGTAGGGGGTAGGGTAAAAGGTTAAGCAGGGAAAAAAAAGTGATGGGCAGGGTAATAGGGTGAAATTGTGGGCAATTTGGAAGAGAGGGTGACCAATGCCGTTAAGGGTAACCGATTGGTATAGGTAACCGACCACAAAGAAGGTAGGGCATATGACCGATGCCAGTGAAGGTAAAATCGGTGTCGATTAGGTCGGGATGTTATAAAAAGAAAAATTCCACGTTTTTGAATCATTTATCTCGTGCAAAATAGAGGAAAATAACACAAGAGAGAGGGAAATTTGGAAAGTGAGAGAGAGAGATGGGGACTGAGTTGGTGAGCCACGTAGTAGGTGATTGGTAGCAGAGAGGTGGTCCACAAGATTAGATTGGTTGATTTTATTGGTTAGAGGTGAGGTGACAGATTGGTGATGGCGAAGCCAAAGAAGGATTGAGAGGGCCACCGGTGAAACGGCCAAATGTGCCACCATGGCAATGGTAGTGTGATGAGGTAAGTGTCAAACCCTTTCTGTGTTTTGTGAGATAGAGTAGGTGAGAGGTCGGGTGGTGAAAAATTGGGTTTGGGGGAAAATGAAATTTGAAATGTGGGAGGGTGAATTGGGTAGGAGTAGGGAGAGAGGTAAGTGGGTGAATATGGGGTGGGATGGGGTTGAGGGGAAGTGTAGGTGAGAATGAGTGGGTAGAAGAGGGTGGAGCAGGGTGATGTCCTCGATGAGTTCAATGCTAGCCTTCTTGATAGGTGTTTCAACAAAGTTGATACCACTACGGTCGTTATGTTTACGGGTAGTACATGGAATAATAGTATCGAAAACTTGCTCGTAAAATCCAAAACCAAAACCCTTCCACACACATCAGTGTAAGAAGGTGTGGGTGAAAATGTGATTAGTGAGTAACTAGAGGTCGAGTGGAAAATGGGGGTATGTGATGGTGGTTCAGGTGTGTAAGTTTTAGTATCAATTCCCCATAGGAGATATTAGTACGAAGGTGAGGAGGACCATAAAGGAGGTGTTCTCCTATGTGGTGATCATAGTGAAGGTGTTGGTGAAGACTTTTATACTCTTTTGGAGTAAGGAATGTGTTAACACTATATAGGTAATTCTCCCCTAGAGTGAGGCATTAAAAATTCCCTCCAAGGGATCGGTGGTTGGTATGTGGGTAGATGGAATAGATGACATGTTAGAGGTCGGATTAGGGGTGCAGCTAACAAATTGGGTGGTCGATTGTTCAGCTGTGGAGGTTATGGTAGCAGTTAGGAATGGAGGATGTAGGTGAGGTTAAGGTAGTGGCTGCACTAGTGAGGGGAGGTGTAGGTGATGTGGAATTGGTTGTGGAGGTAGATGCTTTGATGGGTATGAGCACATCATTGGGTTGGTAAAGCATGTTGCAAGTTTTGAAAGGTGATGGGTCAGCTGGAATGGTATAGGTGTGTCCTTCATGCTCGAACTTCACACAATGATGCAAAGTGGAAGGGACACAACCCATGACATGAATCCAGGGTCTACCAAGCAACAAGTTATATTGAAATTCCCCCTCTAAGATAAAATAACTCTAGAACAGTGTAGGGGCCCATGCGAATGTGGAGGATGACAGTGCCTAGTGTAGAGGTGATAGTGTCATTGAATGAATGCAACATGATAAGATGTTTATGCATGTAATTGTCAGGTATGTGCATTTGAGCAAATACATGGGATGAAATGATATTAATGCTAGCACCCCCATCGATCATGACACGTTGTATACGTATATCATCAATGTGGACAGAGATGAACAGTAAAGGGTGGGTCATTGATTTAGTGCGGTGTGATCTCTTCCTCTGAGAAGCTAAGGGAAGCTACTTGGTGAGTAGGTTGAGGTGTGGATAAAGGTGGAAATTTGGTGAGAGAGGCTACATGATGGGGTGTGATAATGGAGGCTACGGGTGTAGGGTCATTGGGTAAAACCTCAATAGATTGCAAGACCTCCATGAGAGCTTGACGATGGGATTTTGAGGTTTAGATGAGGTCATATAAGGACATTTTGAGGGGGGATTGGTGTAGTTGTTTGAGCATCACACGGTGTGTGACCCCATTAGAAATAGGATATGTGGGGCCACAGATAGTGATTTTAGGTGTGGGTGCAGATGGTATGTTGGGTATAGGATTGGTTGGTGAGTTAGTTGCCTTTTCCTTGCCTTTGTCCTTTCTGAGCATGGGTAGCAACGTGGATCATGTTGATTTGAGGTGGGGAGGTAGGTGAGGTAGGTGAGCCATGAAAGGTATGGTGACATGAAGGGAAAAAGCCCAATGGCGGGAAGGAACCTTGTGAGATGAGATGGGCACATCGACATTTGGGTGGAGGTTTGGTGAGGTCATTGATGCAAACCATGTTAATTTCAAATCTCGGAGGTGGTTCTAGGAGCTGTGGGGGTAAAGGTCTAGGTTGTTGAGTAGGTAGTGAGGGAAGAGTTGTGGGAATGGGTGTTGGTGAAATGGGGTCTTCATCAAGAAGGTCATCATCGTCAAATTTTTCTTCAGGAGGACACAACTAGATAAGAACATTTTTCAAAACCTTAAAGTTCTCTACATCATGTCATGGCACACAATGGTAGGAAAAAATTTTGGTGTCGCCAAACCCCTTTGGTTTTGGTTTGAGTGGGTCATAAGGTCTGAGAGGTGGTAATGTGATGACAAAATTTTTAAGGAGGTTGGTTAAGATTTTGGCATAGGAACCTACTAGTGGATCGTAATGGGAAGTGAAAGTGGGTTTGGGCGTAGGTGTGGTTGATTGTTGAGGAGCAATCTTTACGGGAAGGGAGTGGGTTGAGCTATGGTTTTGGGTGCTAGCGGTCTTAGGTATTAGTCATTTTTTGGGCATGTAAAGATGGTAAATGAACCGGTAAGAGAGAGTGTGGTTTTTTTACTACCTTATTGGAGGGTAGCGGATTTTTTCCTTAGGTTGTACCTTCTTGGGTAAAGGTGATATAGGCACATGAGATCTAGAGGGAAAGGCGGATGGTGGAAGAGGGTGCGTTACCCATGGGGATAATGGAGGTGCTGTGAAGGTAGATGGTGTAGGTCATGTCGGAGGTGTGAGGGAAAGAGACTGAAGTGTCATGGGTAGTGAAGGGGTGATCGATGGTATTAGAGGTATGGGTGGTAAAGATGTTGCAGATGTGGGTGGAAGTTGTGGTAGGTGCTTAGGTATGTTTGAGGTTTGCAATGGTGGAATGGGCTGCTACATTTTTAGTTTACTGGTGGGTGGAGGTTTCTTAACCATGTTAGAAGGGTGAGGTCCTAAGACGGATGAAGAGGGTTAAGGTGTGATCGGTGAGGTTGGAGTATGAGATTTATGGGGTTGGCTCTTTTGTTTGGGTGTCAAACTAGGTTTGGTATTGGCCTTGGAGGATGTAGCTAAATCTAATTTGATGGGTGGATGAGTAAGGTTGACGGTTGGGATGACCCCTAAGGTAGTGTTGGGTTTAGGCAAAGAAGATGATGTAAGTGTAGGCTTGGGTGTAGATGCACGTTGGGTTATGGGTAGGGGTGTGGTTTTAGCCATGAGGGGTATCATGGAAGAAGTTGCGATAGAGGTGGTTGTGCTTGGTTCAATTGGATGAAATATTTTTGGGTAGATAGTGGAAGTGTCGGCATTTACGTTGAAAGAGAAGCGAGAAGATGCCCCCAAAGTAAGGCTCTATCCACATAATCTAAGTGATCGGATAAGCGTGAGAATGACATGTTTTTAGGCGAGGCTAATGAGGACCTAATGGCGATTCCCGTAAAAAATTTCTTAGAGATGGGGAATTTTTTAGCTTCAGATTCCGTGGGTAAGAGAGCCGAAAGTAGGTTTGCAGGAACTTGGGTAGCTGATGGAGAATGATCACCTACAGGTAAAGGTATCTCTACTAGATCCTTGATAGGTGGAGTAGAAAATGGGTGCTCCTCTATAGGTGGAGGAGATGATGGGTTCTCTTCTATGGGTGGGGGAGATAAACAAGTATCCTTTATGGCCTAAAGAAGTATTATGGGTGACAGCCCTAGGTGGAGAAGCCAAAGGTGAAATAGTTTTGATAGTAATGGAAGGCCCGTCCATGGGTGAGGAAGGAGGTGAAAGGTGTTCCTATATGGGTGGAGGAATAGGTGAGGTGGATTCAAGTGTAGGCAGAGGACTTCGGGCTAGGATTTCCTCAATGGAAGGAATATGAGGTAATTGGGTAGTAGTGGGTGTATTGCTGGAAATAGCATGGACCTTGCGGGTATGACTATCAAGAGTTGAGGTATCTACCGTTTGATCAGAAGAACGGGCATGATTAGGAAAAGGTTTCATGAAGATATGTAGGTTTTGATTGGTAGGTGCATTAGGATTATCCAAGGTTACCTCACCTTTCTAGAACATTTCTTGGATAATGTTTTTGAAAGTGATGGAATTACCATCACTATGACCCTTTACTCAATGATAATTGCAAAAATCGTGCTCTTTATGCCATGCGGGTGTGGGGTGAGCAGGGTCAAAACTGGTGTGTGGTTTCACGGGAGGAAGGGTGATGGTCCCATCTTTTATGAGCTTCTCTAAGATAGAAGAATAAGGTTCCCCAATTGGGGTATATTTCCGTTGTTCCCATCTAAATTGAAAAGTCTAAACGAGTGAGAGATTAAATGAGAGGCTTGCCTGATTTGATGGATGAACTAGGCCAACTTTTAGTACCACTGTGTTAGCAGTCCCCTTGGCCTTTGAATAATTTTTCTGTGATTTTGAAGAAGAGGTATCATTTGACTTAAATGTTGAGTTTTTATTGTGTAATTGGATTTTCTTCTCTTCGATGGCTCGAATCTCAAGCTTTCATGCCATGGTGAATGCTTCGTTGAAGGTTTTGAAGGTTTGGACCTATAGAGTTGGTGAGATATGCCTATCACAAGCCCACGTGAAGATCTTGATCATTTCGGTTTGTGGTAGTTAGAATGTGAGTTGATTGATTAGGCTATGCCAATGAGCAACAAAATCTGCGATGGATTCATTGCCATACTGATGTGTAGAGTAGAGGTCAGTCATGGTAACCTTCTTAACAATATTAATGGAGAATTGATCCAAGAAGGCTTGGTCTACCTAATTAAATGATAATATAGAGTGTCTAAGCAACCCACTAAACCAATCTAACATGGGTCCAGTCAGAGACATGGGAAAGGTCCTCAGGAGCAAAGCATCATCATAGGTGATCAGATAACACCCATGTTTGAAATACCACAAATACTTGTTGTGGGTCTTCTTTGCTATTGAAATAGTTGAATTTAGGCATTTCCCAATGTCAAGGATATGGACAGATAGGAATGGATGGGTGTATAGGCTCATTAAAAATTTCATCATAGGTGGGAGTCTTGCGGGATCTAGAAACCGATGCCTACAATATCTACATCTTCTCCATCATTAACTTGATTAGGCCATTGGTAGGTTATGATGGATGAGTGAATCTGTAGTGTAAGAGGGTTGGTGTTGGTCATATAATGGGGGTGACATTCCAAAGATATGGTGCTGCCGTATAGGTGGATTGAGAAGAAGGTAGTGAAATAGTGGGTACGTACCCAAAGTGAATAATAGATTAAATAGGAGACTACTAACAAAGACGTATATGGAGGTGAAAGGGTCGTGGTGACCTTAGTGGTAATGGGGGATAAATATTGTAAAATAGAAAGGATGACATTTTGAAAAGGGGTAGGGGTCACCGACAGGGGGTGGTTGTGTAGCTATGGGTATATGCGAGACAATAGGCATAGATGAGGTTGTGTTCTGTGTGGTTTGCAAAGGTATAGTGGATGTGGCGGGTGTAATGGATATGGAAGACAAAGTGGTCATAGTGGATATAGGGCGAATCGCAACATGACCGGAGGTAAGGTGGATGCGGGCAACACGAAGCTAGATGGAGCCGACGTAGGAGTAGGAATGAGAGTCGGGGGGATAGATACAGGCATGGTGTATATCAATTGACCCGAGGCATCTCAAGTGGATGACTGGGAAAGGTAAAACTGTAAGGTGACAGGATTTTGGTTAAGGATTCATGTGAACTTCTCATCTCTAGTAGCGATAGATATAGGTTGAATAGGTTCCATGGCTGGTGATAAAATGGAAGGTGGTGAAGGGCTAGGTGGGAGTGGTTGATGAGTGGTGTGGAATATGAGTACATTCACTTGGCTTCGGGTCAACACCATGTGAACATGTACTGATTAGGTTGGACTATTTTCTGTAAATGACACATAAATACAACAGAAATAGAAGAGACAAGCGGTAGTAGGTGGATTGGGGTTAAAATTTTAGGTGGAAAATTACACAGGCTGACCAATGTCGGTTAGGTTAAATTGATGCCAGTCATAAGTAATTGTTATCAGTCACTGTGGAAAGTGGACAGTTGCTCAAAAACAAGGTATAAGGCCAAATTTGGCAGCTATGCAAAATGCCGAGGGAACTTTCCAGTCAATGGATATGACAAGAGTGACAAAGACTCAACAAGCTAAAGAAGGTGAATAGGTGTCCTTTTGGCAAGCTTAACCAAAAGAATAATGAATTGATGTCGGTTAGGTAACCGATGATGCGGTTAGAGGGTAACCGATGATGGTTGAACAACACACGCTACATGTGAAATTGAAACAGTTGATGAAGAAAATGTGGTTTTGAGTTAAAATTAATGTGGAATAAAACCCGAGAATGAAGAGAATATGGTCCATACACACTCAAATGAAGCTAGGATACACCAACTATGATTAGGAGCCTGCAAGGAGAAATAAGAAGAATGAAGAGCATGACCTCTCACCTCAAAATGCAAGCCAAGTAGGAACACTAAGAAAAACACAATCCAAAGAGTGCCTTTTTATTATGTTTGGTTAGCTTATGTTATTTAAGGGTGACTCATGAAGCGTAGAATATAGTTTTTGGTGAGGATGGCTTCCTACGAAGAAGGATATCTACAAGGAGAGGTTTCAGGTATGTTATGGTGGGGACGGGCCATCCTTTGATGGGGTACTGGATAGAGATAACTAGTGGGGTGCCCACTGTGTCGTGATTGTGTGATCACCTACAACTTCTTTCGGGTGAGATGTTGTTTAAGAATGTGTATATATTTTAAATTTGTGATGTTTGGGTAAGACTCAGAGAGAGAAAAATAAAGGAAGTTCTTTTCTACGATTCATTTTTCAACCATCGGCTGGGTATGACTTCCAGTGTATAGGTTACCCTTAATTAATGTTAGCTAATGCAGAAAAGTAGAATGAAATGAAACAATTTTTAAACCTAAATCGAAATTTAGAATTGATGCCACAAATAGATGAAAAAGAGAAAGGATGATCTTTCATTAATGTGATACTAATAAAAGGGAATAAATGTTCGTTTTAAACACAAAAATAAGATTGTTTTTAGACAATAGAAAGAAGAAAGTTACAAGAGGATAAAGTTTTAATGTAAGGAATTTTAAAAAAGAAACAAACATATAACATTTTATCCTAGAAATGAAAGAATACAAAGAACCCAAAATGGGTCCCACAGTGCATGCCAAAATGTTTCACCTAATTCTAGATGCTTTCTTCGAATGTTAACGAAACAAATAAGGGTAATGGGCTAAGAGGAAATACTGTTGAGATGTTGGTTATAGGTTATTACACGCGTATGACTTATAAATCCCACAACTGATCATGAGAGATTCATTTTTTTCTTGGAGGAACTACCTGAAATGGAACATAAGACCACCAAATAAAACTTAAACAATATATACAGTGGACTACCTAGCATGTGCTAGATCCGAGAAGTGTGATACTTCCTGCAGACAGGATTGTCAATCCAATCCGTTTAAAACAAGTTAATGTTGATAATAAATTAAATCCTATTGTAGTTAAAATGATTTAGGTATCTCATTCGTCTACAATAAACAAATTCATTCAAAACAGGCTAAGCTATGATTGAATCTAAAGGTCAAGGTCACTATCAAGGTGTTGGTATTGGTCAGGGTAAGGTTCTGGGTGGTTTTGGGTATTTGGTGGAGGTTTAGAAAAAAATTTCTTGATTCCTAGTAAAATACATAGAGACTTACGTCGATCTAGTGTGTGACCGGTGTCGATTTTAGTTAATCATTGATGGTTGTGGGTAATGGTGTGTGGTATGGTCAGTGGTACAATAAACTCAAAAAAACTTGGCTGGGTGATAGATCTGAGGCTAGATGAAAAGGAAGGGAAAAGGTAAGGTTTATGTGGATCCTGGATATGCACAGGAATGATTAAGATCTAGGTATGGGCAGTGCAAGGGTATGGATAAAAATATGGTCAAGTTTGCATGGAGGTAGATGATGGGGGAATGGAAATGAGAGAAAAAGCTAATAACATATGTAAAAGGATCTACCAAATGATGAATAGATGAGTGTTGGTTAACAAAACTTACTGTTTGTATGAGCTTGATGCCTAGTTGGTAATGGTGGGTGATCAAATGGAATGAACTTGGTGTAGTGCTAGTGCTTCCCGGATGCTCCCGTGAAGGCAAATGGTTATGTGATTGCTTCAGTGCTGGATTTGGATGCTCGATGCATGTACGGATGTCTTTGGTTCTCCGCTTGGATATAGCTCCGGTTTTTTCACTTGTTCTCAAAAGATGTGATTATCTCTCAGAAATGTGTCAACCCCGAAATAAGGTTGTTTTGGGGGTTAAATGGTAACTGATGGTAGTTTCACTTAACTAGCAGAAGATTAAGGGTAATCGACGTCGGTTAGGGTGGGATTTCCTAGGTTTACTAAACTAGGCAGATCCCCTTGGTTTTCTAGGATCTCATTTCATTTACTCTATGGATTAGCATGGAAGCTTCCTTCTAACGGGCAAGAATGAGGTTAGAGGGAATGTAGGCATTTATTTTTAGGGTTTGGGAAGGTCTTAGTTAATTATGGAAACTTCTTAAGAATAGGTCTTAGGGTGAGGTGGATAGATGAGGTTGATATGTGGGCATTATCCCAATTAGGATATTTAAATAATAAATATTGTGAGGATAATTAATTAATTTAATTAAATTAATATTAGAGTGGGATGAAAGGGGCCATGGTTAGGTGAATGTGTTCAAGGTGTTTATTTGATGGGGACTAAGGGAGTATGACCTAATTTTAGTGTCTACAGATTAGCACTTGCAGAAGTGACAATTTTCCAGCCCTACTTGGACGCCCTTAGTGTTATGCGAATAATGCTAACCGGAGATTCAATAAGGGGTATATCAGCTTTGAAAATGAGGAAAGGGTTGTGATACCTTTGACAGATGGAAATTTTACACCATATTTTGAACCTCTAAGTGAGGAGGATTTAAACAGAGTCTATGTACGTGCTATTAAGGACCCAGAGGTCAATGAGCCATCAAAAGAAGGCATCCTATAGTGGGAGGATTCTCGCTCTATTAGTGATACTACGAGTATTGCTTGTGAAAATTGGGCTCATGGTACATATTAATTAGTAGGACATGAGGTGAAAAAATCAGTTGCACATAAGAATGAACTTTATTCAATTTGACAGATAGTAGCACAAGACCTTGGTATACAAGATTAGCGAAGATCTTCCCGCCTTCTTAGGGCCATGGAAGCATAGTGGACGAGATCAAGTTAAAAGGAGATATATGTTAGTCTATAAACTGGGCAAGATAGTAGCGTGCTTTATTGGGTAGTCCATAGAGATAATATTATAAATTTTGAAGAGATTGGAGTCACTTTGTCTACTAGGTTTATAAGGAACAATGCACCTACACAAATCTGCACTTATCGGGGTGATCAACCTATTTAGCATCACATTTAGCAAAGTGTGAGAAACTCTACACGGCAAGATAGAAGCATTACCACCTTCACTATGGGTGCGTAGATTATATTCTACACTACAAGGATGTGCACATGCTTGGTATGTATATGTAGAACTATATTGAGAAACAGGAACCGGCAAGAATTGATCTGCAGGAATGATCCAAACTTTCAACTACTTCTCGACTAAACCTCCTGTAACAGAGGAATTAAAATTTTCAAGCACTTAACTATGGGAGATAGTGTAAAAGTTGAGGAGCATATACATGAATTATTTAGTGGGGTAGAGTTGGAGAATGTTTTGAAAATAATTAGAAATGGACTCCATACTACTTGAACATGCTTTCCTTGAGAAAGAGAATGGAAAGATGGTTTACATCATGGATGACGAGGAAGTTGAGAACTGGCTATTAAACATTCACACAAGGTGCACGAGGTCTTGTACAATGTAGACAAGGATGCGCACACCTTCCATGAACCCATGAAGACAAATAAGGTAAATATAGGTTCAAAGGTGAGCTTAAGGAGGCCATAATTGGAGATTACTTGGTCGACTGAGGTCACAAAGATCATTGAGTTACTCAGGGGATTATCATGAACTTAAAGGCATGTATAAATCACTTAAGGAAATGAAGATCAAACTTAAGAGTGGTGTACATCCAGTTAGAAAGAGACCTTACAGAATGAATCCTAATTTGTGTGAAAAGGTAAAAGAAGAAATTGATAAAATGTTAAAATCTAGAATTATCAAGCCCCTTGATGAGTCAAAATGGGTTAGCCCAATGGTGATCAGTATCAAGAAGGATAGATGGATTAGGATATGTGTGGACTACAGGGAGCTAAATGCTACATGTGTCACAGATCCATTCCCTACGCCATTCACTAAGGAAATACTAGAAGGAGTTACAAGGCGTGAAATATATTCCTTCACGGATGGATTTTCTGGGTATCATCAGGTTAGGATTGCTCAAGAGGATCAAGAAAAGACAACATTTACTACTAAATGGGGTATTTTTGCCTATACTATGATGCCCTTTGGATTGAAAAATGTGCATGTTGTATTCTCGTGCATAGTTGTTCAGGCATTTAAGGATTTTATTCACAACTTCTTACAGGTATACCTAGATGATTGGATAGTATATGGGCTTGTGAAAGATCATTGTGACAATTTACACTTAATGTTTGAACAATGCAGATAATTGAGTATCTCTTTGAACATCAAGAAGTGCATATTTTCTATGCCATTTGGGATACTATTAGGACATATAATCTGTAAGGAAGGTTTGCTAGTTGATCCAACCAAGGTTTCATCAGTTTAGGCTTGGAAGCACCTACTAGTCAGAGTGAGGTGTGCATATTTTTAGGTCATATAGGGTATTATAGAAAATTCATAAAAGGGTATGCCAAAATTTCTACACCCTTGGAATAATTACTGAAGGGGAAAGGTACATTTTATTGGGGAGAACCACAAGTAGCATGTGTTTGAGATATTAAAAGAGAGACTTACTACCGTGCCCATTCTCAGTGCTTTCGCTCATGAGAGAAACCATTTCATGTGCATGTGGACGCTTTTGACATGGACATTGGCATTGTGTTAGCTCAACCTAGCAAAGGTATTATAGATCATCTAATTTGTTTTGCTAGTAGGAATTTGACTCCTACGGAACGGAATTATACAACTACAAAGTGTAAAGCGTTGTCAACGATTTATGCATTGTACAAGTTTCGACAGTAATTTTTAGCAACACCATTTTTGTTTTATACAGATCAAATGGCATTGAAGTACTTGGTAAAAAATCCCGTCTTATAGGAGCGTATATGCAAATGGGTACTCCTATTTCAATATTTTGACTTCACGGTTGTGGTGAAGCCAAGGAAAAGCAATTTAGGAGAGGATGCATAGAAAATTGAAGAAACAATGTCGGATGCATAGTTATATAGGTTACAATGTGTGCCCATGGAATTATAAGACATTGTTGTCTTTCTACAAATAGGTATGACACCATAAGGAATGAAAGCATTAGAAAAGAAGCAACTTGCTATACACACGGCATCATTTATGTTAATCAGTGGTGACCTCTACAAGCTAGGAAGAGATGAAGTATTATGATGTTGTGTATTAGAACATGAGTGTCAGGATATCATGGAAGAAGCTCATGGTGGTATTGTATGAGGCCATTATGCAGGTGATGTGACTTCCCAAAAGATCCTACTTGTTGGATTATGGTGGGAGATAGTATATAAGGACTATAAAGAATATTTTAAGGAATGTGATCATTTTCAGCGCCTAGGAAAACCATGGTAAAGAGATGAGATGCCTTTGAGACTAATCACTAGTGCCGAACCATTTGAGAAATGGGCCATTAAGTTTTTCAGATCTATTTTTCTAGCCACACGCAGGACTAGATCGTACTATACTATTACTTGTATAGATTATCTCACACGGTGGGATGAATCAGCACCTACTAAGGACTCTATGGTGGCTACAACAGCTAGGTTTTTGTGGGAGAATGTTCTTACAAGATATGGATGTCCCTTAATATTGACAAGTGATCAAGGTACACACTTTTTGAATGAGACAATCAGGATCCTATTAGATGATTTTATGGTTACACACCATAAAACTACACCTTATCATCCTTAGGAAAATGGAACTCGCTTTGAGACCTTCAACAGGATTTTGAGCCAGACTTTGACAAAAAATTGTGATGTTGGGATAAAGGATTGGGATGACAAAGTATCAGCTATTCTTTGGGCATATAGAATAACTTACAAGATATTGAACAAAGTCACACCATTTCAGTTGGTGTTTGGCAAAAAAGTTGTTCTCCCTATAGAATTTATGTTACCTTCTTTGTGCATTGTGGATGCCTTTGGAGGTCTAGTGATGAACAAGCTCTAGAAGAGTGTATTGAAAATCTGATTCAATGGATGATCACCAAGCCATAGCACAATGGATTCAAAAGCAATAAAAGGCTAGGTAGAAGGCATGGCATGACAAGAACATAAGGGATAAGAAATTTGAGATTGGACAAATGGTACTTCTTTATGACTCAAAGTTTTTGCGCCATCCAAGAAAGCTCAAGGTACATTTTTGGTGCCATATGTTATCACTTATATGCTTGAATCAGGTGTTTTCTAGTTAGAAGCACTTGATGCAAAGATAGCTACCTAATTACTTTAACGGGAGTAGGCTAAAGCCCTATTATAAATAAGTCTTCTTGGTGTTTGTAATAAGGTAGTATTTCCATTTAGTTTAGGTTTTCAATTATGTATTTCCTTCATTGTCGCTATGCTTTGTCAATTTTGTTGTTGTTCTTGTGTAATAAGTGTGCTTGTGTGCATGAAGCTAATTACTGTATGAAGATTGTTTATGCATAGAGGACTGCACATACTTTTAGTGTGGGGTGGTTGTAGTTATCCAAGAAAAAGATTGTGGGAATTGAAAGGTGAAAGGAATAAGCTGCTACAGGTGTGCTTTAAGTCAAAAGAGGATTGCTTCTCAAAAGTGACCAAGGATGGAGATGAATGAAAGAATAGTATAATGCAAGGTAAGTGGAGGCCATGTTAGCTACTAGGAGAAGGTACAGTGATGAGGTACTCGGGCACAAGAGCATGCAGAAGACAATTCTGTGACCATAGGGTAGGAAGGCACACTAGAAGGTTATAGTTGGGCACAAAGATGTACCGTGGGGAATGAATGGATTTGGTCAATGAATGATGGGATATTTGGTAGATGAAGGAGCAATAAATGCATCAATATTTGAAAAAAATTGAAAAATTTATATAAGGATGGGAGGCGGATTCATTTTTTTACTGCTGAACTAAGAGAATTTGAAGAAATATCCGAGTGTGAAGATCCAAGTGATTGAGTTAAGGTGAGAAGGGTGTGAGACCAAGTGTGACATTTGGATCTCGTGCAACAAAAGCTTTTGTCCCCGATGGTGAAGGTTTTGAACAAAGTAGGGAGATAGAAAAGGGTTTGGTTACAAATTTTCCACCTAGTGCATGACTGAACCAAGCTATGGTTTGATTTGTAAAGTTACGAGTTGAAGAGGATACATTTGTAAGGTAAAAATGGCAATCAAGAAGGCATCTCCAAGCAGCAGCAGTAAAAGGAAAGAAGAAGGTAATCGTTGAAGAGGAAGAGATGGCACTGAAAGTCATTTTTAGAGATTCAATATCTAGAGGAGTCATCGTCGAGGTAAGAATGGGATTCACCCATCAGAAAGAGAAAAGTAAGTGACTATAATCACAAGACTTCAGAAAACAAGAAGGAGCTCGATTCCTTACTCTCTGCTAGAATAAAAAAGTACATGGCGGAGGACATGCTAGTATATGACGATGTGGGTGAAAAGATTTTGAAGAGAATTAGGGTCTACCAATTGTATGAGCTTCTATATTTTAGGAAGTATGATCCTTGATCAGTGGCTCATGAGCGGGGTTCACAAAGACTTTTCTACTTTGTAGGAGGCGAGTTAGAATCTCATCTACACTTGTCTCATTAGTTACTGTGTCCGAAGGCCATAGGAGAAGATATAAATCCACTATTGTAAAGACCAAATAGGAGTTGGGATACTTGAAGGGTCCACGCGGAATGGACATAGATAAATTGAAGAACTATCCAGTTATACAAGTTGTAGCCCACCTTGTTACCAAGTTGAATGATCAGGAGTGGTGGTCTCAGAGTAAATACTATGTGGTTGCATGTGGTGCGTAAGATGTCAGAAGGGATAATCTATAACATTGTAGGCTATATTACAGAGAAAATAGTCGAAGAAGCATGCACGTGATGGAAGATCAGCTTTTGGGTTATTCTATTATCACTGGCATTTATGGAGATCAGAGTACCAGATGAACTGAAGGAGAACATATGGGAATAACCCATGGAGAATAAGTCCCCAGTTGAAAGATTCAGCAAGTACCTATGCAAGGGGGCCATGATAGATGATGTAAAGCAAAGGGCAGAGAAGTGGTATGACAGGATCTACACAACATTTGGGGAAGAGTGGCACATCCCAAAGGACCTACCAGCAGTGGTAGGGAAACAAGTTCAATTTGCTATATATCAGCATTTCGCATCGTGCACTTCACAATGAAAGATGGAGTCGGATCCTTGGTACAAGTTGCCTTATACATTCACCGTAGGTTATTTTCAAGCATTTGTTCATAGCTTTGAGACACATGCCGAATGGTCTTCAATGTAGATAAGGTAGATTGTGATTACCATACTATGAGGAAGAAATATGTGTACCCTAGCAGAAGTGCTTATACAGAGAGGATCATTTTAGAGGTACTAAATATAAAACCAATAATCCCGGGTTTGTAGCAAACATGGGGGTAGCATTGGTGTATCTCTAGTTGAATCTAAAAATTGATAATAACAAATATGTGGAAGGTGAGTTCACACTTGCAGCACCACCAAAGGGAAAGCATACAATACAGAACATCCTAACGCTTAAGCCCACAGAACCAGTAGAAATGCAGGATGAGGAGGAGTGCGAAGATAGTGGTGGTTTGGAGCATAGGGTAAGAGACATCCTACAAGTAAGGGTGAAGAGGAGTGTTCCATTACACCACCTCAGCCATAAGAGGGGCATGAATAGGACGTGAATGCAGTCCAAGGAGGGTAAGTGCAAGAAGTTGGGGGACAATTAAGTGGACATCAAATCCTTAATTTTACATCAAAAACAGCAAAACATAAAATTTAGTCTTCCATGAACTTGAACCATGCCAAAAAGTCAAAAATATGTCATAATAATGGTACCATCACATAGGGGAGACTGTTAGTTTTGTAGAAATATTGATTTTAAATTTTATAGAATAGGATAAATATCATTTTATAAATTTTTACTAATAGTAGGTCTTTAAGACACTTTTTCTCGTGAATGTTTATGTCTACGTTTAAGGCTACAAATTATTTTTCACTTATCAAAATGTGATAAAACTTATACCATCCCAACTGTGGTGAAATTATATACATGTTCAAAAAAATTATTTGATTTCAATATGTTTTGATGAAGTTATGGTGGGCAAATAGAAAGTGCTCTATTTTCTTTATGATTTCAGACCACTTTCACGGAAAAAATCATAAAAAAAAATATTGCTCAAAAAATACAAAATAAAATATATCCCAAGATAGATAGTGGCATCTAACTTCTCACCAAAGGAAAAATATATATATCAATTTTTGGTCATCTAAATCACGGGAAAACGGACTACAATCTTATAGGTGTTTTTTTTTAAATACCAATTCATTGAATTTTGAGTGTTTAATATAGCTAAACTTGTCCATTTTTAAAAAAGTAGTTTAGAAACTAGATTCTAGATGCTACAATTCATATTAATATATTTTTTCTAATTTTGAGTGTATGCATTGCTAATAATCCCTACAAGTTGATATTATGTTGTTATTTGCAATATGACATCCACTTATGACCCATTTTTGTCCCCCAACTTACGCACTTACTTCCCGGGAGCACGGGTTTAAAAGGGTATTTAGGAGAATAAGGACCCAAGGTGCTACTCCAACCACTGTGCATAAATCACCTAGACTCTCCCCACAAAAGGAGGCTACCACGTAGAGAAGGAGGAAACTAAAGTTGAATGAGGAGGTGGAAGAGTCAGAGGAAATCATGCCTAATTCTCCTACACTTCCAGAGGACATAGAAGAACAGGGTGAGGCATCAAAGGAAAAAGAAGAGGATGAGAAAAGACTAGTTATGACAGTGCAGAGGACTTTCGGACATGGAGACACAAGTCCCAAATTTGGAGGCTAAAGTCCCTAAGCAACAAAGGTCTAGAAGAACAAGTGGAGAGAACATTCCACTGGCCATGGGGTATGCAGAGGATACATGAAAAAAATTTCATGCCCACTTCTAGAGCACGATAGCACAGAAGGATTTATTCAGCTAGGAGTTAATGGATGAAGATATGGCAATAATGCGCACTCAAAAACAACTATCGTGGTCGATGCACACCCACATGGATGAGCCTGACTTTGATGTGTGTGAAGAGTCATGTGTTTCAAGAAGACTGAAGAAGGCACCTCAAGCTAGACACATGATAGTAAAGCCTACTATCATGTTAGATGAGCAAGTCAGCAATGCATTGGTGAAAGTTTCTGCTAAGGTGGCTAGAAGAAACATGGACAAAGCTACCACAATTAGAGCACTGCATGAGGATTTGAAGACAAAGGATGTAGAGATAGTGCACATAACACAGATAGGTATTTCATGTGAAAGAAGAATGAGGTGTTTATAAGTATCGCAAAGGATATTGGGGACAATGTAATCAAAGAAAGGCCACACTTAGAGGCCAAGGTACCATAGACATTTCCTTCAATGATACACTATGTGGGAAATTTGGTGGACTTAGTACTTGAAGATGGAACTTTGTGTATGCAAGTGCAGAATGCTCTGAACAAGATGCCAAATGAGAGAAAGCATCTATGATGAGAAAAATTGCATCTTATGAAGGGTTATTGCAAGCATTACAAGAAGTATTGAAGAAATCGGACCAGGCTTTAAATATATGCATAACTCTAGAGGCGCTTATCAACATCAAGACCCTCGAAGAGAATAACGAGGTCTAGAAAGCAATGAAAGATGAGACATTGGGCCGTGCGGAAAGATTGTCAATGGTTAAATAGAAGCGCAAGGCCTTGATAACAGCACAAGAGCCACACAAGACTCGGTTGGAAGAGCTTGGAAAGCTGATTACACTAGAAGATGGACATTTTAGAAGGAAGAATGACATCAATGTTTAGTGTTTTGTTGGTTCTGTGAAATGAGAAGGAGAAATTGTGAGGGATGAGTTAGAATCCATTGTTGTGGATATCCCAGAAAAAGTAGAGCAAGCACTCACTAACTGGCAGATATTAGAGGCCAAAATAAAGGAAGAGTATCCAGAGTTGATATTGCAAATTAATATAGAAGAGGTTGCCTAATAACCTCATAGAAATTATTTATTTATCTACATTCTTTTATTCTTATTCTTTCCATTCTTCTATTCTTTCCTTCAATTTTTGGACATAACCATTCTTGGGACGACAATAAGATTAGTGTGGGGTAATTTTGGTCAAAGAATGCTTGTCAAAGATCACACAAGCAGTCCATGTGGGATAGAAGTCCTGGAACCAAGGGCGTAGAAGGATAGGAAGGACCCATGTGTGGAAGGCAAGTTCATATTTCAAGACTTAGCTGATTTTGAGCATGAAGACCTATTTTTAGAAGATGGCGTGTGGAACACATCAACAATACAGAGACGTGTGTGTCATGCATTGTCTATCCTTGGAGAAGAGGTTCAAATCATTTCGGTATGAAGACAAGATGGGAATAGAATTGAAACTTCAGTTAACTACAAGAGGACTATAGACAGTGCACTTGCATGTGTGGCTATGATTGTAAATGTCATATGGCTATCAATAGCATGCAGCCTATTTTTGGAATAGATAAGCGGTGAAGGGAAAGTCCCCACCCTATATATATGATGTTAGGTGCATAGGAGATAGATATATACAAAGATAGAGATCTAGACGTATGGAAGGAGATGTATGTATGTGTGTAATAGATAATATATGCATATGATTTAACTATTGTATTAATTCCATACGCACATTGGTATAGATTGAAAATACTGTAAGGAGCTTCTATATTTATTAATAGATGGAAGACATTGGTTGAATCTAAGTATCATTCTATGTGTAGTTGAGTAGTGCATGTTATTAATTCAATCATGATTATTGTTTAAGATTGATCTTTCATAGTCCTGAGTGTAGCATGCATTGTGGAATGATGGATTAGTTATGAATCTATATATTACTTCCTTCATCATGTTAACATTCTGTTACAGCAACCATAAAGAGGTACCTGGTACCTTTGTGTGCTTCGGGTGAGCACTCAGTCTAGGCTGAGTGATGTTCCAGCGCGACTAGGGTGTTATCTAGTAAATTCTAGGATGCATCAAATATGGTTAGTGGATATGAGGTTTTGGAAATAACCTAAGGCATTTCTAAATACCTAAGAACTAAGATGGAAACCTAACTAATGTTAAAGTGACCTAAACTATTACTAAGCCTAAAGGGGACCTAAGGGTTGTGTGTAAAATTGGAAGTTAGTGGTGATGGTTTTAGAGGTATTAATGTGGATTAAATTTTGGTCCTTACATCCTAAATTTGCCAAGATTGGCGGAGGCATAAAAAGATGATGGGATGCCTAAAGTGGCATCATGGCTAAATTTAAAATGAATGGGAATTTTCTAAATCAACTTCATCAAATTTAGAATGGTGATTGCATAAGGAAAGAGGAGGGAATGGGAATTCAATGCATTCAATGGCATCGATTACGGTGAAGAAACCGCCTAGGAAAGATGAGAAACGGGTTTTGTAGAAATTTGTTGGTCACTTGATCTTTCTGGTTTTCGCTCTGCATGAAAGTTCAGGTTCTTCAAACCAACAAGTCTAATTTTCAATCCATTGTGATCTCGAACATCTTTGAACTATTTTTGAACCTATGGAAACATAGAGGAAGCTAGGAGATTTGGTTGTTGACGTCATTTTGGAAAGAAGAGGTTTTTGGGAGGTTTGATGGAGATCTTCTGCAAAACAAAAGAAAACACTATCACACATGATAGGTGCTTTTAATTAAATATTTATGCTTCTTTATAAACATCTTCGTTAAAAGAACTCGCTTTTATAGACAAATGGTTTGTGGAAATGATTATGGTGTATTTTGTTATATTCTTCTTCTTGGATTTGTTGTTTGGAAAATATTTGATATGGGTATTTTCTTGATGCATGTTTGAGTAAATCATGTCTTATCTTGTTTTAAAACTGGAATGTTGTTAAAATTATGTGAACTTCCAATTTCTATGCAAAATAGATTAAAGGAAAAACATTGTTGATAAATATTTGATATGGGTTTGCTCCCTCTGTTGAAGGAAAGTAGGAAATGAGATGTCTTTTTGCTGAAACGAGTGTTGTTTCGAATATTGTTGTTCTGTTGTGATTATACTAATTTGGGTGTTGGATTTAACACTTTGTGGATTTAGTTTTCATCTGGAAATGATAGTGAAAGTGGTATACTCTTTTTGAGTTTGAAATAACTCAATTTTGTGAGCTTCTATGGGTTGTTTTGAGGAAGTAGGTAAATGTCCTTACTAAGTAAGGGTTTTGTTTGAGTCGTTCTTCCTTACATGAAGCATGATAAAAGTGATTTAGCTTCTTCTATGAATTTTTGATGACCATGATGTTTTCACACCTGCACGTTATGAAACAAAGTGTTATTACTCTTATTGTTGGTACCCACGAATGATTTTTGTGGAATTTGACTTTCTTATTTGTATTTAAATCTGGTTGGACTCCTTTCCATCATATCTGAAAATGATTTCTTTTATCCCTATGGAATGAAGAACATGTTTACTTGACTGTAATCTCATAATCATTTTCTACTCAGGATGAATAAGCTTTGTTTGTAGTGTATTAAGCTATTAATGATTGGATGAAATTGGAGGTTCAGTTGTTGCTTGATACTTCTAGTATAGTTGTAAACTGAATCTATTGAATATTTCTGTTAGTAATAGCTGGTAAGCTACTAAGGCTATCCCTGTTTTGCGTTGAGAGAAATACATCTATGATAACTAACTTGCATTATACGAGATATATATATATTTGATTCAGTATGAGGAAGAAGTAATGAGAACCTCTCTCTCATCTTGATTATTGAATCCTATTTCACTCTCTCCTTTCTGAGTTAAAGTACTCATCACTTTTATCTTTGAAATCTGAAGAAAGTTGTACTTTGTTCTCCCTCTTCCTATTTATTCTCTTCTATTATTCCTCCTTGCATGAGATCGACCAGTTTGGTTGTGTTAGTTGAAGGAGATTGTAGAGTAGATAGTTGAATGAAATACTTCCTTTATTTTCTTCTCCTTTACAAATGCTTGTTAAGGAGGTAATGAATTTGATGTGTGACTACCTTCAGGTGTATGTAAATGGAATTTACATTTTTTTCTCTCTGAGTTATTGAATACGTTGTTGTACTCATTGAACCTCGAAGGATGAATAAATTTGTCTCTCTTGCCATCTGTTTACTTTCTCTCTTCTGCATTAAACCTATTGAAACTGAATGGGTATTAAAAAGGGAATATTGTTTTAGGATGTTGATGGTTCATCCTAAATACCATTCTTAAATATTGAATGAAATTGGTCTTGATATTGTATGAAGAATTATGTTAGTGTTGTGACTTGTGATTCATTGCTTCTTTAAAATAATTATGTTTTGAGAACTGTAGGGTTAGTATCCTTCTTGAACATTTGTTGAATCAAGAATGAATTATATACCTCTATAGTATGAGTCCGATAAGTAATTGAGATGTATTATTACTTATCTGTTGTAATATTTCTTATGAAATTACTGAATGAAGAGTGCTGATTTGATCATGATTCTTACTTGATGTAATGTGGCTACTCTTTCAGTTCTTTCTTTTATGATCCTTATTCCTTTATGAGATATCTATCTGAATTGCTTTAATGTTTCATAAAATCAAGGTTCTTTTTATGAGACAATTAGTTAAAAGTACATCATTTTAATGTTTAGTGCTTATCATGCTCAAGTTCAAAACTAGACCCATGCTAGCAATTTTTGCAGATGGATTCCGTAAGTGATAAAATAATACAAGTTATTTTATGATGCTTCTTGTGTTTACCTAAAGGCTGCATCTTTTATGAGGAATTATTATTCTTATTGAAATGTAATTGAAAAAGGGAAAAGTTGTATTCTTGTTCGAGTTTATCAATGTTGATTGGCATGAGTGAAGTCTGAAATGTTTAGACTTGTAAAATGTATATTTTACTTTGAGGAATGGAAAAAGGATTGAGTGTTATTTGTATTTGATGTATCATTCAATTTGGGTATATTGTATAGGAAAATTTTCAAACTTGTCATTATTCTCTCGTAAACCTATCTGTTTTGAATCATTTCAGTTGAACTCAAATGAAATTGATAGGAAGGGAATTGATACTTTATTCCTTTATTAAATGTAACTTCTAAGTTGGCATGTATAGATGAGAATACAACTAGGTCATTATGGTTTATTAGATGACATTAAATAAAAGAGTAATTTACTTATGATTCTTGTGTAAAGTAAATGGCATCAATGAACCCTAACAAATATAAGTTAAAGGAAGGATAAACATTCTAAGGGGATAAGCATTCGGTTAATACCTTTGAGAATCATACTCAAATGAGGTTCAAAAGGAAGAAAACATACTTCCTCTTGTTAAATCAAAATTAGAATAAGGTAATTGAAATGAAATAAATACATATGTAATAAATAGAATTCATCTTAATGAAGTCTATTAATAAGGAACAAGAATCTAAATTTAATCATACTTAAACTTGGTTAAGCAAAGTAAGATAATCTTATTATGGTATACTGATTCTATTTATGATCCTGAATCTTATGATAAGATACCATGGAATGAAACATAAACCTTCAAGAAGAGACATTGATTGTAGATTTATCTACATGGTAACTATCAATCATTATGGTTAACAACCTTAATGAACATAGAAATTAAGGATTCAAAGCAGGTTTGCTGAAATTAAATCTTAATTAAGAAGATAAGTAAGTGTTTAACTTCTTAACTAGATATGTACCTCCAGATGAGGTGATTCTATAGGATGTTGGTACACACCAACTATAGTACTATGATATCATGAAGACTAGGGTCTTCATAATGGCACAATGTTGTAGCTGACACATCACAACACCCTTCCGAATTGGATCATCTAGATCTACATAAACTTGGACTTGACTTTAGTTTTACTTTAGGTTAGGTTAGGGACATGCCTTTGTATAGGGGGTAACTCATGATGACTAAAGGTAACTAGACACACACAATCGACTTGGTTCAATTGAGTATGTCTATGTACCCTTAGTCACCGTGAGAGATTCTCTATACCTTTCCATGTTGCTAACATGGGTTAAGGTTAAACCTTGGACAAGTGGACTGACATGAGTCATTGAAGACCATTCTAGATAACAGATGAAGTGGGGGTGAAGGACTTATTCTTTTTTATAAGTATGCCATATAGGAATATGAACATGCATAGCATGTGAAAATCTTTCGCCAAAGTATCGCAAGCTACTAGTTGAGTTGTCCTAAGTCACCTAGTTTAAGAAGTAGGATTTCAGATGGATATTGGTAAAAATATTCATATAGGCCTCTTAAATGGAACACTTCAATACCCTAAAAAGGGTAAGAGAACTAAGTATACTGGGTATAAGATACATTGAATCAATATGAGAGATCAATGAGAAACTGAGTCATGAAATGAGAGATCGGCAATTCACCGAGTCTTTACAGTTGCATATGGTTATCTATTATGAGATTGATTAGCATGGAATGTTTGTTCTAAATCATGATCATTTAGAATAGAGAACATTCTTTAAGAACTTGAAATGTGTGTTCTAAATTATGATAATTTAGAGCAGAACGCTATTGTAAAACAAAATGCCCTTGTTTCTAAAGCTTTAAAATGGGAATGTTACAGAGTTTTCCTCTTTTCACAAACCGATGATGTATGGGCCACTCCAAAGTGCATCAAAATTTGAATGGTGTCCTAGTTTAGCTCTGCCAGCATCCCATTTCAAAACCAAGTCCCCAAATTTGAAATTTTGAGGCCTGGCCTTTCTGTCAAACCATTTCTTTGTTGTTTGTTGATGCTGCTCTAGCCTGATCATGAGAGTTCCTTAACTCTTTAAGATTAACTAGCTTTTCCATTCTGATTTCTCTCTAGTCCATGCCTTCAAATTCTAGTTGTTAGGCAAGTGCTAATGATTTCAATTCTAGCATCAAAGGAATTGTATCCTCTTTTCCATAAATAAGCTTGTAAGGAGAAGTTCATATTTCTTTTTTAATTATGATTCTATCTTCCCATAGCGTGTGCGTGAGACCTTTATATGCCAATTCTTTTGGATAATTTTCATTATGTGCTTCATGATCCGATCGATCGTTGTTTTTTTTTACTCAACCATACCATTTCCTTGGGGGTAATAGTTGGAATAATTCTTCAGATAGATGCCCAAATTTAGAGCCTAATCATGGATTTTAGTTCCAAGGAATCCTTTTAAATTATCATAGATAATGTCTTGAGGAATGTCAAACCTTATGAATAAAACCTTAAGAAAGTCAACGATGACTAACTCGGTTGATTCCTTTAGCAAAACATATTCTGTCCATCTAGTGAAGTAGTATGTAGTTGTCAAGCACCCACTTGTGTCCAGTAGCGCTTGAAGGTGGATTGATCATGCTTATGAATTTGAGACCACATTGTGGAAAAGGTTGATCCACTTGGATTTTTAGAAGGGGAAACACTATCAATCTTTTCTTTCCTATAAAAAAATTGCATTCCTTTCATTTTTGATCCTCTTGTGTGCATCTACAAATAGAGTAGGTAAAAATATTCTTTCCATTATGATCTTCATCGCTGTAGTTTTGAAAGAAAAGTGTCCACCAAAAAAACCATCATAGAATTATGCCAACACTTTATCATTTTTTGTGTCATTGATACACCTTAACAACATGCCATCAATATTTTTCTTGAAGAGAATTCCATCAATCAAAACATAAGGGATAGATTGTAACCTCATATGTCTTCTCTTTTCCTTGTTTAAGCTAGGAGGGTATGCACCCTCGGAAAGGAATGTGATCATGTCCTTCATCCATTCATGTGCACCAAGATCTGTATTCTACTCAAGTTATACACATGGGAGACCCTCATCCAAAAATAATGAATTCTAAGGCTCATTATGTCTATCCTCAAAGCAATATGCTTGCGTTAACGTGCTACCTCTTACCAGCTTTGTGGCTTTAATAGTCACATCATATTCCATGATTTTGGTCACCCATTGTGCTCTTTTTTCATTGATTTCTTCTCCCATGATGAATTTTTTGAAAGAAGAGTGGGAGACTAACACCTTAATATGATTTGTAGCAAGCATACTCTTAAATTTCTTGAGTGTGTGCATGATGGTGAAGACCTGCTTCTCTATGTGACTATATTTTAATTAATAATCCTTTAGTGTCTGGCTGAAGAAAGCCACTGGTTGTTTCAGCCCTTGTTCATTTTCTTGTGTTAGGATGGTAGCCACACTCGCATCAATGCCATAAGCATAAAGGATAAAATCCTTTGAATAGTTTGGGTTGATGAGTGCTAGCACACAAGAAATTTCTTACTTGATTTTGTTAAATATTTCCTTTCCTTCTACTCTCCATTTGAAAGCTATGTCCTTCTTTAGCATTAGGGTGATTGGCCTTACCAGCCTTGCAAATTTAGGAATAAAACACCTAAAAAAATTGATCTTACCCAAGAAGGATTACAAATCCCTTTTGTGTGCTAGTAGAGAAAGAGATAAGATGGATGATAAATGCTCAGGATCAATTGTGATGCCATCCTTCAAAGCCACATGGACCAAAAGATTTCCTTGCACCACTAAAAATTTACACTTCTTGGGGTTAAGAGATTCCCTATACTTCTTGCACCTCTCAAAGACTTTATCCACATGTGTCATATGATCCTCACTCTTCTTTGAGAAAATTGTTATGTCATCAAGGTAAACTAAGATGAACTCATTTATCTAACCTTTGAAGGCAATGTCCATGGCATCTTTGAAATGTTGCACCTGCATTTGATAGACCAAAGGGCATCTTCTCATATGCATATGTTCCCCACTTCATTGTAAATGCTATTTTTAATTGATCCTCTTCCTTGAACAAGATCTTATTAAAACCTGAATACCCATCTAACATTGAGAATATTTGCGTGCCGGCCATAGTTTACATAATCTGCTCCATTAATGGTAAATGATAATGATCCTTTAAAGATGGCTTGTTCAAATCTCTAAAATCAACACAGAGTCTTATTTCACCATTTTTCTTGTGCACCAGAACTAGATTTGCAACCCATGTAGATTACTTGATGGGAAAAATGATCTTCACCTCAATGAGTTTGGATAATTCCTTTCTTATGAGGGGCTCTATCTTTGGATTTATTGGTTAATACTTTTGTCTAATGGGCTTGATGTCAAGATCAATTTCAATGGAGTGTTGAGAAACACTTGGATCAAAACCTTTGAGGTCTTCATACTCTCATGAGAGGATATCACTATATTTTAGACAGAGAGATATGAAGGCTTGTTTTTCATCTTGTGTGCAAGATTTTCTTGAGAAGCAATTATTTTCCATGCATAATAGTAACTATTGAGAAATTTTCTTGCGTAGTGCACATATAATTTTCTTCACCATTCAGCTCATCATCGGATAAATATTTTCTCTAAGGTGACCAGCCCTTTAGGCAACTTATTTGATTTCATTTGAATCGCTTGGTCACCATCACTATCATGCAAGTCAACTTGCATACTTGATGAGAATTATACTTCATTTGAATGAATCTGGACAATCTACGTGTCACTTTCAAACACTTTTCGCTTGGTGTTATTTTCTGGAATAGATGGTCTTATCACCATTTTAATGTGTTAAGTTTTTCCTCTTACAAATTCATCGATTAGAGAGAACTACAAACCAAGTGTGGCAATTTGTTCAACTTCCTTATTCATTTTACGTAGTACCACCAATATATTTAGAGCATCAAAGCTTTCAAGAAGGTCCCAAACTCTTTGTTTATAAGCTTTAAGAATCTTATTCTTTTCTTGGAACTTGTTGGTGACTTGGGGATAACCAATTTAGTATCTTCAAATATCTGTAGCACCTTAATCTTCTTCTTTTCAGAAATAAGTAGACCATGCACCAGCACCTCATACTCTGCCACATTGTTAGAACATGTAAATTGTAATCTATGAGCAAAGAATAATTTCTCATCCTTAGGGGAAATGAGAATGAATCCCGCTCCTGAGCCATTTCTACTTCTGGATCCATGAAATTATAACTTCCATAGACTAGGGTTCTCTTCCCTTTGCTTGAGCACACGTAGAAACATAGCTTCTTATTCAAGAATGCAGTAGGTACCAAGCCAGTTTCATAATCCTCTAACTCTTCATCATATGGGTCAAATTTATGGTGCCTCTCCGCCCACTCATTGAGTATTAGATCACAAATAGAAGGTGGAAGAGGATATTCTTCAGATTCAAATCTTGTTCATCTTGGATTAAATATTTGGCTTGGAGAGGGGATGGGACATATGACTATACACGATAGGAAAATATTGGCTCAGCTTGTACGGTAAAACTGTACCATACCTTGTCTTGAGTAACATATGGGACCAATCAGAAGACAAGTAACCATCGACTTTAGTAGTAAAGTCTCTTGATAAACATAAGGCAAGCAAAGGGGGAGATCAATAATTGACACATCTTGAGTTATTGTTAGATTGGGACATGCATGGAGGGTTAACTCAAGATCCTCTATGATTCCTAGGGTGGTGATGGTTGAACCATCGAGTTGCGGGACTCCTTTAGACAAGGGCTATACTTAAGACCTAGGAAATCAACTATCTTCTTGGGCATGATAGAAGTACTAGCACCTGATTCAATCATATAATTATGGACAAGATGTTTTCTTATGATCAAATACATATAGAAGGGTGGGTTTTTAACAACTTTACTTACTTGCTTCTCCTCTTCTTAGAAGATGTTAATAAAAGCGTGCATCTTCTACATAGTTGGATCATTACATGGGAGATGCATCGTGGCTACATGCAATAAGTCATACCGGGATGGAATGGTTAGGGCATCCCACATTATAACATTTATGTTTGTCCTTTTCATCTAGTCCACAATGCTGAATGGAAAACCTGATGACTTGTGCATTTGGGGTACAATGATATCCTTTCTTGATTATTTGTTCAGGCACGAAAGTAGGGACTTAGCTAAAGCTAAGGCTTGACCTACCAAAGGAGGGTCACGTGTTACTTTAAAATTATATTTGCATGGGACATCTTATATAGGCATTTTATCACTTTTACTACTAGGTATATTAGCCTTATTTGCTTCTTTTTTCTTTTGAGGGTCTCGCTTGTTCTTGGGATTGTGACCTCTGTGCCAAAATCTAGGATTCTTTTCTTGTATCTTATGTTGTCCACAAATTAGGTGTGTTTTTATTTGTTTCATCCGCAGCTTGGTTGATTGAAAAAAATTCATCGGTGACAAAGAACATCAAATTAGAATCATGAGGAACCTCAAGCCCCTCCTAGTTCTATATTTCAGGTGCACTTTTTGAAGGCTCACAAGTGGAATCATTCTATATCATGTAGGCTTGTCGCACATAACATTGGCATAGTGATATTTATTGTGAGGCATGTTGTAAGGGAAGCACCATTCGACTCCTACGCCAAATTGTTTTGAACTAGAATAAGTGTTTGACTTGCACTGGGTGCTAGAAGAGAGGGTGCGGGAGGAACAAATTGTAAGGGAAGATGTGCATTAGCATGCCATATTTCATTCTGTTGGTTAGGTATGTATCTTTGGTTTCCATATTGATTATTCTAAGGCTGAATTCTTTTGTTATGCGGCTAATTAGAACTACCTCTATAGGCTTGTGCATGTTGTTTCTCTAATGATATGACCTTGTTTGACAAATTTCTAATCAGGGTCTTCAATTCTTCATCTTCTTTCTACCACGCCGAAGAGTAGGATGTTGATACAATATATTATGTGCTTTACTCAGGAATAGGAATGGGGAATACGTAAAGGTGGTACATTTATGACATTTCTGGGAATAAGGGTATAGGTGGTCTAGGAGCTATATTTTATGCCTAAATAAGACTATTTTCCACCCTTACTGCAATATTATAAGCGGATGGTAAATTCCTACCTCCCATGGATTGAATCATGACTGAGATATTATTTTTTAGCACCTTTAGATAATACAGAAAATCATGTTGGGCTATAGGTCTTACCACAAGAGGGATTCTATCCCAAGTCTTTTGAAATATGATGTTGAAATTACTCATCTACTTGTTGTGTGCCCTCTTTATTGTTATCAATTTCTCCACCAAAGATAGGTGATCTGTATTATCTTCAAAATAATTACAAAGATTCATTCCAATATCATCCCAGGTGGCAATAGATCCAAGTCTCAAGCCTCGGTACCATATCAAGCACTTTTCCTTTTAAATAGGCCACAAGTAACCCGACTACTACATCATCTTGTGTGATCAAATAGAGTGAGCATAAATTTGCTATATCCTAGATATGCTCTTGAGGGTGACTTAATTCTCACCAAGAATTATGGAATACATTTGAGTTCTCCATTTTCTATATCATGTTACACATCCAGAACAGGACACTTCCTCCTGGTGAAGTTAGCTAAGTTCCTCGGTGGAGTAGGTGAATGATGTGTCATAGCAGGTCATGTTGGTCATCTGTCATTGTGAGGAATTGAATGGGTGCAGCATGTTGGAGATGAGGATGTGTGCATGGGATTTCTAGAATGAACTATTCTTAGGGATAGATGGATGTACTCAAACGAATCTTTAGCTACTAAACTTCTCCTTGAATGCACTTTTCTCATGAAAGGTGCTTATGGATGCTAAAATAGAGATCTGTAAATGTTGGGAGTCACCAGATGTGTTGAAATAAGCCTCCAAAGGCTAGATATACTAATTCCACACACCAAAACTTGGTGAAATGAAAAATAAGCTTTCACTCCTTGTCTTACTGAGAGTGCTAGAAACAGTTAGTGGTCAAACTTGCACCCGAGTCTCGGATTCAAAATATCTGAGTTGTTTGAGACAACAATGGAACCATCTCCAAGTTGTGGGACATTGCATGCTTGAGATAGATCTCTAGAGAAGATAGGTTCTGTCGACACTAAAATTTTCCTCCATACTTTCTATTTCATTAATGTATGTATTAGGAATAGGATGTTGTTAAGTATAATTAGTAGTAGCGTCGATAGAAGATAATAAAGGCCGCCGACGGTGTCGCCAATAATGTGGAGTATGGTAATAACAAAGTACAATAGGAATGTTGTAAAAAGTAAATATTTGTCGTAAGTGGTCCAGTAATGTTAAAATGTCAAAGTTTGGGTAATTAGAGAAGTAGGGTCTACATGATTAGGAATTAGAAATATTATATTAGTAATAAGGACAAGGAGTGAGGTCATAAATATTTTGTGTATTTTATTTGTAAAAATTCTAAAAATGTGGAACCCATGTAAAATGATAAGGTTTATCTTATCTTAGAATAAGCTTACATGTACAGATAAGAGTTAAGGTATGGAATATGATTCGTCATAGTGGATTTCTTATCCTATCTTAGAGATAGGATGGATAAGCTGAAGTTCTATAAATAGAGAGGCCACCCCCCTCATTTAGCATAGAAAGAAGTAGTGAGAAATATTGTAGGAAGTGTGCAAAGGAAGCCATCAGTTAAAGGTGTGTTGAAGAAGCCATCAAGAGGCGTAATTGTAAAGTTTCTCCCATAGTCTTGTTGAAGTACCTCATGGGTGAGATTGTAACAATTTCATGTTAATATTATAATTTACTTTGATATTTCAGATTTTTCATCATTCCGTCTTATCATAGTCGATGGTATTCTTGTGTTCGGTTGTTGTTTTGTTTCCAGATTACATCCACCAAACTAAAGGCTGTGCATTAGTAAATAATCATAGCACGAGGAGTTCCCGGTGAAGAATTATCATAGTGCCGGATTGGTGATGACATTTTGGTTCCGTTGCCGGGACCATTCCTCGTTGGTGGATTTTCTGGAGAGATATTCCCACTTAGTCAAAAATCAATTAGAGGGTAACCTTGTTTTTACTATGCATAGTAGTTACCATGGTAAAGTCATTTTTACCATGAATAGTAGTTACCATGATAAAGTCATTTTTGCTATGAATAGTATTTATCACAGTAAAGTCACTTTTTACCTGGGAATAGTATTTACCATGCAAAGAACTTCACTTTTACCATGAATAGTGTTTACCACAAGAAATTAGTTTTTACCGCAGTAAGTCAAGTTTTACCATAGTTTACCATGGTCATTTCTATAGTAATTCCAATTATTTATGCACATAAGTCTTGTGGGTTGGTATTTCACGGTGGTTACTTTTGAAAATGGGAAAGATTCCTATTTTTTCAGCTCAATCTAATGAAGATGCTTCTTCTTTCATTCAAGAGTTTAAGCGATCTTGTATTTGTAATGGCCTTATAAGAAGGGAACAATGGACTGAATTTTTTCCTACCTTTTTGGATGGTTCTGCACTTAGGTGGTTTGAAACACTAGGTGATAATGTGAAAAACTCATGGGATTTATTAACTGAAAGTTTTCTTGAAGAATTTGGTGAACAACAGAGATATGCAGACCTCATGATCGAGATCACAAAGCTAGCCCAAGGAGAGAAGGAGAAGATAAGGGATTATCATGCTCGTGTTCTAGAGCTAAGGAGGAAGCTCGATGCCCAGATCCGGAAGGAAGGATTAGCGGATGGGTTGATGAATGGCGTGGATAATCTCCTCTGTAAGCACTTCATTCTTGGGATGAAGCCAGAGATCAGGCAACGAGTGAAGTATGACCACCCAGCCTATTGTTGAACAAGCAAAGGAGATTGCAAGAAGGCAAGAAGAAAGCATGGAAGAGGAGCCCAAAGAAATTGTTGTTAAAGTAGAGCCTACACCAGCACCTTTGGTCTAGAATCCACAACCACTCCCGGTGAGCACAAATATTTCTCCTAGTACATCTACTGAGTATGAAGATCTGCTTAGGAAGATGGGCCAGTTAACTATTAATCTTCTTCAAGGAAAGGAATTTAGTTCTCGGGAGGAGATAGAGGTCTAAAAAGAAATATTTTGAAGTTGTTTGTTATGGTTGTTATAAAAAGGGTCATTATAAGTATAATTGTCTAGATAGAGCTTCTACATCTGGTACAAGAGATAATGATAAAGGAAAAGCACCTGTGAATTCTCTTGATGTAGTAGATAAGAGTAGAAATAATGAAGTAGATGTGTTTGTAACAAAAAGAAAGAAAGAAAAAGATAATCAAGATGGAACTGATCCTAAGAAGATGAAAGAAGAAACTAGTAAGAAACATAGGAGAAGAAAGTTGGGTGTGCAGGATTTTCTCGATTTCACAGGCAAGGACGATAATCCATCTTGGAATATCTCATCCAAAAGGCCTGCAAATATTACATATGGTCAACTCTTGGCTATGTCTTCTGAGAAGAGGCGGGAGTTGTGAGGTGGACTCAATGCTCAAAGAAGGAAGGAGGTTGAGGTCCCTGTTTTGGAGGCAGAGGTAGATCCCTATGCTCCACAAGCTGAGGTATTATGTAATGGTATTTCAATTCATGATGTCTTAGTTGATGGAGGTGCTGCAGTTAATGTAATGACCAAGTTTGTAATGAATATGTTGGGTTTAAAAATTGATCGCCCTTCAACACTTATGTTAAGGTCATTAAATAAGGGAAAACTAAACCAGAAGGTGTAGTTTCAAATGTGGCAATATCTCATTATGGGTGTTGTATGTGTGGTAGACTTTCAGGTGATGAAAATGGTACTGTTGCGTACCCAATGCTACTAGGAAGACCATGGCTAAGGAGAGTTCATGCAAGAAACTACTGGAATGAAGGTTTCATGACACTTGGACGTGGTAGAGAGAGGGTGAAGATAAATGTGATCCCTCGACATCATAAAGTAGAACCTGTGGATTCAAGTGATGAAACTGATGATTGGACATCCTCTGATTACTCTAGTACCAGTGAAGTGGACACTGAAGATGAAGAAAGCGAGGTGGATGTTTCAGTCATGGATATCCTGCCAGTCACACCAACTCATGACCCCATAAAATTATCTGAAGAAGAAGTTGATGATCGTCTCCAACAAATAAAGATTGGTGATGCTGTGATGGAGAGTGAGAAGGAATCCTACCTCCAGCTCTTTCGAAGGTACATACACCTATTCACTTTTGATTACAAGGAACTCCGTCAAGTAAGTTGGGTAGAACATTGTATTGAGCTAGTAGATGGTGCTAAGCCCATAAAGCAAATGCCATATAGAATGAATCCTAATTTTTTCAAGATTGTAAAAGAAGAAATAGATAAGTTACTTGATGCAGGATTCATATTTGCTGTGGAGAATTCAGAATGGGTTTCTCCCATTGTGATCTCAATAAAAAATAATGGGAAGCTACGCATTTGTGTTGATTATAGGAAGCTCAATAAGGCAACAAAGAAGGATCATTACCCTCTTCCATTTTCAGATCAGATCTTGGATGAAGTAGCTGGCCAGGAGTGCTATAGTTTTGCTGATGGATATAGCGGCTACAACCAAGTTCGTATAGTAGAGAAAGATCAGCTGAAGACCACGTTCACCACTCCTTGGGGAACATTTTCTTATAGAGTTATGCCTTTTGGGTTGTGTAATGCTCTAGCAACATTCCAGCATTTGATGAATAGGGTGTTCGAATGCTACATTTGGACCTTCATCGTAGTATTTCTAGATGATTTTTACATCTATGGGAGCAAGTTGGACCACCTACACCAGATGGAGATAGCATTTCAAATGTTATATGAAGCACAAGCCTCACTAAACCCTACAAAGTGTGTCTTTGGATGTTCTAAAGGTGTTTTGTTAGGGCATGTTATATCTAGAGATGGTATTGGTACTGATCCCGATAAAGTTTCAAAATCAAAGATTTACCATTTCCTCTTAATAGAAGTAAGTTGAGATCATTTTTAGGCCATATGGGTTACTATAGAAGGTTCATCAAGAATTTCTCAAAGATTGCATGACCCACTAACCCATTCTTGAAGAAGGATGTTACTTATGAACCGTAAAATAAGGCGCATGAAGCTTTATTACCTAAACCTTACACAAGTATTTATTAATTGCCTTGTAATTGATAAATCTACACCACCTTACCTACCACCTCACTTTGCCACTTCATCATGACCAGCCCTAACCCTAAAACTAACCTAATTAGGACCCATGACTTGGTCTAGACTCACATCCATAACTAATGCCTCCTTACTCGCACTCCAAAGCCGACCTTCTAGCCACACTGACCAAGCCCGCAACCGATCTCTCGGGAGAAAAAAGTAGGAAGGTGGGCTATTTTACTAAAAATAGCCTACTTTTTCCTAACCGATGCCGGTTCCTACTGACCGCCGCCGGTTACGCAACCGCCATCTGCCTCGTAAATGGGCTTCCCAAACCAAAACAACGGATCGGAATTTCATTTTTGGAGATCGGGCCAAGGATTTTTAATCAAAGGAGAGTCCAAAGCGATCACAGAGTCCGTAACTTCACTTGACCAAGCAGAGACGAGTAAAGAAACCAAGAGTGGCAAAGAAAGGAGATCAACTTGCACCTTCATCAAAAAAACCAAGAAGTTATATCTCGCATGTCCTCCATTATAACATTTCTTGTGCTTTTGGAATTGTAATCTTCCCAAATCCGCTCCTCGAACCCATTATCTAACGTACTCATTGCCTCTAACCATCATTCCTTAGCTTCTAACCATCCCATTTCTCAATACTATCCAAAACCAGCCATTACAAACACCACAACCAGCCCGTAAGATCCTAGAACCAACCGCAGATCGGTTATCAAGTGACCGCCATCGGTTATAGATAACCGCATCGGTTCCTTTGATCAAAACCAAGAAAAACAGCCTTTTCCCTACCTGGGCCTCCACTAAACAATTTAATTAGTACTCTACAAGATTTTGTGTTAATTCATATTAGCAGGGAACTCGACCACCTTCAAAGGAAGTTTCATACTTCCCTGGGCCCAAGGCAGCTTCCTCATTTATTATCTAATCAAAATCTTGTGGTCTTGTGTTCTTATTTTGCAGTAGTCCTTCCAAGACAAAAAGGAGTTCTTCGCAATCACCGATCTTTCTCTACGGTACGCGCACATCATCTCGACATTCTCTGTGTATTCCTCCTAACCCTAACCTTATCTCTGCTTCTATAAGGAACGAAGCATTTCCGAGTGAAACATTTTGGCACACTTACGGTGGGACCCATTTTGGGTTTTTCTTTATTTCTTGCTTGCTTTTATTATAGGGAGCATACTTGCTGTTTTCTTCTTCTAGAGATATTCACATGTGGTATTTTATTATTCTGGTAAAAGAACTTGCTTTGTTTTTGCATCTTGCATTAGTAAAAGTCATCTCTTTTGCTTCATCGAATATCACTTTCGATTTGGGTTTTAAAACACATGCATTACATTCCTGCCTGTTGTTTTTCAATTCTAGTGAACATAGATTAAGTAACAGGTCGTACACGTGGGGGTGATATCCACGGTATTGACAGGAAATTAACCTTAGTTTCACTGCACAACACATACTGAATCACTTCACAATTAACACAACATCTCAAACATCCCCCCTTTTCCGCGGTATTCCTCCGCCCGATTGAGGTAACCTTATAAGCCAAAACAAACTTGACATTTCCCCTAAGTCTTGTTGTTTAGGATTCTTGACATCATTCTACGTCTAAAGGCATAAGCCCACAATAATTAAAATTAACCCTAAGGTTAATCTCTCGCATTTTGCGTGTGCCTCTCGCTTGTTTTCAAATCCTCCCGTTTTCTGGCGTCATACTTTGTCTTCTCGTGATCAATAAGTTGCTAAACTACTCAACGTTGCTAAAAATCAAATTAGCAACCCTTTGTATCTTCTTATTCTAGATTTTTGACACCGCATCGGTTAAGGGACCGACGCTGTTTTTCCCGCGGACCGACACTCTACCAAACCGATATCGCATCGCCTCTCTCACTCTCGACAAACCAAAGAACTTGCTAAATTCACCATTTCGAGGTTGTTTTTGTCCTCGATAGATTGAAACTTTCCCGTGTGTTCTGGTCTATGGTTGTCATCACTAAGCAAGCCGCCGCCATGGTTTCACACACGCTTGCTCTGCTTTCTTTGCCTCGAATCACCCCCTTCACATTCTATAGAAACCCTACTGACACCAAAGTGAGATCCCCAAATTCCCGTAGGAGACAAGGACTTTGCCAAATTTCTCGGATGCTAATCCCAGCCACTGCATAATACTATTTGTCTCATACCCCGACCGTGCGCCCGATGGTCAGCCTCCTTATGGGCATGCCTATTAGTATAGCTGCTCATTTAGCTCCTACTCCTCCCGATAACAATACCTTACTTCCCGCATCACTAGCCCTGCCTCCCAATCCGACAAATGCGCAGAGGTTCATACGACCCGATTAGCTTTCCTTTGTTAATCTTGGACCCCACGTATCGCCACCACCAATCGCCCCTATCTCGCTCTCTTTCGCACCACTCCATTCATGACTTACTCTCTCGCCACCTATTCAAACGAAGCTTTCCTTCTCAAGCTCCGCCTACCTTTTCATTCCCATACACGTATCCAAAGAACCTCAACACCTTATATGGGACATCCCTATTCTCGTGGCACCATCACCTCATCCAACCACAGATTTCATCAAGCAAATGATGGACAAAATGCAAAACCCGGAGGCTTCCGCTTTTCAGAAGTCGTAGCGCCTGACATACGAGCAAGTTTGTCGGGAGCCCATTCACCCTTCTCTCCCCTTCATTCATATCCTCCTCAATGGGAGTTGCCAAAGTTTACTCGCTTTTAACAAGAAAGAGGATCCTCAACAACACTTGCGATCATTTAGACATGCTTGTTATTTGATCGCCCATGATGATGCTCTCATACTCCGCACCTTTCCCATGTCCTTATGTGGCCTCGCTTGAGTGGTACAAAGGCTTTTAACCAAAGACTCAATCTTCTTTTAACCAACTAGCCCAATCTTTTTGGATCATTTCTCCATTAACATGCAAGAAAGTATCTATCATCGACTCTATGCCATCCGACACCAAGACGAATCTATCGCAGATTTCGCTGGACGATGGGCGGGGCCTTATCAACCAACTTACGTATGCCTTGCCTCAAACCGAACTTATCGAACTCTTTACGCGGGCATGCGCTAAGCACATCTCCCTACCCTCCAAATTCAAACTTTCCGTACATTCGACGAGGTTTTACTATGGCTCAAAATTAGAAATTCGAGCCTTAGAGGAAGAGAAATTCATGGTGCGCAACAAGAACTCCACTTTCCGAACTCCTGATTCTACCAATAAACCAAATACCACCACTCCTCACGCGTCAACCTCTTCTAAATCAAAAGGAGCTGTCCACGCGGTGATGGTCAAATCCCAACCACCGTCCAATACTCCACCAAAAACCACCTATAAATACAAAGCTGAGCCCACCAATTACACTCCCTTGGGAGAAACTTATGGCATCATCCTAGAGAAATTGCTCAAAGTCGGGCTATCACCTTGCCCCTCGTAAACCTCACTGGGTTTGACTCCACCCGCGCAATACCTTCCTGGTACAAAGAAAATGACTTTTGTAACTTTCACCGCGTAAAAGGACATAGTCATGAAAACTGCAAGATGTTGAAAAACATAGTGCAGGAAATGGTTGATGCAGGGGATATAACACTCGATAATCCTAACGCCTCGCTAACCGAAATCTGAAAATTTTCAACAAGCCATTCCCGAATCACTCGTCCAGAGGAAAAACGTAAACCAAGATATCTTAGCTGAGGAGAGTGTTCATGAGATCCATGCAGTATTCGATACCCAGCCAAAAGCCTCTATCGAGAAAATTTTGAATCAAGCCTCTTCACTAACACAGGAGCCCGAACCTCCTTTACCACCATCAAGCCAAAGCGAAATCATTCCTTTACCCATAGAAGAGTTAATCGCCTGTGCTTCCTTCCCATTAATGAGTCTTCTTACACCACATCCCTACAAGATCATGAGCGGATGTTGTCTAATCTATCCATTCCCGTGACGCCTCCTTCTACCACTTCGCCGCACAAGAGGAGGGTACGCCACTCTTTTGACATCCTTAGATGAGAAATCTCTCGCACCGACATCATTAAATTCTTTAGTCATGATGCACCCTCCAACATGCCCTCTCGCCTATTAGTCCTCATCACCTAAATCTTTTCAACAACCCGTCGACCTCTTAAGCATCTATCGATACAAAGGCCTCATCCGCCTCCCGTGTCACACCCGCAATGGATTGGAATTACAACTCACTTTTCCTCTCGTACCAAAATTACAAATTACACTGAGATCTGCCATTCCACGTAAGATGACAGCCCTATGGGAACGCTTGAGTACTCCTGCTTTCTACTCAAATGCAAATGACTCGATCCCGATGTCTCCACCATCTACCCGAAGTGCTTGCGTGCTTAAAATGCCCCCTGTTCTCGCCTTCACCCCCTCACCTCTACCAAATTCCCCGTCCACTTCTATCAACTTAACCAGATCTTCCCTACGCTTGGGACCTCACCAATGCCTGGGCCTAACACACCCGCCTAAGCCGACTCGATTTATCCCAAAATAAACCCGCCCCGCCACCTAGAGACAAACGCAATCCGGCCTCTATCAAAACCCTCATCTTCACACCCACCTTCCATATTGGGACCTCATCCCTCCACCTTACATCAATATATCATACCTCCTTTGTTTTCTGCAAAACAACCTACGCCTTTTACACCTATACAGAGATCAAAGGGTATCACAACATCGTTACCCCGCGTATCCGGTCCACCTATCAACCCTAAACCAATCCCATCATCAAAGGATTTATTTTCTGTCACTCCCCTTTCTCCGTGGTTGTTTCCCGCTACCATGCCATCTCGTAGCCTCATCATCTAACCAAATTAACGTAACTTCGTGGTCCAAGAAACCACGTTTAGTGAAAAACATGTGTCAGCACCCCTCGACTAAACCACCACCCATACGAACTAAACACGCCCAAACATTACCACAACCCACACAATCAATACCCTCATCTTCTTCTGATTTTGACCCACTCAAAGGATCCTACGCCAAAATCCTTGCTATGTTGGTGGAGAATGCGACCATCTCTCTACCCCCACTTCGACCTTATGACCCGCCTAAGCCCCGACTGTGGATTATGATGAGTCTAAAATCTGCGCCTATCACCGCACACACTGACATGATGTAGAAGGATGCAAAGCTCTAAAACCATCCTTCGCCGCCACCTCTTCCGGATCGAAAGATTAAGAAAACAACTTACGCAGGAGAGACCTCTAGCGCCAATTCCTCTACTATACCATCTCGTCCCCGCCTCACCAAGATCGATCATTATTACAACCCCACCCTTCAAGACCATGAATTATCCCAACCATCTTCTTCATCTCAGTCTACGAGATTAATATGATTAGTGTCGCTACTCGAGGACAGTAAAAACAATGGGAAGCGAAAAGAAAACACACCGCGGCATCTCTTTCTCCTTCAACCATCCCGATTACACCACCACCTAAAGTGGTTATTCATGACCCGCCTATCCCGTCTCTAATGGAGTTGCCCACCGAACCATGATCAAACAGCTTCATCAATCGCCCGTAAAAATGACACTATATGATCTCATTCAGACTTCTGAATCTCATCGACAAGCTCTCGTTGAGATCCTTCAAGGGATAGAGGTTTTTCCCAATGAAACCCTGCCCGTGGCCTCCATTCTAACACCCAATCACGTTGCCTCTCTCACCAAACAATCCATCTCCCCCACCACTTCTGTCTCAAAACAACAAGCCAAGCCGCATGTTAGTTTCTAAGATGAAATTATCGACTTTGGCATGTAAGACCCCGACCTCGCTCTTTTCATTTCCGCTACGTCCGAGACATTCGAGTACGCCGGGTTATGATTGACGGGGCGCTAGCCTAAACATCATCTCTTCAAAAGCCTTCCAACAAATGAACATCCCTTCTAGTTGCATGTGTGCAACCCCATCATGTCATGCGGTCATTCAATGATGCTATTATTTCTACCTTAGGCACCGTGATCCTCAACATTCGCGTAGGCCCACGTACTTTTTGCCCGAACTCTTCTATGTCCTCAAGGAGAGTTCCAATATAATATATTGCTAGGTCGCCTCGATCCGGCCATGGGATGCGTCCCCTCAACATTACATCGATGTATAAAATTTGAGTACGAGGGGAAGTCCTACACTGTAAAAGCTGATCCTCCCCCCTTCAAAACTTGCAATATGTTATACCGCCCAAACGATGTGCTTATACCAATTAAGACACCCATACATTCAACCCAACCATCCTCTTCCAATATACCTCAACCGTCCACCTCAACTGCACCTACAACTGATGAAACCACCGTCGCACAAACCACTTCTCTTCCCGCAGCTAACATCCCAACCTCCGACCCCTTAGTAGACATTTTTCATCGCCTTACGCTGGGGGAGTATCGCCTATATAACGTTAGTTCTTTCCCTACCCCGCAGGAGTACGGACAATTACATGCACACCCCACCTACGACCGTCGCGTGGGGGAGATAATCTCTTACGGACCACCCCATTGTCGCACTAACCTAACATATGGGGGTGTTGACGCATCCTCCATTACCCCGAACCTCCTCTTGGTGTGGTTCCTTCCAATCCGATTTTCAATACTTGACAAATCGTCGCTTTCGCCCTCACCTTCTCGACTCCGCCGGCGTGGAAAGGCTTTGGTTTTGGCCTTTACGAACAAGGCCGACATACTCTCATCCCCATCACCACACGCAAACATAATGATCGCAGCGGGTCTTGGTTTTTCCAAACACCTACGCAAGAGACACCTCCCGTCACCGTATCCCGAAGAAGAGGACGCCGCCCCTACCGAACCATCATCACCCACTTTGCCATCATCTCCACAGAATCGATGGACCCTGAATCTATCCCTCCTAACTTTTTTTTTTCATAAATGCTATCTTCATAGGTCCTCTCACTTATCAACGCGATAATGAGGACCCATCTTCTCTTCCCCTTCTGTATCCAGACATGATCGAAGAGGATTCACCTTTGATTAATGTTGTTGAATGCCAGGATGACGACTCCATCCTCACTTACCTAGGCGCGGATGATTCTTATATTCAACGTGCCTTACCATCTGAAACTCAAACCATGCTGAACGAATCTACTATAGAAATCAACATCCACACGGAGGAAGATCCTCACATAGTGAAGATCGGACAATCACTTGACACATCAGAACGAGCCGCCTTTACCACCTTTCTCCGTGCTCGCAACCAAGCTTTCGCATGGTCTTACGCCGACATGCCAGAATTGATCCTACCATCGCCGCCCATAACATCACTCTAAACCCCGATTCCAAACCACCAAGGTAAATTGAGAAAATGCATCCACGCATTGCTCTCTTCGTCAAAGAGGAGCTCCAACGACTCCTTTCTCGCTTCCTTCATTCTCGCCTATGACTATCCTCAATGGATTTCTAACATCGCACTCGCCACGAAAGCGACGGGGACTTGATATGCACGGATTTCCGGATCTTAACCTCGCTTGCCCTAAGGATGACTTCCTCCCAAGTATTGATCAACTTGTTGATCTCATCGCGGGTCATGAAATGCTTTTTCTCATGGATGGCTTTTCGTGTTACAACCAAATTTTGGTCGCCTCGCCGATCAACACAAAACCGCCTTCATAACTCCTCGGGAACTTTTCTACCGTAATGCCGCTTTGGCCTTAAGAATGCCGGGTGCGACTCTATCACGGGCTATGACCTACATTTTCCATGACATTATGCACACTATCCTCGAAGATTACGCTGATGATCTTTCGGGCAAGTCTAAACATCGCAGTTGAACATCTCGATGTTTTAACCATTATTTTTGATCACTGTTACAATAATATTCTCGTCGCCTTCAACCAAAGAAATGTGTTCGTGTCCTTTCGGGAAACTTCGGGCTTTATCGCCTCTTTACGTGGCATTGAGGTCGATCCATCTAAAGTAAAAGCTATCCTAGAAATGCCCCCACCCAAAACCTTAAACAATCGCGTAGTTTGCAGTGGTAAACTTCAATCCATCCGGCGTTTCATTTCCCAACTCTCTGATCGATGTCACCCTTTTCATCACCTTCTAAAAAGGACGTTGCCTTTCAATGGAGTGAGGAGTGTCACCAAGCCTTCAAGCTCTCAAAACATATCTCTCGCAGCCACCTGTGCTTATCCCACCCTGTGACGACCGCCCTTTCTACCTTTATCTTTCCGCCACCGACCATGCTATAGAGCTATGCTCGCCATCGAGATTCCCGCACGCCGAGAGCAGCCGCTTACTATATAAGTCGTACTCGTGGATTACGAGACTAGGTATACACATGTAGAAAAATTGTGCTCGGCCCTATCATTCGCCGCCACCAAACTCCGACATTACCTCCCGAATCACAAAACTTTCGTCATCACCAACACAGCACTCCCATTCATTATATGTACGCCAAACCACACCTAAACCAACGCACGCTCGATGGCTCATGCTCCTCGCCGACCTCGACCTTGAATTTATACAATGTAAATCAATCAAAGGACAAACTCTCGCAGATCAACTTCATGGAGGCCCTCTACCTACCGGGAACAATTTACCAATTTTACCTTCCCGACGAACTCATCGCCACTCTTTCGCCTGAGAAGTGTCGATCAAATGACCTCTTCTTCGATGGATCTAAGTGCCGCCGCGGCGGAGGAGCCGCATTGTTCTCATCCTCTGACGCTGAACCTATGCCTCTTTCATTCCGACTTGATTTCCCTTGCACTAATAATACAAATGGAATACGAGGCCCTTGTTCTAGGTCTCCAAGTTGCGTTACACTTAGGTATCAAATCTATCAACATTTTCGGCGACTCTCAATTGGTAGTCAATCAAGTTATGGGCGTCTACCAATGCAAAAACGAGGAACTTCAGAAGTACAAACACCACGTGGAGTCACTTCTAGCCTTATTTACCCACTATTCTATACAAACCATTCCCCGCTCCACTAACAAATTTGCGGATACTATGGCTTGCTTAGCCTCGCAAATTCCCGCCGCGCCAACTGACTCTGAATTATTCGTCGTGGTCCAACAACTTTTTGCACCATCCTATTCAACCCCGGTAGTTTGCATGATAAATACTGTGTCTACTAATTCACAGGATACCTGGTACCACCAATTTCATGACTACCTTACAATCTCTGTCCTCCCACCTGATCTTACTAGTAACGGCAAACGTGCTTTTCTTAAAAGTGTTTCGCGTTATGTTGTCATGGGGGGACTCCTCTATAAACGTGGCTTTGATGGTATCCTCCTTCGCTGTCTAACTAGCATGGAGGCCACTCATACCATCCAACAAGTACACGATGGGATTTGTGGTGGACACTTTAGTGGCCTTGCCGTGGCTAAACGAATCCTTCGCCTAGGTTATTATTGGCCTACTCAATAACGATCGCTACTTAATATGTTAAGCGCCGTGTCATGTGTCAACAACATGCCAATCTTCAACATACTCCTAGCCACCCGCCACACATGTGTCGCACGAGATCTTTGGCCTTTCTCACAATGGGGTTTAGACCTTATTGGTGAGATTCACCCGACCTCTCTTCACAACGTCACCGCTGGATAATCACAATGACCGAATATTACACAAAATGGGTGGAGGCCGCTCCACTCATTTCAATCAAAAAGAAAAAATTGTCGAATCTATTAACCATCACATTATCTCGCCGCTTTTGGTATTCCTCATCGCCTAATAATGTATAATGGTAAATCTTTCAAAAATAAGTGTTACAAGACCTTTGTGACAACTTTGGTATCAAACTTAGTTTCTCGTCACCTTACTATCCACAAGCCAATGGTCAAGCCGAATCTTCTAATAAAACTCTAACCAAAATCCTCATGAAAGTCGTCAATGAATCTGGAAGAAATTGGCACGATCACATTCCCTTTGCCCTTTGGGCTTATCGTACAAAGCATTCGCACTCCACTAATGCCACACCTTTTTCATTGGTATATGGCACCGAGGCTGTTTTGCCTCTCGAAATACAAATACCCTCCCTTAGAATATCTCTTCAAGATATTCTCACCAACGATGATTTCCGCCAAGAGCGGTTAGCCCAATTAGAGCTTCTTGACGAACGACGTCTTACAGCTCTCGATCACCTTCAAATCTATCAAAAACGCATCAAACGTGCTTATGATAAGCGACTTCATGAGCGTACCTTTAAGGTTGGTGATCTTGTCCTCAAAGAGAATCAACATGTAACCAAACTAGAAAAGAGCAAACGTGGAAAATTTGCTCCCAATCGATTGGGCCTTATATAATCACTCACACCTATGGATCGTGCACTTATCGCTTAGCTTCGCTAATGGTAAACCTGAGCCTGAACCCTTAATGCCTTGCATCTTCGACCATTCTACTGTTGAATCTAGTGTTATATCACTCCTTATCTACCTACTGCTCGTCCCTTGAGCTCATTTACCGCTACATACACTTTGTTTTCTATATCTCCGAATAAAATCAAAATCACTTCGCACCTCCCCTTGATAATGCCTTCCCCTTTTTTAGTCTAGTCCATGACTTTAAAGTATTAAAATAAGCCGTATTCTTATGGGATTTTCTTGAGTCAAACTTCCTACTAAACTAGATGCTTCACGCCAAAAGAACATCTAGTTATCTAAAATTAAATATAGACTGCTCCCTCGAAGGACAGCTATATGCCAAACTATTGCTGCTACTATAAATAGATCGCTCTCAAGGACAAATTTATGCACTAAAATCATCTCTCTACATTATAAATAGATCGCTCCCAAGGACAGCTATATACAGCAGCCTTTATCAAGCTTTCGCATTGATCAGCTTCGTGAAGACCTCAAGAATAAAACAATCAATATCCTCTTGTAGACTTCCCGCATCGATCGCCTACATTCAATAAAATAAAGCCTCATTCAAAAGAAATTTTTGGGTCATGGACTTGTCTATTTAGGGTAGGTTCTCTTTCGTTGTAACAAGTTCTTTTGTACTCAGCCTATATCATCCACATCACCTCACCATTTGTTTCAACTCAAGGGACGTAACGTAACCCCGATATATTGTGATCATACAACTCTTTTCAACTATGGACTTCTCGCCTATACACGGCACTTAGGCTTCGTGCCTCGTTTCTACGTTGTGTGGTTTGTTTAGCTCTTTTCACCTACGGAGCACTCTTTCTGCTTTGCCTCGCATCTAGAATTGTGTGTTGATCTTAATCAGGACACTATTCCCTACTACTTGGGTATGCTAACCTTTTGCTTTACCTATACCTACACCAACAATATTATCCTACCTACACCAACAACATTACCCTACCAACATCAAATTTTTACCAAACGACAAATTGCCTAAACCACACCAAATTGCCTAAATTCACCCCTCCCTGATCCTAAGGGAGAACTACATCGGCCCCGAGGCCCTTCCTCGCTTTGTGCAATGGGCTATGTAGGCAGCACTTTGAGACATGGGGTCTCCCAAGGTTAGCTCGACCATCCCCTACCATAACCTATCTTGTGTGGTGAATATAAATATTTTTGTGTATTTTTATTTTTCACATTTCTCTTTATCCTTTTTCAAAAACACCGAAAATCAAAACACCGACAATCTTATTATTATCATAACTCAAATCAACATACATATTCGCTTTTATTTAGATGTTAAACAAATACATCTTCTATCATCGACACGCAGTCGGCATCCTTATTCTTATACTCGCTAACATATACTGCACTCATCACAACTCATCCCGAACTAGGTGATGATCGTGATCGCCGACCCTCTCGCCGGGCCTCTCTGCCTCAAAGGTACCGCGCTATTGGTACCGCCACCGATCCGCCAATCTCTCTCGTAGCATATGAATACGCCTCTCGCATGGAGAACTCCAGCCTCTAGTCTCGCCGCCCGTGACTCCGCAACCACTAACAATCCTCTTGTCTCATTCACTCGCGCTTGAGCTGCTGAACCAAACGCCGCAGACGATCCTCTCTCGCTGTGATCACCATCGTGTCGTGGCGCTCGCGTACACCTCGCAGCTTCGCTACCCACCATAATCTATAGGCCTCTCGTCATTCCTACATCCATTACCTCGCGATCGGCCGCTATCTCCTCGTGCCCTTCTCGAGGTGTTGGCCGGGGGTGGTGAGAATGCCGCCCAGCATCGATCCTCATATATGGTCTATAAGCTCGTGGTATGTCCCGCACATATCCAAATTGTCGCGCACGCGATCTATAGGAATCCTCTCATATTCACTCGGCCTCGTGCCCCGCGATCCACCTCAATCGCTCTACACCTCTCAACTCCTCGCCTATGTTCTCTGCTACATATAGTTCCCGTAGGCCTCCAATGTATATCCGCAATCGTCACTCTCTCCCATACCGCTATAATACTCAATGTCACCAAAGCACGGCCTCGAGATCTTGCCTCTTGTTCGCTCTCGACCCATCGTCTAATCCCAACCTCTCAGTACTCGGTCTCTCTCGCTCAGATAGATCGGGCCTATTGTCGCACACAAACAATGTGCTCATAGGCCCAACAAAGGTAATAAGTATGAGCAATCCAACGTTGTCCCGTGATTTCGCCTACAAGCCCATAAACCCCTCGTATAGCTCCGCCAAATACGCAGTGCCCATGCAAACGTAACATTCCTTTCTATCATCTCCCGATAACACACATCAATGCCTTTGGAAATTTTCCCCTTCCGCCTCTGTAATGCATAATACCCTACTGCTATCATTAATATCACTGCTAACCTTGTCTCCTCAGGGTGTGCTGCATACATTACCCCATATGTAAACGATAAACCTCGCTGTGTCAAATCTCGTGCGTATGGACCAAATACTGCTGTTATCGCTCCCCGTGCCGCGCTAGGTAGTGCCTGATATACTGGCTCTCCTGTAATAGGGAGTCTCAAAATCCGAAACACATCTTCCAATGTTACTGTCATCTCACCTGTTGGCAGATAGAAGGTATTTGTCTCAGGATTCCATCTCTCAATCAGCGCCTGTAACATACCATGGTTACGTGCGATTCGTGAATAATAACGGATTCCACTTAACCCCAAACGATTTATCAATGTCCATTCCGCTGGTGTTACATCCGCTCGGATTCGCGACAACAGCGCTGGCACACTATCATTCATCCTCAACTCTGTCTCTGCCTGCATACACCAAAACAACAAACAACCATTCAACCCGTTAGGGTCTTTTTCAAACATTCTGGAAATTTCTCCAGTAACCGGTACCGGTTATACATAACCGATATCGGTTGCATAACCGATACCGGTTATCCCTAACCGCCACCGGTCACTGTCAATTTTATACACCTTCCTTAAAAACAACCACCTACGACAATAATTTGCTCGTTTCTTCGTTTTTATACATATAAACATACCTGAAACCCCTGATTGCCTACCCGGTAACACTTACCTCACCTGCAACCCTTGTTATCATGTTTTCTTTCTCATATTTACCCACCTATTCTACCCCATCTTCTTCACAAAACCATGCAGAAATCAAATCACAACCAAAACGTTTACCTCTTGGGTTGCAGTAGCTTGCGGTGGCCCTTGTCTTCTCTCTTGTCCCTGCCTGCTGGATGTTTCTCCTCGTCCTGCCATTATCACCACCTTTTTTCAAACCTGCCTTGCTATCTTCTGAATCTCAGATCACAATTCCCTTTTCTTGTCTCTTCTCTCCTTATCACTCAGATTTCTCATGCAAAACTCGTCGCATTGCCAAAAACGCCGCGCTTCGCGCTTTTAACTCTCGCATGGCTCTAAAATTAAAACTTCAGTTGCCACCCTAGCTTTTTTATTTTTAGAAAAGCCCATACCTAAATAACCGGTATCGGTTGCTTAACCGATATCGGTCTGTTAGCTACCGACATCGGTTACCTAACCGATACCGGTTACACACCCTCCTTTTTGAAACAGGGTTCTTTTCTTCATTTCTCATCTAAATTTTTGTCGCGCCCGCCTCTTTGCCTGCATAAACAACACAATTTACCACATTTTGTTCATCCACCACATATAACATTACATTTTCATTACACATCATTTATACCAACACACAACCCTCAACTACAAATATCAAAAAACTATCAATCTATACATCATTCGGATCCATCTCATCAGTTACATATATCACACTGTCACAAAACCACCAATTTATCACATAACCTGTCATTCATATATACGCACAAAAACATCAGCATCATCTATCTATCAACATGTCAATTAAACTCATCACACATTCTATATATTACCAAACCATTAACAAACTATTTCAACACATTTTAAAAAAAAAGATGTGGATCAAAACATCATCTATATATATATATACAAATTTTCAACAATACAATGTGCCCTACATCGGGGCCTCTGTGATCACATAATATACCAAAGCCGGCACGCAGGCCGCAATACCTACCACAAATCTCGACTCGGCTCGCAGGCCGGTCTCTCATATCAAAAATATACTCGGCTCGCAGGCCGGTATCAAATGTATAACCTGCATTTCGCTCGCAGCCGGTATATAATAAATAAATAAATCAAAACAATGAATAAATGTAGGCACGCAGCCTCTATCAATACAACGGTTCGCAGACGTGCCCGTGTCCCTATACAAAACCACGCTGGGATCTATCGCTCTCCCCACCGCCCCGCACCTCTCCTCGCTGGTCCTCGTGGCGCTCTCGCCTCGCCTCGCCACATGTACACGCCACCGTGTGGCTGCCCTCCTCGAGATCTCTGGCCGCGCGAGGTCTCGCTTCTATGAGCGTGCATATGCTCGATAATCGACTCCGTGCATTTATCAAGAATATCCCGATAATAACGGGCCTCTCGCTCTAACCTCCATATAACGATCTTCGCCATCAAGGAATCGGGCTGGTCTCGCACCTAACACCAATATCCTCGAGCTCGCACTCGCACTCGTGGCCGGGGCGGTGGAGGTGCTACCGCGTGCTCGTACTCGCACTCGTGGCCGTGGTGGTATCGGGGCCGTGGTGCTGGCACGCTGCTGGTACGGCCGCCGTACTGCACTCGCACGTGGCTGTGGCTGGTGGTGGTGCCGCTCGTGCTCGATTTCGAGCTCAAGCTAGCTGCCTCGAAACCCCTATTCGTGCTCGTCAGGCAAAGCAGCCTAATCGCCCTCGTAATAGCCTGCACTCGCCGAGCTGATCTCTCTTCGCAGCCACGCGCTAAGTTCTGGCTGTGCGGGCTGTGGCTACCTCGCGCTCTCGCCTCGCCCACTATACTCCTCAGATGCCGCTGCACCCGCATCATCCACACCTCACCGCTGGTCTCTCCGCTACCTGGGCCTGGGATCCCAAGGCTGTGGTGCCTGGCAAGTGGGGCTCTACATCATCCCCGTGACCGAGGGAAGGGAGGTGGCTCGCCCTGTGGGCAGCCCCATCTCGCTCGCTGCACTCTCTCTAAGGGTATCCGCCGATTCTCCCGGCCTCCGCCCCGCTATCCGTAATGTATACTGGATCAGCGCACTGTATGCGGGCTCTCTCGCCAGCCGGTGACTCTCGTAGGGTCTCCATATAATGTCTATGCTGTAAGGCCCTCTAAGCATATGTCTATAGTAGGCCACATCCCGACTCGCAACAACCGCCGTGGTCTGGCCCACAACCCCAACCACCTCTCAAAGCCATATCGGTATACGATGATCCGTGCTCCCCCGCTGCTGGGGTAGCCTATCGGCTCGATGCATACGATGTGCTCGTATGCCCAACAGAGGCAACAAAAAGGTCGAACAAATACCAAATCGCTCCTCCGGCGATAGCCCCATAACTCCCTGTATAATTGCACCAGATATACTGGTGCCCATGCAAAACAGGTGTGCTCCTCCACCATCTCCAGTAGCACCCCCATCAATGCCCGTGGGAAGCGGCCTCCCTCTGAATCCGGGAGGGCGGTTGTGTGACTTATCATCATCAACACGGCAAGCCGTGTCTCATGTCTGTGTGCGCGGTACATGTCCCCATATCCAATGCTCGCGCTATGATATGTAAGAAGCGCGGCTGCATCCCCAAAAACCTGCAGGATGCTATCCATGGCGCTCTCGAATCCACTCGAAAACGGCCTCTCCTCGATCGCAGAGCCGCAGGATGCGATACACATCCTCTAATGTGACGGTCATCTCCTGGCCGGGCAGATGGAACACATTGGCCGCCGGATCCCATCTCTCGATGAGGGCGACCATCAGGCTGTGATCTCTGTCGATCGCTCTGTACCTCTGGACCCCGCCAAGCCCCACCTCGCGCATGATGGCCCAATGCGCCGCAGATATGTGTGGCCTCATCCGACTCAATAGTGGAGGCATCCTATCACGCATCGTCAACTGCTGACGTGCCTGCAAAATCAACCCACATTCTTAGACCCACTCGTTCTAATAACATCTACTTTACCATCTACCCCCCTTTTTTTTGTAACACCCAAAATCTAACCCCACCCCAACACGCTACCTTACCCACCCGAAACCCAACCTAAAACACCCTAAACCCCATCCTAAACCCAACCCATACCCCGACTCTCTACCTACCCAACCCAACTCAACCCAACCCAACACAACCCACCCCACCAAGTCACCCTACCCACTTTCAAACCCTATCAACCCAACACCCTAAACCCCACCCATACCCCGACTCTCTACCTACCCAACCCAACACAACCCACCCCACCAAGTCACCCTATCCACCTTCAAACCAACACCATACACCCTAAAACCTCCCAACCCAACCCAACACCCCTTACACCCACCTTCAAACCCCAACCCCAAAACCCCCACACCCAAAAACACAAAACAACCCAAACCACTCCCAACCCAACCCAACACCCCAACACCATACCCCCCAAACCCAAACCCAAAACCCACCCACAACCCAAAACAAACAAACCATCCCCAACCCAACCCCAACACCATACACCCCAAAACCCAACCCAAAACCCACCCACAACCCAAAACAAACAAACCATCCCCAACCCAACCCCACACCCACAACCGGCGCCGGTCGATACATCACCGACGCCGGTCACCAACAATTGTACCCTTTCCTAAACTTTAGCGACCGATGCCGGTCGCTTAGTGACCGACATCGGTCACTGTTCTCTCCCGGAGCCGAACCCCCGCGCGGCCCCCAAACTCATTTTTTTACCTATTTCTACCCATTCACCCACCCAAAAACCCTAAAATTTTACACACCTAGCCGCCTTAGCCTATCTAACCTATCTACCCTCTCCCTTTCTCAAATTACCTCCATTTACCCATTATTTCCTACAAAATACAAATTCCTACCCAAATCCCAAAAACACCATAAATCAACCAAATCACCAAATTAAAGAGTTTAGAACCTACCGGTACGACGACACGTCGTCGTGGTGGGATGGGTGGTGGCGGTCCAGCTGGTCCAGCCCCTCCAGCTCCTCCTGCCTGTGCCATGGCTCCAATCCTGATCTGCTGGGTCCCCGGCCAATCACCTGCTGCCTCCTCAACTATTCGGGCCCACTATCAACTCTCTCCGCCAATCAAATAGCTCCACCTCACTCAATACCCCTCCAAATCAACTCTCCACGTCAGACAAGTCAATTTTGGATTACAAATAACAAAAGTGACAATGACAGGCCGTATGTTTCTTTTTATAGGTATTTCGACCTACACCGATGTCGGTTTCCTTTCTGCCCTAGGAAACCGGTATCGGTCCCTTAACCGATATCGGTCATGATGAATCGACGCTTGGCCTCGATACCCCTTTACCCCATTCTTTGCCGCCTTTATTCCTCGCTCTTTTTCACCAATATCGCCCTCTCCTCTCGCCCACAAAGGCTCTCGGCCCGACCTAAGGCTCCGCCCAAGGCCATTCGCCCGACCCAAGGCCTCGCCCACTTATTCGCCCGACCCAAGGCTCGCCCTACTATTGGCCCGACCAAGGCCTCATTCGCCCGACCCCTCTGGCCCGACCCAAGGCCTCGCCTACCTAACCTAACTTGGCCCACCAAGGCCCGACCCATTTGCCTCCGACCCAAGGCCTCAACCTACCTATTCGCCCGACCAAGGGCCCGACTCCAAGGCTCAAGGCGACCAAGGCCTAACCTATTTGGCCCGACCCAAGGCCTCGCCCACTATTTGGCCCGACCCAAGGCCCTCAACCTACCAATTGGCCCGACCCAAGGCTCCCGACCCAAGGCCTCGCCTCCGACCCAAGGCCTATCGCCCACCATTGGCCCGACCCAAGGCCCTCCTACCTAAGGCCCCGACCAAGGCCTCAACCTACCTAATTCGCCCGACCCAAGGCCTCAACTCCCCTTATTGGCCCGACCCAAGGCCTCAACCTACCTATTTGGGCCCGACCCAAGGCCCAACCCACCTACCACCAACAACTTGGCCCGACCCAAGGCCGCATCACTTCCATACTATACCCACACCCAACAACTTGGCCCGACCCAAGGCCGCATCACTTCCATACTATACCCACAATCACCGTTTTATTTTATCCATCCATCCTGCACCTTGTGTTTCATCGAGCTCACTTGTTCGTGTTTTAGCATGATTAGGTCTCGACTTGATCTGTCGACCAACTTTGCCTAGACCTAGACCGTGACGCTTATCTCAACCAAACCAACCATTTCGTACGCCGAACATGCCTAAACGCTCTCGTACCTTACCTGTTATATACCCTGGAGCTACTTCCTATGCCTTGGATACCAGGATTATATCACCCTTGTTTGGATAAACTATCGACCTTTGCCTATACATTGCTGGTTTGCTAGTCAAATCATGTACCCTAGTCGTACTATTTATTGCATTTCAACATGCGTCGCTTCCTCGACCTACCGCACCACCTTACCATCCTCTCTACAACATTTACCTTTATCAACCCTATCCCCGATTTCCGCTCGCTCAATCTGTGCTAGATTTGAGGAGGATTACCTATATCCTTAACATGAGAAACCACTTCATATTATTGTCCGCGCAGCCTTTACGTAACAAGCTACACGACAATAAGGGCTAATGTAGACACCAAAATTGTGTCTTACGACCCCTTGTGACCCGCATCTCATTTCGCAACCTAACCTCATTACCTAAACCTTACACAAGTATTTATTAATTGCCTTGTAATTGATAAATCTACACCACCTTACCTACCACCTCACTTTGCCACTTCATCATGACCTAGCCCTAACCCTAAAACTAACCTAATTAGGACCCATGACTTGGTCTAGACTCACATCCATAACTAATGCCTCCTTACTCGCACCCAAAGCCGACCTTCTAGCCACCTGACCAAGCCCGCAACTGATCTCTCGGGAGAAAAGCAGGGAAGGTGGGCTATTTTACTAAAAATAGCCTACTTTTTCCTAACCGATGCCGGTTCCTACTCGACCGCCGTCGGTTACGCAACCGCCATCGGTTCCCTGTAAATGGGCTCCCCAAACTAAAACAACGGATCGGAATTTCATTTTTGGAGATCAGTCGAAGGATTTTTAATCAAAGGAGAGTCCAAAGCGATCAGCAGAGTCCAGAACTTCACTTGACCAAGCAGAGACGAGTAAAGAAACCAGAAGAGTTGGCAGCAAAGGAGATCAACTTGCACCTTCATCAAAAAAAAAAACCAGTAAGTTATATCTTGCATGTCCTCCATTATAACATTTCTTGTGCTTTTGGAATTGTAATCTTCCCAAACTCCCTCGAACCCATTATCTAACGTACCATTGCCTCTAACCATCATTCCTTAGCTTCTAACCATCCCATTTCTCAATACTATCCAAAACCAGCCATTACAAACACCACAACCAGCCCAGAAGATCCTAGAACCAACCGGTATCGGTTATCAGTGACCGCCATCGGTTATAGATAACCTAAGCATCGGTTCCTTTGATCAAAACCAAGAAAAACAGCTTCTTTTCCCTACCCAGCCCACGAAACAATTTAATTAGTACTCTACAAGTATTTTGTGTTAATTCATATTAGCAGGGAATCGACCACCTTCGAAAGGAAGTTTCATACTTCCCGGGCCCAAGCAGATTCCTCATTTATTATCTAATCAAAATCTTGTGGTCTTGTGTTCTTATTTGCAGTAGTCCTTCCAAGACAAAAAGGAGTTCTTCGCAGTCACCGATCTTCTCTACGGTACGCGCACATCATCTCGACATTCTAGGGTATTCCTCCTAACCCTAACCTTATCTGCTTCTATAAGGAACGAAGCATTTCGAGTGAAACAACATGTGATATTTGTCAAACACATGGTAACCGTAAGACTTCATCAGCTCCATTATGTCCTATTCTTCCCCTTGTCCCTTTGAAAAGTGGGGAATAGACATTGTAGGTCCACTTCCAACTACATCACGCCAAAATACGTATATTTTAGTCGCCATGCATTATTTAACCAATCTGGGTTGAAGCTAGGCCATTGAAAAAACAGCTTCCATGGATGAAGTGGCAAGGTTCATATATGAACGCATTGTCACCGATTTGGTTGTCCATTAGAAATTGTAATGATCAAGGAATCCACTTCATTAATGAGGTGGTAGAAGCCCTAGTCAATAATTTTTCTATTAAGCACATGGAAGGCAACAACATACAAGCCAAGCACAAATGGACGGGTGGAACAAACAAATTTTGTGTCTTGTGTCAAATTCTAGCAAAAGATGCAGCCTTGCGGTACATAAATGGGATAAAAGGATTCATGCAAAGCATTGTGGGCATATAGGGCAACATCAAATTCAGCAACAGGATACTCCCCATTTCAGTTGGCCTATGGCATTGATCCAGCTTCTTCCTATTGAGTTTGATATTCCCACCGTGAGAGTTATGAAAATGAAAGGATGGATGAAAGTGATTCAAGAAAAGAAAGGTTGATACATCTTCATTTTCTAGAGGAAATGAGAGAAATAGCAAAGGATACAAGCCATAAGAAGAAAATGAAGCGAGAAGGAGTACTTTGATCAAAAGATCCGGTGGTCTCCATTTCAAGTGAATGACTTGGTCCTAGTATATCATTCCGTATACAAAAAGAAGAGAGAAAATTTCTTCCAAAATGGATGGGGCCCTACAAAATAGAGATGTGCATGAAAATGGTACATACCGATGGTGGAATTGGATGGCACTCCCATTACGAAATGGGTCAACCACAACAAGTTGAAGATTTTCCAAGCACTGAATAGTCTACTCGAGGACGGAGTAGAAGCTAGGAAGGGGGAAGATTTCGACACTAAAATTTTCCTCCATACTTTCTATTTCATTAATGTATGTATTAGGAATAGGATGTTGTTAAGTATAATTAGTAGTAGCATCTCGATAGAAGATAACGGCACGCACAAGACGGTGTCGCCAATAATGTGGAGTATGGTAAGAGTCAAAGTACAATAGGAATATTGTAAAAGTAAATATTTGTCATAAGTGGTCCGGTAATGTTAAAATGTCAAAGTTTGGGTAATTAGAGAAGTAGGGTCTACATGATTAGGAATTAGAAATATTATATTAGTAATAAGGACAAGGAGTGAGGTCATAAATATTTTGTGTATTTTATTTGTAAAAAGTCTAAAAATGTGGAACCCATGTAAAATGATAAGGTTTATCTTATCTTTAAGATAAGCTTACATGTACAGATAAGAGTTAAGGTATGAAATATGATTCGTCAGAGTGGATTTCTTATCCTATCTTAGAGATAGGATGGATAAGCCTGGAAGTTCTATAAATAGAGAGGCCACCCCCCTCATTTAGCATAGAAAGAAGTAGTGAGAAATATTGTAGGAAGTGTGCAAAGGAAGCCATCAGTTAAATGTGTGTTGAAGAAGCCATCAAGAGGCGTAATTGTAAAGTTTCTCCCATAGTTTTGTTGAAGTACCTCATGGGTGAGATTGTAACAATTTCATGTTAATATTATAATTTACTTTGATATTTCAGATTTGTCATCATTCCATCTTATCATAGTTGATGGTATTCTTGTGTTCGGTTGTTGTTTTGTTTCCAGATTACATCCACCAAACTAAAGGCTGTGCATTAGTAAATAATCATAGCACGAGGAGTTCCCGGTGAAGAATTATCATAGTGCCGGATTGGTGATGACAGTTCCTCTATATATTTCCAATCCTACTACTACTCCTAGTGTAGACATTAAAATTAGGTCACACTCCCCTTGATCCCCCATCGACAAACACCTTAAACACATCCACCTAGCCATGGCCCCCTTCATCCTAATATAATATTAATTAAATTAAATTAATTCATTATCCTCATAATATTTATTATTTAAATATTCTAATTGGGATAATGCCCACATATCCACCTCACCTTGAGACCTCATCAAGCCACCTCACCCTAAGACCTATTTTTAGTAAGTTGTCATAACTAATCGAAACCTACCCAACCCTAAAAAGAAATGCCTACATTCCCTTTAACCACATTCCCACATGTTATAAGGAAGCTTCCATTCTAATCTGCGAGGTAAATGAAATGAGATCCCAGAAAATCAAGGGGATCTACCTAGTTTAGTAAACCAAGGAAATCCCACCTAATCGACATCTTTGGTTACCCTTAACCGCCATCTTGGTTAAGCCAAAACCACTTTGTGGGTTACCATTTAACTCCCAAAAAACCTTATTTCGTGGTTCGCACATTATTTTTGAGGTTGGGTTTCTGAGAGAGAGACACTTTTGAGAACAAGTGAAAAAACCATAGCTGCATGCAAGCAGAACCAACATTTATACCTGCATTAGAACACCCATAGTAATTACCAAGCAATCACACACACCACCGCCTTCACAAGAGCATCGGGGATGTGCCAACACTACACCAAGTTCATTTGATTTCCCACCATTACCAACTAGGCATCAAGCTCGTACAAACAGTAAGTTTGTTAACCTGCATTGGTTTCTTGTCATTTAAGGCAAAGCCTTTTATATTTGTTATTGGTTTCTACTCTCATTTCCATTCCCCACCCTTTTACCTCCATGAAAACTTGACCATCCTTTTTCCACACCCTTACACTACCCATACCTAGACCTCTATCATTCCTGTGCATATTCAGGATCCATACAAATCTCGTCATTGCCCCTCCACCTTTATCTAATCCCGGATCTATCACCCAACCAAGTTTTATTGAGTTTTCGTACCCCGACCATACTAACGCCGGTCATCCATAACCATCATCGGTTAACCTAAACCAATGTCGGTCTCTGTGTCTTTTATCAGAAACCCAGATCAGAGCCTAAAACCACCACCAAATACCCTAAACTGACTAGAATCTAACCCTGATCAATAACAGTATCCTGACAGTGACCTTGACCTTCAGATTCAATCATAGCCTAGCCCATTGTGAACGAATTCACTTATTGTAGATGAATGAGATACCTAAATCATTTTAACTATAGTAGGATTTATTTTATTACCAACATTAAGTTGTTTTAAATAGTGGATTGACAGCCATCTAGGAAGTATCACACTTCCCGGATCTAGCACACGCTAGGTAGTCCACTGCATATATTGTTTAACTTTTATTCGGTGGTCTTGTGTTCCATTTTAGGTAGTTCCTCCAAGAAAAAAGGAAGTTCTCATGATCAGCTGTGGATTCTAAAGTCATACACATGTAACAACCTATCAACCAGCATCTCAATAGGTATTCCTCCTACACCCATTACCCTCATTTGTTTCATCATTTTCTTATAAATGCTCCGTAATCAGTGAAACATTTTGGCATGCCTAGTGGGACCCATTCGGGGTTCCTTGCATTCATTCATTTCTAGGAGAAAATTTTCATGTTTGTTTCCTTTCTAAAAGGTTCTCACATTAAAATTTCTCCCTTGGAATCTTCTCTTCTTTCTATTGTCTCAAAGCAATCATGTTTTGGTGCTTAAAAAGAAATCTTCTTCTATTTCATTTGCATTGCATTAGTGAAGGATCATACTCTCTCCTATTCCTCTTATTGTGTCATCAAATTCCATATTTCGATTTGGGTTTAAAATTAACTTCATTTCATCCTAATTTTCTACATTAGCTCACATTAAATGAGGGCAACCTATACGCTGGAAGTCATGACCAGCTGATGGTTGACAAACAAATCGTAGAAAAGAAATTCTTTCTCTGAGTCTTACCAAATCTCACAAAAATTATAGATATACACATTCTTAAACAACATATTTCCTAGAAGAAGCTGTAGGTGATCACACGATCATGGCACAAAGTGGGCACCTAACTCGCTGCTCTATCGATTCATACTTCAGAGTGAGGCCCGCCCCCACCATAACATACCTAAAACCTCTCCTTGTAGATTTCCTTCTTCGTAGGAAGCCATCCTCACCAAAAACTCTATTCTACAGTTCATGAGTCGGTCCTTAAATAGCATAAGCTAAACAAACATAATAGAAAAAGCACTCTTAGGATCATATTTTTCTTAGTGTTTCTACTTGGCTTGTGTTTTGAGGTGAGAGGTAATGCTCTTCATTTTTATTATTTTCTCCTTACACACTCCTCATCATAGTTGGTGTATTCCAACTTTATCTGAGTGTTCCTAGACCATATTCTCATCATTCCCAGAATTTTGGGTTTGATTCCACATCAAATTTTAATTCACAACCACATTTTCTTCATCACTGTTTCAATTTCATAGTGACCGGTGTCGGTCCGAGGACCGTCATCTTATCATCTTGTTCTTTTGGTTGACATACCCAAAAGGACACATATTCACCTTCTTCAACTATTTAGAGTCCCTGTAACTCTCATCATATTCACTTTATTGGTAAATCTCATCGAAATTTACATACCTAGTAAATTTGGCCTTATACCTTATTTTTGACCAACTGTCCACTTTCCACAGTGACCGGCAGTGGTTACCTATGACCGGCATTAGTTTACCTAACCAACATCAGTTAGCCTATGTCATTTTCCAGCTAACATTTTAGCCCCAATTCACCCACCACCATCTATTTATCCTACATGTGCTATATTTCTATGTCACTTACGAAAGGCAGTCTTACCACGCTAGTACCTATTCACATGGTACTGACGCATCGACAAGAAAGCACCCTCATATTCCACACCATTTGTAAACCAATCCCACCTATCCCTTCACCACCTTCCATTTTATGACCCACCATGGATCCTACCCAACCTATCACTATTACTACCAGTGACGAGGAGTTCACACGACTCCTTGATCAAAATCCTACCGCCTTGTAGTTTTACCTTTCCCACTCGTCCACTCAAGATGCCTCGGGTTAGTTGATATACGGCATGCCCGTATCTATCCCCCTCACACTATCTCCTACTCCTGTGTCAGCCCCATCTGGCTCCATGCTTCCCACATCTACCTTACCCCTAGTCATTTCTTAGCTAGGCTTTTTCCCACTCTGAATACCATGTCTACTACATCCGTTGTACCCACCACATCCACTATACCTTTGCCAACCACCCAGAATACAACCTCATCCATGCCTATTATCTCTCATATACCCATAGCTACACTACCACCCCCTGGTGCGGTGACCCCTACCCCTTTTCAAAATGTCATCCTTTCTATTCCGTAATCATTAGCCCCCATTGCCACTAGGGTCACCACGACCCTTCCACCTCGATATACATACTATCAGCAGCCTCCTCTTTCATTTGTTGTTCACTCGGGTATGTACCCCCTATTTCACTACCTTCTTCTCAATCCACCTATGTGGCAGCACCATATATTGGAATGCCACCCTTGTTGCAAGCCCAACACCAACCCTCTTACACTACAGGAGGCACCCATCCATCACAACCTACCAATGACCTAATCAAGTTAATGATGGACAAGATGAAGACATTAGAAGCATTTGTTTCTGGCTCCCACAACACTCTCACCTATGATGAGATTTGTAACGAGCCTATACACCCATCCATCCCTATTCATCCATACCCCATGCATTGGAAAATTCCTAAATTCAACCATTTCAATAGGAAGGAAATTCCACAACAATATTTGTAGTCTTTCAATCACGGGTGCTACCTAATCACCCATGATGATGTTTTTCTCTTGAGGACCTTTCCCATTTCTCTTACTAGACCTACGTTAGATTGGTATAGTGGGTTACCTAGACACTCTATGTTTTCATTTAATCAGGTAGCCCAAGCCTTCTTGGATCACTTCTCCATCAATATCATTAAAAATGTTACCATGACTGACCTATACTCCACGTGTCAGTATGATGACGAATCTATCGCAGATTTCATTGCTCACTAGCGTAGCCTGATCAATCAACTCACATTCTAAGTACCACAAACCGAACTCATCAAGCTCTTCACATGAGCTTACGCTAGACATATCTCATTGACCCTATAGGTTCAAACCTTCCTAACCTTCGATGAAGCATTCACCATGGCACGGAAGCTTGAGATTTGGGCCATCGAAGAGAAGAAAATACAACTACATAATAAGAATTCAGATGATACCTCTTCTTCTTGCAAACCACGGAGAAATTATTCAAATGCCAAGGGGATTGCTAATGTTGTGGTACTCAAATTTGGCCCATCTCATTCATAAAATAAGGCCAGCCCCTCATCTAATCTATTGCCCATCTAGACTTTTCAATTTAGACGGGAACAACGGAAATAAATGCCAATTAGGGAACCCTTATTATTCTATCTTAGAAAATCTCATCAAAGTGGGGCCATCACCCTCCCTCCTATAAAACTACACACACTGGTTTTGATCCTAATCACCCCACACCTGCATGGTATAAAGAACATGACTTCTATAATTATCATCGAGTAAAGGGTCATAGTGATGGCAATTGCATCACTTTCAAAAACATTGTCCAAGAAATGATCGAGAAAGGTGAGTTAACCATGGATAATCCTAACGTACCTGCCAATAAAAAGCTACACATATTCAAGAAACCCTTTCCCAATCATTCCCCTTAATCGATCAAATCGGAGAAACATCAACTCATGATAGCCATACCTACGAGGTCCACGCTATTTTTAGCGATGCACCCATTGCTTCCCAATTACCACATATTCCTTCCATCAAGGAATTTCTATCTTGGCATCATCCACCTACACTTAAAACCATTTCACATATTCCTCCAACCATAATGGAACACCATTCACCTCCTTCCTCACCCGTGGAGGAGACTTCTACTAATATCAAGGCTATTTCTCCTTTGGATTCTCCACTTAGAGATCCATCACTCACATGATTTCTTCTTTAGTCCATGGAGGATACTTTTGTATCTCCTCCACTCACAGAGGATCACCTATCATCTCCTCCACCTATAGAGGAGAACCCATTTCATCCTCCACCTATCAAAGATCCAGTAGATATACCTTTGCATATAGGCGAGCATTCTCCATTAGCTACCCAAGATCCTGCAAACCTACTTTTGGCTCTCTTACTCACGAAAGCCGAAGCTAACAAATTTCTGTCTCTAAGACACATTTTACAGGAACTTCCATTATGTCCTCATCAACCTTACCTACAGACATGCCATTATAATGTTTAGTTGATCACTTAGATTATGTGGACAAAGCCTTACTGTGGGGGCATCTTCTGCTTCCTATCTCAACACAGATGTAGATGTCACTTGCTGACACTTCCACTATCTACCCAAAGATATTTCGACCAATTGAACCAAACATAACCACCTCTATCACAACTTATTCCACAACACCTATCACACTCAACATACACCCTCACCCATAACCCAACATACATCTAAGTCCAAACCCACACCTACATCGTCCTCCTCACCTAAACCTATTACTACCTTAGGGGTCACCCCAACCACCAGCCTTACTCATCCACCTATCAAACTAGATTTAGCTACATCCTCCATAGTCAACACCCAACCTACTTTGGCACCCAAACAGAAGAACCAAACCCATAGAACTCACACCCCGATTGTGCCAATCATACCTTCATCACTTTCACATTTCGTCCGTCTTAAGACCTCAACCTCCCAAAGACGGTTAAGAAACCTCCACCCATTAATAAACCAAAAACACAACAGCCCATTCCTTCATCGCAACGTCTAACATACCGGGTTCCGACACATGACTTACACCCACACACTGTAACATCTTTACCACCCATACCTCCAATACCCTCCGCAACATTTTCACTACCCACTACACTTCAATCTCTTTCCCTCACACCCCTTGCATGATCCACATCTTCTACCTTCATAACACCTCCGTTATCCCTAGGTAACTTTTCCTCTTCCCACATCCACTTTTTCCTCTAGATCTCGTACACCCATATCACCTTCACCCTAGAAGGTGAAACCCGAAGAAAAAAATATGCTACCCTCCAATACGGTAGTCAAAACAACCATACACCCTCCTGCCAAGTCATCTACCATACCCCTACCCAAGAAAACACGACCAACACCCAAGACCACACCAAGTACCCAAAACCATAGCTCGACCCACTCCCCCTCCTACAAAGACCATTCCGCAACAATCAGCTGCACCTACGCCCAAACCCACTTTCACTTCCCATTGCGACCCACTAGCAGGTCCTATGCCAAAATATTAACCAACCTCCTTGAGACTTCTGTCATCACATTACCATTTCTCAAACCTCATGACCCCCTCAAACCCAAGCCAAAAGGGTTTGATGATGATAAAATTTTACCAACCATTGTGTGCAGGGTATGATGTGGAGAACTGCAAGGCTTTGAAAACCGTCCTTATCCAGTTATGTCCTCTTGAAGCAAACTTTGACGATGATGACCTTCTTGATGAGGACCCTGTTTCACCAACACCCATTCCCACAGTCCTTCCCTCACTGCCTACTCAACAAACATGACCTCCACCCCCACAACTCTTAGAGCCACCCCCAAGATTCGAAATTAACATGGTTCACATAAGAGAACTTGCCACACCATTACCTAAATGTCACTGTGCCCAACTCACTTCACAAGGATTTTCTCCCGGTAGGTTTTTACCCGTCATGTCATTATACCACTCATCCTACACCTTCTCCATTTACCAACTCCCCTCATATCAACATGATCCACGTCACTACCCATGCTCAGAGAGACAAAGGCAAGGAAAAGGCAACTGACTCACTAACCAATCCTATACCCAACATACCATCTACACCCACACCTAAAATTACTATCTCGCAGCCCCACATACCCTATTTCTAATGGGGTCACACATCGCACAATGCTCAAACAACTACACCAATCCCCCTCAAAATTTCCTTATATGACCTCATCCAAACCTCATAATCCCATCATCAAGCTCTCATGGAGGTCCTGCAATCTATTGAGGTTTTACCCAATGACCCTACACTCATAGCCTCCATTATCACACCCCATCATGTAGCCTCTCTCACCAAATTGCCACGTTTATCCACACCTCACCCTACTCACCCGGTAGAGCCTCCCTTAGCTTCTCATAGGAAGAGATCGTATCGCACCAAACCGATGACCCTGACCACTCTCTTCATCTTTGTCCACATCGATGATATACATGTATGATGTGTACTAATCAATGGGGCTGCTAGCATTAACATCATTTCATCTCATACATTCACTCAAATGTGCATACCTAAAAATTACATGCATAAACATCTAGTCATGTTGCGTTCATTTAGTGACACTATCACTTCTACACTAGGCACCTTCATCCTCCACATTCACGTGGGCCCTTGCACTATTCTAGAGTTATTTTACATCTTAGAGGGGGAATTTCAATATATCTTGTTCTTTGTGCAGACCACTGGATTCGTGTCATGGGTTGTGTTCCTTCCACTTTGCATCGCTATGTAAATTTTGAGCATGAAGGACACACCTATACTATTCCAGCTGACCCATCACCTTTTAAAACATGCAACATGCTTTATTGACCCAATGATGTGCTTATACCCATTAAGGCATCTACCTCCACGACCACTACTACTTCACCTACACCTCCACTTACCAGTACAGTCGCTACCTCAACCGCACATACCTCCTCCATTCCTACTACGCCACAACCTCCATGGCCAACCCATCAGCCTCCCAATCCATTAACTCCACCTCTCGCATTGACCTCTAACACATCATCTATTCCAGCTACCCACATATCGATCACCGATCCCTTAGAAGGCATTTTTCAATGCCTCGCCGGGGGAGAATCACCTATATAGTGTCAACACATTCCATACTCCACAAGATAATTCCTCCTTTATGGTCCTCCTCAACTTCGTACTAGTCTCACCTATGGGTCACTTGATACTACCACTTACACACCGAACCACCATCACAAACACACCCTTTTCTATGACCTCCAGGTCACTCACCAATCATCATTTTGTCCACACCTTCTTACACCAATGTGTGTGGAAGTGTTTTGGTTTTGTATTTTATGAGAAAGGATTCCATACTATTATTCCATGTACAACCCATAAACATAACAATCATAGTGGTATTGGCTTTGCTGAACCACATACCAAGCAAGCCCACATTGAACTCATCGAGGACATCAACCTTCCTCCAACCTCTTCACCCACTCTACCTTCATCATCGCCTTCTTTGTGCCAGTCGATGGATCTATAATCCATCCCTCCTAACTTTTTTTTCATAAATGGCATTTCCTTGGGGCCTCGAATTATCAACGTGAGGGTGATCGTCTTCCTCTCATCCCTTCATGTATCCTAAAATGATCGATGATGATACACCTTCAATTAACGTTGTTCAATGTTAGGATGATGAATCTATACTCACATACCTTGGTTCATAAGACTCATATATTCATCAGTCGTTACCCTCTGAGACGTAAACCATGTTGAATGAATCGACTATCGAGATCAACATTCATACTCAGGATGACCGCACATCCTAAAGATCGGTCAATCTTTATATGTTGTTGAACAAGAAGCCATCACTTATTTTCTCAAAGATCATAACCATGCATTCTCTTGGTCTTACACAGACATGCTATTGACCCCACCATAGTGGTCCACAATATCGTAACCATTCCCGATGCCAAGCCCATCAAACAAAAGTTTAGGAAAATGTACCCTTGCTTTTCCCTTCTCGTTAAAGAATAATTTCAGCACCTTCTTTTTGTTTCCTTCATATTACCCATTGATTATCCTCGTTGGATTTCTAACATTGTCCCTGTCACCAAGGCAACAGGGGGACTCCGCATTTGCACATATTTCCATGACCTCAACCTAGCCTACCCAAAAGATGACTTCCCTCTACCCGGTATTGACCAACTGGTTGACCTTACCACTGGTCACGAGATGCTATCACTCATGGATGGCTTCTCGGGTTATAACCAAATCTTGCTCACCCCAAAGGATTAGCACAAAACTGCATTCATCACCCCTTGGGGGACCTTTTGCTACTAAGTCATGCCATTTGGCCTTAAAAATATTGGTGCCACATATCAGCGGGCTATGACTTATATCTTCCATGACATCATGCATCATATATTGGAAGATTACATGGACAATCTCTGGCCAAATCTGAACACCACTCCAAGCACCTCACTTTCCTAAAAACCATCTTTGACCGTCTCATCAAATATTGTGTTCACCTTTAGCCCAAGAAATGTCTTCAGAGTTCTCTCAGAAAGCGCCTAGGATTTATCGTTTCCCTCAATGGTATAGAAATTGACCTGCTAAAGTTAAGGCCATTCTATAAATGTCTCCGCCCACTAACCTTAGACAAATCCGAAGCCTGCAAGGTAAGTTACAATCTATTTGTCATTTTATTTCACAATTGTCTGATCAATGTCAACCATTTCATCATTTGCTTAAGAAAGATGTCTCCTTTAAATGGGATGATGACTACCACAAAGCTTTTGAGGCCTTAAAACAATACCTTCTCCAACCACCCATACTCATTCCACCTAAAGACGATCAACCCTTCTACCTATAGATATCTAGTACTGATCACTCCTTAGGGGCCATGCTCACTCATCACGATGAACAACATAGTGAGAAGGTGGTTTATTACATAAGCCACACTCTTTTAGACTACGAAACCCGATAAACCCATCCCAAAAAACTTTTCTTAGCCTTAGTTTTTGTTGCCACAAAATTTTGACATTACCTACTCAACCACAAAACCTATGTTGTGACCAACACCCACCCCTTACACTTCATGTATGCCAAACCTTATCAAAATAAGCATGCCACAAGATGGCTTATGATTTTAGCCAACCTTGACCTCAAATTCATTCATCAAAATTCCATCAAGGGCCAAGCTATCGTTGACCAATTAGCTGAAGCACCTATTTACGGGGATCAACCCTCTAATTTTGACTTTCCATATGAGTCAATTGCTACCCTTTCCTTAGGCAAACCTGCTTACCAAATGACACTCTTATTTCATGGTTCTAAGTGTCACTTGGGGGTGGGGCTGGTGTTATCCTCATTCTGCTTTATGGTGAACCCATTCCTTTGTCTTTCAAACTCGATTTTGATTATACAAACAATATTGCCAAATACAAAGCGCTCGTATTAGGTCTCCAAGCCACCTATACCCTAGATGTCAAATCAATCAACATCTTTGGTGATTCTCAATTGGTTATAAACCAATTCAATGGTATATACCAATGTCGTAATGAGATACTTCAAAAGTATAAACATCATGTAGACATACTTTTGACCACCTTCGACTGTTACAACCTTCAAACTGTCCCCCATTCAACTAACAAATTTACGAGATACCATGGCCTACTTAGCTTCTCGGATACCCACTTTGCTGCCGATTCCAAAATATTTTTCACCATACAATGACTCACGGTCACCCTTGTATTTACCTCGTGACATTTACTCCATCAAAACTACTACCGCCGACCTGATAAACCTTTGGTATAAACAATACTCGACTATCTTTCTCTCTCCATCTTACCTCTTGATCTCACCCATAATGGACAATATGCCTTCCTTAAAAAGGTCTCTCATTACATCATCATGGGAGGCCTCCTCTATAAGCATGGCTTTGATGGTATTCTCTTACGATGCCTCACAAGTTCTGAAATTCCTTATACCATTAAGGAAGTTCATGATGGCATATGTGGAGGTCACTTCAGTGGCCTTGTTGTTGCTAAGTGTATTCTTCGCCTAGGCTATTACTCACTAACCCTTAATCATGATGTTGCAACTACGCCAAATGTTATGTAAAATGCCAACAACATGCCAAACCTCATCATACACCCATTCATGCCTTATAGGTCACGTGTGACCTTGGGCCCCTCTCTCTCAATGGGGTTTAGATCTTGTCAGAGATATCAACCCCCATTCTTGATTTCAAACCAACTGAATCATTTTTTGAACTCATTTTCAACCTTGGGATTGGGAAAACACTTGCACAAACTCGGTATTTGATCAGACTCAAGTTTTTACATGATTTGGAAAAGGAAAATGACATAGCCCGTAAAAATGAAGAAATTAGGGCACAAATGGGGGAAAATTTGGAAAATTATTCGAATAGGGAAAAACAATAACACCATGGGCACTTTTGCATCTTTTTGAAAGCACTTAGCTAGATAAAATGAATTACAAACCACCAAACTTCAAAATAAAACCATTTTTGAGCAAAATTGGACATGGAAAATTAGGGCAAAATATGCAAGCTCAAAATTTGCACTAACACCTCTTATTTCAATTATTTCATTTCATTTCATTTAAAATATCCAATAAATTAGTTAGTATTTACATTCCATTTTATTTCAGTTATTGCATTGCTATACTTCTTAGATTAACTTCAAAAATTCATATTTTAGTTAATCATTTTGGTGAACCCATACTTTAGAACATTTTTTCCCTAGGATCCGCTTTAAACCCTAATAGCTGAGGATAGTTCATCTTCTTATCATCCCATCTTGTCTCATTTTAGTTTCAATCCTATGTATGATGAGGGTCTCATCGGTGAGCTCTGAGATCTCTATAATAATCCTACTATGTCAAATGATATTCAACAACTCTTAGACGCTAAACATTATGTGCCTACTAGTTTTGAAGATTATCCCATTGGCATTAGTATCATCTCAAATATAGTTACTTTTATTCATTGTACACCATGTTTTACGGCTACTAATGATCCTCCATCTAATATTTCTAAGGAGATTCTAGATGATTCTCTAATCAATTATATGCTTGGTATTGAAAATTACCCACATGTGCGTACTCATTATTTTTCTCTTAGTCAAACCATTGTTATAGTTCCATCTCATGATTCTCCTATTTATGATATTTCTTCTCATTAATCATCACATACTAGTTCTATTATCCAAATAACTCTCCTAGTTATTTGGACAACTTGTATACATCTTCTAGCTCTGAGCTCTTCATTGCAAGGTTACGTGCACTCAAGTTCACTTGGCACATTCCCTTGGTTGCATTTCCCGTATGCTTCCCCTTTTCCCCTTTAATTTTCCTCTTTCTCTTTGTTCCACTCCTCCCTTTTGCACATCCTATGTGCATTCACCTTATTCCTATCATTTTTTTCATCTTACATGTGCACCTTGCACTTACTTCAATCAGCGAAGTCCCTCGCCCTTACACGCGCCCGAACATTACTTTATAACAACTTTTCCTTGACCATGCATTCTCCACTCATCATTTTGCCTCATTTCCTTACAAACATTGCGTTCACCTCCCTCTTTTCTTCTTCTTGCACCTCATTCTTCCATGTGTATACCTTTGCACCCTCCTTTATGCCATTTTATGCCACATCATTCTAACATGCTTGAGTGTGCCACACGTGACCAATCAAAGCATGCTAATAGGGCATCAGATCCTTGTAATAAATCAATGAGTGACACATGGTAGAAATGACAAAACATTTACATAGTTGGTCATCTTTTCATCCAATCTATGTGTGTCACGCGTCTTGCATGCCTAAACGGCTCTAACATCTTCTGGTAGCCATATCTTTTGCTACAAAGCTCTTATCGGCACATGCCTAGGCTCAATCAATAGCTGCTAACATGGGCTACAATGTTAAACATTCAAATTCAAATTCTTGGTAGATCTGGTAGGTGAGAAATGGGAAAATGTCTTTCTAGGAATTAATGAGTAGATTTGATTGCTTCAACCAATTGTATTGATATGATTCACCCTCCAAACTTCTCCAACACACCAAACAAACTGGGAAATGAATTTTACATATTTGCAGTCAGATTTATAGGCATTGAATGCTTCTTGTTGGTGGTCACATTTCAAATTTGGTTTTTCCCTCCTTCTTCTCTTCTTCTTCTATGGATTCATCTATAAATGTAAGGGCTAGGCTCATTATTTTTTTAGACACTTTCGATCCTTATGTACTTTTCTAAGTAATTCATATTTCTATGTTTTGAGTTGTAGACCTCTAGATCTAGCTCTTGCATGTGGATATTGGCCTCTTTCATCATTATAACAGCTCTCTACATTTATGAAAGTAATAGAAGTGTTTTTGTGACTATTCTCTTTCCTAATATGTTTTTATTCCTTCTTCATGCCTTTTTTCTTACGAATTGTGTTCTCGTTGTGATATTCTATGTCCTTTGTGGCTCCTTATTTAGTTGTGTTCCATGAAACTGATCGGTAAATATATTTCAAGTTGTGCTACACGTGCCTAGATTTCTTTCACACATTTCCCTTCATTTTCACTCGAAGCAGGATAGTGTACATCCCTTTTTTCGGTGCTTTCACCTTTAGTGTAGATTTCCTTTCATGTTATCCTTCTATCCCTGGTCCTTGGCATTGTTAACTTAGCTTTCCCTTTCAACACTAGGAGTAGCAATAGCACTAGAAATAGACAGAGGAACCGGCATCCTCTAGAGATCCATCCCAAACACGCAAGGTCTCACAACTTGGGAACAGTTCCATTGTTGTCACAAATGACTCGGTTCTTCCATATCCAAGACATGGGGGCAAGTTTCACAACCAATATTTTCGACACACCGGTGGGACCAGCAATGTAATCTTAAATTTCATATTGCTAAGTTTTGGTGTGTGGACTTAGTATTTCTAACCTTTGGAGGCTTATTTCAACACATCTAGTGACTCCCAACATTTGCAGATCTCTATTTTAGCAGCCCTGAGTGCCTTTCATGAGAAGAGTGCATACAAGGAGAAGTACAGCAGCTGAAGATTCTTTTGAGTACCTCCATCTATCCCTGAGAAGAGTTCATTCTAGAAATCCTACGTACATATCTCCATCTCTAGCGCATTGTGCCCATTCAACTCTTCCTCATAGTAGATAACAAAGATGCCCTGCAATGGCGCATCGGACACCTCCTCCATTAAGGAAATTTGCTAACTTCTCTAGAGGAAGTCCCTTGGTTCTGTCCATGCAACATGACATGCTAAATGGCATGCTCAAAAGTATTCCATACTTTATTGGTGAGAATCAAGTCACCCCTCAGGAGCATATCCAAGATGTAGCAAGCATATGTTCACTATTTTTAATCACGCATGAAGATGTAGCAGTCGGGCTACTTTTGGCCTCTTTCAAAGGAAAAGCACTTCAATGGTACTGAGGATTGAGACTTGGATCTATTACCACCTGGGATAATCTTGGAACAACTCTTTACAATTATTTTGAAGATAAGTCGGATCACTTATCTCTGGTAGAGTAATCTGACAAAACAAAGAGGGTGCCTAATGAATTAATGACTAATTTCAACATCATATTTGAGAAGACTTGGGACATAATCCCTCTTGTGGTAAGACATACATCCCGTCATGTTTTTCTGTATTATCTAAAGGCATTGAAAAATTGATATCTTCGTAATTATTCAATCCATGGGAGGTAGGACTTTACCAGCTACTTATAATATTGCAGTAAGGGCAGAAAATAGTCTTATTCTTCAGGGAAGGAAAGATAGTTCCTATACCACCTATGCCCTTGTTCCTAAAAATGTTGCAAGCACCTCAACCTTCGAGTTTCCCATGTTCATGTCCCTAAGAGAAGCACGAAATTAGTTACATCAACATCCTACTCTCTAACGTGGCAAAGAATTAAAGACCTTGATTAGAAATCACTAGAGAAACAACAAGTGCAATCCTATAGAGGCATTTATAATCGGGTGCATAGCCAAAGCAGTCATACTTGGTAGAATCAATGTGGAAACCAAAGATATGTGGCCAACCAAGAAGAATTAAAGATGGAATGCTAACGCACATTTTCCCTTACAAGATGTTCCTCTCATGCCCTCTCTTCCAGTACCCAATACAACAAGTCGGGCATTTGTTCCAATTTAGGAAAAATTTGGCACGGGAGCTAGAGTGGTGCTTCCTTGAAACATGCCTCATAGTCAATATCATTGTAGACACCAAATTTGTGTCTTACGACCCCTTGTGACCCACATCTCATTTTGCAACCTAACCTCATAACCTAAACCTTACACAATTATTAATTACCTTGTAATTGATAAATCCACATCACCTTACCTGCCACCTCATTTTGCCACCTCATCATGACCTAGTCCTAACCCTAAACTAACCTAATTAAGACCTATAACTTGGTCCACACCTACACCCATGACTAATGACCCCTTTCTCACACCCAAAACCGACCTTCTAGTCACTTGACCAAGCCCGCAACTAATCTCTCGGGAGAAAAGCAGGGAAAGTGGGCTATTTTACTAAAAATAGCCTACTTTTTCCTTACCGATACCGGTTCCTACTCGACCGCCGTCGGTTACGAAACCGCCATCGGTTCCCTGTAAATGGGCTCCCTTAACCAGAAACAAAGGTCGAAGGATTTTTGGATCAATAGAGAGCATCAGGAGCGATCAAGAGAATCCGGATCTTTACTTGGCCGAGTAGAGACAAGTGAAGAGACAAGAAGAGTTTGCAGCAAAGGAGATCAAGCCCAAGACTGCAACTGGATACCGAGCCCTGTGATACTCAGCTGATCATCGGGAGGGAGATATCTCATCTTCTGTGTGTCAGGCCATCCTACCTCAGTTCTACCTTTGTCATCAGAGTTCTTGGACCTGCATCTTCGTCAATAACCAGTAAGTTACATCTTGCATGTCCTTTTAATAATATTTCTTAGACTTTTGAATCACAGTCCTCACAAATCCATTCCTAGATCCACTACCCGGCAACATATTGCATCTAACTATCCTTCATTTACTTCTCATCACCTCATTACCTAATATCACCCATATACTAGCCTTACAAACAACACAGCTACCCTACAACAACAACCACCCCACAACACAACTAACCCACAGATCCTAGACCCTACCGATATCGGTTATCAGTAACCGGCATCGGTTATTGTGGTTCAAAACCAGAAATCAGCCTTTCCCCTACCTGTTTCAACAAAGCAACTTAATTGATATTTTACAGTCTTTGGTGTTAATTCATATTAGCAGGGAAACTGACCACCTTCGAAAGGAAGTTTTATATTTCCTGGGCCCAAGGTAGTTTCCTCATTTATTGTCTAATCAAAATCTTGTGGTCTTGTGTTCTTATTTGTAGGTAGTCCTTCCAAGACAAAAAGGAGTTCTTCGCAGTCAGCCTGATCTTTCTCTACGGTATGCGCACACCATCTCGACATTCAACAGGTATTCCTCCTAGCCCTAACCCTTATCTGTTTCTAAAAGGAATGAAAGGATAGAAGCAACTCTATTCCCAGAAGCCGAAACATTCCGAGCGAAACATTTTGGCACGCCCGGTGGGACCATTTTGGGTTTCTTTATTTCTTGCTTGCTTTCATATAGGGAGCATACTTGCTGTTTTATTCTTCTAAAGATATTCACAAGGCTTTGTATAATTTCGGTAAAAGAACTTGCTTTGCTTTTACATCTTGCATTAGTGAAAGTCATCTCTTTTGCTTCATCGAACATCATTTTCGATTTGGGTTTAAAACACGTGCATTGCATTCCTGCTTGTTGTTTTCAATTCTAGTGAATGTAGATTAAGTAACAGGTCGTACACGTGGGGGTGATATCCACGGTATTGACAAGAAATTAATCTTACTTTCACTACACAACACATACCGAATCACTTCACAATTAACTCAATGCTCAAACATCCCCCTTTTCGCGGTATTCCTCCGCCCGATTGAGGTAACCTTATGAGCCAAAACAAACTGGACATTTCCCCTAAGTCTTTTGTTTAGGATTCTGACATCATTCTACGTTTAAAGGCATAAGCCCACGATAATTAAAATTAACCCTAGGGTTAGTCTCTGGATTTACGTGTGCATCTTGCTTGTTTTCAGTTCTATTTTCTCTGTCATACTTTGTCTTCTGTAATCAATAATTTGACAAGTGTACTAAACGTTGTTAAAAAAAATCAAATTAGCAGCCTTTTATATCTTGTTATCCCAGACTTCTTACACCGGCATCGGTTAACTGACCGACATCGGCTAACCTCTGACCGACATCGGTTATTAGACCGATATCAGTTACTGTCTTTTCTACTTACTGACAAACCAAAGAACTCTGCCAATTTCACCATTCTGAGACTATTTCTGTTCCTGATAGATTGAAACTCTATTGTATACTCTTGTCCATGGTTGTTATCACTCGGAAGCAAGCCGCGCCATGGTTTCACATGCCTGCTCTGTGCCTTTGCGAATCACCCCTTTCACATTCTATAGGGAACCCTACGGACACCGGTGAGATCCCAAAATCTCTCTGTAGGAGATAAGGACTTTGCCAAGTTTACGGATGCTAATCCTAGTCTTTGTCAATACTATTTGTCTCATGCCTCGACCGTATGCCCGATGGTCATCTCCTTGTTAGTATGCCTATTAGTATAGCTGCTCATTTAGCTCCCACTCCGCTTTGATGACACCGCCTTGCTTCCGCATCTTTAGCCCCGTCTCCTAATCCGATGGCTTCAGAGGTTCATACGACCCAGATTAGCTTTCCTTTAGTTAATCTTGGACCCCACATATCATTACCACCGACTGCCCCTACCTCATCTCTCTTGCAGACCGCTCCATTCATGACTTGCTCTCTACCACCTATCCACACGAGCTTTCCTTCTCAAGCTCCGCCTACCTTTTCATTCCCATACACGTATCCAGTGACCTCAACATCCTATATGGGACATCCCTATTCGGTCGCCTCAACATATTCATCCTCCATACCTTATCAACACTTAACCCCACCATTGTCTAGCGGAGGCCCTTGGCCCAATTTTCCTCCGTTTACCACAACCGCACCCTCATCTCATCCAACCACAGATTTCATCAAACAAATGATGGACAAAATGCATAATCTGGAGGCTTTACATTTCGAGGAAGTCATAGCGCCTTGACATACGAGCAAGTTTGTCGGGAGCCTATTCACCCTTCTGTCCCCCTTCATTCATATCCTCCTCAATGGGAGTTGCCGAAATTTACTCGTTTTAATAGTAAAGAGGATCCTCAACAACACTTGCGATCATTTAGACATGCTTGTTATTTGATTGCTCATGATGATGCCTTGTTACTCCACACCTTTCCCATGTCCTTATCAGGACCCGCCTTGGAGTGGTACAGTGCTTTAACCCAGCACTCAATCTTCTCTTTTAACCAACTAGCCCAATCTTTCTTGGATCATTTCTCCATTAACATTGCCAAGAAAGTATCTATCACCGACCTTTATGCCATCCGACAATTCGAAGACGAATCTATCGCAGATTTCGTTGGACGATGGCGTGGCCTTATCAACCAACTTACATATGCCTTGCCTCAGGCTGAACTTATCGAACTTTTCACACGGGCATGTGCTAAGCACATTTCTCCTACTCTTCAAATTCAAACTTTCCGCACATTTGATGAGGCCTTTACCATGGCTCGGAAATTAGAAATTCGAGCCTTAGAAGAAGAGAAATTGTGGTTGCGCAACAAAAACCCCAATTTCGAACTCCAGATTCTACCAATAAGCCAAACACCACCCCTCCTCACGCATCCACTTCTTCGAAATCAAAAGGAGCTGTCCATGCGGTGATGGTCAAATCTCAAACACCGTCTAATACCCCACCAAAAACCACCTATAAGTACAAAGCCGAGCCCATCAATTACACTCCCTTGGGAGAAACTTATGGTGTCATCTTGGAAAAATTGCTCAAAGCCGGAGCTATCACCTTGCCTCCTGTTAAACCCCACTCCGGGTTTGATTCCACCCGCATTTATACCTTCTGGTACAAAGAAAATGACTTACGTAACTTTCACCGCTTAAAAGGACATAGTCATGAAAGCGTAAGATGTTGAAAAACATAGTGCGGGAAATGGTTGACGGGTGATATAACCCTCGATAACCCTAATGCCCCTGCCAACTGAAATCTGAAAATATTCAACAAACCATTCCCAAATCACTCTTCTAACAGTAACATAAACCAGGATATCTTAGCCGAGGAAAGTGTTCATGAGATCCATGTAGTCTTCGACTCCCAGCCAAAAGCCTCCATCGAGAAAATTTTGAATCAAGCCTCTTCACTAACGCGAGGGCCTGAACCTCCTTCACCACCATCAAACCAAGGTGAAATCATTCCTTTACCCATAAAGGAGTTAACTGCCCAGACTTTTCTTCTCATCGATGAGTCTTCTTATACCACATCCCTACAAGACTACGAATGGATGTTATCTAACTTATCGATTTCCCAAACGTCTCCTCCTACCGCTCTTGTTGCACAAGAGGAAGGCTTGCCACTCCTTTTGTCATCCTTAGGCGAGAAATCTCTTGCTTGACATCACCGAATTCTTTAACCATAACAGACCCTCTCAAACATGCCCTCCTACCTATTAGTTATTCATCACCTAAATATTTTCACGACCGGTCGACCTCTTAACATCTATTGATACGAGTGCCTCATCTACCCCCTGTATCACACCCACGGTGGTTTGGAATCACAACCGTCTTTCTTCCGTACAAAATTTACAATTCACGCTTTGAAAGACTGTTATTCTCCAGAAGATAGACGAGTCCTATGGGAACGTTTGAGTACCCCTATTCTACTCAAATGCAGATGACCGATCCAGATACCTCTACCATATACCCGAAGTGTTTACAGAAACTCAAAATGCCTATGTCCTCATCTTCATCCCCCGAATCTCTACCAAGTATCTCATCCACCTCTATTAACCTAACCAAATCTTCCCCTACACTTGGGACCTCACCAATACCCAGCCTAACACACCCGCCTAAGCGACTAGATTTATCCAAAAATAAAGCCGCCCCACCACTTAGGAGACAAACTCCATCCGTGCCTCTATCACAATCAAAACCATCATCATCACACCTACCTTCCATATTGGGACCTCATCCCTCCACCTTGCATCAATATATCATACCTCCTACGTTTTCTTCAAAATGACCAATGCCTCCTACACCCATACAGAGATCAAAGGATATATCAACGTTGTCACCCCACGTATCCTGTCCACCCATCAACCCTAAACAAACTCCATCATCAAAGGATTTATTTTCTGTCACTCCCCTTTCTCCGTGGTTGTTCCCCGCTACCACGTCATCTGTAGCCTCATCATCTAACTAGCTAAGCGTAGCTCTGCGCACCAAAGAAACCACGTTTAGTGAAAACCACGTGTCAACACCCCTTGGCTAAACCACCACCCGTACGAACCAACCACACCCAAACATTACCAAAACCCGCACAACCAATGCCCTCATCCTCCTCCGATTTTGACCCACTCAAAGGATCTTACGCCAAAATCCTTGCTATGTTGGTGGAGAATGCGACCATTTCCCTACCCCCACTTAGACCTTATGACCCATCTAAACCTCGACCTATAGGTTATGATGAGTCTAAAATCTACGCTTATCACCGCACACCAGGACATGATGTGGAGGGATGCAAAGCTTTAAAAACCATCCTTCGTCAGTCACCTCTCTCAGATAGAAAGGTTAAGAAAGACAACTTACGAAGGGAGAGACCTTTAGCTTCAATTCCCTCTCCTATACCATCTGTCCCCGCCTCACCAAGATCTATCATTATTACAACCCCACCTCTTGAAGACCATGATTTATCCCAACCATCTTCCTCATCTCAGGTCTACGAGATTAATATGATTAGTGTTGCTACTCGAGCGCAGAAAAACAATGAGAAAGCAAAAGAAAGCACACCTGCGTCCTCTCTTTCTCCTTCCACCATCCCGATCGCACCACCACCCAAAGTGGTTGTTCGTGGACCCGCTTACCCCGTCTCTAATGGAGTTGCCCATCGAGCCATGATCAAACAGCTTCACCAATCACCCATAAAAATGACACTATATGATCTAATTCAGACTTCTGAATCTCATCGACAAGCTCTCGTTGAAATTCTTCAAGGGATCGAGGTCTTACCTAATGAAACCCTACCTGTTACCTCCATTCTTACACCCAATCACGTTGCTTCTCTCACCAAACAATCCACTGCCCCAACTTCTTCTGTCTCTGTACAACAAGCTGCTGCAGTCAGTTTCTCCGAAGACGAAATTGTTGACTTTGGTACAGAAGATCCTGACCCTGCTCTTTTCATCTCAGCTTACGTCCGGGACATTCGGGTACGTCATGTTATGATTGATGGGGGCACTAGCCTAAACATCATCTCTTCAAAATCCTTCCAACAAATGAATATCCCTTCTAGCTACATGTGTGCCAATCCCATCATGTTGCGGTCATTCAATGATGCTATTACCTCTACCTTAGGCACCGTGATCCTTAACATTCGTGTAGGACCACGTACTTTACCTGAACTCTTCTATGTCCTTGAGGGAGAGTTCCAATACAATATATTGCTAGGTCACCCTTGGATCCGGGCTATGGGATGCGTTCCCTCAACCTTACATAGATGCATAAAATTTGAATACGAGGGGAAGTCCTACACCGTAAAAGCTGATCCTCCCCCCTTTAAAACCTGTAATATGTTATACCACCCTAATGATGTGCTTGTACCAATCAAGACACCCATTCATTCAACCCAACCATCCTCTTCAAATGTGCCTCAACCATCCACCTCAACCGCACCTACACCTTCAAATGAAACCACTGTCACAAAAACCACTTCCCTTCCTGCAGCTAATATCCCAACCGCAGACCCCTTAGTAGATGTTTTTCAACGCCTTACGCTGGGGGAGTATCGCCTATATAACGTTAGTTCTTTCCATACCCCACAGGAGTATGGACAGGTACATGCACATCCTACCTATGACCATCGTGTGGGGGAAGTAATCCCCTACGGACCACCTCACTGCCGCACTAACCTAACATATGGGGGTGTCGACGCATCTTCCGTTGCCCCTGAGCCCCCTCTTGGTGTGGTTCCTTTCCAATCTGATTTTCAATACCTGACAAATCGTCGTTTCGCCCTCACCTTCTTGACTCGCTGTGCTTGGAAAGGCTTTGGTTTTGGTCTTTATGAACAAGGCCGACATACAATCATCCCCGTAACTACACGCAAGCACAATGATCGTAGTGGTCTCGGATTTCGGGAACACTTACACCGAAGGAACCTCGTGTCAGTTGTCTTCTAGAAGACAACGACGTCACCCCTACCGAACCATCATCACCCATTTTGCCTTTGTCACCCACAGAGTCGATAGATCCTGAATCTATCCCTCCTAACTTTTTTTTTTCATAAATGCTATCTTCCTAGGTCCTCTCACTTATCAACGCGATAATGAGGACACCTCTTCTATCCCCCTTCTGTATCCAGACATGATTGAAGAGGACTCACCTTCAATTAACGTTGTTGAATGCCAGGATGATGACTCCATCCTCACTTACCTTGGCGCGGATGACTCTTATATTCAACGTGCCTTACCATCTGAAACTCAAACCATGCTGAATGAATCTACTATTGAAATCAACATCCACACGGAGGAGGATCCTCACATTGTGAAGATCGGACAATCCCTTAACACATCAGAACAAGTCGCCTTTACTACCTTTCTCCATGCTCGCAACCAAGCTTTCGCTTGGTCCTACGCTGACATGCCAGGAATTGATCCTGACATTGCCGTCCATAACATTACACTGAAACCCGATTCCAAGCCAATTAAACAGAAATTGAGAAAAATGCATCCATGCATTTCCCTCTTGGTCAAAGAGGAGCTTCAACGACTTCTTTTTGTTTCCTTCATTCTGCCTATTGACTATCCTCAATGGATTTCTAACATCGTACCTGTCACTAAAGCGATGGGGGACTTCGGATATGCACGGATTTCTGGGATCTCAACCTCGCTTGCCCTAAGGATGACTTCCCCCTACCTAGTATTGACCAACTTGTTGATCTCACTGCAGGCCATGAGATGCTCTCTCTCATGGATGGCTTTTCAGGATACAACCAAATTTTGGTTGCACCCGCCGATCAACATAAAACTGCCTTCATAACTCCTTGGGAACCATACATTTACCGTGTAATGCCATTTGGCCTTAAGAATGCTGGTGCAACCTATCAGCGGGCTATGACCTACATTTTTCATGACATTATGCACACTATCCTTGAAGATTACGTCGATGATCTTCTTGGCAAATCTAAACATCGCAGTGAACATCTCGATGTTTTAACCATTATTTTTGATCGCCTGTTACAATATTCTGTCCGTCTTCAACCAAAGAAATGTGTCTTTGGTGTCCTTTCAGGAAAACTTCTCGGCTTTATTGTCTCTCTGCGTGGCATTGAGGTCGACCCATCTAAAGTCAAAGCTATTCTAGAAATGCCCCCACCTACCAATCTTAAACAATTGCGTAGTTTACAAGGTAAGCTCCAATCTATCCGACGTTTCATCTCCCAACTCTTGGATCGATGTCAACCTTTCCATCACCTCCTTAAAAAAGACATTGACTTTCAATGGAGTGAAGAGTGCCACCAAGCCTTTGAGGCTCTCAAAGCTTATCTCTTGCAGCCACCCATGCTTATCCCACCCCAGGACGACCACCCTTTCTACCTTTATCTTTCCGCCACCGACCACGCTATAGGGGCCATGCTTGCACATCGTGACTCTGAGAATCGAGAACAAGCCATTTATTATATAAGTCGTACTTTGGTGGACTATGAGACTAGGTATACACATGTAGAAAAGTTGTGCCTAGCCCTATCATTCGTGGCCACCAAACTCCGACACTACCTTCTGAATCACAAAACTTTTGTCATCACCAACACGGACCCCATCCATTACATGTATGCCAAACCTCATCTAAACCAACGCATCGCCAGATGGCTCATGCTCCTCGCCGACCTCGACCTTGAGTTTGTCCACTAGAAATCAATCAAAGGACAAACCATCGCAGACCAACTTGCGGAAGCCCCTTTACCTGGGGAACAATTTACCAATTTTACATTCCCGACGAACTCATCGCCACTCTTTCACTCAGGGAGGAGTCGTATCCAATGACCCTCTTCTTCGATGGATCCAAATGCCAACGCGACAGAGGATCCGGCGTTGTTCTCATTCCTCTCGACGCTGAGCCTATGCCTCTCTCATTCTGACTCGATTTCCCTTGCACTAATAATACAGCGGAATACGAGGCCCTTGTTCTGGGTCTCCAAGTTGCGTTACACTTAGGTATCAAATCTATCGATATTTTTGGTGACTCTCAATTGGTAGTCAATCAAGTTATGGGCATCTACCAATGTAAAAATGAGGAACTTCAAAAGTACAAACACTATGTGGATTCACTTCTAGCCTTATTTACTCACTATTCTATCCAAACCATTCCCCGCTCCACTAACAAATTTGCGGATACTATGGCTTGCTTGGCCTCGCAAATTCCAGCTTCATCAACTGACTCTGACATTTTCATCTTGGTCCAACAACTCTTTGCCCCATCTTATTCAGCCCCGGTTGTTTGTACGATAAATAATGTGTCTGCTAATTCGCAGGATACTTGGTATCACCAATTCCACGACTACCTTACAACCTCTGTTCTCCCATCTGACCTTACTAGTACCGGCAAACGCGTGTTTCTTAAATGCGTTTCTCGTTATGTTGTTATGGGGGGACTCCTTTATAAACGTGGCTTTGATGGCATCCTCCTTCGATGTCTCACCGGTGCGGAGGTCACCCATACCATCCAACAAGTCCATGACGGTATTTGTGGCGGACATTTTAGCGGCCTTGCCGTGGCCAAACGAATCCTTCGCCTAGGTTATTATTGGCCTACTCTCAATAACGATTGCTACGAATATGTTAAGCGTTGTGTTATGTGTCAACAACATGCCAACCTTCAACATACTCCTAGCCACCCGCTACAGGTCACCCGAGATCTTTGGCCTTTCTCACAATGGGGTTTAGACCTTATTGGTGAGATTCATCCATCCTCTTCGCAACGTCACCGATGGATTATCACAGCAACCAAATATTACACAAAATGGGTGGAGGCTATTCCGCTCATTTCAACTAAAAAAGAAAAAATTGTAGAGTTCATTAACCACCACATTATCTGTCGTTTTGGTGTTCCTCATCGCCTGATAACAGATAATGGAAAATCTTTCAAAAACAAGTTGTTGCAGGACCTTTGTGACAACTTTGGTATCAAACTCAGCTTCTCATCACCCTACTATCCACAAGCAAATGGACAAGCTGAATCCTCTAATAAAACCCTAACCACAATCCTCATGAAAGTTGTCAATGAACCGGAAGAAATTGGCACGATCACATCCCCTTTGCCCTTTGGGCTTATCGTACTAGCATTCATACCTCCACTAATGCCACACCTTTTTCTTTGGTATATGGTACCAGGCTGTCCTACCTCTCGAAATCCAAATACCCTCCCTTAGAATATCTCTTCAGGATATTCTCACCAATGATGATTTCCGCCAAGAGCGGTTAGCCCAATTGGAGCTTCTTGACGAGCGTCGTCTTACAGCTCTTGATCACCTCCAAATCTATCAAAAACGTATCAAGCATGCTTATGATAAGCGACTTCATGAGCGTACCTTTAAGGTTGGTGATCTTGTCCTCAAAGAGAATCAACATGTAACCAAACTAGAAAAGAGCAAATGTGGAAAATTTGCTCCCAATTGGATTGGGCCTTATATAATCACTCACACTTATGGATCAGGCACTTATCGTTTAGCTTCGCTTAATGGTAAACCTGAGCCTGAACCCCTTAATGCCTTGCATCTTCGACCATTCTACTGTTGAATTTAGTGTTATATCACTTCTTATCTACCTGCCGCTCGTCCCTTGAGCTCACTTACCACCACATACACTTTGTTTCCTACACCTCATAATAAAAATCAAGCTCACATAGTTTGATTCTCACTTCACCTCAGCAATGCCTTCCCTTTTTAGTCTAGTCCATGACTTCAAAGTATTAAAATAAGCCGTATTCTTATGGGATTTTCTTGAGTCAAACTTCCTACAAAAACTAGATGCTTCACGTCAAAAGGACATCTAGCTATCTACCTTATATATAGACTGCTCCCTCGAAGGACAGCTATATGCCAAACTATTGCTGCTATTATATATAGACTGCTCCCCCGAAGGACAGCTATGCACTAAAATCATATCTGCTACTATAAATAGACTGCTCCCTCGAAGGACAGCTATACACAGTCAGCCTTTATCAGAAGCTTCTCGCATTGATCAGCTTTGTGAAGACCTCAAGAATAGTACAATCAATATCCCTTGTAGACTTCCCACATCGATCAGTCTATATTCAGTAAAATAAAAGCCTCATTCAAAAGAAATTTTGAGTCATGGACTTGTCTATTTAGGGTAGGTTCTCTTTCGTCAGAACACTCGCTTTGTAACAAGTTCTCTGTACCTCAGCTATACCATCCACCTCACCTCACCATTTGTTTCAACTCAAGGGATGTGATGTACACCGATATATTGTGATCATACAACTCTTTTCACCTATTGACTTCTCGTCTATGCACGGTACCTAGGGCTTCAAGCTCGTTCTACGTTGTGTGGTTTGTTTAGCTCTTTTCACCTACGGAGCACTCTTTCCTCTTTGCCTCGCATCTAGGATTGTGTGTTGATCTTAATCAGGACATGGTTCCCTTCTACTTGGGTAGGCTAACTTTCGCTTCCCTTATACCTTTTACAACATCACCAATTCATTACCAACACCAACAACCTTACCTTACCAATATTAATATCAATATTTTTACCAACCAACCAATTGCCTAAACCGTACCAAATTGCCTAAATTCACCTCTCCCTGGTCCTAAGGGAGAACTACATCGGTCTGAGGCCCCTCCTTGCTTTGTGCAATGGGCTATGTAGGCAGCACTTCGGAGATATGGGGTCTCCCAAGGTTAGCTCGACCATCCCCTACCATAACCTAGCATGTGTGGTAAATATAAATATTTTTGTGTATTTCTATTTAATCACATTCCTCTTTCTCCTTTTTCAAAAAACACCCAAAGTCAAAACGCAAACATTCTTATTATTATCATAACTCAAATCAACATACATATTCAGTCTTATTTAGATGTTAAACAAATACATCTTCTCTATCATCGACACGCAGGTCGGCATCCTTATTTATTCTTATACCTTGCTAACATTTATTTAGACCCTCACGCCTCATCCCGAACCAGGTGATGATCGTGATCGTCGACGCCTTTCGCCAGGCCTCTCTGTCCTCAAAGGTACCACGGCTATTGGTACCGCCCACTGATCTACCAATCTCTCCTGTAACATATGAATACGCCCTCTCGCATGGAGGAATCCAGCCTCTAGTCTCTCCGCCCGTGACTCCGCACCCGCTAACAATCCTCTTGTCTCATTCATCTGCGTTTGGAGCTGATGAACTAAACTCTGCAGATGATCCCTCTCCGCTGTAATCACAGCTATGTCAGGGCGATCACGTACACCTCGCAGCTCTGCTGCCCACCATAACCTATAGGCCTCTGTCGTTCCTACATCCATTACCCTGCGATCAGTTGCTATCTCCTCTGGCCCTTCTGGAGGTGTTGGCCGGGGAGGTGAGAATGCTACCTCGGCATCGATCCTCATATATGGTCTATAAGCTAGGGGAATACCCTGCACAAATCCAAATTGTCGCCGCACGCGATCTAGAGGAATCCTCTCATACTCACCTGGCCTATGCCCTGCGATCCACCTCAATCGCTCTACACCCCTCAACTCCTCAGCTATGTTCTCTGTTACCATATAGTTCCCGTAAGGCCTCCAACAGATATCCGCAATCGTCACCCTCTCCCATACCTTCTGTAATACTCAATGTCACCCGTCACGGCATGGGATCTTGCCTCTTGTTCTATCTAGACCCATCGTCTGAATCCCAACCTCTGTACTCCGGTCTCTCCTAACTGGATGGGTCGGCCTATTGGTCGCACACAAACAATGTGCTCATAGGCCCAACAGTGTAATAAGTATGAACAATCCAGTGTCGTCCTGTGATTTCACCTACAAGCCCATAAACCCCTGTATAGCTCCGCCAAATATGCAGGTGCCCATGCAAAAGTCACGTTCCTTTCTATCATCTCCCAAATAACACACATCAATGCTTTTGGAAACCTTCCCCCATCCGCCCTCAGCAATGCATAATACCCTACCGATATCATTAATATCACTGCTAACCTTATCTCCTCAGGGTGTGCTGCATACATTATACCATAAGTGAATGTCAAACCTCGCTGTGTTAAATCTCGTGCAGCAGAACCAAATACTGCTGTGATAGCTGCCCGCCCCACGCTAGGTAATGCCTGATATACTGGTTTTCCTGTAATAGGGAGTCTCAAAATACGGAACACATCTTCCAATGTTACTGTCATCTCCCCTGTTGGCAGATAGAAGGTATTTTTCTTAGGATTCCATCTCTCAATCAACACCTGCAACATAGCATGGTTACGTGCAATTCGTGAATAATAGCGGATTCCACTTAACCCCAAACGATTTATCAATGTCCATTCAGCTGGTGTTACATCCGCTCGGATTCGTGACAACAGCGCTGGCACACTATCATTCATCCTCAACTCTGCCTCTGCCTGCATACGTCAAAACAACAAACAACCATTCAATCCATCAAGGGTTTTTTCTCACATTCTGGAAATTCCTGCAGCAACCGGTATCGTTTATAGCTAACCGGTACCGGTTCAGTAACCGATACGGTTATCTCTAACCACTATCGGTCACTGTTACCTTCATACAGCCTGCCTACACACACCACCTACGACAATAATTTGAGCGTTTATCCCTCTCTGTACATACAGACATACCCGAAACCCCTGATTACCTACCCCGTCACACTCACCTCATCTATAACCCTTGCTATCATGTTTTCTTTCTCATATCTACCCACTTAATCAACCCCATCCTATTCACAAAACATGCAAAAATCAAATCACAACCAAAACGTTTACCTCTTGGGTTGCAGCAGCTTGAGGTGGCACTTGTCTTCCCTCTCGTCCCTGCCTGCTGGATGCTTCTCCTCGTTCTGCCATGATCACCACCCTTTTCAAATTTTCCTTTCTACCATCTGAATCTCAGATCACATTCACTTTCCCTATCTCTTTTCTCCTTACCACTCAAATCTCTCATGCAATTCCCTGTCTTAGTCGTCAAAAAGCGTCGCGTTCGTGTATTTAACCTCTTGCATGGCTCTAAAAATAAGAACTTCAGTTGCCACCTACGCTTTTCTATTTTTAGAAAAATCTCATTTTGGAATAACCGGTATCGGTTACCTAACCGATATCGGTCTATACTATACCGACATCGGTTAGCTAACCGACGTCGGTCACATACCCACCTTTCTCAAAACATAGTCCTTTTCTTTATTTTCTCTCTAATTTTTGGAGGCGCCCGCCTCTTTTTTCTGCATACCAACACCGTTAGCTATAATCTTTTCATCAAATCCACATCTCATTACAATTTCATTAACATCATCCATTTACATTACCAAAACAAACAAATCATCAACAAACGATATCAAAAAAAAACTATCAACCTATACACCATTTGGAGCCACTCATCAGATACATACATTCAATGTCACAAAAACCAGCAACAAAACATGCAACATTTCATAATATAACATGACATCCATATATACGTGCATCCCATTAACAAAAGACATCACCATCATCAATATATCAACATGACAATTAAACTCATCATACATCCTATATCACAAACCATCGACAAAATACTTAAAAACATTTTGAACACAGCATGTGAATCAAAACATCATATCTATATATATATACAATGTTTCCAATATACAATGTGCCCTGCATCGGGGCCTCTGTGATCTCATAATCCAACAAAGCTGGCACGCAGGCCGCAATAACCGTCAAAAACCTCAACACGGCTCGCAGGCCGGTCTCTCATATCAAAAACATACTCGGCTCGCAGACTGGTATCAACTATACAACTCATACTCGGCTCGCAGGCCGGTATACAATAAATGAATGAATGAATCAATGAATACATAATATGTAGGCACGCAGGCCTCTATAAACATAACCGGTTCGCAGACCGGTGCCCATATCCAATATACAAATACAAAAACAATGCCGGGATCCCTCAGCTCTCCCCACCGCCCTCAGCACCTCTCCCTGCTGGTCCCTATGGTGCCTCTCGCCTCCTGCCTGTAACAGACACACCGGCTATGGCTGCACCTCCCTGCGATCTCTGACTATGAGAGGTCTCTACTCTATAGGCTGCATATGGCTGATACTCAGCTCCGGTACCATCAAGAACATCCTGATAGTACCGGGCCTCCGCTCTCACCTCCATATACCTGTCCCGTGCCACCATCGCTGCTGGGGCTGGTCCCCTAACTCCTACTACCAGTGCCCCCATTGTGTCTTCGTGGTGCCAGGCTGTGCCACTGGTGGTGCACTGTGGTGGGGTGGTACTGTGCTTGTGGTGGGTGGTACACTTGTGCTCGGGGTTGTGGGCTGTGCATTGCTGGTGGTGTTGCTTGTGCTCGTACTCGAGCTGGGCTAGCTGCCCCTGTAAGACACCTATTCGTGCTCGTGGCAAAGCAACCAGCTGCCCCTGTAATAGCTGCACCTAGCCCCTGAGCTGATCTCGCTCTCATATTACCGCGCTAAGTCTCGGGGTGTGCGGCGGTGCTTATCTAGCCGCTGCTCTCTGACCAGCCCACCAAACCATGTATGCTCCTGTACAACCAGCATCATCTACAGTGTCATCTGCTGGCCTCTCAGCAACCCAATCTGGGTCCAAGGGCTGTGGTGCAGGCAGTGGGGCCTCTACATCATCCCTCCGGTACTGAGGGAAGGGAGGTGGCTCGTCCTGTCGCAGCCCCATCTGCCTGCGTACCCTCTCTAGGGGTATCCTCTCATACTCTCCCGGCCTCCGTCCTGCTATCCAGAAAGTGTACTGGATCAAGCGCAACTGTAATCGGGCTCCTCTGCGCGGGTGATGACCTCTGTAAGGTCTCCATACGATGTCTACCGCTGTCAGGCCCTCTAATAAATGCCTGTAATAAGTGACGTCCCGCCCTGCAAGCACTGCTCGTGGCTGGCCCACGACCCCCAACCACCTCTGAAAGCCGTATCTATATATGACCTGTGGCCCTGGCTGCTGGGGCAGCCCTACTGGTCTAATGCATATGATATGCTCATATGCCCAGCAATGTAGCAAAAAGGTCGAACAAATCCCAAATCGCCTCATCCGGCGATAGCCCCACAGCTCTCGATACAACTGTACCAGGTATACTGGTGCCCAAGCATAACAGGTGTGCTCCTCCACCATCTCATGTAGCACCCCCATCAGCACCCGTGGAAAGCGGCCTCCCTCTGAGTCTGGGAGGGTGAAGCAGGTGATCCCGATCATCATCAACACGGCAAGCCGTGTCTCATGTCGGTGCGCACGGTACATATCACCATACCCGATGCTCGCGCTGTGATATGTCACTAGCGCAGCTGCATCCCCGAATACCTGAAGGATGTTGTCCATGGCTGTCTCTGCATCCACCTGAAAGACTGCCTCTCCATCAATAGGTAATCGAAGGATGCGATACACATCCTCCAATGTGATGGTCATCTCTCCAGTCGGGAGATGGAACACATTGGTCGCCGGATCCCATCTCTCGATGAGGGCGACCATCAAACTATGATCTCTATCAATCACCTGTAACGCTGGACTCCACCAAGTCCCACCTCGCGCATGATGGCCCAGTGTGCCGCGGATACGTGTGGCCGCATCCGCACCAACAGCGGGGGCATCCTGTCCCGCATCGTCAGCTGCTGACGTGCCTGCAAAACCAACCCACAGTATTAGCCCTACTCTTTACAACAACTACTTTACCCCTCTTTATCCCCTTTCTTATCCACCTAACCACACCACGACTCCATAACACACATCAACGCCCACCTATCTTACCCTAAAAACCTCTACGATATCCCCTTTCCTGTTCACACCCCCACCACAACCCACACCATACCCAAACTCAAAACAAACCCACAACCACAACCAAAACCCAAACAGACAAAAAAAAAAAAAAAAACTTCCTAACACACCCCACCGACGCCGGCCGATATACGACCGGCGCCGGTCATCAACAAAACACCCTGCCCCTAACTTTACAACCGACATCGGGTCAGTAAACACACCGAGCCGAAACGACGCGGCCCCCAACCCATTTTTTTGCCTATTACTCCCTTTTACCCATTGAAAAGCCCTACAAACCTACCCACCCTACCGTTTTAGCCTAACTACCCTACCTACCCTCTCTATTTTCCAAACAACTTCCATTTATTAATTATTTTATCAAAAACTTGGATTCCTACCCAAAACCCCAAATTTAGCATACTGCAATAAAATGAACACAATATGGGGTTTCGAACCTACAGTACAATGACACGTCATCGTGGTGGGATAGGTGGTGGTGGTCCAGCTGGTCCAGCACCTCCTGCTCCTCCTGGTTGTGCCATGACTCAAATTTTCCTCTGCTGGGTCCTCCACCAATCAACTACTACCTCCTCCTCACTCGGGCCCGCTAACAACTCACTCCTCCGGTCAAATAATGCCACCTCACGCAACAAATGCTCCAATCTCCACTCTCCACGTCAGACAACTCAAATTGGTTTCCAAATTGCAAAAGTGACAATGACAGGCCGTATTTTTCTTTTTATAGGTTTTTCGCCCCTAACCGATATCGGTTTTATTGTGCCCTAAGAAACCGGTATCGGTCCCCTAACCGATGTCGGTCATAGAGAATCGACATCGGTTTTATTCCAACTTTCCCCAATTTTTTGCCCTTATTTACTATTTGCCCTTTTTCACCAACATCGCCTATATCCACCTTTGCTGAACACCATTTGTTCACCTATCCGGCCCAACCCAAGGCCTCACCCTAACCATTTGGCCCGACCCAGGCCTCACCCTACCTATCCGGCCCGACCCACGGCCTCAACCTACCTATCCGGGCCGACCCAAGGCCTCACCCTAACCATTTGGCCCGACCCCAGGCCTCACCCTACCTATCCGGCCCGACCCACGGCCTCAACCTACCTATCCGGCCCGACCCAAGGCCTCACCCTAACCATTTGGCCTGACCCAAGGCCTCAACCTACCTATCCGGCCCGACCCACGGCCTCAACCTACCTATCCGGCCCGACCCAAGGCCTCACCCTAACCATTTGGCCCGACCCAGGCCTCACCCTACCTATCCGGCCCGACCCAAGGCCTCAACCTACCTATCCGGCCCGACCCAAGGCCTCACCCTAACCATTTGGCCCGACCCAAGGCCTCAACCTACCTATCCGGCCCGACCCAAGGCCTCACCCTAACCATTTGGCCTGACCCAAGGCCTCAACCTACCTATCCGGCCCGACCCAAGGCCTCAACCTACCTATCCGGCCCGACCCCAGGCCTCACCCTACCTATCCGGCCCGACCCACGGCCTCAACCTACCTATCCGGCCCGACCCAAGGCCTCACCCTAACCATCCGGCCCAACCCAAGGCCTCACCCTAACCATCCGGCCCGACCCAAGGCCTCACCCTAACCATGCGGCCCAACCCAAGGCCTCACCCTACCTATCCGGCCCGACCCAAGGCCTAACCCTAACCATCCGACCCGACCCAAGGCCGCAACCCAACAACTTGGCCGACCCACGGCCGTACCACTTCAATACCTTACCCAACATCAACAACATACACTTTTATCCACCCATCATGTAGTTTTTGTTCAATCGAGCTCACCTGTTCGTGTTTTAGCATGATTAGGGTCCTTGACTTGATCTGTCGACCAACTTTTCCTAGACCTAGACCGTGACGTTTATCTCAACCAAACCAACCATTTGGTACTACCGAACATGCCTAAACGTTCCTGTACCTTACCCGTTATATACCCTGGAGCTACTTCCTATGCCTTGGATACCAGGATTATATCACCCTTGTTTGGATAAACTATCGACCTTTGCCTATGCATTGCTGGTTTGCTCACAAATCATGTACCCTAGTCACACTATTGCATTTCAACGTGCGTCGATTCCTTGGACTTACCCCACCTTCTCCCCATCATCTCTACACCATTTACCCTTTATCAACCCTATCCCTGATTTCAAGTTCTCTCAATCTGTGATAGATTTGAGGGGATTACCTATACCCTTAACAGGAGAAACCACTTCATATTATTGTCAGTGCACTTTACAAAACAAGCTACAAGCTACACGACAATAATGGGCTAATGTAGACACCAAAATTGTGTCTTACGACCCCTGTGACTCTGCATCTCATTTCGCAACCTAACCTCATCACCTAAACCTTACACAATTATTAATTACCTTGTAATTAATAAATCCACATCACCTTTACTGCCACCTCATTTTGCCACCTCATCATGACCTAGTCCTAACCCTAAACTAACCTAATTAAGACCTATAACTTGGTCCACACCTACACCCATGACTAATGACCCCTTTCTCGCACCCAAAACCGACCTTCTAGTCACTTGACCAAGCCCGCAACTAATCTCTCGGGAGAAAAGCAGGGAAAGTGGGCTATTTTACTAAAAATAGCCTACTTTTTCCTTACCGATACCAGTTCCTACTCGACCGCCGTCGGTTACGAAACTGCCATCGGTTCCCTGTAAATGGGCTCCCTTAACCAGAAACAAAGGTCGAAGGATTTTTGGATCAATAGAGAGCATCAGGAGCGATCAAGAGAATCCAGATCTTTACTTGGCCGAGCAGAGACAAGTGAAGAGACAAGAAGAGTTTGCAGCAAAGGAGATCAAGCCCAAGACTGCAACTGGATACCAGAGCCCTGTGATACTCAGCTGATCATCGGGAGGGAGATATCTCATCTTCTGTGTGTCAGGCCATCCTACCTCAGTTCTGCCTTTGTCATCAAAGTTCTTGGACCTGCATCTTCTTCAATAACCAGTAAGTTACATCTTGCATGTCCTCTTTAATAATATTTCTTAGAATTTTGAATCACAGTCCTCACAAATCCATTCCTATTTCAAAACTAGAAATCAGCCTTTCCCCTACCTATTTCAACAAAGCAACTTAATTGATATTTTACAGTCTTTGGTGTTAATTCATATTAGCAGGGAAACTGACCACCTTCGAAAGGAAGTTTTATATTTCCTGGGCCCAAGGTAGTTTCCTCATTTATTGTCTAATCAAAATCTTGTGGTCTTGTGTTCTTATTTGCAGGTAGTCCTTCCAAGACAAAAAGGAGTTCTTCGCAATCAGCCTGATCTTTCTCTACGGTACGCGCACACCATCTCGACATTCAACAGGTATTCCTCCTAGCCCTAACCCTTATCTGTTTCTAAAAGGAATGAAAGGATAGAAGCAACTCTATTCCCAGAAGCGGAAACATTCCGAGAAAAACAATCATTGTGCCAACTTTGCACATGTGCAAGCCTACATGATCCAAAATGCTTCCACATGTGATCCTTCAACAAGTGCTTTCAAATACAGAGCAAGAAGGGCCAAAAGTTCATCATGATTCCAATCGATGTTCTTTGGCACCGAAAAATTTTGTGCAATCAACTGAGATGCAGAGGACATAAGCATACCACGTGCCCAAGTTGTGGACAACACAAGGTAAAAGAATAGAATGCTCGAATCTAGAATGTAGAACACAATTCTAGCAACATAAGTAGACCAAAAAAAAGTAGAAAGATATAGCCAACACATCCATTGGTAAAAACACTCAAGTCCCTATACAAGAGGCTCCTCACAAAGATCCTCCTAAAGCATAAAATGCCCCTCCTTTGGTAGGTCAAGCCTTAACTTCGGCTAAAGCTCATTCTTTCACACCTAAATATTCAAGAAAGGATGTTGTTGTACCACAAATGTGTAGGTCAGTAGGTCTTCCATTTAGCATTGTGGACCAGATGAAGAAGACAAATATAAATGTCATAATGTGGGATGCCCTAACCATTCCATCCCAATATAACCTATTATATGAGGCCCTATCCCAAATTCCACATGTTAATCCAACTATTCACAAGTTGTGCACTTTTATCAACATCTGCCAAGAAGAGGAGAAGCAAGTAAGTAAAGTTGTTAAAACCCCACCCTTTTATATGTCCTTGATCATAGGTAAACATCTTATCCATAATTGTGTGATTGACTCAAGTGCTAGTAATTTTTCATGCCTAAGAGGATTGTTGATGTCTTAGGTCTTAAGTATACCCCCGAAGAAGGATTCCTACAACTTGATGGTTCGATTGTCACTATCCTAGGGATCATCAAAGATCTTGAGTTAACCCTTCATGCATGCCCAAGCCTCACCATAACTCAAGATGTATCTATCATTGACTTACCTCCTTTTTCCATATGTCTATCAAGAGAATTTACTACAAAAGTGGGTGGTTACTTATCTTTTGATTGGTCTCATATGTTACTCAAGATAAGGTATGGTACCTAGTTTACCATAAAATCTAAGCCTATGTTTTCCTATCATGTAGAGTCATATGTCCCATCCCCTCTCTAAGCCAGTTGTTTAATCTAAGAAGAACCAACTTTAGTTCTTGAAGAGCATCCTCTTCCACCTTCTATTCTCAATCTCGTACTTGATGAGTGGGTAGAGAGGCACCATAAATTTGACCCATATGTTTTGTTGGTGCAAATTTTGTGTTTGCACACTTTACCTTAATTTTCTATATCCTTTTTTTTTGCTCAAATTTTTTATTTGCTCAAGTGAGTGATCTGCAAGTCGTTTTACCCGATCGAATGCCTTTGAATTGCTCACATTGTCATGATTTTTCCATAAAGTGAAGCAAATTTCCAACATCCCTCTTTTGTGCCCTAATTTCTTCTTCTTCTTCTTTTGGGGCTGAGCTATTTTCCCTTTGTCAAATTCATGCAAAAAATTAAAGTGGATTGAACCTGCGTTTTTTGTTGTTAAAAACTCATTCTCCAAGCCTAAATCATTGTCAATTCATGTTTCATTGGATTCAAAACCAAAAATCTACCTTCCTTGTGAAAAATTCACTTTCAGAGGCATCCCCTACATTTTTGCATTTTGACGGGCATACGGGCATGTTCTACCCATCAAATTTATCATTGCAACATTTATGCTGATGTGGCAGGCTCTCATTGGTTGGGATATGCAGGAAAAACATTGCTAACTTGTCATTTTTGAGTTTTTGCAAAGGGAAAATTTTGACCATGGCCTTGATCTTTGCGTTGATGTGCCTACGTGGCATGATTTGATTGGTTGATGGATCGGCGGGTGGTGGGCCACACTTAGGCAATTTTCTTCCATTTTGGAAAAAAATTTAAAATCAAATTTTTACCTCAAGGCCCACAACAAATGGCATGATGACACGTGTCTAGGAAGGTCAGGCGGGTGGCGGAGGTCACTTAAAATTTTTGCCTTCATTCTTTCAAGTTTCTCAAGGTCGAATTTCTGCCCGAAGTCCCGTGGCGAATAGGAAAGTGACACGTATGCAAGGAGGTCGAACTGAAAAAGCAGGGACTTGGAAAAATTTGAAGTTTTTTGGCTTCAAATTGCTAGGGGAAAAAATTGAAAAATATGCCCACACCCAATGAAAAGTGGACACGTGTCCAGGAAAGGCCATGTGGGGAGGGGGCGAAAGTTTTAAAAGACTTTGAAGTTTTAACTTCAAAATGCCAAAATTAAATTTTTTGCCCGAAGGCCCGTGACCAATAGGAGGGAGACACGTGTCCGGGAGGAGAAATGTTAATGGGGGCGAGGAAAATTTTTGTGAATTTTTTCCCTTGGTATAAATGGCAAAAATGAGGATTGGCTCCATAGCCAATCATTTTTGAACACGTGTCCAAAAGGTGATGGAGGTTCGGGTGGTGGGGAAGAGTTCCAAAATTTTACAAATTTGGTGAAAAATCTCAAGGTAAAAAATTGATCCGTGGAAAATTTGGAGGTGTTCCCCTATAGCCAATCATGGGGAGACACGTGGCATTGTTCAAAAAGGAAAAAGGAAGAGTGCGGGCCCGTAAAGGATTTTGTGCTCATGGAGGATTGAAAGTAAATTGGATGGGTTGGCTCCACATCGAATGGGACACGCTACGTGGTAGAAGGAGCAGCGGGTGTTTGGGGGCGTGGAGAATTTTGAGTAAATTTTCCTTTTCTCAAAAAAGTGGAAAATTTTATCAAATTGGCATGCGATTTTGTGGAGGCCCACATGAGGACATGTGGCGCGTCTGGGGGCTCACAGGAAAATATTCAAAATATTCCCGAAGTCAAAAAGGGTTTAAAATGTATTTTTAGGATTGGGGGCCCGCCCCAATCATATCTGGACACATGTCCCACCTCATCCAAAGGGAAAAAGGGTATTTTCAAGGGAATATTCAAGATCTGATCTGACACATGGAGGGTAGAGATTTAAAGTTGATTTTTAATCAACGGTTGTGTAATTTCATTTTTGGGTGCCATGGAAGCTCCAGGAAGCTTGGAATCATCGTTTCTTCACCAAAATGCATGAAATTTTATATGATTTCACATCCTTTCAGCCTTCTGAGTGCAATGGAATCATTTTTATGAGCTGATTTGGTGCCCTATAGTGTTTTTCATGAAATATTTCGCAGCCTGTGTAAAACACGTGAAAAGTAAAAATTAAAAGTTGTAGAGTTAAAAATGATGAGGGAAAAGGGTGGAAAATGATTGCAAATGCATGTTGGCATGGTGGAATGACAAAAATATGACCCTAGGATGGATAAGGATCTGAATCCATGCAATATTTTAAAATATTTGTGCATCTCTGGCATTTTGCAAGTTGTTTTAAAGTTTTATATCATTTTTCATCAAATGGATAGAGTTTTGTAACAAATTTGATCCCTTTGGCATATTATTTGCTTGGGATGCAAGGATCCAATCTGTCAAGGGGTATATGATGTATTTTGGAGGCATTTTTTAGAGTCGGTTGTGAATTTTGGAGAAAGAGAGAATAATTTTAAGGAGAAAAACTAGAAGTGTTCCATTTCTTTTGGAGAAACTGCTTGAGGGCCATTTTTTATTCTTGTTTGCATAAAATGTTCATCATGTTGAGTTGGTTTCAGCTGTAAAGCCATCAACAAGCTTTGATATTGTCTAAATAACATTCCCTTGCTGATATATTTGATCAAATTCTTGGATCAACTGGTTTTATCTCTTGGCAAAGCTTGCATACACTTATATTTCAGTATGTTTTCAATTTGTGTTTCATGTTCATGTTGCAATCTTGTGTTTAGGATCTCTCTGATCATACAGGGTCTCGTTTCTGGTTGATGGTTTAATGGCATTTGTAATCTTGTATTCAGAAGAGCTTTCATCCGATAGAATATAAACATATTTAAAATCATCTTACTATCCTTGATTAATGAGATTGTCTGTAAACCTTTGGGTGCACCTTAGGTCATGATTAAATAGGGATTCCGGGATGCTTCATTGCTATTTTTCTTTAAGCCTTTGTGGCAAGTTATCAAAGTTTGTATAAAATAGTGCATATTTGGGCATCCATATGTGCACACATCCTGAATGAAAGAGGACTTTGAATTCATTGAAACATCTTTGATGTTTAGGTGTTATAATTCATTTGCAAAGTTTCCCAAAGAAGGTGATGACTTCTAACTACTCTTATCCCAACATCTCTCATCATAATATCATTTTAAACTAACTCATCCTATCTACAATACCCCTGCATCTGCATTGTGTGTCCACAAAAGAATTCAATCCTTTCACTAAAATGCACAAAGTTAATCATGGTTTAATCATGTCTTTAGCGAGTCTAGCTTTGTTTTGAAAAAATTTCCATCATTTAGTAGTGACAACTCCTTTGATTTTGATAATGGATACTTGATCATGTTTTCACAAGGCCTCTTCTATGTCATATGCAAAACATAAGGATATCTCCATCTCCTTACCATATTTTTTTACTGTAAAACATGTGAAAAGTAAAAATTAAAAGTTGCAGATTTAAAAATGATGAGGGAAAAGGGTGGAAAATGATTGTAAATGCATGTTGGCATGGTGGAATGACAAAAACATGACCCTATGATGGATAAGGATCTGAATCCATGCAATATTTTAAAATATTTGTTCATCTATGGCATTTTGTGAGCTGTTTTACAGTTTTATAACATTTTTCATCAAATGGATAGAGTTTTGTAACAAATTTGATCCCTCTGTCATATTCTTTGCTTGGGATGCAAGGATCCAAGATGGCAGGGGGTATATGATGTATTTTGGAGGCATTTTGTAGAGTCTGTTGAGAATTTTGGAGAAAGAGAGAAGAATTTTAAGGAGAAAAACTAGAAGTGTTCCATTTCTTTTGGAGAAACTACCTAAGGGCCATTTTTTATTCCTGTTTGCATCAAATGTTCATCATGTTGAGTTGGTTTCAGTTGTAAAGCCATCAACAAGCTTTGAGATTGTCTAAATAACATTCCCTTGCTGATATATTTGATCAAATTCTTGGATCAACTAGTTTTATCTCTTGGCAAAGCTTGCATACACTTATATTTCAGTATGTTTTCAATTTTTGTTTCATGCTCATGTTGAAATCTTGTGTTTAGGATCTCTCTGATCATACAGGGTATCATTTCTAGTTGATGGTTTAATGGAATTTACAATCTTGTATTCAAAAGAGCTTTCATCTAATAAAAGATAAATAGATTTAAAATCATCTTACTGTCCTTGATTAATGAGACTCTCTGTAAACCTTTGGGTGCACCTTAGGTCATGATTAAATAGGGATTCCTGGATGCTTCATTGGTAATTTTCTTCAAGCCTTTGTGGCACGTTATCAAAGTTTGTATGAAATAGTGTTGATTTGGGAATCCATATGTGCACAAATCCTGGTTGAAAGAGCACTTCGAATTCATTAAAACATATTTGTTGTTTAGGTGTTATAATTCATTTGCAAAGTTTCCCAAAGAAGGTGATGACTTCTAACTACTCTTGTCCCAACATCTCTCATCAGAATATCATTTTAAACTAACTCATCCTATCTACAATACCCCTGCATCTGCATTGCATGTCCATAAATGAATTCAATCCTTTCACTAAAATGCACAAAGTTGATCAGGGTTTTATCATGTCTTTAGTAGCTCTAGCTTTGTTTTGAAAACATTTCCATCATTTAGTAGTGACAACTCCTTTGAGTTTGGATAATGGATACTTGATCATGTTTTCACAAGGCCTCTTCTATGTCATATGCAAAACATAAGGATATCTCCATCTCCTTACCATATAAGGGCTGCAATATAGGTTCTCTTGCCTTGGTTGATAGGCACAACCTAAAATAGCGTGGGTTATATCAAAACCCTCATGAAGGTTCTATCCACTCCCTCAATTCTTGAATGCAAACAAGCAGATAGGTGCATCCCCGGCTACAAATGACATACAAGTCATCTATCTATCCTTGAGTGTCTTGTGCAAGTTCTTGATGTTGTTTAAGTTATGAAGGAGATTAAATCTGGATACCAACACCCGATTGGCGCCCTTTGCGCTGTGGATTTTTTCAGAATTTCTTGGTGGTTTTGAAGTGTTTGAAAGGTTTGAGAATTTGTGTGATCAATTATTTGAGCTATTGCATTCTTGAGATATCATTTCATACTTCAGATCTTGATGTTTTGGTCAAAAGATTTCAATCTCAGCCTACTCTTCTCATTTACTAGTAGTTTATATGATTTGGATGCACTGTTTTTGGTTGAATTAAGAAGAAAATCTGAATTTTAAACCCTTGCAAATTTTTCATTCATAGCATACATTTGACAAAATATTTTAGTGCTTTCTTGCACAACTAAGGTGGAAATCCTTAGTGGCGACTCCATGCTATTGGGATCTTGAAATACCAGTTGTCTAACACATTTTTGTCATTTGAAATTTGTTGTTTAAATCTGTCAAGCTGGAGGGAAGGAGATCCCTCTTCATCAAGGACTCTTCTAAGAAGTTGCTCACTGAATCAAGAAGCTCAAAACTAGAAGGAAGAAGAGTGTGGAAAGTGGTTGGTGATTTGGTTGCAAGGAAAGAGATCCCCATAGTTGAATTTGAAGGAGAGTAGCACTGTTATTGAAGATTATAATTCCTCTTCAAGTAGATTTGATTCAGGAAATATTCTTGTTGATTTTCATTCTCCATCAGGTGAGGGACCTTCTTGTGTATTTAAAAAACTTGCTCCTAAATCTTCTCCTATGGTTTCTAAGTTTGCTAAAGTTTATCAAGAGAGAGAGCCTTTGGGGGGTTATCATTTTAAATATCACTCATCTATTCCAATCAGACCCATTACTACTTCCAACCAGCTTGTTTCACCTCTAAGATCACCCCCACCAAATAATATGGCTCAGCCTAGACCTCCATTTGTTGTAAACACCTTTGGTCCTATAAATTTTGGAGGAATGGATGGTTATCCAAATGTTGTCCCACAAGATGTGAGAAATAGGTTACCAAAATTCCAAGGTAACAATGTCATTACTAGAGATCAAAGCATCTCAAACTCTTTGTTAACATGATGGAAGATTTTGAGATAGAATTTGAGGATGTGTATATTAATTTGTTTATCCATACACTTGAGGAAGATGCAAGAGATTAGTACAAAGATCTTCCTGATAACTCTATTGATTCATGGAGTGAGATGATTAATGCATCTAGATTACAATATAGAGACAAAACAGATCCAAGGTTCCTTCTATTCAAGTTTGAGAACATTAAGAAGAACCCTAATGATACCATTCATGATTTTAATACAAGATTTAATAAAACATTGAGAACGTTTCCTGTCATTTTGAGGCCTTGTGATGAATCTTGCTTGATCAAATATGTAAATGCATTTGATAAAAAGGTAGCCGATTACTTGAGAGACAAAAATCCTACAAACTTGAGACAAGCTTTCACCATGGCACTTCAAATTGAAAATAATATTAAGGCTGTTGGTAAACCACTTAAGAGAGATGGTGTGAAGATGATAAACCCTGCGAAGCCTCAAGCTAGCAAGGGTGCTGATTTAGAAGATGTTGTCAAGAATTTTGTAGGGGCTGTCAAAGAAATTTCTTACAAGTTAGCCCGAGCTGAGAAAGGAATTGGGAAAAGTTCACAAGAACAACAAAGAACTCAAAACCATGATATATTTGGCAATCATCCTAGGGGTGATCAAAGACAAGATGATAGAGGTAAAGGGCCTATTGGATCTGTAAATAGGCAACCCCAAGGTCATGAAAATGGAGTGGTTCCTAACCATTTGACTGCAAGAGTAGCTGTTGTTCAAGAAATTTCTGATATGGATTGGTGTGATAGATGTCTTCTTCCTCATCCTCCATGTGAAATGGACCAGCAAGATATTGATGATGATAATGAGAATGAAATAAATGATGACATCTCGTATGATGGGCAGCTCTTCAGGCTCACAACAAGTAGCAACATCAACAGATGTGATGAGTGCAAGGACTACAGCAACCTTTTGGGATTGCATAAAAATGGTACCATTTCTTTCTCTTCCTCAAACTCAGGATGTAGATGTAGTTCAGGCTTTTGAAATTCCTAATAATGACTTTGAATATCTAAGGGCTTTAATGATTAAGAAGTATGATGGTGGTATTCCTTCGGAGGAAGATAAACAATTGTTAATGAATGTTGCGGTTGGTCAAGAAAAAGAGTACAATATTAGAAGTAAAGTTGTTAGAGGAGATTTTCCTCAAGTCAAACCAAAGACACACTTGCTCACAAGCATTCCCAAAGATAATCCTAGAAAAGAAATAATTGCCAAGAACCCTGCTGTCCCATGCAAAAATATCAGTCCTCTTCATGCCCAGGCTGCCAAGAATACTTCTCTATCTGATGAACCTTCTTGTTTCTCTTCCAATGTTGTTTTACCAAGGAATGTTCCATATGATATAGCCCAGGTTTTGAGCCAAATTAAAGTGAGTGTTCCAATTATTGAATTGCTTAGAATTCCTAAACATAAGAAGAGAGCATTCAAGTACTTGGGATTGAAAGAAGAAAAGAGTATACCAAGTAGAAATATAAATGTTATTGAGAATCCTCTTCAAAGCATTGTTGGCCCTGAAACACCACCACCAATGGAAGATCTTGGAGATGCACTTTGAAGTGTATTTGGGTACATCCTTGGTTGATTCCCAATTGAATGTTGATCCATTTTTCATGACTTTTCTCATAAAAGGTAGGTTGCTTCACAATTACATGTTTGATTCCAGTGCATCATGTAATGTCATGCCTCTAGAAGTCATGAATGGGTTGGATATCAAAGTGACAGAAGCATATGGGAAGTGTACAGCCATGGATTCGGGAATTTTGGTTGTTGGTTGTGTGAAGGGATTAGTAGTGTAACTTGCAGCCTATCCGGGTAAGAACTTAAAACTTGATGTTGTAATTGTTGACTACCCTGCCAAATGGGGTATACTTTTGTCAATAAAATGGGCTACAAGTGTTGGTGGTAGTGTTCAAATGGACATGTCTTTTTCCACCATTCCCATTGAGGGTAGCCTTATCAAACTCTATGGCGAAAAGAGGATGTTACACTTGATTGAAGATCCCAACAATGCTTCTTATGAAGTGTTGTTTGCTGATGTAGATGTTGAAAATTTCATTGGTTTTGCTGATGGAAAAGAGAATAAGATGGACAAATCAGAGTGCCTTGGTATGGTAGGTTCTCCATGGACATTACTATTTGATGGAGCTTGCTCCAAAGTTGGAAATGGTGCTGGTATAGTGTTGGTTTCTCCTAGTTTAGAAGAGTTTCCTTTTTCCTTCAAGCTCAATTTTGAGTGCACTAACAACATTGCTGAGTATGAGGCATTATTATTGGGATTAAGGATTGCATGGAAATATGGAGTGAAGGATATTTTTGCCAAGGGGGATTTAGAGTTGGTTGTCAAGCAAGTAAGAAAGTTATATGCCACAAAAAATCAGCATATGAAACAATATAAGCATGTTGTTTGGGACTTGATTGAAATGTTTGATTCCTTTAACATTGTTTACCATGATAGAAGTCTTAATGCTGCTGCTGATAAGCTAGATGTTCTGGGTTCTAGATTTGACAATTGCACCGTTTCACCTTTTTGTGAATATGATATTGAAGTGCTAACAAGGCCAGCTGTCCCAGATAATGTGAAGCATTGGCATATTTTTGATGATGATGCACAAGTGTTGAGATTCTTACAATGCCAAGGTGAGTTTGCTGGTTAGAATATTGATTGGGAACCAATGGTGTGCATGAATGAAGGTAGAGAAACTTTGTTTGACAAGGATATTATACAATTGAAAACAAATACCATTCCTAAAGGTCTTGTTGCACTTGAATCCAATTTTAGCAATGCTGATTGCATCATAAATAGAAACTTGTTTGCTTCAAGGGATGTGGAAGAGCACAACTTGGGAACTAAAGACAAACCAAGGAAGATCTGGTTGGGCAGCCATCTCAGCAAAGAGGAGAAACAGTCCTACGCCCAACTTTTAAAGAAATATCAAGACTACCTTGCTTGGTCTTATTCAAAGCTAAAGGCATATAGAGAAGATTTATTTCAGCATGAGATCCCTCTTGAAGCCAAAACCAAGCCATTTAGACAAAAACAAAGGCCTATTAACCCACTTCTTTCCATGAAAATGTAGGAAGAGTTGAAGAAATTGAGAGATGGTAGCATCATTCAGCCTACTAGATACTTATCTTGGGTGGCAAACCTTGTCCAAGTTAGAAAGAAGAACGGAGATATTAGACTTTGTGTGGATTTTAGGAATCTAAACAAAGAATATATGAAGGACAATTACCCCTTTCCAAACATGGAGAATATGTTATAGCTTTTGACAGGTTCAGAGATGCTTTCTACTTTGGATGGTTTCTCCGGATACAATCAAGTAGTTGTCAAAGAATCAGAAAGACTTAAGACAACCTTCACTACTCCTTGGGGGAATTATGTTTTTGTAAGGATTCCTTTTGGATTGATGAATGCTGGTGCTACTTTTCAAAGGGAAATGGATGTTGCCTTTGCTAGTTATATCAATGAATTTATTACAGTTTACCAAGATGATGTGACTGTTTTTTCAAGACAGTGAGCAGACCATTTGCAACACCTAGAGAAGATGTTGATCAAGTGTAGAGAGTATGGCATTTCACTTAACCCAAAGAAGTGTCATTTTTGCATGAAAAAGGTCAAGCTATTCGGGCATATTGTGTCAAAATAAGGTGTTATGATAGACCCTGAGAGAGTGGAAGCAATCAGCAAAGTGCCCATTCCAAGAACCAAGAAAGGTATCCAATCTTTCTTTGGCCAAATAAATTTCATTAGAAGGTTTGTTTCTAATTTTGCTGAGCTAACTCTTCCAATCACGAGCATGCTAAGAAAGGATCAAGTTATCAAGTGGGAGGAGGCTGCCATTCAAGCTTTTGAAGGAATAAAGGATGCACTTAAGCATGCACCTATTTTGGCAGCTCCAAACTACAAGAGACCTTTCCAAATCTTCTCTTTTACATCTGAATTTACTATTGCTTCAGTTTTGTTACAAAAGGAGTAAAATGGAGCTGAGAGGCCTATTGCTTTCTTTAGCAAGGATTTACAAGAAGCTGAATTGAAGTATACAATCATGGAAAAACAAGTGTTTTCTTTGGTAAAGGCAACAAAGATTTTCAGGCCCTACATTTTGAGTTCAAAGGTTGTTGCTTATGTTCCCCACACCATGGTTAAAGACATCTTATCAGACATGGAGATATCAAGCAAGAGATGTAGATGGGTCAACAAATTACAAGAGTATGATATGGATATCCAAACAACAAAGCTGGTAAGAGGTTTGGGTCTTGCCAAGCTCATGGCTGAGAGTAATTTGTAAAATGTAGAAGTGAATTAGCTAGAGGAAGAAAGGGCAGATCTTCTTGACAAATTGATGAATTATGAATGGTACAAGGATGTGGTATTCTACCTCAAGCACCTATGTTGTCCTAGTCACTTGAATAAAAATAAAAAAGAGCCCTCAAGCTGGCTTCTCAAAAATATATCATAACAGACCTTGGGCTAGCTTGGAAGAACCCTAAAGGTGTCCTATTGAAATGCATAACTGAAGATGAAGCTCCCAAGTTGATTTCTGATTTCCATGGGGGAGTTTGTGGAGGAAATTTTGTTGGTAGAGTGATAGCACATAAGATTTTGAGAGTTGGTTATTAGTGGCCAACTCTTTTCAAAGATGCAAACTAGCTAGTTAGAAGATGTGATAGTTGCCAACATTTCTCAGGAAGATTGAAAGCTTCAAGTTCCCTTCCTTTGCAGCCTGTATCAGTTGAAGCTCCTTTCAAACAATGGGAAATGGACTTCATAGGTGATATTTTAGATCCTTCTAGTGCTGGTCATAAATGGATCCAGAAGAATCGATTATTTTACAAAATGGGTTGAGGCAATTCCATCTAGAAGGCAACACACCAAGTGGTAATGGATTTCTTATTGAATCATATCATATGTAGATTTGGGGTTCCAGTTAAGATTATAGCTGATAATGCCATGTGTTTTAGAGCCATGTCTTTGATGGCAATGTGCAATGAATATGGGATAAACCTAACTTTTTCTTCAAACTACAATCCACAAGGTAATGGACAAGTGAATCAAGTAACAATAACTTACTAAAGATCATTAGAAGAACCTTGGAAATCAACAAGAAGAAGAGTGAGGAGAACAGGTTGAAATTTGTAGTGTGGGATGATAGAATAACTCCAAAAAGAGCAACTGGTAAAAGTCCATTTGAACTAGTGTATGGAACTCAAGCTTTGCCACCATTACACCTACAATTATCCACTTTTCAGTTTGCCCAAAGAGTTGGAAGATCAAGAACATGGCCCATATGAATCAAGGGTAAATCAAATCATTGAGTTGGATGAAGAAAGGAGATATTCTCATCAAAGGCATGTTAGATTTAGGGAGGAATTGAAGAATTTGTTAGATAAGAAAGTCACCCCTAGAGCCTTCAGTGTTGGAGATCTGGTTTTGCTATGGGATAATAGGCATGAAGACAAGGGCAAGCATGGCAAGTTTGATGCTCTATGGATGGGACCTTATGCCCTTAATATCGTGGATTGGAGAAAATACATTTTTTATCAAGCATTTGGATGGGAATTCACTGGAGTTGCCTGTTAATGGTAGACATTTAAAACATTTCTTTGATTAAATCCCCATGTCAGGTATGCACAATTTGTACATTATTTATAGCCCTTGTTTTTGTTTTGTCTTTTCCTTGTTCTTGCATTTGTTGGCTTGTGGTTTGCCCTTTTGTCCTTGGCAACCATTGTTGGTGTGGTTTTCTCGATCTGTTTATGGTGAAAGTTCTAGTTTTTTGGGCTGCAAATGTGTTTTTGACTCCTTGCCCAATGGATTTTTGGCACTTGGTCTACGTTGTGATCTTATGGCACTCACCGGGAGTGCCCATCCCTGCCAGGATCCAATGTTGGTGCAAATTTTGTGTTTGTACACTTTGCCTTAATTTTCTATATCCTTTTATTTTGCTTAAACATTTTCTTTGCTCAAGTGAGTGATCTACAAGTCGTTTTACCTAATTGAATGCCTTTAAATTGCTCACATTGTCATGATTTTGCAATAAAGTGAAGCAAATTTCCAACTTCCCCTCTTCGTGCCCTAATTTCTTCATTTTTGGGGGAGGGGGTGCTTGAGCCATTTTCCCTTTGTCAAATTTGTGCAAAAATTAAAGTGGATCGAACCCGAGTTGTTTGTTGTTAAAATCTCATTCCCAGGCCTAAATCATTGTCAAATCATGTTTCATTGGATTCAAAACCGAAAAATCCACCTTCCTTGTGAAAAAATTCAATTTCAGAGGCATCCCCTACGTTTTTACATTTTGACGGGCATACGGGTGTGTTCTACCCGTCAAATTTATCATTACAACATTTATGCTGACGTGGCAGGCTTTCATTGGTCGGGATATGTAGGAAAAACATTGCTAACTTGTCATTTTTTGAGCTTTTTGCAAAGGGAAAATTTTGACCATGGCCCCGCAGTGCTACAGTGATGTGCCTACGTGGCACAATTTGATTGGTTGATGGATCGGCGGGTGGCGGGCCACACTTAGGAAATTTTCTTCCATTTTGGAAAATTTCTTAAAATCAAATTTTTGCTCAAGGCCCACAACAAATGGCATGATGACACGTGTCTAGGAAGGTCAGGCGGGTATGAGGTCACTTAAAAATTTTAACTTCATTCTTTCAAATTTCTCAAGGTCAAATTTCTGCCCGAAGTCCCGTGGCGAATAGTTTAGTGACACGTATACAAGGAGGTTGAACTGAAAAGTAGGGACTTGGAAAAATTTGAAGTTTTTGGCTTCAAATTGCTAGGGGAAAAAATTGAAAAATATGCCCACACCCAATGAAAAGTGGACATGTGTCCAGGAAAGACCATGTGGGGGTAGTGGAAGTGTTAAAAAACTTTGAAGTTTTAACTTCAAAATGCCAAAATTAATTTTTTTGATCGAAGGCCAGCGACCAGTAGGAGGGAGACACGTGTCCGGGAGGAGAAATGTTAATGGGGGCCAAGGAAAGTTTTTGTGAATTTTTGCCCTTGGTATAAATGGAAAAAAATGAGGATTGGCTCTGCAGCCAATAATTTTTGAACACATGTCCAAAAGGTGACAGAGGTTCGGGCGACGGGGAAGAGTTTCAAAATTTTACAAATTTGGCGAAAAATCTCAAGGTAAAAAATTGATCCGCGGAAATTTGGAGGTGTTCCCCCACAGCCAATCATGGGGAGACACGTGGCATTGTTCAAAAAGGAAAAAGGAAGAGCACGGGTGTACAAAGGATTTTGTGCTTGCAGGAGGATTGAAAGAAAATTGGATGGGTCGGCTCCGCATCGATCAGATCGGACACCGCCATGTGGCGAAGGAGCAAGCAGGTGTTCGGAGGTGCGGAGAATTTTGAGAAAATTTCCTTTTCTCAAAAAAGTGGAAAAATTCATCAAATTGGCCCACGGTTTTGGTGGAGGCCCACATGAGGACACGTGGCACGTCCAGGGGGCTCGCGAGGAAAATATTCAAAATTTTCCCGAAGTCAAAAAGGGTTTAAAATGCATTTTTAGGATTGGGGGCCCACCCCAATCGTATTTGGACATGTGTCCCACCTCATCCAAAGGGAAAAAAGGGTATTTTTGAGGGAATATTCAAGATCTGATCTAACACATGGAGGGAAGAGATTTAAAGTTGATTTTTATTCAACGTATTGTTCTTTGTGTAATTTCATTTTTGGGCACTATGGAAGCTCCGAAAGCGAAGCTTGGAATCATCGTTTCTTCACCAAAATGCATGAAATTTTATATGATTTCACATCCTTTCGGCCTTCTGAGTTCAATGGCATCATTTTTATGAGCTGATTCAGTGCCCTATTTTGTTTTTCATGAAATATTTTCGTAGCCTATGTAAAACACGTGAAAAGTAAAAATTAAAAGTTGCAGAGTTAAAAATGATGAGGGAAAAGGGTGGAAAATGATTGCAAATGCATGTTGGCATGGTGGAATGACAAAAATATGACCCTGGGATGGATAAGGATCTGAATCCATGCAATATTTTAAAATATTTGTGCATCTATGGCATTTTGCGAGATGTTTTACAGTTTTATATCATTTTTCATCAAATGGATAGAGTTTTGCAACAAATTTGATCCCTTTGGAATATTCTTTGCTTGGGATGCAAGGATCCAAGCTGGCAGGGGGTATATGATGTATTTTGGAGGCATTTTGTAGAGTTGGTTGAGAATTTTGGAGAAAGAGAGAAGAATTTTAAGGAGAAAACTGAAGTGTTCCATTTCTTTTGGAGAAACTACCTGAGGGCCATTTTTATTCCTGTTTGCATCAAATGTTCATCATGTTGAGTTGGTTTTAGCTATAAAGCCATCAACAAGCTTTGATATTGTCTAAATAACATTCCCTTGCTAATATATTTGATCAAATTCTTGGATCAACTGGTTTTATCTCTTGGCAAAGCTTGCATACACTTATATTTCAGTATGTTTTCAATTTGTGTTTCATGCTCATGTTGCAATCTTGTGTTTAGGATCTCTCTGATCATACAGGGTCTCATTTCTAGTTGATGGTTTAATGGCATTTACAATCTTGTATTCAGAAGAGCTTTCATCTGATAGAAGATAAACAGATTTAAAATCATCTTACTGTCCTTGATTAATGAGACTGTCTGTAAACCTTTGGGTGCACCTTAGGTCATGATTAAATAGGGATTCCTGGATGCTTCATTGGTATTTTTCTTCAAGCCTTTGTGGCAGGTTATCAAAGTTTGTATGGAATAGTGTAGATTTGGGCATCCATATGTGCACACATCCTGGTTGAAAGAGCACTTCGAATTCATTGAAACATCTTTGTTGTTTAGGTGTTGTAATTCATTTGCAAAGTTTCCCAAAGAAGGTGATGACTTCTAACTACTCTTGTCCCAACATCTCTCATCAGAATATCATTTTAAACTAACTCATCCTACCTACAATACCCCTACATCTGCATTGTGTGTCCATAAAAGAATTCAATCCTTTCACTAAAATGCACAAAGTTGATCAGGGTTTTATCATGTCTTTAGTAGCTCTAGCTTTGTTTTGAAAACATTTCCATCATTTAGTAGTGACAACTCCTTTGAGTTTGGATAATGGATACTTGATCATGTTTTCACAAGGCCTCTTCTATGTCATATGCAAAACATAAGGATATCTCCATCTCCTTACCATATAAGGGCTGAAATATAGGTTCTTTTGCCTTGGTTGATAGGCACAACCTAAAATAGTGAGGGTTACATCAAAACCCTCATGAAGGTGCTATCCACTTTCTCAATTATTGAATGAAAACAAGAAAATAGGTGCATCCCTGGCTACAAATGACATACAAGTCATCTATCTATCCTTGAGTGTCTTGTGCAAGTTCTTGATGTTGGTCAAGTTATGAAGGAGATTAAATCTGGATACCAACACTTGAAGAACTCGGAAGACTATGAAATTAGGCTTGGTACTTACTACATTCTTAAAGAAGAAGTTATGCTTCCATGCACACTCAAGAAATACCAAGTTGAACCTAGTCTATGGAAATTATACTTTGATGGATCTAGGAGCAGAAATTGTGTGGGAGCAGGAGTTGTTCTCATTTCTCCAAAGGATGAGAAATTTTTATTTTCTCACATGTTGTAGTTCACATGCTTCAACAATGTGGTAGAGTATGAGGCATTGGTGCATGGTCGGCTTATTGCTGAAAAGAAGAATATTAAGATGTTATAGATATTCGGGGATATAGAATTGGTTATCCACCAAGTTAACAACAAGTGCCAGGAAAATAATAAGATTCTCAAATCTTATAAGCACAGAGTTTGTGATCTCCTTGAGATATTTTATACTCTAAATCTGCAGGTGGTGCCACACAAAATGAATAAGGAAGCCAACCAAATGGTCGGGCTTAGTTCGTAGTTCTCTCCTGATGAGGACTTTGTCAAAGGAAATAGTCAGCACATTAAGATGGTGATCATACCATCCATTCTAGATAATAATACCAACTAGTAAGTGTTTGACAATGACGCATAGATCATCCAGTTCATTCAAAATGAAGTTGAGTTCTCATCAAGCATGCAAATTGACTTGTATGATAGCTATGGTGACCAAGTGATTCAACTAAATTCAAATAAGCTTCCTAAAGGGTTGGTCACCTTAGAGAAAAAATTTATCCCTAATGATGAGTTCAATAGTGAAGAACAATATATACGCGTTGCACAAGAAGATTGATCCCTAGTCACTATTGTGTGCGGAAAAGAGTTGTTTCTCAAGAAATCTTGCACACATGGTGAAAATCAAATCTCCATCTTTCTCTATCAAAAATACAGTGATATCTTCTCATGGGAGTATGAATACCAAAAATTTTTTGATCCAAGTGTTGCTCAACACTCCATTGACCTTGATCCTAGTATCAATCCCATCAGATAGAAGCAACGACTAGTCAATCCAAAGATAGAGCCCCTCATGAGAAAGGAATTATCCAAACTCATTGAGGCAAAGATAATTTTTCCCATCAAGTACTCTACTTGGGTAGTGAATCTAGTTCCAATGCGTAAAAAGAACATTGAAATCAAACTTTGTGTCAATTTCAAATATTTTGACAAACAATCTCTAAAGGACCATTATTCTTTTCCTTCAATGGATCAAATTCTATGGATTATGGCTAGCGTGCAAATATTTTTAATGTTAGATGGGTATTCAGTTTCAATCGGATCCCTGGTCAAGGAAGAGGATCAATTCAAAAAAGTGTTTAAAATAAAGTGGGGAACATATGCATATCAAAATATGTCCTTTAGTCATCAAAGGCAAGTGCTACATTTCAGTTTGCCATGAACATTGCCTTCAAAGGTTACATTAATGAGTTCATCTAAGTTTACCTTGATGATATAACAGTCTTCTCAAAGAAGAGTGTAGATCATATGGCACACCTAGAGAAAGTCTTTGAGAGATGAAGAAAGTATGGGATATCTCTTAACCCTAGCAATTTTGCAATGGCGTAAGGAAATCTCTTGGACCATGTGGTTTAAAAGGATGGTGTAGTCAATTTTACTCCCACTATAAGAGGAAGGAATCCCATGTGTGCTAGCCTATCACCTAGCAGAATCCGAGTGCTCACCGAGACACACGGGTGCCAAGTCTCTCTTTTATGTGAGTTTTTAGTGGAAGAAGCATTGATCAAGTATTAGTATAAGATTATTTAGGAAAGAAGTTTAGACATACAAGGATTATAGGGCTGTAACGGCCTCTAGATCCTTGTAGCTTCTTTAGACCATGTGTTTTAAAAGACTCCATAACATATAATATAACAAAAAGAAAGCTACAACCATTCATTCATAGCATGAAAGGAAAGAGAACTTCTATGAATGAAATATACATGAAACCCACTGATATTCATATCTAATTGCAATAGGTAACCTCATTGTATTCATCATTTCATTACAAAGAGCCATAGAGGGTAGACCATGTCATGCACATCACTAGGCTTGTATAACTATGCCAAAAAGAAAAGAAATTACAATGCTAAGCTTAGTACATTCCTTTCTGCATCAGAGCTCCACTCATAGTAATCTGCAGAGCTTCACCCATGTTATCTCTCTCTGTGTGTATCTCTCCTATCTTCTCCTCTTATGTCTATATTCCCATCCCTTTTTTGGTCCGTAGGAACTTGTATTTATCACCTTCCTGCACTGCCAACTCACCTTGCCGCGCCCTCAGATCCGTCACCAAGTGTCAAATGTGGTCCTTCAACGAGCATGTTTCCTCAGGCCTGAGCTCTCCACTCCATCTCATGATGGTCTTCTAGAATATTCCTTTACTGGCATGCTCTTTCCTAGGCCACCTATTGCTAGGCTGGCATCTTATCCACGCACAACTGATCATGCTTTTCACGTGTTCTACCTTTTTTGCTTAAATTAGCTAAGTCCCGAATCTCCTTTTGTGCACCGCATGTGCTATATGCTTCCTTAATCCTTTTCTCTTGCGTGCTTTTGCCTTGCATACCATCATGTAACTGGGGTCCCACATGCCCACGTGCCTTCATACTTATTCAATATTTCATGGGCCCAATAGATGGCATCGCAATTGATCCTGAGTGCATTTCAGCCATCCTAGCTCTTTCCCTATCGACACATAAAAGGGCCTTGCAATCTTTCCTTGGTAAGATCAATTTTGTTAGGCGTTTTATTCCTAACTTTGCAGGACTAGTTTGACCCATCACCCTAATGCTCAAGAAATACATAGCCTTTAGGTGGATAGTAGAAGGAAGAGAAAGCTTCAACAAAATCAAGCAAGAAATTAGTTGGGCGCCAACACTCATCAACCAAGTTATTCCAAGGATTTCATCCTTTATGCTTATGGCACCGATGCGAGTGTTGTTGTTATCCTAACATAAGAAAATGAACAAGGGTTGGAACAACCAATAGATTTCTTCAACTAAGCGATGAAGGATTATGAATTAAGATACAGTCACATAGAGAAGCGAGTCTTCACCATCTTTCACGTACTCAAGAAATTTAAAATTACGCATGCCATAAATCATATTAAGTTATTAGTCTCCCACTCTTCTATCATAGAATTCACTATGGGAGAATAAATTAGTGACAAGAGAGCACGATGGGTGACCAAGATCATGGAATATGATGTGACTATCAAAGCCAAAAAATTGGTAAGAGGAAGTGCACTCTATAGGCATATTGCTTAGGATACTCGGAATGAGCCCGAGGCTTCATTATTTCGGATGAGGATCTCCCACATGAAGAACTTGAACAAAATACAAACTCTAACATGTAAAAATGGATGAAAGACATGATCACATTCCTTTCAAGGGCATATACCATCCTGGCTCAAACAAAGCAAAGACAATACTTATGAGGCTGCAATCTATCCCTTATGTTTTGATCGATGGACTTATCTTCAAGAAGAATATTGATATTGTATTGTCAAGGTGTATCAATGGCACACAGACTGAAAAAGTGTTAGCAAAATTTCACGATGGATTCTCTGGTGGACACTTCTCTGCCAAAACTACAGTAATGAATATCATGGTGGTAGGAATCTTTTGGCCTACCCTATTTGCATATGCACACAAGTGGGTCATGAAATGAAATAAATACACTTTCTTTGCAAGTAAGAAGATATTGGCAGTGCTTCCCCTCTGACCAATCCAAGCGAATCAGCCTTTTACACAATGGGGTCTCAACTTCATAGGCATGATCAATCTTCCTTCAAGCGTTAGACACAAGTGGGTGCTGACAGCTATGGACTACTTCACTAGATGAACAGAAGTTGTCACACTTAAAGAATCAACTGAGTTAGTTATCCTTGAATTTCTCGAAGATATAGTCATAAGGTTTGGTGTTCCTCAAACCATTATCTCTGATAATGCAAAAGCCTTCCTTGGAGCCGAATCACTAATTGGGCTCTAAATTTGGGCATCTATCTCGAAAAATTCTTCTAGCTATCACCCACAAGGAAATGGTCTTATAGAATCAATAAAAAAGAACCTGATCAGAATCATAAAATGAACAATGGACATCAGCCAAAGACAGTGGCATATTAAGGTCTCAGGTGTGGTCTGGGTAGATAGAATTACAATTAAAAAGCAATAGGAACTTCACCTTACAAGATTGTCAATGGAAAAGGGGCTACCCTTCCTTTAACAATAGAGTTTAACTCATTGGCGCTTTCCCAACAACTCAAATTTGAAGGCACAGAATAGAGAGAAATCAAAATGGTAGAGCTAATTAATCTTGAAGAGTTAAGGAACTCTTTCATGATCAAGCTAGAGATCATCAGCAAGGAACAAAGAAATGGTTTGACAAAAAGGCTAGGACTCAAACTTTCAAAGTTTAGGACTTAGTCTTAAAATGGGATGTCAATAGAGCTAAACTAGGGTGTCATTCAAATTTTGATACACTTTGGAGTGGCCCGTACATCATCAATTTGTGTAAAGAGGCTAACTATTTTGAGTTAACTCATCTTGATGGAGGCGCACTGCAAATCCCAGTAAATGAGATCTATCTCAAACCCTTCCACTAAGTTTGTTGCATCATTTTGTATATATTAGAGTATTTTTAATTCCTCTAAGTGTGTTATGCACATTTTTTTTTTTTGTACATAAGTCTTTATCCTCACGTGCTTCCTACGCATGCTCTTCTTTTGCATACGGGATGTCAACAATGTTTAGCGAGTTGCATGATTTAGGATAGAGTCAAGAAATGATCCTTCAAGTGACTTTAGGGGCAGTTCTTCAAAGTTACAAATCATAATCTCATGATTACATAGTAGACTCCATGCCCAATGGATGCTCTAGGCTACTAATCTCCTTCATCTAGCAGGAAGATGTCCCCGAAATTCACCAAAGTTGTTATCCAAATAATTCTCCTAGTTATTTAGACAACTTGTATACATCTTATGGCTCTAAGATCTTCATTGAAAGATTACATGCACTCAAGTTCACTTGGCACATTCCCTTGGTTGCATTTCCCCATGTGCTTCCCTTTCTCCCCTTTCATTTTCCTCTTTCTCTTTGTTCCAATCCTCCCTTGCGCACATCCTTTGTGCATTCACCTTCTTCCTAGCAGTTGTTTCATCTTGCAAGTGCTCCTTGCACATTCTTCAATCAGCTAATTCCTTGGCCCTTACACGTGCCCTACACATTACTTTGTAATAGTTGTTCCTTGACCATGCATTCTCCACTCAGCAGTTTGCCTCATTTCCTCACGTGCATTCGCGCGCACCTCCCTTTTGTCTTCTTCTCATGCCTCATTCTTCGCATACATACCTTTGTGCCCTCATCTCGCACCATTTTGTGCCACATCATTATGACATGCTTGAGTGTGCCACATGTGACTAATCAAAATATGCCAACAGGGCACCTGATCCTTGCAAAAAATCAATGAGTGACACGTGGCAGAAATGAAAAAACATTTACACATTCGTCCATCCTTTGAACCAATCTGTGTGTCATGTGTCTTGCATGCCTAGATGGATCTAACATCTTCTAACATCCATATCATTTACTACAGAGCTCTGATCGGTGCGCGCCTAGGCTCAATCAATAGCTACTAACATGGGCTATAGTGCTAAACATTCAAATTCCAATTCTTGGCAGATCTGATAGGTGAGAAATAGGAAAACATCTTTTTGGGAATTAATGAGAAGATATGATTGATTCAACCACCCAATTTGATATGATTTTCCCTCCTTCCTTCTCTAACACACCAGAAAAACCTAAGGAAATGCATTTGATAGATTTTCAAGTGGATTTGTAAGTATTGGATGCTTCTTGTTGGTGGTTGTATTTCAAATTCAGGTTTTCCATCCTTTTCTCTTCTTCTTCCATGGATTCATCTATAAATGTAAGATTTGGGCTCATTATTATGTTGGACACTTTTGATCCTTACATACTTTGATAATTACTTAATATTTTATGTGTTTTGAGTTGCAGACCTCTAGATCTAGCTCTTGCATATGGATATCGGCCTCTTTCACCATTGTAACATATTTGTACATTTTTGGAAGTAATATAAGCATCATTTTGTGACTATTCTCTATCCTAACATGTTTTCATTCCTTCTTCGTACCTTCTCTTTTACATTACATGCTAATTATGTTATTCTACATCCCTTGCAGCTCCTTATTTAGTTGTGTTCCATGAAATTGATCTGGTAAATATGTTTTAAGTTGTGTTACACGTGCCTAGCCTTCTTTCATGCATTTCCTTCATTTTCACTCAGAAAAAATAGTGTTCATCCCTCTTTTCTGGTGTTATTACCTTTTAGTGTAGATTTCCTTTCATATTATCCTTTTATCCTTGGTCCTTGGCATTGTTACATTATCTTTCCCTTTTAGCACCTGGGAGTAGTAGCAAGAGAGAAATAGATAGAGGAACCGGCCTTTGTCTGAGATCTGTCCAAAGCATGCAAGTCCCACAACTTAGGGACAGTTCCATTTTTTTCACAAATGACTTGGTTCTTCCATATCTAAGACACATGTGTGAGTTTGACGACCAGCAGTTCTCATACACCTTCATATTCTATTGATGATCCTATCAATAGTACACTTAATGACATTCTCATGTCTGAGCCTTTAGGTAATATGGATGACATAATTGATAGCTATGATTCTCCTACTTTTCATTTAGATGAGTGTGAATCTCCATCCCCTCTTTCTCCTGAGGTTATATCTAGCATAGTGCATATATTGTCTCCATCTATTAGCTCTTCTTCTCCTATCATTTCAGCTTCTCCTTCCATTTCATCTCTTCCTATCACTTCATCTACATATGTTGTTCCATCTCCTTCTATCATCATATCTCCATTGGCCACTTCACTTCATAGGGATGTTTTCAATGTTAGTCCTACCATTTCTATAGATGTTCCATCTCCTATAGCTTCTTCATCACCCACTCCTAGTGTGCCTTTAGCGTCAGAATCTCCATTATCTTCTCTTGATATTCCTATGATAACTCACCATGGCAAGTTACAACCACTCAATACATTATTTCCATATTCTACTATTCCTTCACACGGTATCCTATCACTCCTACACATCGTTGGGCAATTACAATGTTAGGTTTAGTCTCTCATTTTATAAAGTAGGGCTTACTATGATTCTATTGACAACAACTAATTACATGGTAACCCTATTCCCAAGAAGATTCATAATTCCACATTTCCTAAGGACTTTATCATGCCTACATTCACATGTTTTGATGGTACTGGTGACCCTCATGCACATCTTCAACATTACCGCATGGCTATGGACCCCTATTCTAATGATAGGTTATTTCTTAAGGCCTTTTGATACATTGATGAGGCTTTACAATGGTACACTCATCTTCCATTTGGGTCCATTATCACTTACTATGACATGGAGGATGCTTTCCTCCATCATTTTATCATCAATAATGGCCCTAGAGTTACTTATGACCACCTATGTACTTTACATCAAGGCTCATCAAGAATCTATCAAGGATTATATCTTAAGGTTCAATGCTTGTATGTATCAACTAGTATTCCAACCTATCAATCTAAAGAAGCAATTCATTTTCTATCGTGGTTTGATTCCCACACTTCAGCAAGAAAGATTGCAAAGTATGATAAATGTGATTCATTCATTCTTCTATGTTATATAATCATATACCTAGAATAATATCTTATCTCGACACATGTCATTGATCATCAACGTACCTTTACTTGTATTGTATCATTTATTAGTCTTCTATTGGCATTAGTTGAGCATCCTACAAAGTATCCATATCGAATAAGAAAGAAATCTCGGCTATTTCATCACATAAGCATATTTCTTCTCCTCCTCCACAAAATGCTACTTCTCCTTCCAATCCATCTATGTCACGTAAATCATTACACTTCTCTCATCATAGGCCTCATGATGTGCTACGTAATTTACTTGAAAAGCATCTAATTCTCTTACCATCCAACCAACTTCATCCAAAACATCAATCACAACATCGTGTGATCATCCTTATTGTAATTATCATCATATCAATGGCCATAGGGAAAATGATTGTTTTTAACTTCAAGATAGATTACAACAATTGGAGGAGAAAGGCATCATTTCCTTTGGAGCTATTTCACATGAGTGGTTCATCTCTCATTTACCTCATCAGCAAGTTTCTACTTCCGATGAGTCATCTCCGTCATCTTGTGCTCAGTCATGGTGCACCCACCACCATAGTTTTTCCCTCATGTGTGCTCTTCAATTTTTCCATACATTACTACACCATCACATCCACTTCATCCATCTTATCCACAACATCAGGATACTACATCTCATTAGATTCCATAGCCCTCGAGTTTACACATCTCATTCATACTCCACATGTTTTTGGTTTGGTTCATATACTCACACTTCTTCAATGCCACATTGTTCCACCACTTCATGTCACCTCGGTCTTTAGTAGGTGATTACTATCACCTTAGCCCCGATGACGCACTTTTGTTCTTACAGTTCTTACATGACTGTTGAGTATTTTCTCTAAGAACCTTTCATCATGTGCTTCGTCATTTCGCTTAGCGCACCCAATCATTTCCTAATGATGCAATCTTGCTTTACACGATTCATTCTTGGTGATGAGGGGTTTTAACTAAATGAACCTACTCATACATACGCTAGAGGCATCACTCATATTTCCCCATATTCATCACGATATGTTAGTTTCAAATCATACATTATCTATTTTTATATACATCCTACCATCATCATTACACTAACTACGCATTACAAGTTCCATTCAACAAATATGCATCTCACTCAACTCATCAATCAAATTACATATGTTATCTATCATCATTCATATTACACATTTTTTCTATCAATACCAACATCATAGTACATGTCTACATCAATAAACATGAGCAATATACAACACATTATATACATTTCGATAATCATCATTAAATCATACATCATCAATCACATTATGACATCAATACACAAAGAAATAAACTCATCATATATCCATAAAATCTGCCATATATATATATATATATATATATATATATATATATATATATATATATATATATATATATGTCAAATACAATTGTCATCAAAAAAATTCATCACCTGGGGAAATGCCCATACATCATATACAACAATACAACTCAAATAAAATCATCACTATCACTCTCGGGTACTACAAGAGCCCTTGAACTCGATGCCTCAGCAGTAACTCTACATCATTGGTCATGACCTCGATGTCTCTCAGCCTAACTCCGTGGTAGTGTAACCTCAGTAGATTGCTATACAAACCGACATTATAACTTGATGTAATGTACAAACACATCCTGTGCCAAGGGACCACCACCCGCCACTTCTTTGTATTATCAAGTCTCCTCGTGTGTCTCATCCCTTTTTCCTAGGAACACAATGCACGCGTCACTACTACTATGGCCATAGGCTCAAAAAAATAGGCATGCTCACACACAATGGCATCAATGTGCTCTAACATCCATCCACCCATGATTAAATAAGTGGGAACATTCCACGTCAATGTTTGGATGGATGTGTACACTATCGAGGACCAATATACATCACCTACAAAACAAATAGAACAATGCATTAGAAAACCATCATTATTACATAATAAAACAACAAATCACACAACATAACTATAAAAATATGCATGCTCCACTACAGATGTTGCCACATTGTCGGGGGCATGTGTTTCCCCCTCTCCCTCTCCTCCCGTGGTAACCCCTCTAAATCTATGAACAAGGGAAACAAGAATACCCATCGATATGTTGCCCACCATGCATAGTACTCCTCCATGCACCCTGCATCATCTGAGTCTATCAACTCTATCACTACGGCTATCTAATCTGGCCCAGGAGGTACTAATTACTCTTCTATGGGCCCTGGTCTAGCTTCGGCTCTCTTAGGTTCTCTAATATCTCTTAACCATATATGGCTTTTGGGGCATGTCTTTATCCATACCAAACTTTCACGATGATCTCTCCTCATGGAATAGCTCACCACTCCTAGAAAATCAATCTTCCAACGACATAGTCCTACATATACACCACAACTCTCTACAACATCATATTTCTATCCTTTATAATTGTGGTATGGCCTCCATACAACTTCCTCAGGCCCCATCCTATCTATCAATATCCTGTAAGTATCAGTTTCCATCTTACGCCCATGTACATTAATCCATCTCCTCGCATATATATCTCGACCGGCCCACTCGCTTGTGGACCTCCGGCTAGCCTCAACACTACTATGTGCTTGTAGGACCATACATGCGATAGTATGGTGGATCCTTTCCCACTTCCATGTTCATCTTGATTAAATAGGTGTAAAGATATCTGTATAGGTGGGCCAACACACATCGTGTCGATGTATATCTAGGACCCTCCTCCTCTATCCAATGGCATTTTTCATGCATCTTATACAAGATTCCCACACAAATGAAGTGACTAATCACTTTTTCACCTTACTATTTATAGTTACTTTTTATCACCCACTTTACTATGGTCATTATTTCACACTTATTCTCACAACTAATACACACTACACAATTTTCGTCATATCTTGAGCATTTTTGCTCCAATTTACACATCGTTTGCTGTGTTATTTTCATAATTCCACCTACTATCATATCATATATATGACACACATGTGTTACATCCCTACTCGACATTTTATTTCACTCAATCTATTAAATTTTTGGTTATTTCTATCCCATTCTATCTAGTTTGTGCTTACTTTCGGCTCAGCATTTGTTCCTATCATCACTTCCCCCTTTCGCAAAAAGGGGGTAATACAATTGAGGTTATTGTATAATTTCCCTTACATTTTCATGCAATCAATCAACACTACCAATTCATCATTTTCAAACATTTACTAATCAACCATGTGAAATTTCACCATTAATTCCCCCTAATGACCTAATTTGGGGAAAAACAACATATAATTTTTCTATACAACATTTCATCACTTCCCACTAGTGACCTAACCTAGGGGTAGTAAGTGTTAAAATATTTCCATGCAATCATTCATCAATTTATATCAATTCCCCTAATGACATAACCTGGGGGTAGCTAGCATAAAATCTCTCTCTACGGTAATCAATCAAAAAAATCCATAAATGTGTTCAAATCCTAATAATCAAAATCAATCAAAACAATCATAAATGTGTTCAAATACCTAGCAATCAAAATCACACTATTCAATCAATACAATACAACACATGCGGCCTCCCGAGATGACCTAACTTGGGAGTTACATTCATTACTTTCCTAGATGACCTAACTTGGGAAGGTTAGTGTTTTCTTCTAGATGACCTAACTTGGAAGCCATCATACATTTCATGTTTTCTTCCAAATGACCTAACTTAGAAGCCATCACATTGTGGTGACACCCGTGGAGTGGGGGAAAGAGTGCCTTTCCTATACCACTCCTATATGGGTCTATTGTTTGATCAAAATTATTTGGATACAAAACCACAAAATGTTTATCTGAGTCCATCTACAATGGATAGATCTTGAGGATGTAGTTAAAGGTTGGAAAATAACACACTTTTCTCCCTACACTCTTCCTCTAGCAGCAGGACACCCAAATCCTCCAGTCAATTATTTTGTATACACATAATTGGGTTGGGAACTGATCACTCCCTACCTCATTTCATTATCATCCTATAACACTCGAAATCATCAATCTCATTTAGTGCACTTCATCACAATATTATGTCTCTCACTATGTTGCATGGATCAACACATTGATCCATGGTTTGACACACTATATGGTTCTTTCAACATGCTTTTCTACCACATCTGTGTGTTCTACTACAAGCATGGGATTCTTCATATTTCTCTCAGGTACGCATCTCTATCTACTTTATGTTACCAAGCTTTCCACTCATTAAAATAAAGTGCGATCAAATGTAGTCACAAAATCATGCACTTACTACTAATATTATACCACCAAGTATGTTGTTTTATATATGGATCTTGCGTAAGAAAAGTATTCACTAATGGCTCATTCCTTTGTCCTATCATTAGTTTAGTCAATCATTGAGTGTTTTGCATAGTTATTAGTTACTTGCACATTCATGTTCATCTCTCGGGAGTCTCGGTTTTCGTTATTAACTTAGTTGTCGTCTCTAGTATTTGACTAGGGTGCCTAAGAAGGGATTAGGGTGCCGTGGGTGCCCTGGTCCTCATTTTCAGTGCCCTAGTCCTGGTTACACTTGATTCTCATTTATAATTTCGAGGTCAAGTATTTATAATTTTCCCTCTCATTTCCCTAGATCCAAGTTGGCATGTCGGGTCATTAGTGTCAAAATTTGAGCAAGAGATCCCTATATAAGCACAACATACTTAATATCTTATGGGAAGACTATTTCTACTAAGGGTTAGCTATCTAGAAAAGTCAAGGCACCGCATTTGAGAAATTTATGCATCACATGTTGTATAGAAAGAGAAGTTTATTCTATTCCATCCACCATTTTACATTCTATCTAGTTATTTCCTACTATCTCTGCATCATTGGCGCTAGGGCACCCTAGGCACATCGTTGCACACATAATCACATAGAACTACATTGGGAAAAGATGTAGTGTAGCGCATAGTTGTATGACCACCATTGTGGATGCTAAGGATAGTCTAAAACCTTCATACGCATCTTTATTTTTTGGGGGTTTGATGTTTTGTATGGGGTTTTACAAGTGAATCTCCATTACAAGTTTATGGCATCATCAAAAAGGTAGTGTGACAGCCATGTGACAAAAGGTGAGTTATTATGAAGACACGGTGACCAACTCGGACTCAAGTTTCGAGTTGTTACGTAAGCAGCCGCACCCATACCGCAAACCAAGACACCCGCAGTGCCCTAATCCTTCTCCAAGCGCACCCTGATCTAGCCAAATATTTACTTGTTGCAACTTTCTAAGGTGTGTTGTGTCACTCTAATCCATCATGTACATCATCTTGCTCGGTCCCAAATCATAGCAAGGTGAGTCATTTTCAGTTAGTACCTTTTCCCTCCTATTTCAATTATTTCATTTAATTTAAAATATTAAATAAATTATTTAGTATTTACCTAGTTTATTTCAGTTATTGTATTGTTGTACTTCTTATATTAAATTCAAACATTCATATTTTAGTTAATCATTCGATACATCATAAACGTCTCATAAATCTAGGTCGTCGATAAATTGATGGGTCCCGCGACCCTCTGTTTTGTATGGCATTGACCCTCTTACCCTACGCATATGGTTCTTGTCATAAATTTTTACACATCTTGATGCCATTAGCCCTCTTACCTTAAGGGGGCCAATGGCATGTGCCCAAAATCAGTCGTGACGTTTCAAAACCATGAATCACAAATACAACAAAATGAAATTAAAATCCCTCCCAACCCACTTGTATTTTTTCCTAACATACCCTATGACGTAAGTTTGAACAAAAATGACACCCTAACAACTCTAAAAACACAAAATGATGAAATAAAACCTAATATACCCAATAACATTAAATGCAATGACTTACCCGTGGTTGTGCTTTGCCTCATTGTCCCCGCCACCACCTCCTACCCATGCCATGAATTCACAAAATATACCCAATTTTGAAAACCAAAGCTCAATTATCTCAATTCCAAAAGCAAATAACAAACCAACCGACTATATAAACATGATATTTTTATTCATATTCGGCCATGATAACCCTAAATATTCCAATGACTATCATTTTTTATCCGGAGCTCCAATAAATGTGTTGTTTGTTTCGTTATGATCATGATCTTGTCTTATTCGATTTGATGTATCACACGTATATATCTAAATACTTTCAATTTTTGCATATTTTTTGACACCATATTGAACCATACGATATATATGACATTATGACATCTTTACACTTTGTGACACGACATACAATCCATGGGCCACTAGCTAGGTGATTTGTCTTATTTTAATGATGTCCCTCTAGTGTTTCCCTTCGGTTTTGATTCTCTGGGGTTCTCGTAGCATTGATTGTGCTTGCACATGGTAGGACAAGTGACACTATCAGTACATATTGGTGGGTATATTTCATTTTAGTTGGTCTTTTATATGCTTACTTTCAATATTTACTTTTTATTTGAGTTGTTACTGAGACTATTTCTAACTAAAATGTGGATTTTATTAAGTTAATCTAAACTAGGAACAATGTAAATAATAGTAAATAAATGTAATAAATAAATATAGGAAGTCACCCAAGAAACTAAGTGAATGACAATATGAAACCCTAATTAACAAATAGGGTTGAAAGGAGCTTAGTTGAATCGATGATTGTTCGAGACTATGTCACGGGATGAAGCTGTATAAATAGAATGTCGATGTGACCACACATGACCTCCAGAAGATATAGATCTAAGTTTTCAGCTAGACTGGGTTCCGGGAGAGGATTAGGGTGCATGTGGGCACCTTATCCTACCTTCTGGGTACCCTTGTCTATGTACGAGGTCTGAAAACCATATTGGCGGGGGTCGGATGATGTGTGAAGCCCTCACCTTTGCATGTCATGTGTAACTTGTTGCTCTGTGCTTAAATATCGTTGATGATCGAAAATGAAGAATAGACCTACAAAACCCCAAGATAAACATTAAACCCTACAAAATAAAAATGTAGATGAAGGGTTCATACTATCCTTAGTCACCTCAATGTTAGACTTACTAATCGGCGTTGCACTACATCTCAAACTCAATGTAGTTCTATGTGAGTGTGTGTGATTATGCCCTAGGTTTCTCTTGTGCAGTCGTACTTTGTGAAAGTAGCAAGTAATAACTATGTGTAGAAAATGTAATATAATGGTGGATGGAATATAATAAACTTCCCTCTTATGCTTGTGTGATGCAAATGAACTAGCCTTGTGCCTTGTGATGGAGTTAGATGGATGTAAACGAGCCTTAGATGGATACAACCTTAGATGATGATAGTAGTGCCTAGTGCTTGGTCCTTCATTATGGACTCATAACTTTATATTTATATGGTTCTCTTGTTCTAATTTCATAATTAACCTTGAAGAGGCCAACCACAAAAAAGATAGAATGTTCAAACGGCTAGAAAGTGCCCAAAAAGTGGCCGGAAAGTGTAAAATGGATTAGGGTGCCCCATTAGGGACCAGGGTGCTTTTCAGCACCCAGTACTAACATGGACACACTATTCAAAGCTAAAATGATGAATAATGCTAAAAATAGACTAGGCATGTATGCGGTCAAGGTTGAGAATGACGATAGATAGCAGAATAAAATGGCCAAAATACGGGGGTTAATTAGTACTTTCTTTAATCAAAAACCATATGAATAGTAATATGAGACCGGGACTAAATAATTTCTAAAGTGCATGATTTTTTGTCTATAGTTTCATTTTTTTGACCATCTCATGTTTTGCTATTGTGACATGTGGTGATTAATGGTTGGGGCATATGTATACACCTAATTTTTCATCTTAATCTTTCATACTTGTTACTAACAATTTCCTTTGTGCAAATAAGGGTCATTGATGCATCTATTTCTTGAGTGGGTTCTCAGTAACATTCTGTTGGGTATGGGGTTTGACTATTCACATGGTCATTATGGTTTAGAGATAGTACACTTAGATACATATCGTTATGTGGTCCTAGCTTTAGTTATCATTTTCCTTTTTATCTCACACACTAGCACTCCCGACACTTGCTTGCATCTAACTCCATCATTGACACCTTTTTCACTTATTCTTGCTTGATGCATGACACATTGCACCATATTTGGTCGTTATGCATCCTTGGTGACTCCATTTCATGTGGGCAATGGTGTTGGTGTTTTATTTCCCTTGGCTAACACCATCGCCCATGGGTGATGGCGTCGGGTATATATACACACCACACCTAGACATTCATAAGGAAGGAAGATCACAAGAACTAGCCATCTTCTCACTTTTTTATTGCCTCATCTTGCATTAGACTTGGATTGGAAACTCTTCTTGATTTTTGGATTTCTTGCACTACTCGGTCATCTATAATGAGTCTAGGACATGAGCCATGTTCCTCTTCTCCACCCATAGTGATTCTCTCTTGGTGTATTACTTCTAGAGAGAGATGCATCAAAGCAAAATCCCTGTAGGTAAGTGCCCTAACCTTCTTTGTAATTTTTCATGGATTAGTTTGTTTCCCTTCCCCATTTCTCTATGTTAGCTTAGTATTTTGTATACATCGGTACTAGTTAGCATAGTGATATTATATGATCATTTCCTTATATTTCCTTTCCTTTATTTCAGTTATATTGCATTACTATATATAGTATACATGTTTGTTTTATCTTTTCATCTATCTATACCTCTCTCCCATCAATCTATATCCTAGAAGGTTACTCTCCTCTTTCTTAAATGTGGGCCTTGAAAATCCTAGGTTTACCTAGTGTGGGGATTACTTCCCTCTTGATATGCAACCTTAACATTCATTGTAGCCCCTTTAAATCAATCAATTATATGTTGGTCCATGTGTTTCTATTATTTGGTGCCTCAAACCCTTGTATATCGGAAGATTTGGGAGTGGAATCCATTTATACAAATTCTTGGCTCGGCATACAAAACCCCCATACCTTTCTTCACTTATTACTTCCACTTTCTTACATCATAATTTTTTCAAAAACCAAATATTGCTTGATTCCAAAAACTATAACCTCGATTCCACCCATGGAAGGGCTTAAAATACACATTATACTATCTAAATAGCACTAGTAAAACTAATGGAAAAAATTGAATTTCCGTCATCCATTCCCATTACTCCTCCACTATCTCCATTCTCAACAAAACACTCTAATTTTTTACCCTTCATCTCCCTCCAAGGAATGGAGTGGAATGCAAAGTAGTGGTAGTCCAAAACATATCCTAGCTCCTAATTAACATAGGGCTCAAAATCTAAATGATGGCCTTGTGGTGGTTTAACCCAAAGGTCAACATTAATACTATCACCTATTACCATGTAAAACCCACATTTTACCATAGTATGTATGCCAAAGGGGTATTACAATTACAAGCCACATAATTATATTAACATATGTTTATCATGTTTATAGTGTTGATAAGGAAATATACTCTACCGGGGAGCTTAACAATTAAAAATTATAAATCAATAATATCAACACATGGAGAAGTGGCATGCCCCTAGACCCAAGACACAAAAATTTATTATTTTTTCTACACAATAATGTGCTTTCAACCTACCTTTATTTTTATTGGCCTTAAGAATGCATTGGGAAATATTTTACAAGTTTCTATAATTTTTAGATGATATTGCTAATACATCTCTAATTGTAATGTTTCCGATTGTTTTTTTAAAAGTAAAGTTTGTAGAGAGAGTATCACATCTCACTCTAAGTTACTACTATTATAAATTACATATCACTTTGAATAATAACTATTTTCACTTTGAATAATAACTATTTAAAAGCTTTATTTAAATAAATTGTTAAAATAAAAATAAATAGTTTTACATGGGTTTATTAAAAATACGAGACAAAATTAAAGTAATAATTGCCATCTACACATAGAAATGTTGGTTTTCTATGTCAGGGAATATGGAAACCTATATTAAACATGAAATATATTGTTTAATGTGTTAGGAAAAATTTTATTCAATATATGGGTTGATAAAAATACAAACATTATTAAAGTTGTAATTGTGGGCACATAGAAATGTTGTTTTAATAATACATCTCAATGGAATCTTTTTCTAAACAATTCAACTTACAATGTCTAATTTTTTTTTAAATTACTAAAAATGAAACCAAAAGAATAAGATCTTACTATCACGTTATTGAAGTTGTCACAAATTAAATTATGCAGTGAGCAATGTTCTATCTAAAATAAGGAATTATACTGAAATGAAACATAAAGAATAAGATCTTACTATCACGTTATTGAACCTGTCACAATTTCCAATCCGGGTTTGTTTGTAAGGAACAAATTAAATTATTATAATGCGTGGGGAAGTTATGTAACTGTTTTTAATAACTTATTTATTACTTAAAATTATTTACCTAATAATATATTGCATATTTAAACTTATTTATTTATTTAAACATTATAGTTTTTAAAATTAACACATTAAAAGTATTTTTTACTTGTTTAAACAATTTATTTACTTTAATTTTTAAATATAATTCACTTCCCCACATCGATAATTTAAAAAATTAATTTACTAAAGTATTTTTTTAAAATTATTTAACCTTTAAATTATTTACTTCCCCACACCCTCTTCACTTTAATTTATGTAATTTCCCCAAGAATTAAATTAAATTAGTAAATTACTAAAGTTAAATTAAAAATTATTTACCTAATAATATATTGCATATTTAAACTTATTTATTTATTTAAACATTATAGTTTTTAAATTAACACATTAAAAGTATTTTTTACTTGTTTAAACAATTTATTTACTTTAATTTACTTCCCCACACCCTCTTTACTTTAATTTTAAATTAAATTAGTAATTACAAAAGTTAAATTAAATTACTAAAGTGTTTAAAAAATTAAATTACCAAAGTGTTTTTTACCTTTAAATTATAAAATTAATTTAATAAAATATTTTTTACCTTTAAATTATTTACTTCCCCACACCCGAGAAATTAAATTACTAAAGTGTTTAAAAAATTAAATTACCAAAGTGTTTTTTACCTTTAAATTATAAAATTAATTTAATAAAATATTTTTTACCTTTAAATTATTTACTTCCCCACACCCGAGAATTTAACAAATTAAATTATTTACTTCCCACACCGAGAATTTAACCAATTAAATTAATAAAGTGTTTTGTAACTTCCCCACACGAATTTTACAAATTAAAAATAAATGTCACGGACACAATTTCATGGGCACGACATCAGAGTCCTCCACTCAATATATATATAAATGAGAATGCCTCTCGGCATAATAAGCCTTGTCAATCCATAGAACCAAAAGTACCATCAATTAATGTATGTGAAGAATAACTCAAATTTTTTTGAAAATTTACAAGAGTGACTTTAAAACATTGACAAAAATATTATATATGAAAATATCATTCCAACAATTAAAAAAATTGTATATTTTATTAAATACTTTAAAGGTTTAATGTTGTCTATTGGTGTTTCTATTAAGTAGGGTTGGTAGTGGAGAATAAACCTAAATTGGGTGTCCATTTTAACTTACATGCAGTAGTTTCAATTTAATTATTAAGTTAATATTTTTATATATATATATATATATATATATATATATATATATAAATATATATAATTATTATTTTAAATATTGAAAAATTATTTATCAATATTATATATAAAAAATTTAAAATAAACAAATAAATATTAATATTTGTATAAATATATTCAAATTTCAAATAATCGTAGTTAAAATATTATAAGAAATATAAATGAAATATCTTTATCAGCAAATAATAAACACCATTTCATAGTGCACATAAAATGCATTTTTATTCATATCCTAACAACAAATGGATGGTATCTCATTATACACGAGACAAAAATCTTGATTTTTGAAAAGATGTTGTGAAATTAAGGACAAATAAGTGGAGGTGTGAATATACTGTAAATTTTACCTTCGAATATTATCATAGTATGTAACTTTGATCTTTTGTTGGGAATTGCTTGTAGTAAATAACTTTTAAAGTGTATTTATTTATTGGAATCCATAACTTTTAAATAATTGCTAATAATGAATGCACATTTTCTTTTACATTCATTATATTTGTTGAAGTGCATTGCCCCTCAAAATTACTCCATTACAACAAAGCAAAAGAATATGTCTTTCTGAAACATATCCATATCCATCGTTGAGAACAGATCTGGGGATCTCTTTCACATGTTTCAAATTATTTGGGTACAAGCTCAGGAGGGATATACAGTAAAGAAGAATACGAAGTGGAGGATGGGATGGCTGTTGAAAAATGCACTAGTACGGCGTAGAGGGCGGCCATGGGATCAAAGACCTCCTTTATAAGCCTTGCAAGGTCAAGAAATGGCATGCTGAACAAGGCTATTTGGGAAGATGGATGAATAGAAAAGCTCAGAAAAGATAGCACCTGATGATATCTTAATATTTATCTTTCTCTCTACAACACAGCTCTATTCCAACCTGCTGCACTATTACAATATTGCAATCCATTGAGTGTGGAAATTTATTCGACACCATTTTCCAACTTACATCTTCTTGGAAGAGTAGTAACTCTCCGATTCCATGGTGAATTTGCGCTGCAAAAGAGAGAGATCATATTCATCAGTATTACTAAAATTAACAATGGGAATGCAACATTAGCTGTTACAGAAAAAAAAGACTATACAGAATTATCAAATGGATGTCTTCAGACCCTGGCAAAAGGAACTCAAAAGAACTCATTCGCCTACAATGTATATTGAGAAATCCGAAAACGATATCAAGAATTTGTGTTCAGAAAAGCAGAGTGTCCAGAGTAATACTTACAGTTGATCAGAGTAGAAGCCATGAATGATGTAGAAAAGAACCTTTCCTCTGAAAAGTGCTAAATAATACAGAGAAACATATGAATGTGAAATTGAATTTATACTAGTTCAAAGGATTAGTCATATCAAACAAAAAGAATACTCGATGGGTACTATCCCTGAGTTTCTAAATGAGATTCCCAGTGCAAGGTTTCCAGTGTACTGGAGGACATGGCTAGTCCCCACTGTACGAGGATAATAAACTATCATAGGATAATATATACACTGAGTATACACTTCATGTAAGGGTTGAATTTGACGGCCATTTAAACGTTGTTTTTCCTATTTTAGCCGTAAAATAGTTGCAAATATTTGTAATAACTGTCGCATGTGACATGCATATTTAAAATATGACCGTTATTTGTTATCTACAGATACAGCGAGTAATTATATACACTTCATGCACGGTGCTATAAACAATGCGAGCAAGAGTGAAAAAAACATAGGTAGCATTCAATCATGGCAAATGGATTTGACTTAAAGTTCCACTCATCTCCATTTATTACTTCCCCCTCACGCAATATAACAACATAGCATGAGCAAGTAAAGTACAGTACTTAAACTGGATTTTGAATTTGAGTTGGAAATTACAAAGGAATTTGATGATGGTGGTGAGCAGTAGCGGGTACGCAATTAGAATCAACCTCGTGTGGGCTGCATTCCTTGCCAATCGGTTAACTGTCGTGTTGCCAGTTAGTGGTAGGCGTGCTTTCCTTTCAGTTTAGATCATATATGATTTGAGGAAGGTGTGTACCAAAACATCCATTATTATGTTTGCACTCAATTCACTGTGTTACCTAATAGTAAATGTGGTAATGGAAATTTTCTAGTTATCTCCTGCAAATTGCCCGCTATCCATAAATAAATTTAAAAATATTAAGTCTGGATGGAGCTTTTACAGTATCCAGAAGCATGCTTGGAAATTGACAGGTTGTGGGCCGTTTTTTTGGTGATTTTAACAGTATACTACCGGTAAAAACTTTAAGAAATCGTAAATAGTGACAGATCGAAAATTTAGAAAATCATATAAATTTTAATAAATATAAAAAATATAAAACTTATTTATTTATATATATTTATATGAACAACCCATCTAAAAATACTGAAATTTACACCCAAGAAAACGCTAATAAGCCGTCAATGAATTTTGATTTGACAGGCAGTGATTATTTGAAATCCAGAAGAATAACCAGGTGTTATGTCATATCAAAACTTCATAGCATGTGGATGTCTTTGACATTCCCTCCAAACTTACGCACGTACGTTCTCTTAGGAATGATAGGTGCAAATAATCTATTGATGACTTTTCACTATAACACTGGGACTTTATTAGAGAATCCAATCTGGTGTGTTTAATTATTAAGTATTCCACGCCTTATGTGGTAGTTTATTACCTCACATTGCACTTATAATTACGCACATAGCCTTGTTCTTCGGTCATTATTGCTTTTGTATCGGTTCAGATATTCTCTATTGTAATTATACGTTCAAATGGTAGAGATAACTACGTTCTCACTCAGATGAGGTTGCAAATTGGTTAATGGGAGTCGTAGTTTCAAAGTTATCTTGTATCGATAAAAATTACTTATTATAGTAATAAGGTTGTGTAACCTTCTTCATTTGTTTAGTTTTGTACATAATATAGTTGTCATTGTGGGAATAAGAAAAGCAACACAAACATATTAGTATGTCTCACAACCTTACACAATGTAATATTTAACAGTTTTATGTCAAAGACCCCTACAATATCTTTATTAATGACAATCTAAAAGGAAAATGGCATCTTTACAAAGGCATCTCTATAAGAAATAGATCATTATTATAAAAAGGACGGTTGAAGATATTGACAAGTAGCTAAAGAAAGTTTATAAAAGAAGAGTTTAAGCGGGAATTTGAGTTTTAACTCGAGAACTAAGTTTGGTTTAAGAGAGTCTTGTGAGCTTGCAAGTCTAGTTAGGATTTAGGGTCCAAGGACTACATCCCTTTGTCAATTATTGGGAAGTTTTTCTATCAAGACTATAATAAGAATGTAACATGTTCGAGTGATCTACACCCCAAGACCTTGTGTGGGCCACAATCTTACAATAGGCATAGCAATGAGGATTATAAAGGCGTGTGAGGATTATTAAATGTAATGAACCAAACACACAACAATATAATTTAATAATTATTTGTAAGAAATGTAACTTCTATTCATTAATCATGGTGAATATGGAAGTAGAGAGGTGTATAAGACAATTACCAAGAATAAGACAGTAAGATCTACTATGAAATTGTTACAAATAGATGAAAGCTAGACTAAGACCATGAAAAACTATCGAGTGTGTCTCAAACAAGTGCAAGATCAAAATTCTAATACCTATATTGGGAATTTGTGTTAGATGGTATGTTATAAATTACATGTATATACAAATTACAACTTGGTGGTTACTACTAGAGACAATTGTTGGAGAGACGATTCTAACTATTCCATATGCCCAAAGGATAAATAGTTGGAACATGACACTTGGCATGCCACAATGATACTCTAACATGGTTTCATCTAGGACATATATGTCATATAGCATGTTGTTTTGTAGTAAGTTTTTGATGTAACGCCCGCTAAAACAACCCACTTGAGACCCAAGAAACAACCTAGGGTTGGTTAGAAAAATTATGGAATAATTTTTTTGTGTTAAGAGTGTCTACAACCATGTTACAAGGCAACAACTGTCACCAACAAGTTCCAAGAAAATTTTAATCCACTAGAATACACTTTTCTCTTATTAACAATTATTAGAGGTCACAAGGTCCAAAATTTAGGGTTAGAAGTTTCAATTAGGTTCAGAGGTAAATTATCACCATACCCACTCTCTAACAGGCTTAGAGTTTTAACTTTATTTTTCTCACACTTAACGCATTCAAAATTTTCCTAAATCATTTCCATTGGATAGGAAATTTCCTCACCTTTCCAATGATATAAAGAAGTCCTCCTAACTCCTCATAAAACTCAAGTTATGGGCCAACGGGCCTTGGGGTGAAAATTTTCCCCAAGAGCGGGCCTACGGGCCTAGGGATGAAAATTTGCCCAAAAGGGCAGGTTGGCGGGCCACGGGGAGATATTTTGAAATTTTCCCACACGGGAGTAAAATCCACTTTTTCACCGCGCTTCCGGGTCCGCTAGAGGACACGTGGCACCCTCCAAGCCAAAGCGGGAAAAATGAGGGAAGGGCGGGCGGTAGAGAAGTTTGAGAAAAATTGCCAAAGGGGGAGGAAAAAGGTTACGTTGCACGCATGGGCCCCGCGCGTCGGGAAAACATTTTTCTAAAACAAAGGCGGGATGCGGGGCCGCAGAGAAGTTTAGAAATTTCCCAGTGTTGGAATTAAAGTTAAGTTCCAAAATCCTCCCGCGCCTCCGCCGAGCCACATGGCAGCACCCGATTGGCTGTGGGTTGGCAGGGCTGTGGGGAAATTTATAAAATTTTTCCAAAAACTAATTTCTCAAAAAAGGATTAAGTTGTAAGGGTTACGCCTTTCCGCCATGCCACGTGGCGCCTCTCGATTGGCCATGGGCGGCGGGTGGCGGAGAAAATTTCAAAAAAATTCCCAAATATTTTTCTAAGTTTTTAAAGGAAAAATTCGGGCCACGGGCCCGCTAAGGAAATTTTTCCCAAAATTTTAATGCCAAGTGAAGAAAACTTCAGAAGGCCATAACTTTTGATAGAGAGCTCAGTTTTGGGAAAACGAGGACTTTCTGGAAATCTCTCGATGCCCTCTTTGTATAGGAATCATTAATTTTAGATTTTGATAAATTTTAAGGGGTCAATTTTAAGAAAACATCCTACAAGTATTTTTAAAAGCAAACTGGTAAATTTTAACTTATAAATTTTGTTCAATTTGATCTTCTCCTTCACTCAACATGCCAAACAGACATGGAGAATTATTCTAAGAAGGATTTAGGATGCATTTGGAAGGTAATTTTGCTTAATTGATTTCCAATTCAAATTTTCTAAAATTTAAAGAAAAAAATTTGTGAAAAGGTTTGGGCCCGATTTTGCAATGTTTTAAATTATTTCCTTAAGTGTTTTTGTCAAATTGAGTTCATTGATATCATAGCATGCTAAATTTTAATGTTTCAATGTTGATTATTGTTTTGCAGGTTCGAACTGTGCATTTTAGAAAAGTATTTGCCAGTTTTAAAATTTAAAACAAAGATCAATTTTCTAAAGGATCTGGATATCATTTTTTCATCTTCCAAATATGAAAATTCATTTCTCTTCTAGTCTAATACATTTAGTGGATTCAAATCAAACTATTCTAGACCCAAAATGCAATTCGATTTCCAATTTCACACATTTCCAAAAGAGACAAAATGTTGTATTTTTCTCACACACATTTCTTCCTTTCAAACTAGAGATTCCAAAACATTGATATAATCAGTTTCAATTTAACAATGCAATTTGGGAAAAACATTTCATTCATTCATTGATTTCCAAAGGCAATTTTACAACTTCTTTCTTTTATTCCTTCCAAAATCATTTATTAATTACATAGCAGAATATTACATTTTCTTTCACATTCTTTCAAAGCAAAAAACAAAGTCTGTCTCTTTTCATTTCACTTTACAAATTTCATAATCCATACAACATCTTTCCATTTCCAAAACATTTACAATTTCATCCACTTCAAAGTGGGAAAGGTTACAAAAGAATTTATTTCACAAGGGACTGTCAAACTGTCTTTCTCCTCTACTCCAGAACAGCAACATGCAAAGTTCCCTTTTCTTCCAATTTGATCACAACAAAAGTGGGGGAAAGGAAACGCTCTCCACCCAACCAAGACATCCAATGAAGAGGAGAAGCCATCCTTCTTCATTGGCCCCAAGCCCCAACCAAAATGCAATAAGAAATGTATTTCAACTCATGGAAACAACAGGCTTCCACAAACACACAACATTCTTTCAACATGCACATTTCAAAATTAAAAACACAGTTCAAACAAAACAGCAGTTTACAACTGCATTGAAACATTAAGATAGAACTCAGGCTTCATCATGCAAGCCAAAGGAGCAAGAACTATGGGGAAGCTTCTTATGCCTCCCAATGGGAATGGGTATCCACCTATAACAAACCGCCAATATAAATCATCTCACATATCATTATGCCCCCCACAATCCCTCCTTATTTCCCCATAGATTTCCTTATGCCCCCTACAAAGTAAGAAATGCAAGCTATTTATTTTCCATGGTGGATCCCAATCGCAAACTCCCTCCACAAGAATTTTGATGCCACTGGAATTCCCTTATGCCCGCCCACATGGATTCCCCATAGCCTTCTCCTACACTAGTCCTAGGCAGTCTACCCAACCAACCAACAAACACACAAAACATTCACCATTCACAAAAACATAAAAAAGAAAATAAAGGCATATATGAAGAGCTAAGCTCCTACCTCTCCATAGTAGACTTTTTTCCAATACAACAAGCTTTCAATGTCAAAATGCAGTCCCAAAATCAGCAATGCTCAAGTATGAAATTATCTCCAATCTCCTCCAAAATCAACAAAAGCTCCAAACAGCCAAGGAAAATTTTCCCCAATGAAGTATTCCAAAAATTTCAATAACCCAAAACAAAGCAAAGAGTTTCAATTTTATAGAAGAGGGAAGAGAAGAGGATGAGTTGGATCCATGTAGGATGCCACATCACACATCCTCAACTCCAACACAAAAGTTAAATTTCATACTCCAATGCACCATAAAGAGGTGGGTGAATAATATGACAAATAAACTTACACACTCCAAAAAGCCCACACCCCAAAGGACTGTAAATTTAAAACATGAAGAAAGTGCAATTAAAACATGTAACTTGATTTATAAAAATGCATTAAAAGGGTCTAAAATCAACCCTCCAACCATAGGTATGGTTGGTAAATAACATTAAGAGGTATGGGACAAGTTTTACTTGTCCCACAAGCCTCCAAAATCAGCCTCCAAGGACAAATTCGAATTTCCAAGGAGGTGGAGTGTTTCATACTCCAAAATCTAACTTACACAACTCTTACACATACTTACACATCACTTAAATATTTAATACAAAATCCAACAACTTCTATAATTACTTTCTTATATCCCAAATTTGATTTATTTATTTATTTTAACAATATGATTACTCACATTAATTCTCCACAATTAAAAGAATAATGAAAGGGGTAAATGCATCACAAAATAAACACATGCAAACAATAATAAAAAGAAAACACATTAATAAAATACACAAAGCCCCTTGGTCACATTCAAAGGTAATCCCCCCATGGGAATCCCTAACAAGACAAACACACACACACACGCGCACACACACACACACACACACACACACACACACACACACACACACACACACACACACACACACACACACACACACACACACACACACACACACACACACACACACAAAACATGTTGCCATGGTGACCTTGTTGAATTCATCTAGAATTCCAATGTGGTTGGTCTCAATCCCCAATGTTTGTTGTGATATTTTAACCTGCAAAACACAAATACCTCCTTTGGCCTTGTGGCCATATCAGAACATCCAACATGATATAAATATAATCACAAAATCATCTATACATATGAATCACAACAACATCAAGGAAATCAACAATATCACTTACAATTTATATCAACAACTATATCATCATCATATAATGTCCATTTTCTAGGTCTACTCACAATATCCAAAATCACATGTCGAAAAACATTCAAAATATATCCATGTCAAATAATATATCATCATCCACATATAAAGTGGTCTATAATAATCATCATGCATCATAACCAAATCAAGATCAACAATAATCCATGGTCCAACACCTAACATCATACTAAATCAAAACCATAATAATGTCCATAATGTAATCACCGATGATCAAGATCGGTATCGAAAGGTGTCAAAAGGAAGTGGGCACTACATCCCCTCCCCTTAGACTCAACTTCCTCCGGAAGTCACGGAACAAATGTGGAAACCAGAATTCGTAACAAGGTAGCATCCTCCCATATAGTTTTAGTCTCATCATATCTATCCCACTTCACCTAAACCTGATCAAACTCTCGCCTCGAAATCCCGTGGTCCTGTAATCTAGGATACGAGAACGGGCTACACCATCACCTGCCCCTGATCCTGCACCTGCAATGATGTCTAATCTAACAGATGAAAAGAATCTGTAACATATCTCCTGAGAACTGAAACATGAAAAAAATCATGTATGCAAGACAAGCTAGGTGGCAATGTTAGACAGTAGGCCAAAGGGCCAATACGCTCCAAGATCTCAAAAGGACCCATGAATCTAGGAGCTAACTTAGAACCTTTTCCATAACGGATAGGGCTCTTGTGTGGCCTGACATGAAGGAACACCTTCATGCCCACATCAAAACTACGATCGGTCCTATGCTGATCTACATACTTCTTCTATTTGTCTTGTGCCTCCTGTAGTCTTTATCTGATCAATACCACCTACTGCTCCATGTCCTACAACAAAGCTAGTCTAAGAGAAACCATGTCCTCTAGCATGTCCCAGCTAAGAGGTGTCCTGCACTCTCTACCATACAAATCCTAAAAGGGGCCATGCCTTTAGAACTCTAAAAACTATTATTGTAGGAAAATCTCCACCAAGTACAGGTACTCCTCCCATTTAGACTGATGATCCATCACATACATCGTGAGCGTGTCCTCTAAAATCTGATTCACCCGCTCAGTCTATCCATCTATCTTAGGGTGATATGTTATGCTGAATTTGATTATCATTCCGAGGGCATAGTGCGGGAGGATCGCGGTCATTAATGATCTTCCATGGAATCTCGTGCAACCCGACAATCTCATCCAAGTATACCCGTGTTATTTCTCTAGCTGTTTAAGTGGTCTTTACCATAGAAAAGTGAGCCACTTTTGTCAATTTATCAAAGGTGGCCATGATGGCGTCATGGTGATATCTTGACATCGGTAGCCCAACAATGAAATCCATTAGTCTTCCACATCATTTTCTACATCTCATCATCCTTCTGTCTTCCACATGTGCTCATATTAGTGAAACTCAAGTCTTTCCACTACCACTACCTCTCCAGTTTGATTTCAATGCTAAGAAACATGATATTCTTCCACAACTCCTCACTCATCAATTGATCAACTTGCCATCTACTCATTATTATCCTCTTTATTGGCTTGCAAAATACAAAGGTCATCCATATTGTAATTATCATCGAATTAATGGACATAATGAAAATGATTTTTATGATCTAAAAACAATTGGCCACCTTAAGCATTATGGTCTCACTTTATTTACTACACAAAATGCTACATCATGTTTGTCTTCAATTGCTACATCCCACTAGGTTCCTAAATTTGATTCATCTATGTCTAATGAGCATCATGCCATCGTTATTAAGGTTCCTTATACAGTAAGTCAAGAGCCGCCTAAGCAACTTCCTCTCAAAATTGGTCCAACCCCTCCTCTCAAGTCTTCTACCACATTACCACCTCTAACTAAACAACCTCCTCTAAAAATCAGTCCAGCCTCTCCTCCTCTCAAGTCCTCTCTACACTACCAATCCCACATAAGCTGCCACCATTCAATATCTGTCCCCATCCTACTCTTCTTCCATTTCCAATTCATTTTATCAAACAAACTATTCCTTATACTAATGGCCAACATACATTTTCAGCTCCGCACCATGGCATGGTCCTTCACACATCTCCGCATAGACCTCCATCACTCACATACTTGGGGGCATCATGACTTCTCCCCCTTTTCATTTTTATCAATTGTATATATCATCTCATGTACTTGACACTCCGTGCTTAATGTCTAATATTTCTCTCCTTTGATACACGATTCATTCATATCGTCATTACCCTATGACACACTCTAGTTTCACGGTTGATACTCAACTACCGAGGGTCTAAATCTTAAATAAACCTCACCATTCTTCACGTTATATGGTTCATGATCTATCTTTCTACAACACATTCTCAAACCATTTCCCGATGATGCACTCTTGTTATATGGTTCATTCTTGATTGTTGATGGGTCTTGTATAAATGAACCTCATTTCATACTCATTTACATCCCCTTTGGGGGAACACTACTCCTATCATATTCACATTGCATACCATTCCATCTCACTCATACACTCGCATCTTGCACATCTTGGTTACACTTATTCTTACTTTCTTATAATTACATATACACTTTTTTCACATGTTAGACAGATACTTAGTATTATTAGATCTCAAAATTACACCCATCCCATATCATAATGGCTGGAGATTTAAGGCAACATGGGACTATCTCCAAGTTGTGGGACCTTGCACTTAAGACAAACCTCTGGAGAAAGTTGGCTTCCTCTACCTATTTCTATTGCTAAAAATTACTCCTAGGAAGGGAAATGCAACTACCTATCACTATTTTATGATTCTAATGCACCGAGTGAGAAGGAGATGCATGAAAGGGAAACCTAAGCTAAAGAGAGGTAATAAAACTATAAAGAGGGGGATGAATACATTTGGTCAAGTGAAAATGAAGGAAAACACGTGTAAGAAGGAAATACAAGTGTGCCACAGTCTAAAACACATTCACACAAAATTTTCCATGGAGCACAATTAGAAAAGGAACATGCAAGGGACATGAAATTGTACACTAACCAAAAATGCAAAGGAGAGGCAAGAAGATGCAATAAAATGCAAGCTAAGGAAGAGAATAGCCACAAAATAATATTTTATTACTTCCAAATAATGCATAGATGATTACAATGATGAAAGAGGAAAGTATCTATATGTAAAGAGCTAGATCGAAAGCATACAACTCAAAATGTAAAAAAATGCATTGAACAATGCCCTTAACAACCAAAATATTCCAACCTTTAACAATGAGAAATGCTCTACAACTTATATAAGAAGGAGAGAAGAGGAGGATAAAATGAGGGAAACTCATATTCAAACTTCCAACAACTAACAATAATTGCCTAAAAATATTCTTGCAATGTTGTCGGATGTGCCTCCTAATGTTTTCTTATTTGTGGAAGAAGGAAAGAGGGAAAATAAGATCAAATTTGGGTGGTCGAGTCAATTGGATGTGTGTATTAATGGCCTTATTAACGTTTCCTTATTTTTCACTTGCCAAAATTCAATTTCAAATGGCGTAGAGCGTAGACCATGTTAGTATATTTACAACAAGACTAAGAGTGCATGAATCGAGCTCTACAAAGTGGGAAGTTATGATGATCACAAGATCTGCAATACAAATTGAACACACAAGACACATGGCGCACTGACGATCATTTGATTGTTTATTTGATTTGTCTTTTATGCCATGTTTCTAACACATATTTGATGTTAGGATTTGTTGCATAGTTGGAATTTTCTAGTAGGTTGTGTGTGACAAACTCATTCGACAAGTTGACATGTGACACTTGATGATTACCGCATGAGATTACACTTAGTGTGCATGTAAAAGCAAGGGCGCGAAGAAGAGGTATGTAGATATCTACGAGTGCACACAAACGTGTGTGCAAGAAGTGGGAAGGAAAATGTGCATATCTACAAAAATGTGTAAGTATGCAAGTGGGGCATAGGCATTCGACTAAGGAGTGTGTGGTGACAAGAAGGAAGAGACGTGTAGAAGGAATGCAAGTGCGGGAGGAAAGGTAAGTGCAAAGGAAGAATTAAGAAGGGGAATGAGTTTGCATGAATAAGTGTATGAAACTCAGGAAGGAAGTGTGTGTGCACAATGCATGTTAGAAAATTAGTCGAGAATGGAAGGCAAGTCCATAGAGGATCACGATAGAGTGCACTAAAACTATTGGGATGAAAGTGGGCCGCAGTGTAGTGTTGCACGATAGGGGAAATGAAGGAGATATAGAAATAAAGGACAAAGTGGGAATGTGTGAAGAATTTGTAGTAGAGAGATAAGTGAAGGAAGAAAGGAAGGAGGAAGAAGAAAGGGCATTTAAGGGTGTGCACAAAGAAGCTGCAACAAAAAACAACGGTGCAAGGTAAAAAATCGGGAGTGCGCACAACCCGAAAACTTGATTTGAGCTAGAATGGAGTTGTAAGTTTTCTAAAAACCATGGTGGTTATTTTGACAATATTTTGGTGATTTTCAAGGCCATCTTCTGCTAGATGAAAGAGATCGGTAGACTTAGAATCATCCATTGGGCATGGAGTCTTCTGAAAACATGATTTTGGATCTGCAACCTAAAGAACACCCATGAACACTTGAAAACATTGTCTAAACCCTATACAAAATTGATGAAGCTTCCTAAATGATTAGAATCCGATCAACTAAACTACCATCCTAGAATTAACAAAAGAGCATGCGTAGAGAGAAGCGTACGAGAGGAAAGAACTATGTATAAACAAATAATGTGTCCATTGTGCACTTGGAGGAATTGAAACTACTCTACTATGTAAATTGATGTAGAAAACTTTATGGAAATGTTTGAGATAAATCCCATTAAGCGGGATGGATATTGTATTTCCATCAAGGTGAGATAACCCAAAAGAGTTAGCCTCCTTACAAAAACGAATGATATATAGGCCACTCCAAAGTGCATAAAACTTTGAATGGTGCCCTGTTTTATCTCTCGTACGCATCCCTTTTTAAGACCAAACCACCTACTTTGAAATTCTAAGCTCTAGCCTTTTTTCAAACCACTTTTTGGTTGATTTTTGATGTTTTTCTAACTTGATCATGATAGAGTTTGTTAATTCTTCAATCTCAACCAGTTCTTCCATTCTTATTTATCTTTGGTTTGTGCCCTCAAACTCGAGCTATTGGGCCAACTCTAATGATGGTGATTCAAGTGATAAAGGAATCCTAGATTCTTTACCATAAACCAGATTTGTAAGGTGAAGTACCGATTTCCTTCTTCATCGTGATTATGTTTTCCCAGAGCGCACATGAGACCTTTGTATGCCACTACCTTTGGTTAATGTTCATTGTTCATTTCATAATTCTAATCAGGTTCTTATTAGTTGACTATGCTAGGATATTACCTTGATGGTAGTAATTAGAAGAAGTCTTCAGATAAATACCAAGACTAAGATCCTAATCAAAAAAATTAGTACCAAGGAAGACTTTTGCATTATCGGAGATAATAGTCCGAGGGACACCAAACCTTGTTACAATGCCTTTGAGAAAGTAAAAATGACTTACTTGGTTGATTCCTGAGTGCGACATCTTTTGTCCATCTAGTGAAGTAATTTGTTTTCGTCATCACCCATTTGTGGCCATCACTCAAAGGAGGATTGATCATGCCTATGAAGTTGAGATCTCATTGTGGAAATGGCTTATATGCTTGGATTGGTCATACGGGAAGTGCTACCAATTTATTCTATCCTCGAAGATAAAGCACAATATTTGCATTTTATGACCCATTTGTGTGCATCTACAAAGAGGGTAGGCCAGAAGTATCATGCCTTAATGATCTTCATTACTATTGCTTTGGTAGAGAATTTTCCACCAGATAATTCATCATGAAATTTTGTTAACACTTTTTAAACCTATGTGCCATCAATACATCTCAAGAACACACCATCAATGCTTCTTTTGAATATGGTGACACCAATCAATGCATATGGAATATATTGCAACCTCATATTTTATATCTTTTCTTTATTCATTACGAAGGGTATGCCCCAAAAGAGAGAAATGTTACCATGTTCTCCATCCAAGTTTTCATGCTAGGGTCTTCATTCTTCTCGGGTTGAGTGTGCGGAGGTACTTTATCCTAGAATAATGAAGTTTCGTGTTCATTCTCGCACGTCCCTCTGCAAGCTATTTGCAAAGTATGTTACCCTCGACAAGATTGATGGCTTTGATAGTCACATCATACTCCATAATTTGGGTCACCCATCTTGTTCTTTTCTCACCGATTTATGCTCCCATGATGAATTATCTTACATCGAGTGTGAAACTAGCATGCCTTGACGTGATTTATGGCGAGCATTATTTTGAACTTCTTTAGCTTGCGCATGATGGAAAAGACCTATTTCTCTGTGTGATTATATTTCAACTCAAAATCCTTCAATGTTTGACTGAATAAAGCACTTTGGTTTCTCCAATCCTTCTTCATTTTCGTGTGTCAAGAAAACAACAACACTCGCATCAGCTCCATAAGCATAAAGGATGAAACCCTTTGAATAATCTGGATTGATGAGTGTTGGTGTGTAATAAATTTCTTCCTTGATTTTTTAAAGCTCTCTTTTCCTCGTTATCCATTTAAAAATTGTTTCTTTCTTAAGCATGAGGGTGATAGGCCTAACCAATCCTGCAAAGTTAGGAATGAATCTCCTAACAAATTTGATCTTTCCTAGGAATGATTGCAAGGCTTTCTTATGCACCGACAATGAGAGGGAAAGGATGGTGGAGATGCACTCAATATTAATGGTGATGCCATCCTTTAAGACCACATGACCCAAAAATTTCCTGTACAACAACAAAGTTACACTTCTTTGGGTTAAGAGACACCCCAAATTCTTTGCATCTCTCAAATACTTTCTCCAAATGCATCATGTGATCCACACTTTGCTTTGAGAAGACAGTTATGTCATCCAAGTAAACTAGGATTAACTCATTGATGTATCCTTTAAGGTAATTTTCCATGGCTCTCTGGAATGTTGTGCCTGCATTTGACAAAATAAAAGGAATTTTATTTTATGTGTATGTTCCCCATTTGGTTGTAAATTTTGTTTTGAATTGATCCTCTTTGTTGACCATGATCTGATTGAAACCAAAGTACTCATCCAACATGGAGAATCTTTGCGCGCCATCCACATTCTGTTAAATTTTCTCCATATAAGGAAAAGGATAATGATCCTTTAGATATGTCTTATTCAAATCTCTGAAATAAATGCAAAGTCTAATTTCACCATTCTTCTTACGTACTGGAACAAGATTCGTAACCCAAATAGATTACTTGATAGGAAAAATTATCTTTACCTCAATGAGTTTGGATAAATCCTTCCTCATGAGGGGCTCTATATTAGGGTTGACGGGATTTTGTTTTTATTTGATGGGATTAACATTTGGATCAAGGTCAATGGAGTGTTGAGAAATGCTTGGATCAAATCCTTTTAGGTCTTCCTACTCCCATGAGAAGATATCACTGTATTTTTGGCACAGAGAAATGAAGGTATTTTTTTCATCATGCGCGCAATCCTTGCCAAGAAGCAACTCTTTGCCACGTACATATAGTGACTGGAATGTAGTTTTCTTGCGTTGCACACATATACTCTTTTTCACCCTTGAACTCATCATCAAGACTAAAAATATGCTCTAAGGTGACCAGCCCTTTAGGAAACTCATTTATCTTTAGTTGAATCACTTGGTCACCATAGCTACCATGCAATTCAACTTGTATGTTTGAATAGAACTTAGCTTCATTACGAATGAATAGGAAAATATGTATGTCACTATCAAACACTTTCCATATGGTTTTATTGTCCAAGATGGAGGGCCTAACCACCGACTTTAATGTGTTGCCCATTGCCTTGGAAAAAATCCTCTATAGGTGAGAATTGTGAACCAAGGGCTGCCATCTAATATACTTCTTTGTTTGATTTTATTAGTACCACCTATAGATTTAGAGCTTCAAATCTCTCTAGGAGGTCCAAAATTCTATGCTTGTAAGCTTTCAAAAGCTTATTCCTTGTTGCATGTTTGTTTGTGACTGTGGATAACCAATTAAGTACCCCTAAAGATATGTAGTTCCTTTATTCACCTCTTCTAAGAAATAAGAAGACCATGCACCAACGCGATATTTTGTTACATTGTTGGAGCATGTAAACTACAACCTATGTGCAAAGAATAATTTCACATTCTTGGTAAAAATGAAAATGACTCCTACGCCTATGCCATTTCTACTTACGGAGCCATCAAAATGGATTGTTCATAGTACATAATTTTCATTGTTTCCTTGCTTAAGGGCACTAGGAAGCATGTACTCTTCTTAAAGGATGCGTAAGTACAAAAACTATTTTTGTAGCCGTATCATAAGGATCAAATTCTTAATGTGATTTTCCCACTCACCTAGTAATATATCAAGTATGGACGGAGAAATGGGTTGCTCATATGAAACTAATTTTTTTCTTGGCCTTCTTGAAGTAGGAAATTATATTGGAGAGGGAATAGTCATATGAATCAACATGATAGGAAAATATAGGGTCAGCTTATATAGTAAACCGTGTAGCATAACTTTTTCTTAGCAACATATGAGACCAATCACAACATAAGTAGACACCCACCTTGGAAGTGAAATCTCTTGATAGGAAAAGGGAAAACAAAGGAGGTGAATCAATGATTGACACATCATGAGTTATTATTATGCTTGGACATGCATGAAGGGTTAACTCTATATCCTTTATGACTCCTAAGGTTGTGATAATTGAGCTATCACATTACAAGACTCCTTTAGACATAGGGATGTTCTTAAGACCTAGGACATCAACAATTTTCTTAGGCATGACATAAGTACTAGCCCCTGAGTCAATCATACAATTATCGATAAGATGTTTTTCGATTATCAAAGACATATAAAAGGGCATGTTTTTGAAAACTTTTCTTACATTCTTCTCTCTGCTTGTGAGATGTTGACACGAGTGTGAGGTATTTGGATAACTAGATCACCATGTAGGAGTTACACCAGGGCTTCATGTAATAATTTTTGATGAGATAGAATGGCCAGGGCATACCACATTGTGACATTTACATTTGTATTTTTCATTTGTTTACAATTTTGAATGGAAGACCCATGTACTTGTGCATCCGAGGTAAAACGACATCTTTTATTTATTTCTCAATTACAGAGGTAGGGTCCTTATCTTGCGCAAAGTCTTAACCTACCGAGGGAAGGGAATGCGTCACCTCTCTTTGGAGTGTTGCACGGAAACTCGTACATAGGGATGTGCACACGAGAACTATTGGGTTGATGAGCTACATCGATTTATTGTTGAGTCATGATCTAGAAGGTTACATGTCGGACTCTAGCATTCTCTTCTTGTACCTTATATTGTCAAAAACCTATGTGCTTGGCCTATGATATCTATCCATAGCTTGGTTAATTACACATAAGTATTCAACACCAAATAACATAAGGTTGGTTTCTGGGAACAACTTTTGGCACTTCTTCATTCTCCAGTTCATGCGCATGGCAAGAGGGATCATATCTGCATTATGAATCATGTAGACTTATGCGTGCAAGACATTTACACAATTGTCTTGGTGGATGTAATACGGAAACAAAACAACAACATAACACAAGAATACCATAGACTATGATAAGACAGAATGATGACAAATCTGAAATATCAAAATAAATTATAATATTAACATGAAAGCTATTACAATCTCACCCATGAGGTACTTTAAGTGTTATTGACTTCACTTGCCTTTCACCAAGACTATGGGAGAAACTTTACAATTACACCTCTTAATGGCTTCTTGACACACCTTTAAAGCGATGGCTTCCTTCGCACACTTCCTACAATATTTCTCACTACTTCCTTCTATGTTAAATGAGGGGGGTGGCCTCTCTATTTATAGAACTTCCAGGCTTATCCATCTTATCTCTAAGATAGGATAAGAAATCCACTCTGACGAATCATATTCCATACCTTAACTCTTATCTGTACATGTAAGCTTATCTGTTAAGATAAGATAAACCTTATCATTTTACATGGGTTCCACATTTTTAGACTTTTTACAAATAAAATACACAAAATATTTATGACCTCACTCCTTGTCTTTATTACCAATATAATATTTCTAATTCCTAATCATGTAGACCCTACTTCTCTAATTACCCAAACTTTGACATTTTAACATTACCGGACCACTTACGACAAATATTTACTTTTTACAACATTCTATTGTACTTTTTATTTATTACCGTACTCCACATTATTGGCGGCACCCGTCTTGTGGCGCCGTTATCTTCTATCGAGACACTACTACTAATTATACTTAACAACATCCTATTCTAATACATACATTAATGAAATAGAAATTACGGAGGAAAATTTTAGTGTCGACATCTTCCCCCTTCCTAGCTTCTACTCCAGTCCTCGGAGTAGACTATTACAGTGCTTGGAAAATCTTGACTTGTCGTGGTTGACCCATTTCGTAATGGGAGTGCCATCAATTCCTCGGTCAGTGCGTACCATTTTCATGCATTTGCTTTATTTTGTAGGGCCCCATCCATTTTGGAAGAAATTTTCTGTCTTCTTTTTTTGTATCTAGAATCATATACTAGAACCAAGTCATTCACATGAAATGGAGACCACCGGATCTTTTGATCAAAGTATTCCTTCTGCTTCATTTTCTTCTTATGGCTTGTATCCTTTGCTATTTCTCTCATTTCCTCCAGCAAATGAAGATGTACCAACCTTTCTTTTATTGAATCACTTTCATCCATCCTTTCATTTTTCATAACTCTCACAGTGGGAATATCAAACTCAATAGGAAGAAGCTGGATCAATGCCATAGCCAATTTGAAATGGGGAGTATCTGTTCTTTGACTTTGATGTTGCCCTATATGCCCACAATCTTTGCATGAATCCTTTTATCCCATTTATGTACTACACTGAAATTTGCATCTTTTGCTAGAATTTGACACAACACAAAATTTGTTCGTTCCACCTGTCCATTTGTGCTTGGCTTGTATGTTGTTGCCTTCCTGTGCTTAATAGAAAACTTATTGACTAGGGCTTCTACCACCTCATTAATGAAGTGGCTTCCTTGATCTATTACAATTTCTAATGGGCAACCAAATCTGGTGACAATGCGTTCATACATGAACCTTGCCACTTCATCCATGGAAGTTGTTTTCAATGGCCTAGCTTGACCCACTTGGTTAAATAATCTGTGGCAACTACTGATATACTTATTTTGGCGTGATGTAGTTGGAAGTGGACCTACTGATGTCTATTCCCCACTTTTCAAGGACCAAGTGGAAGAATAGGACATAATGGAGGTGATGAAGTCTTACGGTTACCATGTGTTTGACAAATATCACATGTCTTACAATAATTATAACAATCTTTAAAAAGAGTGGGCGGTGATAACTGCATCAAGATCCTTCTTCTTTGTAAGTTGTCAGAGAAGTGCCCTCCACATGTACCATTGTGGAATTCTTCTAGCAGTTCCTTCCCTTGATCACGTCCATTTGCCCTCTTGTCTTGTCCATCGAGTCTATTCGAAATAATACTCCATGCGAGAATAGAATATGGATGGTGGCTTGAGTAATCTTTCTCTTAGTCTTTGCATTGGCACCATCGGGAAACTTGAATTCATTGAGATAATTCCAAATATCTATGTATTCACTAGGGATTGTGTCGAGGATAACAATCTTTGCATCGGGAAATCATCATCATCACAAGATGATCCTAAACCATCATAGGCTCGAGAGAGTGCATCTGCATTGACATGCTTCTTTCTGGCCTATCTATAATATCAAATTCAAACTCTTGTAGCAAAATTATCCATCTTGCTATCCTCCACGATGGGTTAGGCTTATTTACAATATATTTTAGAGCACGATGATGATCATTCTGACTAGAAATTTTTTCCCTAGCAAGTAATTTCTAAACTTCTTTTCTGACAAAAATGATAGCGAGCCTCTTTTTGATTCTGAGTATAATTTACCTCAAGCTTTGCTCATTTATGCTGCTCCCAAAGTAAATTGGATGTTCATTCCCATTTTCATCCTTTTGGCTCAAAGTACTTCCTAGTCTTTGCATCGAGGCATCGGTGTACCACAATGAATGGCTTGCTCAATCTGGATTCTTCAAAGCGGTGAAGACACGGGGCTTCCTTGATTGTCCAAAAGCTTCATGCGCCTTATTTCTGGTTCATAAGTAACATCCTTCTTCAAGAAGCTGGGTTAGTGGGTGTAATCTTTGAGAAATTCTTGATGAACCTTCTATAGTAACCCACATGGCCTAAAAATGATCTCAACTTACTTCTATTAAGAGGAAATGGTAAATCTTTGATTTTGAAACTTTATCAGGATCGTACCAATACCATCTCTGGATCTGACATGCCCTAACAAAACACCTTTAGAACATCCAAAGACACACTTTGTAGGGTTTAGTGAGGCTTGTGCTTCATCTAACCTTTGAAATGTTGTCTCCATTTAGTGCGGGTGGTCGACTTGCTCCCATAGATGCAAAAATCATCGAGAAATACTCGATGAAGGTCCCGATGTAGGGTTCGAACACCTATTCATCAAAGCGTTGGAATGTTCTTTGGAGCATTACACAACCCAAAGGCATAACTCTATAAGCAAAGCGTTCCCCAAGGAGTGGTGAGCGTGGTCTTGGTGATCTTTCTGCTATACGAACTTGGTTGTAGCTTTATATCCATCAAGCAAAACTATAGCACTCTGGCCACTACTTCGTCAAGATCGATCGAAAATGGAAGAGGGTAATGATCCTTCTTTGTTGCCTTATTGAGCTTCTGTAATCAACACAAATCGTAGCTTCCCATTTTTTTATTGAGATCACAATGGGAGAAACCCATTACGAATTCTCCATGACAAATATGAATCTGCATCAAGCAACTTATCTATTTCTTCTTTTACGGTCTTGGAAAAATTAGGATTCATTCTATATGGCATTTGCTTTATGGGCTTAGCACCATCTACCCAGCTCAATACAATGTTCTACCCAACTTACTTGATGGAGTTCCTTGTAATCAAAAGTGAATAGGTGTATGTACCTTCGAAAGAGCTGGAGGTAGGATTCCTTCTCACTCTCCATCACAGCATCACCAATCTTTATTTGTTGGAGACGATCATCAACTTCTTCTTCAGATAATTTTATGGGGTCATGAGTTGGTGTGGTGGAAGGATATCCATGATTTGAAACATCCACCTCACTTTCTTCATCTTGGTGTCCACTTCTTTGGTACTAGAGTAATCGAGAGGATGTCGATCATCGGTTTCATCACTTGAATCCACGAGGTTACGCCTTATGATGTCGAGGGATCACATTTATCTTCACCCTCTCTCTACCACGTCCAAGTGTCATGAAACCTTCATTCCAGTAGTTTCTTGCATGAACTCTCCTTAGCCATGGTCTTCCCAGCAGCATTGGGTACTTGACAGTACCATTTTCATCACTGAAAGTCTACCACACATACCACACCCATAATGAGATATTGCCACATTTGAAACTACACCTTTGGTTTAGTTTTCCTTTATTTAATGACCTTAACATAAGTGTTGAAGGGCGATCAATTTTAAACCCAACATATTCATTACGAGACTCGGTCATTACATTAAGCTATGACACCTCCATCAACTAAGACATCATGAATTGAAATACCATTACATAATACCTCGGCTTGTGGAGCATAGGGATCCGCCTCTGCCTCCGAAAGCAGGGACCTCAACCTCCTTCCTTCTTGAGCATTGAGTCCACCTCGCATGACTCCCGCCTCTTCTCAGAAGACATAGCCAAGAGTTGACCATATGTAATATTTGCAGGCCTTTTGGACAGATCTTCCAAGATGGAGTATGGTCCTTGCCCCTGTGAAATCAGAAAATCCTGCACACCCAACTTTCTTCTCTATGTTTCTTACTAGTTTCTTCTTTCATCTTCTTAGGATCATTTCCATCTTGATTATCTTTTTCTTTCTTTCTTTTTGTTACAAACACATCTACTTCATTATTTTCTGCTCTTATCTACTACATCAAAAAAAGAATTCACAGGTGCTTTTCCTTTATCATTATCTCCTTTACCAGATGTAGAAGCTCTATCTGGACAATTATACTTATAATGACCCTTTTTATAACAACCATAACAAAAAACTTCAGAAATATTTCTTTTTGGACCTCTATCTCCTCCTGAGAACTAAATTCCTTTCCTTGAAGAAGATTAATAGTTAACTGACCCATCTTTTTGAGCAGATCTTCATACTCAGTAGATGTACTAGGAGAAATATTTGTGCTCACCGGGAGTGGTTGTGGATTACGGACCAAAGGTCTTTGGTGTAGGCTCTACTTTAGCAACAATTTCTTTGGGCTCCTCTTCCATGCTTTCTTCTTGCCTTCTTGCGATCTCCTTTGCTTGTTGATGGTAGGGGCGGTCATACTTCACTCGTTGTCGATCTCGGCTTCATCCCAAGAATGAAGTGCTTACGAGAGGAGATTATCACGCCATTCATCAACCCATCCGCTAATCCTTCCTTAGGATCTGGGCATCGAGCTTCCTCCTTAGCTCTAGAACACGAGCATGATAATCCCTTATCTTCTCCTTCTCTCCTTGGGATAGCTTTGTGATCTCGATCATGAGATCTGCATATTTCTATTGTTCACCAAATTCTTCAAGAAAACTTTCAGTTAATAAATCCCATGAATTTTTCACATTATCACCTAGTGTTTCAAACCACCTAAGTCTTTGAACCATCCAAAAAGGTAGGAAAAAATTCAGTCCATTGTTCCCTTCTTATAAGGCCATTACAAATACAAGATCGTTTAAACTCTTGAATGAAAGAAGAAGCATCTTCATTAGATTGAGCTGAAAAAATAGGAATCTTTCCCATTTTCAAAAGTAACCACCAGTGAAATACCAACCCACAAGTACAATCAACAAGACTTATGTGCACAAATAATTGGAATCACTATACTAGAAAGTGACTTTACACCTTTCTATAGTAAAATAGAAATGACCACGGTAAACTATGGTAAAACTTGACTTACTGTGGTAAAAACTGACTTTACTGTGGTAAACACTATTCACGGTAAAAAGTGAAGTTACTGTGGTAAATACTATTCACGGTAAAAAGTGACTTTACTATTCACGGTAAAAAGTGACTTAATGGTAAATACTATTCAGCAAAAATGACTTTACCATGGTAACTACTATTCATGGTAAAAATGACTTTACCATGGTAACTACTATGCCTGAGTAAAAACAAGGTTACCCTCGATTGATTTTTGACTAAGTGGGAATATCTCTCGAGAAAATCCACCAACGAGGAATGGTCTCAAAATGGAACCAAAATGTCATCACCAATCCGGCACTATGATAATTCTTCACGGGAACTCCTCGTCTTTATGATTATTTACTAATGCATGAGCCTTTAGTTTGGTGGATGTAATCGGAAACAAAACAACAACATAACACAAGAATACCATCGACTATGATAAGACGGAATGATGACAAATCTGAAATATCAAAATAAATTATAATATTAACATGAAATTGTTACAATCTCACCCATGAGGTACTTCAAGTGTTATTGACTTCACTTGCCTTTCACCAAGACTATGGGAGAAACTTTACAATTACACCTCTTAATGGCTTCTTGACACACCTTTAAGCGATGGCTTCCTTCGCACACTTCCTACAATATTTCTCACTACTTCCTTCTATGCTAAATGAGGGGGTGGCCTCTCTATTTATAGAACTTCGAGGCTTATCCATCTTATCTCTAAGATAGGATAAGGAAATCCACTCTGACGAATCATATTCCATACCTTAACTCTTATACGTACATGTAAGCTTATCTTTTAAGATAAGATAAACCTTATCATTTTACATGGGTTCCATATTTTTAGACTTTTTACAAATAAAATACACAAAATATTTGTGACCTCACTCCTTGTCTTTATTACCAATATAATATTTCTAATTCCTAATCATGTAGACCCTACTTCTCTAATTACCCAAACTTTGACATTTTAACATTACCGGACCACTTACGACAAATATTTACTTTTTACAACATTCTTATTGTACTTTAGGCATCAAGGAGTTATGTGCCACCCATAGACTATATCATTACTGCAATATCATAATTTAGAGCTCTTAATAAATAAAGGAAAACACCTTGAGGGGTTGGTCTTAAGAGAAATGGAATTTTGTCCCATGTTTTCTAAAATCGACATTGAAGTCACCATGAGCTCATTGAGATCTCTCTTTATCATTGTGAGTTGTTCTAATAAGGATATGTTGTCATCTTTCTCCTCAAACTGATTGCAAAGCATGATGCCAATTCCATCCTAGTTAGTGATAGAGGTAGGTCTTAAGATTTTATACCATTAAAGTGATTTTCCTTTGAGTGAAGAAGCAAACAACCTTACAACTACATCATCTTCAGTAACTAGGTGAACAGAGCATACATTTACAATGTCTTGAATGTGCTCAACAGGGGTTATTTGATTCTCACCAGTTAAAATGGAATAATTTGAGTACAACCATAGGTATATCATGTTGTGTAGGTAGCACCAAAGGGATACCGCTAGTGAAAAGCTAACAAAAGGCAAATTTCTCGTGTCATGGCTAGAAAGGTCCCTGAATACCCTGGTAGAGTGCATGGAAGTTACGAAAGGAGGAGGAGTAGATTGTGCCCGGTGCATAAAAGATGGATAAGCATGCGTGGGAGTTTTACTACTTCTTCTTCTGGAGAGAGTTATAGATAGTCAAAGGATCCTTCAATTGTTATGCTTTGTCTTGTATGTATCCTTCTCGTGAATAGGGTGTGCTAGCTGCTAAAATCGGTAGATATGGATGTTGGAAGTCACCATATGTGTTTAGACAAGCCTCCAAATGCTATAAATCAATAATAACACACCAACTTATTGAAATAAATATGTATAACTCTTCAAACGGCTCCCACTTTAGGTGTGCCAAAAACTATTAGATCTCAAAATTGCACCCATCCTAGATCAGATGATGGCCCGGGGCTTTGAGGCAACATGGGAGTTTCTCTAAGTTGTGGTAAATTACACTTGAGACAGACCTCCAAATAATGTTGGCTTCCTCTACCTATTTATACTGCTAAAAACTACTCCTATGAAGGGAAATGTAACTACTATCACTATTTACTATGATTCCAAGGGATCATGGTGAGAAGGAGTTGCATGAAAGGTAAACTGAGCTAAAGAGAGGTGATATCACCGAGAAGAGGGGGATGAACACATTTGGATGAGTAAAAATGAAGGAAAATGTGCGCGGGGAGGGCAAAAAATGTGTCATAGCTGAAACACGTTCACACAATCATTTCCATGGAGCACAATCAGAAAAGGAGCCTCAAGGTACATAAAACCACATAATGAACCAACAATGAAAAAGAGAGGCAAGAAGATGCAATAAAATGTGAGCTAAGGTAGAGAATAGCCACAAAAAATATTTTATTACTTCCAAAGAATGCATAGTTGATTATAATGATGAAAGAGGTAAGTATCCACATGTAAAGAGCCAAATCTGAAGGCCTGTAACTCAAAATGCAAAAGAAAAATGCTCTGAACAATGCCCTTAGCAACTAAAATAGTTCAATTTTTAACAATGAGCAATGCTCTAAAATTTATAGAAGAATATGGAGAGAATAGGAGGATGAAAATAGGGAAACTCATATTTAAAGTTCCAACCACCAACAACTAGCAATAAATTCCTACAATATTATCAAATGCACTTCCCCACGTATGTCTGTTTTTTGGAAAGAGAGAAAATCGGATCAAATCTAGGTGGTTAAGTTGACTGGATGTGTGTATTAATGACTTGACTTACATTTCCTTGTTTTCCGCATACCAAATCCCACCTAAATCTGATTTTAAATGGCCTAGAGTGTATCCCATGTCAAAATATTTCCAAAAGGACCAATAGCACATGAAAATGATCTCTATAGTAGAAGTTATGTCGATCAAAATATCTCGCACTACAAACTAAACATACAAGACACGTGGTGCGCTCTGATTGGCTGAAGGATTTAGATGACTATTTGTCTAATTTCTCTTTTCTTCCACGTGTCAAGTGCACATTTGATGTTAGGATTTGGCACGCAACTATAATTTTTGATAGGTTGCGTGTGAGACACTCATTTTATGATGTGGCACTTGATGGTGGTGCAGAGAGATTGTACTTAGCGCACACTCAAGACAAAGGGGAAAAGAAGAGGAATGTAGAGATCTATGAGCATGTTCAAAGTTGTGTGTGAGAAGTGGAAAGAAAAAGGTGCATATTTATAAAATTTTGCAAGTATGTGAGTGGGGTGCGGGAATTCGAATAAGGAGTTCATGGTGGAAAGAAGGAATAGATGCGTAGAAGGAAATGTGAACGCACAAGGAAAGGTAAGCACATAGGAAGAATGTGGAAGGGTAATGAGTGTGTGTGAAGAAGTGAGGGAGACTTAGGAAGGAAGGGAACGTGTGTAATTCATGCCGGGGACTTATCCAAAATGGAAAGCTAGTCCACAAAGGAGCGCAACAAGGTGCACTAAAAATATTGGGATGAAAGTGGGCACACAAGTGTTGTCATGAAAAGGGTAAATGAAGGAGATATAGGAATAGAGGAGGAAGTGGGAGTGTAAAAATCATTTGAGGAAGAGAGAGAAGGGAAGGAATAAAGAATGGAGTAAGTAGGAAGGGTGTGCAAGGGTGTGCGCGAAGAACTACATCCAAGAAATGGTGTCGAGGTAAATAATCAAGATTGTGTGCAACCTGAAAAACTTGATGTCGGGGCCAAAACGGAATTGCAAGTTGTCTAAATAACCATGGTGGTTATTTTAGACAACAATTATGTTAATATATTTTCTATATACACACATGTTCACTTGTTCTCGCTAGAGTAAATGCAGATCACTTACATGAATTTACACATTGTAATGATGTTTAACACTATACCTCTTTACCAGTCCCACCAAGGCTCTTAGCGACATCTACTTTCTCACACATTATAGGTGTTATTATTTCATTATTTACTACTTCTACTTTCTAGCACACTACTTTCCATTGATACATACATGCTTTAACATACTCTTTATCTTCCTAACATGCTAACGGGTGCTTCATGTGTAGCATTTTCCTTGTAGGACTATATGCCACCATGGTTGTCTATTTCATCTTATTTTAAATTGATTACTATTGTATGTCACTTTGTTTGTGGGATATGCCCTATGTCTTTTTTTATCATTACTTGTATTTTTTTACCGCTTCATCCTTGATTGTCTTGTTACATTGTGAGCGATGTCAATGTTTGAAACCCAATTTTCATGATCTATCTTGTATACACACTTGCCTATTACACTATTTTTCTATGACATGTTTGATGCTTTCTATACTAACACATATGTATCTATCAACTTTGTTTGCATGTGCCTTAGTTTCTAGCATGCACATCCCATATTCCCTTCAAGTATCAATATGAAGTCCTATCTTTAGGTCACAATCTCCCAGTGATGTCGCATGCACCCCAGATGAGGGAAGTATACATTAGGTGAATAAGTCACCCTATAGAAAATATCAAAGCTCTAGTGCATGCATGTACAAAAGACAAGAAAAGAGAAGTCATAAAGTCTCGAATGACCCAGATTTTGAATTGGGTCCTTAGCTCAACACAAACACCAACACCGACATGAACACCTTGGCACTTGTGTCCTCCCTTGAGCAATAATGTCACGGGGCACACACAATCAGTTTCATAGATCATCACAGTTCACATAAGCCTTCGAGTAGTTTAAAGATATCAAGCATAGCCCTCTATCAACAAAATGCATGCAATCTCCACTTGAATAAGAATAAACTATATATTCTGTTAGAAGCACAAGGGACTGAGAGGGGGGTGAATCAGTCCTAAAAATATTTTCATTTCATTTACCAAGCCATACACTCATAAATTTATATTGTTCATACATATTCATAACCATGTGTACTTATTAAGATGTGTAACAACCACAAGAGCAAGAAACAAATTACTCAACACAAGAACACCATATATAAGTGGGAAACCCTCATGGGGAAGAAAAATCACTGAAACATAAATATTATATTCCCATGTTTCAAATTTAGTGAGGCACCAACCCAAAAAGGAGATCCAATCCCTATTTTAGTAGAGCACCAACACTAGAAGGAGGACCACCCCTAGTTTAGAAGAGCACCAACCCTACAAAGAGCACCAACCCCTATTAAGGTTTAGTGTTTAGTGTTTAGGGCTCATGGTTCAAGTTTTATGGTTTAGGGTTTAGGGCTCATGGTTTAGGTTTCACGGTTTATGGTTTAGGGTTTATGGCTCAAGGTTAAGGGTTGAGGGTTTATGATTTAGGGTTTTGGGTTTTGGGCTCAGGGTTCAGGGTTTAGATTTCATATTATAGGGTTTAGTATTTAGAATTTAAGGTTTAGGGTTTAAGGTTTAGGGTTTAGGGATTTATGTTTAGGGTTTATGGTTTAAGGTTTAGGTTTTAGGGCTCATTATTTAGGGTTTGGGTTTTAGGGTTTAGGTTTTATGGTTTAGGGCTCAAAGATCGGGGTTGAGGGTTAGGGTTTAGGGCTAAGGGTTTAGGGTTTAGGATTTAGTGTTTATGGTTTTGGGTTTAGGTTTTTAGCTAAGTGTTCAAGGTTCAAGGTTTAGTGCTCAAGGTTTAGGGTTTAGTGTTTAGGGTTTAAGGTTTTGGGCTTAGGGTTCAGGGTTTAGATTTCATAGTTTAGGGTTTAGGGTTTAGTGTTTAGAATTTAAGGTTTAGGGTTTAAGGTTAGGGTTTACGGTTTACGGTTTAGGGATTCAATGTTTAGGGTTTTGGGTTTAAGGTTTAGGTTTTAGGGATCAATATTTAGGGTTTTGGTTTTAGGGTTTAGGGTTTAAAGGTCGGGGTTTAGGGTTTATGGTTTAGGGTTTAGGGCTCATGGCCTAGGGTTTAGGATTTAGGGTTTATGGCTAAGGGTTTATGGTTTAGGATTTAGTGTTTAGCATTTAGGTTTTTGGGCTCAGGGTTGAGGGTTTAGAGTTTAGGTCTCAGGGTTTAGGATTTAGGGTTTAGGGTTCAGGGTTAAGGGTTTAGGGGTTTGGGTTCAGGGTTTATGGTTTATGGCTCAAGGTTTAGGGTTTAGTTTTTATGGTTTCGAGTTGAGGGTACATGTTTGAGGGTTCAAGTTTTAGGTTTTTAGCTTAGGTCTTAATGTTTAGGTTTTATGGCACAAGGTTTAGGATTTAGGGTTTAGGGCTCGGGGTTTAGGTTTGAGGGTTGAGGGTTTAGGGTTTAGGGCTTAGGGTTCATGTCTTAGGGTTTATGGTTTAGGGTTTAGGGTTTAAGGTTTAGGGTTTCACACTCATGGTTTAGGGTTTAGGATTTAAGGTTTAAGACTTAGGGCTTAGGGATTATGGTTTAGGGTTTAGGAATTAGGGTTTTGGATGGTAAAAATAGGGTTTAGGATTTAGGGTTTAGAGTTTAGGGTTAAGGGTTAAGGGTTTAGGGTTTAGGGTGTATAATTTAGGGTTGAGGGTTAAGGGTTGAGGGTTGGGGATTTAGGGTTTAGGGTTTATAGTTTAGGGCTCAAGGTTTAGGGTTTAGGGCTCAGGATTTATAGTTTAGGTTTTAGGGTTTAGGGTTTAGGATTAAGGGTTTAGGGTTTAGGGTTTAGGGATTATGGTTTATGGTTTAGGGCACAAGGTTTAGGATTTAGGTTTTAAGGCTCAGGGTTTAGTTTTTAGTGTTTAGGGTTTAGAAAGTTTTACGGCTCGGGGTTTAGGGCTCAAGGTTTAGGCTCACCTATTCACTCATTGTAATGTTTTGTGTCTTACCCATTCTTATTAGTATTGATAGAGTATTCAACTAAAAAGGGTTCATTTTTTCATAGGTAGAACATTCAAAGGGATTCATCACAATTTGATGCCTTTCATCTGTTGATATTTTGAAGGAGGAAAATGCTAGATATCTAAGAATAATTCAAGTACAAAGAAATATTACCCAATACAACTATCTTCTTTTTCCCATCGCATGGGAAATATTTCACTCACTATAATTTTTAATGTTTTACCCATTCGTATTAGTAATTGATAGAAATTATTCAACTAAAAGGGTTCATTAACTTCGTAGGTAGAATATTCAAAGAGAGTGGTGTCTCGGAGATTTCACCTTGAAATCTAGGACTACCCCTTTTTTTTTTAAAAACTTTTCAAAGTAATGGGTCATTTTGTGTTTGTTTTGCCTTGATTGTTTGCATCACTCAAAGGTAACCCCAGAGAGTCGTAAAATCCAAATTCACCAAATACCCACATGTTAAAACTCACTCTATCCCTTCGCAGTTTTGCTTGAGAAAATTTTATTTATTAAATAAAGTTCTTATAAAAATAGATTGAGTTAAAATTGGACGATTTAGGTTATATAAAGCACTTTACCCCATCATTATTACCAGAGAGCATTCACTGGGGGAAGAATGTTTACAGATTAGCTAAATGGAAACAAAAATCGAGCAATTACCTACAGCTATTTTTGTTTTGTTTTATTTCTTTTTGTTTGTGTTTTGGTTTGTTTTCTCCAGAAATTCCCGTAGCCTATTCATTCTTCTTTCCAGATCTTTCCCCAGGCCTAGGGTTTTGAAAATCTATCTAGTTATTTTTTTAATTACTAATCTGTTTACATGCGATCGAGCTCGGGATTCATTCGGAAGATTACAAGAAGTTGCTTGGTCCAAAATTTGCAAAAATGGATTTTATGAAAATAAGAAAAATATTGCCATCAATTCGTAGAGCTCGAGAAAATATGCACTTTTAGAGAAAACAGAGCCACATAATGAAATTTATTTTTTTGCTACATCTTCCTGCACCCTTTCAAAAATGGAAAATTTTATTCTATAATTCACCAAAAATCCAAATAAGGAAAGAAATTTTGTCTTCATACTAGTCACAATTTTCAATTTGCCTTCCACGTCTAATTTCCATGCTACCTTCAGTGACGAATTTTCACGCAATTTTAAAGGAAAAAGTCACAATTTAAGTTGACCATTTGGAAAAGAGTTATCTTTCATGCAAGTCACACTTTTTGGAAGGAATACTTTACATTTCCAAAGTGGGAATTTTGGCGATGGCGGGCGGTGGGAATTTCTTACCGCCAAAGCAGTTACTTTTTCCCATCAATTCAAATCACTTAAGTCGCCATGGAAAATTTAGAGGTAGCAGGCAAATAGGAATTTCTTACCTACCTTGTAGGGTAAAAATTCCCATTATGAAAGTAAAGTCACTTAAGTGAAAAGCAAGAATTTCTTGCCTACCTTGTAGGGTGAAAATTCCCATTATGAAAGTAAAGTCACTTAAGTGAAAGCGGGAATTTCTTGTGTTGCCTTGCAAGTGGAAATTCCCATTATGAAAGTAAAGTCACTTAAGTGAAAGTGGGAATTTCTTTCCTACCTTGCAGGGTGAAAATTCCCATTGCTTTGACTTCTTATTTTTAACATGACTTCTAGCCAAAAAGTGTGACCCATTTTGGCATAGCTAAATGTCTAAAAGCTGATTTTTTTAATTGTTGGGAAGCATCCAGTTTTGGCGCCTAGGGTTGGAGAAGCTTTCTTTTTATTATTCAGAGCATCTGCATGTTGATGTGAGTGCACAAGTGAATAAAATAATATTTTTAGCTTGTTTGGCATGCAAGCAAAGTCTAAAAATAGAGGGCAACAGCTTTATAAGCAAATTTTGGTGATGAAAATTGAGTATTCATGCCATGGACTCCATATTTGTTTGAATCAATTACAGGTATTCATCACAGATGCCCATATTGGTGAAGAAAGAAGAAGTCAATATCTGATACATTGAATATATCTTTAGAATCAGAGGGAGAAATAGATCCAGATCTCATAATTGCAAAGGCTTCTAGCAAAAATTCATCCTCTTGTTTCTAATGCAGCACAAGTAGAAGTCAGTGCATGGAAAATTCCTTCCAAGATCTTGTGCATGTGCTCCCAATCTTCCAGTTGAAGCCTTCATTGAATTTACTTGTATTTTCATTCACCCAAAGTGCTTTCCAGAATTTAAAATTGCTCATATGTAATTAAAAATAAAATATGATGAGTTTTTCGAATTATTTACGACAAACATTACACTGGTGCATATACTAGAGAAGAATTGCAAAAGCTTCAAGGATGAAAGGGGAATACAGTCGAGGCAACACCCGTAAGAAAAAATAGCTACTTCTAGATCCAATTTGGTGAGATTAAAAGGCAAAAGATTCAACCGCATGCGAGAATATGGAAAAAGAACAAGACTAGAAGTGTTGCAACTTTTTCTAATTTATTTTCGTCTTTCTTCTTCTTTCTCTTATTTTCTCTAACAAAGTAATTGAGCAATCAATTAAATTATAAAACTTAAGTGATTTTTTTTAAAGTCGTTACTTGAAAAATTCAATTACTTAGAAAGCAGTGGAATACATGCAAAATAGAAGGTTTTATTTTCAATTATAAATCATGCATGTCATGCAAAGAGGAATTCTAGGAGGGAGATTTCAGTTGTTTCCTTTACAACTTCCACATGTGCCAGTTCAGTTAAAGTTTCCTATTTGTAAATTTCTCTCTATAAACTATAAATAGAGGAAGAACCTATGGGTTAAAGGATCAAAATTTGTAATCATCATTCTTTGTTCCATACTTTAAGCCGAAACCCTTTATAGCTTTCTGAAAGCTAAGGAATAGAGAGGAGGAAGATTTTCGGAGAACTTTGTGTTAGTGGCGCATTTGTTTCGATTTATTTTTAGATCTCTACATAAACTTTGTGTTGTCTTAGATCTAGATCTTAAACTTTCCTTTTCTTCAAATTCTACATTTCAAGATCTATTTTTTCATCTATGTGCATGTGATAAACTCTATCAACTATTGGTTAGGTTTCACATCTCCTTTCCTTCTTCTCATATTTAATTATTTCCCTTTCCTGCATATATTTCTTACAGTTGCTTACTTGCTACAAAATTGCCTAGTTATGGTTCATGAGCTACACAGTTAAAGTAAAACCAACAGATAGATATTAGGAAATATAATTGACAAAATCTTACATGGGAGCCTCACTGGTAAATGAGGGAGATTTATCTCATGACTGCCTAGGTTTTCAATTGTGCAGAAAATCTAGCCAACAATTTTTGGTGACTCTGTTGGGGAACAACACAAATTAGGACAGAGATTTCTCTTGCCAGTTCCCTTTTATATTATAAGCTCAACTTGGTAGAATGTCCATTCACATAGTCTAGCAAATCTCAAGGAAGGATTGACCATTTTTATATATTACAGGAGTAGTTTAATTTCAGTCATCCTCCTCAAGTTAGAAGCAACAGATCCAGTCTTTCACTAGGAAGAAGAGTGCAAACTTCTCCAGATCCAGATCGTGTCTAGCACAATCCAGCAGCTAGGATTATTCACCAAGTCTATTTTCAAATAATACGTGCTCCTTCCATGATGCAGTATCATCCATTTTCCCCTACAACATTTGTTCTATGGGGTGTATCTTTTAACCTCGAATCTGACTCCTCCTATGCATGATCTACCTAAAGGGATGAGAAATAATTTTCCAAAATTATTTGGAGATGGCAAGTAGAATCTATATGACCACTTGGCTACATGTTTTATTTCCTATGGAGTGCTTGCAGTCGAACATGAAGATGTGTCTATTAGCATCTTCATAGAGACTCTCCATGACTTGGCTGGAGAATGGTTCTATCGACTAGCTCCTAGCACCATAACCAACTAGGCCACTATGAGAGATGCATTCCTAAAGATATTCAAGCCAACTGAAGATTATATTACATTAATAACTCAACTGAAGAAGGAGCCAAAAGAGCACATGTGGGATTTTATTGTAAAATTATAAAAAATACTTTACAAAATTTCAGATCTCTGTTTCTCGAATGATGATAATCAAAAGGTATTCTTCATCAATGATTTTCTTCCTGAAGTAAGCTATCAACTACAAAGAGCACATCCTGCTAACTTGTTAGCATCCCAAAACATGGCGGTTGAAATTGAAGATGACCTCATCATGGCTGGAAAAATAAAGAGCAAAACTTATAGATCTCGAAAGTTCATTCTCTCGCTCTCTTACTTTCAATTAACTATTGCAAAAGTTAGCAAATGAGATGTTGCAAATGAAGAAATAAATGGGTCAAATGGCTCAAGGCAACAACACCGCCCGCTCGGAATTTCAAAAAAATAACCATAACTACATTTTTGGTTCCCAAGTATTAGCAATTGAAGTGGCTCCCATAAACAATATAGAGATGAATGAAGAATATCGGGAAGTTGATGTTGATCAGCTTGAGAATGATGATTTTTAGGTCTTGCAATAGCGACTCCAACATTAATTACCTAAACTATAAATCTGAACATGACTATGAGAAGCTTCATGAAGAAGATCATGGTCATACATATACGATATTTACATAATCACAAACTTGCAAGCCGAGGCATTAGCCGATGAACAAAGAGGGGGAAACCTTTGACCTTCTTCCTTAGCTCCTAGAAATAAGAATGTGATTTCTTCATCTCAACCATAGAAATCAGCTCTGTATCTAAAACTATACCTTCCTTCAAATTTTTTATCATGTCAAAAACTAGGATTCAAATGTCATAAGCCAAATACCCGAGAGCCTTTCTGCGCATTTAAATAGGCTAGTTAAATATGTGCAATCACTAGAAAATTTTGACTAATAATCACACCACACACGAGTGGTGCAATGGAGATCTTGATAAGAATGTGTTGAGGAACTTAACTTGAAAAATAGTTTGGACATTGAAAATAACTATTTGGAACTTAAAAGAATGGGAACCGAGGAGATTTTTTTCTCGCCTATTGATTTTTTGAAATCCATGCATCCTCTGGTGTTGGCTCTAATGTCAGACCCTTCTAGACCAAATCGAGAGTATCACCCTACTAACTTTGGGGCCCTGTCTCCTAAGCCTCCCCCCGAGGCATGGAAAAAAGTAGTGGAAGGGTCCACTTCTGCAACCCATATGGACAAGTTATCTCCAATACTCTCTGATGGGTCCTTCTCTCTTCATATCCCCTCTCACATCACAGAGGAGATTGTTGTCTCTAGAGATTTGTCCCTAGTGGGTAAGTTGATGGGTCCCAGACCCCCCTCGAAGATATCAAAAATGGGCCCGCATGAAATGGAACCCTTGTGGCACTCTAGAAATAGTTGTGATGCCAAACGGATTCATTCTTTTCTCATTTAGCTTGAAGGAAGACTTCACTCAAGCTCTTCTGGGTGGTCCTTGGTTTTTTGGCATAAGAGGGTTCTACATCAGGAAATGGTCACCTAGCTTCAACCCGCTCATTGAAACCATGACTCAGGCCCCAATATGGGTTCATCTACCAGGTCTTCCCCTGGAGTTCTGGCATCTTGCGGTTATCAAAGGTATTGCTCTTTCTATGGGTTCTCTAATAGCAATAGACCAAGCCACCAAGGCTAAAACTAGATTCATTCATGCTTGTTTCTATGTCAACACTGATGTCAGTTGTCCACTCCCAAAATCGATTGATCTCTTATCAGATTTTGGAACATGGACACAACCCATTGAATTCGAATATATTCCACAAGCATGCTCCATCTGCAAAAGCATCGTGATAGAGCATCCGAATGCCCCACTAATGCTCAAAGATAAGCCCAAATCCCATGTAACCTCTCCCAAGAAAAAAGGGAAATATATTCCAAAGATGATTCCCAAAGAGGCTCCGGTCATCCCTACTTCCAACCCCTTTTCTCTCCTAGAGGAAGGTGAGATCACTAATGACTCTAACATGGTAACCCCTCTCACCCCCAGCCTCTTTCCACTATGATCTCTATTCCCACAGAGGTTCCCCTTGCTTCCCCTCCCCCTCCTCAATGGTTATTCCCCTCAATGGTAACTTCTTCTCCCCCTTCTCCGCCTTCACCTTCGCCCCATAAAAATTTCTTCTCTCCCTCCCTCCTCTCCCCAACCTTTCCTTGGAGCTTCCTCCTACTGGCACCACCCCCGGTCCTCCTTTCTTCCCCCTCTCTGACTCCCAGATCTCCCCTCCACTCAAACCTCTGATGACAACTTTAACCTCCGCATGACCCAAAGCAGCTGCAAGAAACCTGATATTGGAATGGAGAAATTTCATGGGCATACCCAGAAATGTCAAGCTTCAACAAGAATCAGCCCTGAATGTGGCCCAAGGAACCCAGAGCACCATCCCCATGGTTGTGGGGAGTAAACCCAAATCCAAGAAATGAAGGTGATCTCATGGAACATAAGAGGTCTTAACTCTCTACAAAAATAGAGGGTCCTCAAGGATATGAAATTTAACCACTCTCCTGATATTATTATGCTTCAGGAAACCAAACTTAAAAAGGATGATAGTCTCTTAAAAATTTGGTCTGCAGCTTCCTTTGCGTCCTAACTTTCTACAGGAAATTCGGGAGGCTTATGCACTCTAGGATCCTAAAATTCTCAAAGGTGATTGCCTTCTACAGAACCCCATTTTTTTTTGCATGCTCTTCCAAGAGGTAGGCTCGACTCTACTTGGATAGAAATCAATTTTTATGCCCCTAATTTGGAAACCCAACGCGAAAGACTCTGGCAGGACATTTCAAATTTCATAAAAAAATTGCGGCAATTTTCCTATTCTCATTATGGGAGACTTCAACAACACTCTCTACCCATCTGAAAAACAAGGAGGAGCCCCAGCTAACCCCTCTAGCATGGAAGCTCTAGTTGACTTCATACATGAGGAGACACTCTTAGATATGGACCTGCACGGTGCCTCCTTTACCTGGTCCAACCGCAGAGTGGGCAGAAATCATATTCAAAGCAGACTAGATAGGGCTATGGGATATTTAGATTGGATCTCTCTTTACCCCAATTTTTTCCTCAGTTCCTTGTCTCGTGCGGCATCTGACCATAGCCCCTTACTTCTATGTGCCAATAACAAGATGAACATAAAGAATCCTCCCTTCAGATTCGAGCTTTCCTAGCTTGAAAACAATCATTTAGACCCTCTTTGTAAGATCTAGTGGGACATAAAAAGTTAAGGGCTCGATATGTTCAATTTCTCCAGTAAGCTCAAATAAATAAAAAATTAGCTTAAGATTTGGAAGGGCAAGGCATTCGGCAACATCAAACTGTGTAAACAAAAGTTGACTCAGAAAATATCTAACATTTCAGCCCTTGTGGAGGGAGAAGGAAGATCGGAACATCTCCATAAACAAGAAAACTCTCTTCTCAGCGAATTCCATAACATCCTGAAAGAAGAAGAGACCTATTGGAAGCAGAGATCACAGTGCTTTGGCTAGATCAGGGAGACCATAACACTAAATTCTTCCACATTATAGCTTCTAAACACAAAAGTAGAGACAAAATCAGAGAATTGCTAACCCGACAGGTAATTTATTAACCTCTGACATTGATATCTCTAATGAATTAGTCTCCTTTTATTCTAATCTCCTTCAAGTTGAGAATCCCCCCAATGAGCAAGCTATGTCCAAGATGTTTCAGCACATTCCTAAATTAGTCTCTAATGATATGAATGGAAATTTAACGAATCCCTTCTCTATGGAGGAAATTCACAAAGCAGTCTTCACCATGAAAGGTGATAAAGCTCCAGGCCTCGATGACTTCCCTGCTGCCTTCTTCCAAATTTTCTGGGAGATCATCAAGCAAGATCTCTTTAATGTGGTGAATGAATTCCACTAAGCAACTCCCTTCTAAAAGAATGGAATACTACTTTCATCGCTCTTTCCCCAAATCCCTTGACTCTAAGTTTGTTGCCAACTTCATACCGATCAACCTATGCAACACCTCCTACAAAATCATCACCAAGATGTTGGCTACTAGACTTAAACCCCTGATGAATGACCTCATCACACCGCATCAGAATGGTTTCATCAACAATCGTTATATTCAAGGGGTATCATCATAGTTTATGAATCCATTCACTCTACCCCCGGTTGAAGTGAAGTCGTAAGAATGATCCTCAAATTAGACATGCAAAAAGTGTTTCATAGAGACAACTGGACTTTCCTGATCCGGGTGCTGAAAAGTTATAGTTTTGAAAATAGATGGTGTAACTGGATTTTTTCTTGCATTGCTACCCCTTATTTCTCGATCCTCATAAATGGCATCCCGATCGGCTTCTTCAAAAATATCAGAGGTATTAGGCAAGGGGACCCTCTATCTCCTTTCCTCTTCTTGTTAATGGCGGATACCCTTAGCAGAGCCTTAGAGGCTTCCAAGATTTGGTCTGCCATTTCTGGTATAAAAATCACCTCTAGCTCTATTGTGACCACTCATAGCCAATTTATGGACAATACCCTTATCTTGAGTGTCACCTCAGTGAACGAAGATCGTGCCTTAAGGAAATTTTAGAAAACTACCAATTTACCTCTCAACAATTGATTAACTTCACCAAAAGTAGTATATCCTTCTTAAACACCCCTCCTCAAACTCAAAGGAGGATTGTTGACATCTTTGGTTGTAGAATTGTGGATTTACCCTCCTCCTATCTTGGCATTCCCCTTTTCAAGGGCAAGCAAACTAAAAATCTATGGAATCCAGTCATTGAGAGATACCAAAAAAATTGGCCACTTGGAAAGGTGCCCTTCTAAGTCAAGAAGGAAAACTTCAATTGGTTAAAGCTACTCTTCAGATTTTACCTATCTATTTCATGTCTTTACTCAAAATGCCTTCCTCAGTGATATCAATTGTTGAGAGAATCCAAAAGAAATTTCTCGGTTGGGTGTGGAGGACAAGAAGTGGATACACCTTGTCTCTTGGAATGAAGTCTATAAGCTGACCAATCTGGGAGGTCTTGGGATTAGACAGATTGCTGATATGAATGTTGCCCTGCTAGCTAAAATTGGTTGGGAAGTGGCTCATGGTAACTCTCACTGGGCTCAGCTATTGAGAACCAAATATTTGTCTCAAGTGGAAGATTTCCTTCTCTCCTCCCCCACCCCATGGCTTGGCTATTTGGAACTCAATCACTAGCTTTCTTCCTATTTTGCATACGGCACCAAGTGGAGGTTAGGGAATGGTAGATTAATTGATTTCTAGTCAGATTGGTGGATTGGGGAAAACATCTATACCTAAACCCTATTTGGGACTCTATCAAAATAACCCTCATCAATCGCCATGGCAAGACAGTTTTTGGTTACTAGAGATTGACGAATTCAATTCCCTCTTGGGATATCCGGATTGGTTGGGTATCAGTGAGCATCAGAGTTAGTGTTTGAAGCAGTTGAGAATTGCACTATCCTCTCTCTATATTCCTTTCTCCTTACTGTTGATGATTGTATTTGGCCCCTCTCCCCTTCTAGCTCCTTCTCCGTTAAAGTTGCCTATGATTCCAAAGCCCCGGACCAGCTCTGGGCCTCCTCTCTACAAAATTTGGCCCAAAGAGACTATTCCCAAAATTGGTTTCTTTTCCTGGCTCTCCTTCAAGAATGCTTTCCTCTCGAGAGAGAACTTAAAAGGAGAGGCTTCTCCCTTCCCACTAACTATGTTCTTTGCTACAAATATTTGGAGTCCTCCTCTCATCTCCTTCTTCATTGTCCCTTTTCTCAAGTTATCTAGAATTGGCTTCTATCACATTTTGGTTTTTTCTGGACTTTCCCCAAATCCATTCATGACACCCTTAATCAATGGTGTTCCCCCTTCTCACACCTGGCCCTCTCCCTAACTTGGAAACGTATCCTTCCTCACACCTCTAGGGTATCTGGAAGGAAATAAATATGAGAATCTTCAAAGACCAATGTTTGGAACCTGATAGGGTGGCCAACCATATCTCTATACTCTTCCAAGATAATTTAAATAGTTTTTCATGGAAGAAATATCAGCAAAAAATCTAGTTGTGTAATAGCAAGGAGTGGTGTCAGTGGATTGCGATCCTTCCCATGGCTAAACCCTCGGCCCTGACTCACTCTACTATTCATTGGCTCCCTCCCCCCTGGCTGGATGAAACTTAACATGGATGCTGCTTCTAAAGGTAACCCAGGGAAGTCTAGGGGTGCGATTCTCTGCAATTCTTCTAGTTTCCCTCTTGCTAATATTGTAGCTAATTTTAGCATGGGGACCAACCATCACGCTTAGCGATCCTTAAGGGGCTGGAGCTGACTCTCCAAATTGGCAACAAGCCTTTAATTGTGGAAAGTGACTCTCTCAATATCATAAATCTCCTTAATTTGGATGGCCCTGGACAATGGTCTATTAAAAACATTATTACTGATATTTGTCTTCTTCAAAGGAACTTCCAGCAAATCAAATTCCAACATATCTTCTGTGAAGGGAATAAGGTGGTTGATTGCATGGCCAACATTGGTGTCCTCCTTGACACTCAGCAAATTTGGTCAGGAAATTTTCCTGTCGATCTCCTTCAAATTTCTCAGAATGACTGCTCCTTTTCTAGCTAACTTTGGTGGTGGGTTTCTATTCCTTATGTCAGCAAGCTAAACAAAAATAACCCCACTCTTAATAAGGGCGACGGTCATGATTATCTCATAATGATGAAGTGACGGTCTACGGAGCTAAGCACATGGGATGAGAGTTATTTCACTTGGGTGGATCTGGTTTTGAGATGCACACTTTCACATCACAATCATAACAGGTTCAGGAGGGTTACTAATGTGAACGACTCCCATAATTTACGTGAGATTTTTAAAGCCAACTCACGTCCCCTCACCTCTATTCATTTCCATGGGATCATCACCATGGGTGGGCAGCTCAAAAGGATCAAACCAGCTTCTTGCACTGAACTAATGGAGGACCAGGAAGTCTGGAATATTCTCAAGGAAAATGGTGTAACTACTTTCCTAGAAATAATGAATGGGTACTCGGACATGGTTTCTTCTTAAGGTGCTCTAGTTACACGGTTGCATGGAAAATTAGAAATACTTCTTTCACCATCTCCACCAACGCCATTGCCTCGGTGACTAGCCTTCTAGCCTCTGGGGCAGTTTACTTCAAGAGGTCCTTGCAAGCGGAGCTCTAGGATTTCATTGAAAAAGGTGAGAATCCAGCCAAGTATCTTTCTGGTTATGTTTGGGAATCCCTGCTCCCCCTTAGGATAGGGTTGTAGAAGTAATTATGAGATATTTCACCATCAATGGGCGATACTAGGTTGGTCTTCGGGCCCCATTTCTTCATTCTTTCTCACCTACGCTGGGGAGAAAATCAATCTTGTTGCCTTTCTATTCCAATCTCTCAAGCATTCTTTAAATCTTGCTAGGGAGGGAGAAGGCCCCTTTCTTCATCAGGGCCTTCTTTACCTCCTCTTCAAATGTGTTGCTTCTCCTACTGAGATTTCTCATTTCCCTTCCAAGTCATTCGGTCCCGCCATACCCCCACCTCGTCTCCCCTTCCATCCCCTGCTTCCCATCCCACTTCCAACAAGCACCACCGCCTACAAGTCTCCTCTGACTCCAATTCCGAGGTGGAAATCATGGGTTCCTCCTTCACGGGTTTTTCTCCCCTGTTTCCCCATTAGTCCTCCTCATTCTCCTGGCTAGACTTGCCTCGACCTTCCTGATGTTGATGTTGTGGTTACTGCTTCTTCCCTAGTCTCAAGCTCGAGCTTCATCTTTTGGATGCACTTGGGTTTAGCTAAGTTGTATCCTGACTCCCCTGAATTGGGTCTAGTTGACATGGATGAGGAGCCAAATGAGGAGGGGCTAAATCTACATAGTGGTACCGAAAATTTTATCATGGTTGATAGCGGGATCATCCCCAAGATATCCAGATGGAATCTCCTTCAAAAGTGGAAGACATCGCGACTGGGAACATCATGGGGGATGATGATGGAATTGTTGATGACACTAGTAACCAACCTGAAGACCGACAAGTTGAATTGGTGTCTTCCATCCTAGCTAAGCTCTAGCATTCCTTCTCTATCCTTAAAGCTTTGGAAATTTTCACAAATAACACCAAGGATGCCATCACCAAATATTTCTCTGAACTAATTGTTCTTGTTGATCAGCTAGCCAAATAATCAAGCTCCATCCATGCTAAGCATATCATTAAAGAGTTGAGGAAGCTCCTTTGATGTTTTGAAATTTTGCTTTTTGTTATGTTTGGTTGTTTCATTTTATTTTAATTATCTTGGGTTGCCCTAAATGTAATCCTCATCGCTTGATCTAGCTAGCTAGGATTTTTATACAAGGTTGTGGGACCTTCTAAAACCCTTACTTTACCCTTATTCTAAAAAAATCACTAGGAAAATCTAATGCATCAAAGGGCCTTTTGCCTAAGCCCAAAGATACTCCTCCCTAGAACAATGTTGTAGTTTTTAAATCACCATCATCTTATGAAAGAGTAGAACCTTTCTATGTCTCCTTATTTCTTAATGGTTTCAATTTAAGCAACTACATTCTAGATTTAGGTGCTTTTGATAATGTCATGCCAACTAAAGTTGCATATGATCTTGGGCTTACCTTGACAAAGACCATAAAAAGGTGTTATTCCATGGAGAGACAAGTCCCTTTAATCGGACAAATCAAAGATGCACAAATTGTTTTGGTAGATTTTCCTGAAAAAATATTAAAGATGACAATCTTAGTTGTAGATATTCATATCTCCTATGGGATGTTGCTAAGCAGAAACTTCTGCAAAGAGATGAGAGGAGAAGTAAAGATGGATTGGTCCTATGCTCATATTCCTATCAAAGGAATAAATTAGAAGCTGGAGCTGGAAAAGAAGTCCAAGTACACTATGACAAAATCTGAGGATCCTAGATCTCAAATTCTTTTTAGGAATCTGACTATGGGGTCTATTTCTTGGAAATGGATAAAAATGTACCAAATCTAGACCTTCAATCAAAGCTAGAGCCAGCAAAGGAAGAATAAAAAGTTTGGAATCTAGAGTTTAAAGGCACATGTTGTTCTTTTGGATCAGGAGTCGAATTTTATTAATATCTCTAGATCATGAGATATTCCCATACTCCCACAAGTTGATGTTTGAGAACAGCAATCATACAATGGAGTATGAAGCATTGATGCTAGGAATGAAGCAAGCTAACAAGAAATGAGTAAAAATCCTCAAAGCCCAAGGAGATGTTGAACTTCTAGCAAAGAAGTTTTGAGGGAAAAATCAAGTCAAAGGAGATAATATGAAGCATTACAGATATAGAGTGCTTTCTGTCACACTCAATTTTGCAGCCTTCTCTATTGATTCCATTCCAACAAATCAGAATTCCAAGGCAGACTCTTTAGCAGTCACAGCTGCACTATTGAATCTAGATAGACCACCATCCATATTTAGAAAAGGAAACTATAAAGTGGAGATGGTCTACCACACCAAATTCCCTTAATAATGTTAAACAAAGTGGAAAAATTTCAATGAGGATAAACAAACATCTACATTTAAGGACAGGATAACTTTGACAAGTTGTATGTTAAAGGGAGTAAGTCACTACGGGACAAACAATCACATGAATAGCTGATCCAGATTATGGTGATAGTAGTGGATTAATCCTACTAAAAGGCAAAAAAATATCCAAGGGTTTAGTTTCCTTAGTGGATATTTTTGACAAGCATGATTAGTACCTGAAGAAAAACAAAGAATATGGTGATAGTTCTTCCTCAGAAATGCAGCCGGTAAATCTGGGAACGGAGGAAGTTGATGCAGACTTATTTACCATAGAGAGAAGAAAGGATGAGCCACCACAAGATGAAGTTGATGAGGAATTTCTTAAGTTACTTGAAAAGAGGGTCAGTGTAAGGAGGTTTAAAATCGAGACTAGGTACTCTGGTGGGACAAGAGACATGAACCGAAGGGCATGCACAACAAATCTAATTCACTCTGGAAAGGGCCCTTCATGATCAAGAGAGCTTTCGGAATGGATACTTTCTTCCTTGCCTACCAAGATGGAATTGAGTTACCACTGCCTTTCAATAGGCAACATCTGAAGTTGTTCAAAAATTGAGATACAGGGTAAAACATGTTTGTATATAAATAAAACTTTTGTTATTTTCTTTCCTTTTCTTTTCTTTTTATGGCCTGACCCCGAACCCAATGGACAAGACATAAAACCAGAGATGTTGGGATCTCATCTTCACTCCTTTCATTTTGATAGAGGTAAAGATGTCCACAGATGGATCGACTAGTGTCCCCGAGATTTCACCTTGAAATCTGGGACTACCCCTTTTAAAATAATTTGTTCTTTTCAAAGTAACGGGTCATTTTGTGTTTGTTTTTCCTACAATTGTTTGCATTTCTCTAAGGTAACCCCAGAGAGTCATAAAAGCCAAATTCACCAAATACCCACATGCTAAAACTCACTCTATCCCTTTTCCAAGTTTTGTCTGAGAGAATTTTATTTATTTATTTATTAAATAAATAAATTTCTTTTAAAAATAGATTGAGCTAAAATTGGAGGATTTAGGTTATATAAATCACTTCACCCCATCATTATTACCAAAAACATTGACTCGAGGGGAATATTTTTGCGAGATCACCTAAATGGAGAATTTTTTTGAGCAATTGCCCACTATTGTTTTTGTTTTGTTTTATTTCTTTTTGTCTATGTTTTGGTTTTTCTTCTAGAAATTCTTGTAGCCTATTCATTCTTCTTTCCAGATCTTTCCTGTGCCTATGGTTTTGAAAAGCTATCCAGATTATTTTTTTAATTACTAATATTTCTACAAAGCGATCGATCGAGCTCGGGATTATTTTAGAAGATTGCAAGAAGTTGTTTGGTCCAAAAAGGTGCAAAAATGGATTTTATGAAAATAAGAAAAATATTGCCATCAATGTGTAGAGCTTTAGAAAATATGCACTTTTAGAGAAAACAAAGCCATAGAATGAAAGTTATGGCACATGCAAGGTTTCTTGCTAAATCTTCCAGGACCCTTTCCAAAAATGGAAAATTTTATTCTATACTTCACCAAAAATCCAAAAAAGGAAAGAAATGTTGTCTTCATGCCAGTCACAATTTTCAAAGTTGCCTTCCACATCCAATTTCCACACCGCCTTCGTGTATGAATTTACACTCAATTTTAAAGGAAAAGTCACAATGTAAGTTGCATTTTTGGAAAAGAGTTATCTTGCATGCAAGTCACACTTTTAGGAAGGAAGACTTTACACTACCGGTGGGAATTTTGGCAAAGGGCGACAAGCGGGAAGTTCTTGCTAGCCTAGAAGGTTACCTTTTTACATCAAGTCAAATCACTTTAGATGCCAATAGGAATTTTAGAGGTGGCAGGCAGATGGGAATTTCTTACCTACCTTGCAGGGTGAAAATTCCCATTATAAAAGTAAAGTCACTTAAGTGAAAAGTGGGAATTTCTTACCTACCTTGTAGGGTGAAAATTCCCATTATGAAAGTAAATTCACTTAAGTGAAAGCGGGAATTTCTTTCTGCCTTGCAGGTGAAAATTCCCATTGCTTTGACTTCTTATTTTTAACATGACTTCTAGCCAAAAAGTGCAACCCATTTTGGCATAGCTAAATGTCTAAAAGCTGATTTTTTTAATTACCAGAAGCATCTAGTTTTGGCACCTAGGGTTGGAGAAGATTTATTTTTATTATTCATAGAATCGCATATTAATGTGAGTGCACAAGTGAATAAAATAATATTTTTAGTTTGCTTGGCATGCAAGCAAAGTCTAAAAATAGAGGGCAGCAGGCTTTATAAGTAGATTTTGGTGATGAAAATTGAGTATTCATGCCATGGACTCCATATTTGTCTGAATCAATTACAAGGTATTCATCACAAATGCCCATATTGGTGAAGAAAGTAGAAGTCAATATTTGATACATTGAATATATCTTCAGAATCAAAGGGAGAAATAGATCCATATCTCATAATTGCAAAGGCTTCGGAAAAAATTCATCCTCTTGTTTCTAATGTAGCACAAGTAGAAGTCAATGCATGGAAAATTCCTTCCAGGATCTTATGCATGTGCTCCCAGTATTCCAATTGAAGCCTTCATTGAATTTACTTATGTTGGTATCTAGATTTAATCTCCTTCACAACTTGAACAACATCATGCATTTGCACAAGACACTCAAGGGTAGATAGATGATTTGTATGTCATTTGTAGCCAGGGAGCACATCTATCTAGCTTGTTGGCACTCAAGATTTGAGGGACTGGATAGCACCTTCAAAAGGATCTTGATCTGATCCTCACTATATTCATAGTCCTTATATGGTAAAGGAGATTGAGATATCCTTGTATTTTACACATTATGTGGAGGTGGCCTTGGGAAAACATGATCAATTATCCATTATTCAAACTCAAAGGAGTTGTCACTACTAAATGATGGAAATGCTTTCAAGACAAGGCTAAGGCTACTAGAGACAAAATAAAATCCTGATATGCTTTGTGCATTTTTGTGAGTGGGTTGTATTGTTTTGTTAACACACAATGCAATGCAGGGGTAGTATGGGTAGGATGAGTTAGCTTGAATGAAATTTTGTTAGGAGATGTTTAGACAAGACTAGGTGGGAATTACCAACTCCTTTGAGAACCTTTGCAAGAAATTTGTAACACCTACACAACAAGAATACTTCCAGAGGTTTTGAATGCTCCTTCAACTAGGATATGTGCTCAAATGGAGGCCCAGATCTGCACTCTTCCACACAACCTTTGATAACCTACCACAAAATCTTGAAGCAAAATACCAACAAAGTATCCAGGAATCCCTATTTAATCATGACCTAAGGTACACCCAAAGGTTTACAAACAGTCTCATTATTCAAGGACAGTAAAATGATTTTAAATTTGTTTATCTTCTATCGATGAAGGCTCTCGAATATAAGATTGCAAATGCCACTAAACCATCAACAAGAAATGAGACCCTATATGACCAAAGAGATCCTAAACACAAATTTAAAATATTATGAGACATAAGCATATGCAAATTTTGCCAAGAGATAACACCACATAATCCAAAATTTGATCAAATACATCAGCAGGGGAATGCTATAAGAACAATCTCAGAGCCTGTTGATGGATTTACAACTGAAACCAACTCAACATGATGAAATCTAATACAAAATGGAATTGAAAATGACTCTCAGGTGGTTTTCTCCAGAGAAATGGATTTCTTCCAGCTTTTTGCTTGAAAATTCTGAGTCTTTTTCTCTCTTCTATCTCTTCCTCTATAAATGCTTCAAAAATACATTTTATACCTCATGCCAGCTTGGAACCTTTCTTCCCAAGAAAATAATATGCTTAAGGGATCAAATTTGTTACAAAACCCTTCATCATTTCATGAAAATGACATCAAACTGCAAAACAGCTCACATATTGCCAGGGATGCACAAGAATTTTAAAATATTACATGAGTTCAGATCCTTATCCATCCTAGGGTCATGTTTTTGGCATTCAAGCATGCCAACATGCTTTAGCAATCATTTTTCACCTTTTACCCTTTCAATTTTTACCTCTGCAGAACTTTTGATTTTCACCTTTCACGTTTTTTACATCGGGCCAAAGCAAAAATGCATCAAAAACATCACAGACCATCAAATTAGCTCATGAAAATGGTGCCATTGTTCTCAAAAGGCCAAGGGGACTCAAAATCATATAAGGTTTGATGAATTTTGATGAAGAAATGTGATTTCCAAGCTCCTTGGAGTTCCCATGGTGCCTAAAAATGAAAATGCATAGTATCCGTTGATTTTGATCAACTTTTAATATCAACCTTACATGTGGATAATGCCATTTAAGGAATAAGCTCAAAACTACCTTTTTGACCTTTGAATGAAGTGGGACATGTGTCACAACGTGATTGGATCGACCTCCCATGCTCTAGAAATGCATTTGTGACCCTTTTTACCTTTGGAAAATTTTACAAAAAATCTTCGCTTCTCCCCTGGACCCGCCACGTGTCCACATGTGGGCCCTACTTGAAAATGCGGGCCAATTTTATGAATTTCACCACCCTTTTGAGAAAAGGAAAATTTTCTCAAAACACTCGCATGGCCTAAACACTGCTCTCTTCTCCACCACACGGCACCGCCTAATTTGCCGCGAGGCCACGCCTCCAATTCTACCCTCAGACCTCCCTGCCAAATTTTGAAAAATTCAAAACTCATTGTGGGCCCGTAATCTCCTTTTGTCCTCTTTGAAATGTGCCACGTGTCCAATGTGGATTGGCCACGGAAGCATGCCTTCAATTTTGTCTTTGAAACATTAGCCGAAATTTGTAAAATTTCCAATAGTAACTCCGAGCTCCGAACCTCCGCCCTCCATTCACATTTCTTTGTATTTGGCAAAGCGGACAATTTTTTGATTTTAAGTTTTTTGCCTCCAAAGGCAAAAATTCAAAACATTCCCACCAACCTGCTTCCCCCTTTCTTTCTTTTGGACATGTGTCCTCTTTTCATTGGTTGTGGGACTTCGGCCTGAAAAATTACTTTTACCTTTTGAAGTTAAAAACTTCAAAGTTATTTCAAAACCCGCCCTCCCATTTTGGCTTCTCCTGGACACGTGTCCACCTACCATTGGATGCGGGCCTTCAAGTCAAAATTTCCCCTTGACATCTTGAGTCAAAAACATCAAAATTTCTCCAAGTCCCCCGCCATCCGCATGCTCCCTTTGCCATGTGTCTCCTTCTCATTTGCTGCAGACTTTGGCTCAAATTTTTACTTTAAAGTTTTGAAGTTAAAAACTTCAAATTCATCGATGCTTCTGCCCTTCCATGCTGACTCCTCCAGGACACGTGTCCACCTGCCATTGGATGCGGGCCTTCGGGAAAAAATTTAACTTAGGAAATTTTACAAAATGGAAGCAAAATTTCTAAGGCAAACCCGCCACCCGCCATTCCTCTAGCCAATCACAATGTGCCACATAGGCACTTCACTGTAGCAAGCGGAGCCATGGACCAAATTTTTCCTTAAGCCAAAATTTGAAAAATTAACAAGTTAGAAATATTTCCGACCACCCTCGGCCAATAGGAACCCGCCACGTTGCAATAATGTTGCGATGATGAATTTGACGGGTGGAAAACACCGTATGACCGTCAATACGTCAAAAATGTAGAAGATGCCCTAGAAATCAAATTTTTTGACAAGGAAGGTAGATTTCTTGATCTTGAACCAAATGAATCATTTTTGATGTTGTTTTTGAGCATGGGATTGGGAAAACACTTGCATGAACTCGGGATTTGATCAATTTCAAGTTCTTTCACAATTTGACAAAGGAGAAATGATACAACCCGTAAAAATGAAGAAATTAGGGCAAAAATGGGGGTAAACATGGATTTTGTTTCAAATTAGGGAAAAATAATAACAACTTAGGCATTTTCGAAGGTATTCAATTGGGGAATACGAACTGTAGACCACCAAATCAAAAAATGAAACGTTTGTCAGAAAATTTAGACATGAAAAATTAGGGCACATTATGAAAACTCAATAATGGGACCAACAACTTGTATTTGCATTCACCCAGTGCTTACCATAATTTAAAATTGCTCATATGCAATCAAAAATAAAAGATGATCATTTTTGTCTGAATTATTTACGGCAAACATTGCACTAATGCATATCTTTGGAAAATAATTATAAAAGCTTAAGGATGAAAGGGTAAGACATGTCATAAGCAACACCCATAAGCAAAATCAGCTGCTTCAGATCCGGTTTGGTGATAATCAAAGGCAAAAGAGTCAACCGCATGTAGAATATGGGAAAATAATGAGATTGGAAGAGTAGCAAACTTTCTTCTAATTTATTTTCCTCTTTCTTCTTCTTTCTCTTATTTTCTCCGATTAAAGTAATTGAACAATCAATTAAATTATAAAACTTAAGTGATTGGTTTAAAAGTCATTTCTTGAATAATTCAATTACTTAATCCTTTCAGGCAGTGTGTTTATTTAAGTGTACTTGTTTTACTCTCTTGACTTATAAATAAGTTTACCCTTACCTTAAATTTCCTTTACTATGAATAACATTCTATGACCTATTAATCTTTGGGTTACTTGGAAACACTTATGGATGCTTTGGGTATTTTGGATCTTTCTCTTAGAAATTTTAGTTTGGTAGATCTTAATAGATAATCTCGGTGGTGCTTATATTGTACTTCCTATTTTTTTTTAAAACTGTAACTCTTGGCTGTTAAGTTCATGATTTGGTGAATTATTTGGTTGCCCCATTGCATTGGATGCCTTTTAGTGTGGATGTGGTTCCTTGGAGTAAAGTTGCATTGTCATCTGGTTGCTTGGCTGGTGGTATCTTGTGGGGACATGAGTATTGATTGGAAAACCTTCTTTGGTTATTAGGGGAGTAAAATGTTACCATCCTAAACCAAAAAAAAAAATTGTTAAACCTTAATAGATTCGTAAAAGTAAGATTATACCTCTTTAATGAGCCTTTCTTGAAAATTTCTTATGAAACTTGTGGAGACCCACTAAGAATGTTTAATGATGCTTGAAATTATTCGGTGAATTTTTGAAATCTTGGTGTGATTCATGTTGGTTCATTGTTTCCTAGTTCTTACAAAAAAATTAATAATGTGTTTTCTATGTTGAATGTCTCTTGTTCCTTTAGAATCAAAATGTGGTGTGTTGATTTGTATCTCCTTCCCATAAAAGTAATTTTGTGATGTGTTTGAACCATCATTCTCATCAAAATTTGATTGATAAGATGACTCAACCAAAACACCATAAAACTATAATTAAGGAGATTTGACCTTGGAACTTAACTGGAGCATAGAAAAAGGGAAGTGATCCTTGTTGTACCCTTGGTAGATTAATAGAAGAAATAAAAACCATGTAGAAGAATAGAAGGGAAATATTGTCCATCCACCTTCCTTGCAAGTAAACTAAATGCTCTCTGCCTATACAGAATGGTGAGACATCATGCCCACCTTAGTGGTGCTTTTTATAACGTAAACTGATGATGTCATAATAGAAAGAAATTTGTAACTAAGGAAGCATGAAAGGAATGTTCTTATCAAGAAAAGCTATAACTTTTGACTTAATAAGTTGATTTATAAAATGGGTAAAATTTATGTGTATTGAGTGCAATATATAGTTGAACTTGTAGTTTTGTCACCTACCTAAAATTGTGAAACACCCGGTGGATAGTAATGTGTTCTAGTTGCTTATTACTTCTTGCCATGGATGTATGTACCTTTCTTGTGGGAGTTTTGGGTCATCACACCCTTATCGTCCGTAGCTCGATGGATGTTAGTTGTGGTCCTTTTAGGATTGAGACTTATTTGTTGTTTGAGAAGCAACCTCCTTGCATGTTATCTTGTCCTTGGAGACCTAAGTATTGTAATTTTAAGGCAACATATGTTAAGGATATAAAATAACTTCGGGAAGTCTTCTTTTCCTCATATTTTCTTGGGTCACCTTATTGTTGTATCCCTTTTTCCCATTAGGATGGAAAGTGTAAGATGATGTGATTCACCCTTGGATTTGATTGGACCCCGTGTTACTTATTCTTCTCCCTAGTGACCTTGAGTGGTCCTTGATGTTTCTTGTGCTCCCTTTATGGTTATTCCAAGCTTGAGTAGGAAATAAGATAAATAAATCTCATTGTGATATAAGGTATGGTACTTGTATTGTTATGTTAGTTGTTAGGGGAGATATAAATGTATATGTATATATTTTCTTTTGCTAAATGGTTGACTTCTTTAGTTTGGTTGTTTGGTGTGTTCGATTCTTAAAACAAAAGTGTAAAAAAATCAGACTATAGGAAACCTTGTGGTCATGAATTTGCTTAGTATTACCATGAAAAGTTAATTGTGCCCTCTCGAGTTATAGAAGTGCTTTCCTTGATTAGTTCCTTGATTGTAAATGTTTTCGATTTAGGTGTCCTTGTTGATCCACCTCATCCTTTGTGATCCTCAAAATTGTGGACCTTGAGTAGACTTTTTCCTCGTGCAATCTTGGCCATGGTTGATTTTTGCTAGCCTGGTCTAAACAACAAACTATGAAAGCCTAATTTAACCCTAGTGGAAACCTCAATTTTGGTTAATATGGTATGTGTATCAGTGGGAAACTGTGTGGTCATCTCAAGTTATGGAAATTTTCCCTGTAATTCCCTTACTTGGTGGTTACTCTTGATGATCTTTTGGAACTCTTCTTGTTAAATTATATTGGACCAAACTGGAGTTCTGTAGACCCACACTTGTTAAAGCAAACAATCCCATAATGGGAGTGACCCCTTTTCTATTACAGTTATTCCTATCTCTCTTCCTTGTGACTTCCAAGAGGAATTCAAGTCTAAGGGGAGGGGGATGTAGTGTCCACTTCCCTTTGGAACCTTTTATTGCGATCATGAGGCCTGTAGACTCTATGATGGACATCCTTATAGTGTTGGATTTAGTATGATGTTTAGACATTTGATCATGGATTATTCTTGATCTAGATTTGATTACGATGCAGGATGATTATTAGAGACACCTTACATGTGGATGATGATATATTATTGGACATGGATGTTTAATGGAAGTTATTCGGACATGTGATTTTGGAGATTATGAGTAAACCTAGAAAAGGAAAATTATTTGATGATGATATAGTTGTCGATATAAATTGTAAATGATTTCATTGATTGCCTTGGTGATTGTTGTGATTCATATGTATAGATGATTTTGTGATTTTTTTATATATTCATTTTGGACGTTCTGATATGGCCACGAGGCCGAAGGAGTTATTTGTGTTTTGCAAGTTTAAAATATCCCAACAAACATCGGGGGATTGGAGACTAACCAAAGTGGAATTCTAGGTGAATTCAACAAGGTCACCATGGCAACTTGTTTTGTGTGTGTGTTGTATTTTGTTAGAGATTCCCATGGGGGGATCATCTTAAATGTGACCATGGGTTTGTGTATTTTATTAATGTGGTAAAATGTAATTGTTGTATGTATTTTATCAGTAATGTATTCATTCCTTTAATTTATTAAAGTTGTGGTAGATTAATGTGGAAATCTTATGATTAAAATTTAAATAAATCAAATGGGGATATGGGAAAATAATAATGGAAGTTGTTGGTTTGTGTAAGAGTATGTTTAAGTCTATTTTGGAGTATGAAACACTCCACCTCCATGACAAATTCGAAATTTTCCTTGGGAGCTGTTTTTGGAGGCTTGTGGGACAAGAAAAACTTGTCCCATACCTCTAAATTTAATATACCAACCATACTTATGGATGGAGATGTGATTTGTGACTTTTAAAATGCATTTTATTCATCATGTTGCTTGTTTTGGATTGCACTCTCTTACATTTCATTTAAATTGTTGTCCCTTGAGGTGTGGGCTCTTTTGAGTGTGCAAGTAACTTGTCATTTTTCACCCACCTCTTTATTGTGCTTGGGAGAATGGATTTTTGTCTTTTGTGTTTGAATTGGTGGATGTTTGGTGTGGCATCCTACATGGATCCACATCATCCTCTTCTCTCCCTCTTCTATTTAATTCAAACTCTCTTCTTGTTTTGGGGGTTGTTGAAACATTTTGCATGCTTCCTTGGGCGCATTTTTCTTGTGATTGGAACTCTTACTTTGGAGAAGATTTGGTGAAGATTGTTGCTTGGTTGTTGAACCTCTTTGCATTCATCCTTGGGGGCACATTTTTTCTGTGATTAGAGCTCTTGTTGATTTGGAGGAGATTGGAGAGCATTTGATACTTTGGCACTGTTGTTTTGGGACTGTATTTTTGACATTCAAAGCTTGTTGTGTGGAGAAAATCCTTCCATGGAGAGGTAGGAGTTTATTCCTTCTTTTATTGTTGTTATTTTCTTGTTGAGTTGTGTGTATGGAGAATGTTTTATTGCTTTTGTTGGCTAGTTGGGTAGATTGCCTTAGGGAAGGTGTAGGAGAAGGCTATGGGGAATCTATGTGGGGGGAATAAGGGAATGCCATTAGCATCAGAATTTTTGTGGAGAGAGTTTTGGTTTGAGATCCACCATGGAAAAGAAATAGCTTTCATTTCTTACTTTGTGGGGGCATAAGGAAATATGTGGGGGCATAAGGAGGGATTTTTGGGGGCATAAGGATTTGTGTGTGATGAATTTAATTTGGCGGTCTATTATTGGTGGATTCCCAAATTCCAATTGGGAGGCATAAGTAGCTTCCCCCATAGACCTTTCTCCTTTGGCTTGCATGATCAAGCCTAAGTTGTGATTTTAATGTTTGTTATTGCAGTTGTAAACTATTGTTTTGTATTGAGTTATGTTTTATATTAACATGTGCATGTGTGAAAGAATGTTGTGTTGTGGAAGCCAGTTGTTGTCATGGGTTGAATTGCATCTACTGTTGTACTTTGGTTGGGGCTCAGGGGCCAATGATGGAGTAAAGCTTCTCCTTTCAATGGATGTCGTAGTTGGGTGGAGAGCATTGCCTTTCCCCCTCTTTGTTGTGATCAACTTGGAGAAAAGAGAAAATGAGCATGTTGTTGTTCTGGAGTAATGGAAAAATACAGTTTGACAGTCCCTTGTGAATACCCTTTTAATTATAATCCTTTCCCACTTTGAAGTGGATGATTTGTATAATTATTGTAAATGAGAAGTTGCTTGTATTGATGAGGAAAGATTGAAATTGAAATGTGAAATGTAGAGAGTTATATTCCATTCTCTGTTTTGAAAAGGAATGTGAAAAATGGTTATATGTATTGTATATTGTATTTTGAAGCTAAAAGAAAGAGATAAGTTGTAAAGTTGTTGTTGGAAGTCAATAAAGGAATGCCCTACCTTCTCAAACTTGCATGACTGTATTGAAATTGAATTGCTATTGTGAATTAAAATCTTTGTTGGAAAGAAGAATGCATAGGAAGGAAGTATGTTGTTTTTGCATCCTTGGAATTATATTAAAATTGAAATCAGAACTTGTAATTTAACTTGGAAATGAATTTTTAGAATCAACTAAAGGTAATGGATTAGTTTAGGTATTAAATACCATACCTATAGGAAAAAACTGATAAATAACTCCTTCAAAGAAACTGATCACTGGCATTGTGTATAATTTTAAACCGGCAAAAAGGAATGCAATCAAATTATATAGTTCAGACCTGCACTTAACAATCAACTTAAAAATGTTATAGATTAGTATGCTAAGACATTTAGGAATTCAAATTGATAAATAAATCTCAAGAAAACAACTTAACCATTGCTAATTTGAAAATGATCCCTCCAACAGTCGTTTTTGTCACTTGTTGGAAAAATACAATTTTGAATCAATTGAACAAATTAACTTTCCAAAAACACTCTAAACCCTCCTAGACCAGTCCTCCATGTTTGTTTGACATGTTGAGTGAAGGAGGAGATCTAATTTAACCAAATTGAGAAGTTGTAAATTGCCAGTTCACTAATTATAAGCCTGCAGATCATTTTTGCAAAATTGACCCTTTAAAATTTATCTAAAAGTAAAATTTATGTTTCTTGTGCAAAGAGGGCATTGAGAGATTTCCAAAAGTCCTTATTTTCCCAAAACTGAGCTTTCTAGCTCAAGTTATGGCACTTTGAAGTTTTTGTGCCTTGGCGGGAAAATTTGGGAAAATTTTCCCTGGTGGGCCCGCAACCCAAAAATTTCCCGTCATTTTGGCCTTAGAAATTTTTTTGGAAAAATTTTGGTTCGGGAAAATTTTTCCATTTTCCTCCTAGCCCGCAACCAATCAGAGGACACCACGTGTCCTCTTGGAGCTATGGCGGAGGTGTGGTTTCTTTTCAACCCTTGACTTTTTTTTAATTTTGGAAAAAATTCCATCTTAGCCCTGCCGGCCCGCAGCCAATGAGAAGGTGCCACGTGGCACCTTGGGGTGGTAGCGGGAGGGAGGACCCCTTTAATTTCTTTGGTTTTTTTCCTTGGGAAAATTTCAACAAGATTCCCCACGCCCGCATCACCGCCCCACCTTGGGCTTTTCTTCTTCTGCGGGCGCATGGACCCGCGTGTCCCTTTCTCCCTTTTGTCCTCCGTCGGGCGCAATGCGCTAAATCCTCCCGCCACTCGCCAATTCCCTCCCCCTCTCCCGCTTTATGCCAGGACTCGACACGTGTCCACCAGGGACCCACGGAGGCGTGGAAGAAACTTTGCATTTGTGCCCGCATGATGGGAAAAATTCCCCAAGCTGCCCCGTGACCCGCCAACCCGTTGGAGGTGCTTTCCCCTCCTCTTGACATGTGTCCCCTTGGGGAAAATTTGACCTAAGAACTCGCCTGCTCATATCTTGAGTTCTATAAGGAGTTAGGAGGACTTATTTATATCACCAAAAAGGTGAGAAAATTTCCTATCCATTGGGAATGGTTTAGGGAAATTTTGGAAGTGTTAAGAGGAAGAAAATCCAGTTGAAACTTTGAGCTGTTAGAGAGTTAGGTATGGGGGAAAATTGCTCCCTGAACCTAACTGAAACTTCTAGCCCTAAGTTTTGGACCTTGTGACCTCTGGGAATTGTTAATAAAAGATAAGTTTGTTCTTGTGGATTTGAGTTATTCGAAATCTATTAGTGGTAGTTCTTTGCCAAAGAACCTAGGGGTGACACTCTCAATCAAGTGTTAGGAGTGGGTAAGTGAGGCCTTACTCTATTGACTTTATTTATGTGTTCTTTCCCTCACTGTAATTTAAACCCTGCTCTTATCTTAATCGGTGGAAATTAATTACCTTGGGTATTTAATTGTTTTGGGTCCCTTAACTTAAAAAATTTAATCAAGGAATATTTAGCTAAAATGTTAATGAAATCAATAATTGAATTAATCCTAGAGAGATTTGAGCTAGGGTGGACCTATTGCACTTGTTGCTCTATAATGAGAAATTAGTAATTATTATAATGGGAAATTATTAGTTGAATTTAATTGTCTTCGAGACTTTGTTCGTTAACTCCTAATCAAAAAAAAATTATTCCATAATTTTCTAGCTAAACCTAGGTTGTTCATGTGTCTCAAGTGGCTTGTTTTAACCGGGTATCACAGGTTTAGAGTTTAGGGTTTAGGGTTTATGTTTTATTTTTTATGGTTAGGGTTTATGAATCAAGGTTAAGGGTTTAGGGTTTAACATTTAGGGTATAGGGTTAAGAATTTAGTGTTTAGGGATTAGGTTTTATGGTTTATGGTTCGTGGTTTAAGGTTTATGGTTTAGGTTTCATGGTTTAGGGTTTAGGATTTAACGTTTAGGGCTTAAGGTTTAGGGTTTAGGGCTCATGGTTTAGGGTTTAGGGTTTAGGGATTAGGGTAAATGATCCACGTTTTAGGGTTTAGATTTTAGGGCTCATAAATAAGGGTGTAGGGTTCAAGCTTAAGGTTTAGGGTTTAGGATTCGGTGTTTAAGGTTTAGGGTTTAGGGGTCGGGGTTTAGGGTTTAGATTTAGTTTTACAGTTTAGGGTTTTGCATTTAGGGCACATGGTTCATAGTTTATAGTTTAGTGTTTAGGGGTTATGGCTTAAGGCTCGAGTTTAGGGCTCATGGGTAAGGGCTGAATGTTTAAGGTTTAGGGTTTAGGGATTAGGGTTTATGGTTTATGTTTTAGGGTCTAGGATCATGGTTCAAGGTTAAGGGTTTAGGGTTTAGGGTTAAGGGCTCAAGGATTACAGTTTAGGGCTCGATACTAGTTGTTGGGGTTAGCACTTTTTGGCTATACATATATATTAATCATATCTAAGCATAAAAGCAATCCATATCGAAATAAAGAAAAAGAAACAATACACAAGATTTAACGTGGTTCACCCGGTGTGGGCTACGTCCACCAAGAAACAACCAATTTATTATCACATAAAAAATACAACAAATATTTGAAATCTTCCACACCTTGGATGTCATGTACTTTCTATTAGGAAATAAGAGATAAAATATGCGGAATAATCCCTTACAGAATCGCAACAGTAGAAACTAATATGTAGAAAATATTACAGATCTCAAATAAAAGTGTAAAATAAATAACACAACACAGAGAGACAATATTTAACGTGGTTCACCCAATATGGGCTATGTCCACCAAGAATCACTTGCTCAAATTTTATTACAAGCCTCCACTCTCTCAATACAATACCCAGATCCGTTTGGAGCTATGCTCAACAAACTCTACAGAATTCACACCCGAATTCAAAGCACATCTGTAATACATTTTCTTTTCTATCTATCATATGCATAAGACCATATAAATAGACAATTGCTTAAGCAGTTTGATACAAAACCGTGGGTATCAAAACCATGGGCAAAAAACCGTGGGTATCAAAACAACGGTACTTAGAAAGACCATGGGCCAAAAACAGCCCATAACAAGTTACCCATTACCCATGGGTTAATAAACCACCCATGAAAATTTTCTTGAGGGCTTCACCCCGAACCCTCCTAACCCGCCTCAATGGCGGCGGGACCGTCGTAAAAATACCGAGTGTAACACATAGAAGGTGTACTACACTCTAACATGAAAACAGCTCCACAAACATAACAATCTCCCACTTGAGACTGATTTCCACCGAGTAATCTTCTTAACCCTTCATTGTCATCCATGAAGGATAAACCAAAGCTGAACATAGCTTCAGTTTATCCCTTGTGACCACCTTGGTCATCATGTCTGCAGGATTTTGACTGGTATGAATCTTCTCCAACTTCGACTTATCTTCTTCCAAAGTTGTCCTGATGAAGTGATATCTCAACTGTATATGCTTCATCACGGAGTGGAAAGCAGAGTTCTTAGCTAGGTGTATAGAACTCTGACTATCACTATGCAGCGTACATTCCTTCTGCTTATGCCCCGACTCCTCAAGTAATTGTTGTAACCAAATCATCTCTTTGCTTTCCTCTTGTGGCAGAAACATACTTAGCCTCCGTGGTTGATAAACCCACCATCTTCTATAGTCATGAAATCCAACTCACTACTATCCCACCTACGGTGTAAATATAACTGTCGTGTTCCTCCCGGTGTCAACATCTCTAGCCATGTTTAAATCTACATAACCACAGAAAGTGGTGTCAGATCCACTGTAGCACAAAAGCTGTCCCCATGGTCCCTGTCAATCTTGAAGGATCCACTTTACTGCTTGTCAATGCTCTTTACCTGGATCACTCATAAATCTACTCACAGCTCCCACTGCATGGGCAATATCAGGCCTAGTGCACACCATAGCATACATCAAACTACCAACCATTGATGAGTAAGGTACCATGGACATCTGGTTTCTTTCCTTCTCTGTCTTGGGACACTACTCATTTGATAACTTAAAATGGCCTGCCAAAGGAGTCCCAACCTGGTTTAGCATCCTGCATGTTAAACCTATCCAATACCTTCTTAATGTACTCTTCCTGAGATAAAGTCAACTTTTGTTCCTTCCTATCCCGAGTTATCCTCATACCAAGGATTTTTCTGGCTACCCCCAAATCCTTCATATCAAAGGATTCACTTAGTTGTTTCTTGAGTACTTTTATTTCCTACATGTTTTTACCTGCAACCAACATGTCATCAACATACAAACATAGGATAATATAACTTCCATCCTCAAATTTCTTTATATACACGCAATGGTCAGAATGACATCTAATATAATCTTGCTCCATCATGAAGCTATCAAACTTCTTATACCATTGATGTGGAACTTGTTTCAGGCCATACAAGCTCTTCTTCAGTTTGCACACCATCTCCTCTTTACCTTTGACTTTATATCCTTTTGGCTGCTGCATATATAGCTCCTCCTCCAAATCACCATGGAGAAATGCGTCTTTACATCTAATTGTTATAAGTGCAAGTCTTCTCGCTGCCACTATTCCAAGAACAGTTCTGATAGAAGTCATTTTTACTACAGGAGAAAAAATCTCATCAAAATCTATACCTTGTTTCTATGCAAACCCCTTAACCACCAATCGGGCCTTATATCTTTTCTTTCCACCTTCTTCATCTTTAAATTTGTACACCCACTTGTTTCGCAATACTCTTTTGCCTTATGGTAGCTTCACTAAATCCCAAGTTTGGTTCTCCATGAGAGACTTATGCTCCTCATCCATGTCTTACTCCCACTTCTTCCTAGCATCTACCTACATTTCTTCATCAAAGCTCTCTGGTTCTCCACTATCAGTGAGTAATAAATAATAAAGAGAAGGAGAAAAACATTCAGGTTCTCTTCTTACCCTAGTAGACCTCCTCAATATAGGAGTTTGGGGTTCCTGTTGAGGGGGTTTTCGAGGCGATTCATGTGTCACTTTCCCATCCGGAAGATCCTCTACCATTGCATATTCTTTCTTGGATTCTTACTGTTTTCCTACAACTGCTTCTTATACATGAATTTCTCATTAAATACCACATCCCTAGATTGAATGATTTTCTTGTCCTTAATACTCCAACATTTATATCCAAAGTCATCACCACCATAACCAATGAAAGTACATTTTTCTGATTTAGCCTCTAGCTTGGTCCTATCATCCTTGTCTTTATGAACAAACACCTCACATCCAAATACTCTTTAAGAAATGAATAATCAACTTTCTTACAATACTAAGCCTCCTCAGGTATGCCTCCATCCAAGGCACTTGAGGGTCCTTTGTTTATCAAGTACACAATTTGTGCTCACCGCTTCTACCCAAAAAGAAAGAGGTAGTCCCGCATGTATCCTCATGCTCCTAGCACGTTCCATTATTGTTTTGTTCATCCTTTCTGATACCCCATTCTGCTGTGGAGTTCCTAGAACCATCTTTTTCCTGAAGATTCCATTCTTAGAATAATAATCATCAAATTCATTACTGCAATACTCCCCTCCATTATCTGACCTGAGACATTTTATCTTAAGACATGTTTCATTCTCTACGAAGGCTTTCCATTTAACAAAAGTATCAAATACATTAGATTTGTTTCTAAAAAAATAAACCCAAACTTTCCTTGTTGCATCATCAATAAAAGTAACATAATAACTTGAACCCCAAGAGATGATACAGCTGGCCCCCACACATCAGAATGTACCAGCTCTAACTTACTCTCTTTCTTCATAGGTCCAACCTTGAGAAACCTTACTCGCTTCTGTTTCCCATATATGTAGTTCTCACGAAATCCAAACTTGTTTCTGTATATCCAGAAAATTCTTCTTTATGATGTCCATGCCCTTATGGCTCATATGACCGAGCCTATAGTGCCATAATGTTGTATCTCGCATCTCAAGCCACAAGATTACAATCATTAGTACTATCGGTGGATAAATACAATGTTCCAACCTTCTTACCTCTTGCCACCACAAGAGAACCCTTGGTAACCTTTCAAGAGTCAGCTGTAAATATCATAGTATAACCATCACTTCCCAATTGCCCTTTTGATATCAAATTTCTCCTTAATGTAGGCGCATGTCTGACATCCTTCAATAGCCATGTATTCCCATTCTACATCTTAACCTGAACAAAACCTTTTCCAACTATACTGCAAGGCTCATCATCACCAAGAAAAACATGCCCAAAATCCCCTTGAACATAATTAACAAAATAATGCCTATGTGGAGTAGCATGAAAAGAAGCCCTCGAATCTAAAACCCAAGATTAAGTAATATTATGCAAAGAAAGAATCAAAGCATCCTGACATACATTACATGATGCCACATTTGCCTCCTTTTTTTCTTCCTATTGTTTCTTCTTGTCTCAAAGCTCCCAACAGTCCTTCTTTGTATGCCCGGACTTTCCACAGTTCCAACATACAATCATTCCAAGTGCCTTCCGATCGAACAAATCCCATTCCACATCTATCATACTCGAGGGTTTGTTCACCTTTTTAGACAAAGTATAAAGATCCTTCGGATAAAGGTAATCTTTCATCTGCATCTTCCAAAGACTGAAATTCTACTGTTGAATTTATCAACCCTAGATCTTCCATCATCTGCCATAGCTCCCACTCAAGCTAAAAACTTTCCTTGTGATTCAACACTTCAGCAAACCAAACCAGGCTCTGATACCAATTGTTAGGAAATAAGAGATAAAATATGTAGAATAATCCCTTACAGAATCGCAAATAAGAGAAACTAATATGCAGAAAATATTACAGATCTCAAATAAAAGTGCAGAATAAATAACACAACATAGAGAGACAATATTTAACGTGGTTCACCTAATATGGGCTACGTCCACCAAGAATCACTTGCTCATATTTTATTACAAGTCTCCACTCTCTCAATACAATACCTAGATCCATTTGAAGCTATGCTCAACAACTCTCTGCTGAATTCACACACCGAATTCAAAGCACATCCGCAATAAATTTGCTTGTCTATCTATCATATGCATAAGACCATATAAATAGATAATTTCTTAAGTAGTTTGATAAAAAACCGTGGGTATCAAAACAATGGGTACTTGAAAAACCATGGACCCAAAAATAGCCCATAATGATTACCCATTACCCATGGGTTAGTAAACCACCCATGAAAATTTGCTTTGGGGCTTCACCCCGACCCCCGACCCGCTCACCGCAAGCAGGACCACCGTAAAAATACCCGAGTGTAACACATAGAAGGTGTACTACACTCTAACATGAAAACAGACTCCACAAACATAACACTTTCTTCTCTACAAATTTCTCTTCTCTCTTAAAAGGAAACTTCTCTCTATATTCTTAATTGAATTCTTCTTCTAAACCTTAGCTTTATGCTTATATATACATCTACAATATTATGGAACTTTAGGTATGTAATTACAACCATGAGATTCACTTTATAACTAAAGATAGATATAATTCCCACAAATTAATTATAATGGTCATGAGAGGAAACCGATTCCTTTTAGCCTTAACCAATGTCGGTTCCTCCTTTCCCGATGATGTTGGTCCATGGGTGACCGATGGCGGTTCGTCAACCGATGCCAATTACTATGTATTACAACAAGTCTACAAAAGCATGTTAGTGAAGTGATTAAGCTCCATAACTCAACAATATCCCACTTGGAGATAAATTGTTGCACTGTATTGTACACCTCCATCCTCTGATCCTTTTATTTGTCATGTTTCTCCCTCTTCAAGTCTCAAACTCGAAGATCAACAAAAGTGGAGTGTAGCTCCAACTTATCCTTTACCAACAGCTTCATTAATATATCCAAAGGGTTATCCTTTGTATGAATTTTCTATAACTCAATTGCTCATCCTCCAATACTTATCGTATGAAGCGATATCTCAACCGAATGTGCTTTGTTATAGAATGAAACACTAAGTTATTTTCGTAGGATGAATTGCACTCGACTATTGTTGTATAATCTACAATCCTCTTGCTCTTTTCCCAAATATTCAATGGACTTTCTCATCCAAATCATCTCCTTGCTAGCTTATGTAGTTGCAACATACTCATCCTCTATAGTATACATGGCCACAACCTTCTGCAATCTATAAATGTAGCTAACTGGGATGCCACCTACTGTGAAAACATATCTAGTGGTGCTCCTCCTTCCATCCAAATCACCAACCATTTCTGAATTCACATAGCCACGTAAAGAATTATCTGACCCTCCATAGCATAACTACATACCGGATGTCCCTTTCAAATACCTGAGAATCCATTGGACTGCTTTCCCATGCTTTTTACTTGGATTAGCCATAAATCTTCTCACAACTCCCACTTCTTATGCAATGTTTTGTTTGGAAATAACCATAGCATATAGCAAGCTCCCAACTGTTGAAGCATAAAAAACTCGTGCCATGTATTCAACCTCCTCATGTGATGTAGGACACTGATATTTTCTCAATTTTAAGTGTCCATCCATAGGTGTACTTACAGGTTTTGAATTTTTTTAATTAAACATTTCCAACACCTTTTTGATATAATTCTCTTGATACAAATATAACTTATTGTTTTTCTGTCTCTTTGTGAATTTTCATGCCAAGGATTCTCTTTGTAGCTCCCAAATCCTTCGTTGAAAATGTGTGAGCTAGATTTTATTTAAGCTCACCAATGTCCTACATCTTGGATCCTGTAATAATCATATCATCCACATACAGTAACAAAATAATATAGCTCCCATTTCCAAGCATCTTGAATAAACAAAATGGTCAATTCACATCTCAAATAACCATGCTCATACATGAACCTATCAAACCTCATATGCCATTTCCTTGGAAATTTTTTGAGCCCATATAGGCTATTTTTCAATCTGAACACAAGTTTATCCTTACCCTTTACTTCATACCCAAGTGGATAATTCATATAAATCTTTTCCTCTAAATAACCATGAATAAATATTGTCTTGACATCAAGTTGCTCTAAATGCAAACCCTCTACTACAAATAAACTCAATATGGTAGGAATATAAGTCATTTTTATAATAGGAAAAAATATTTCATCAAATTCAATACTTGTTTTCTGTACAAATCCCTTTACTACAAGCCTCACCTTGTTTCTATTTTTTCCACCCTATTCTTCCTTAAACTGTAAACCCACTTTTTCGTAATGCTCTTTTACATACCGGCAACTTAACCAAATTCCATGTCTGGTTCTACTCTAAGGAGTCCATCTCTTCATTCATACCATGCTCACATTGTTTGTGGGATTTATCCTGGATTACTTCTTCAAAGATTTCTAGTTCACCACTATCAGTCAATAATAAATAAGACAAGGAAGGTGAAAATATTTTTGGAGGTCTACTTACCCTTTATGACCTTCTCACTGAGATTTAGGGTTTCAAAGGCTCATGCTGTAGATTTTTATCTACTTTTGATATTGATTGATGTCAATCACCTTCTACCAACACTAGTTCGGCTAACCAATGCCAGTATGTCTCTTCTGTAACTGACTCCGGTATAGGGGACCGATTTCGGTCATGGGTAAATCAATATCGTTCACTGTGTAAACCTATATGTGTTAATTTTGAATCTAAGAGTTCATTTTCATCCACAAAATTCTCCACTGGTTCACCTTTTGGTACTAAAACTTGATCCTTGTACATTATCTTTTCATTCCAATCAATGTCACGACTCTTAATTATCTTATAACCTTCTAAATCCCAAAATTGGAATCTGAAATCACCAGAGCCATAGCCAATGAAAGTACATCTTTTGGACTTAATTTCTTTCTATTTTCCTTATCAATATGCACAAAATATTCTGAGCCAAATACTCTAAGAAAATAAAGATCTACCTCTTTTCCAGTCCAAGCTTCTTCTGGTATTCCACCATTCATTGCACTTGAAGGTCCATGGTTAATCAAATAAATCATTGTGTCTACTACTTCCCCCCAAAACTGTAAGGTAAATTCAGCATGTATCCTCATGATTCTATCTCATTCCATGATTTTCCTGTTCATTCTCTCTACAACACCATTCTCCTATGGTGTTTTAGGAACCTTCCTTTCTCTACATATTCCATTTACTTAAAAAAAGCATTCAAATCCTTGTTGTAGTACTCACCACCATTGTCATATCTATGGCACTTTAACTTTGAGTTCGATTCATTTTCAACTAGAGCTTTCCATATTTTAAAAGTTTCAAAAACATCATATTTATGATTAATACAATAAACCCATACCTTTCTTGTGGCATCATCAATGAAAGTAACATAGTATTGGGATCCTCCATGAGAAGCTACTTGGGCTAGTCCCCACACATCTGAGTGTACAAGATCTAATTTATGCTTCTTCTTTGTTGCCCTAACTTTGAGAAATCTCACTCTCTTCTACTTTCCAAAAATACAATGCTCACAAAAATCAAGATCTACACATTTCAGATCTAATAACTTACCCTTTTCCTTTAAGATCTGCATTCCCTTTTCACTCATATGGCCTAGCCGATTGTGCCACATGCTTGTATCTAAATTTGAAGTAGATAAAACAAAAAATGAATTAGTAATACAGGTAGACAAATACAATGATCCTACCTTCTTGCCTCTTGCTACAACAAGATATCCCTTGGTAACTTTCTAAGATTCGACTGTGAATATAACTCTGTAAATTTCAGATTTCACACAATTGTCCTGTAGAAATTAGATTTTTTTAAGGCTTGGAACATGTCTCACATTTTTCAATATCCGTGTATTTCCATTCTATAATTTAAGATGAACTTCACCTCTACCAGTAATATTGCATGGTTCATCATCTCCTAAATAAACATGCCCAAAATTACCTTGGACATAATTTCTGAAATAACCCTTATTAGGGGTTACATGGAAAGAAGCTCCTAAATCTAAAACCCATGAATCAATTTTATTATCCAAGGAGAGAATTAGGGCATCTTACATTACCTCTTTTGCAGAAACATTTTCCTCTTTACCTTTCTCTGGTACATTCTCTTTGTTTTCCTTGAACTAGCAATCCTTCTTTGCATGACCTTTCTTTCCACAATTCCAGCAGATTATACCTCTACCTCTGGATTTAGATCTACCATTCTTAGACTTTGATTTCCCATTATTCTTGCTCTTGGATCTCTCCTTCTTCCTTCCCCTACTTTCTACATTCAAAGCATTCCCAGATGATGATTCTCCTGTACTTTTCCTATGTATTTCTTCATTCAAGATTATACTAACCACATCATCAAACTTTAAAACATTAATAGCATAGACGATGTATTACTAATAACCATTACCAAGTTATCTCAACTATCTGGTAAAGAGGATGATAATAAAAAAATTCACTTCATCCTCAAATGGAATACTAACTGATTTTAATTGATTTACAATAGAGGAAATCATTCAAATGACTTGATGTAGATCCACCTTCTTGCATCTTTAAATTAAACAATTTTTTCATCAAATAAAATTTATTTGAAGCACTAGGTTTTTCATATAGATTTGCTAAAGATTTCATCAACTCTACCGTAGATCCTGCTTTGGTAATATTCAAAGCCACAGATGCTACCAGGCTCAATCTTATAGATCCCAGAGCCTTTCTATCAAGAATTTTCCATTCTTCATCAATCATCTTTGCAAGTTTTGCCTTCTCATCCAACGGTAAGTATAAATCTTTCTGATACAGATAATCCTCCACCTACATCTTCCATAATAGATAGTCATGGCCATAAAATTTATCTACTCTTAATTTTCCTTCTTCTCCCATTGCTTTTCTCTCACTCAATCGAAATCCCTCTATGAGTAAATATTTCAACACACACAACCCTCAAACAAAGATTCTTTGATACCAGTTGTTGGGGTTAGCACACTAGTTGTACAGATATATTAATCAGATCTAAGCATAAAAACAATCAATACAAAAATAAACAAGAAGAAACAATACACAAGATTTAACGTGGTTCACCCAGTGTGGGCTACGTCCACCAAGAAATAACCAATTTATTATCACAGAGGAAATACAATGAAGATTTACAATCTTCCACACCTTCTTGGATGTCATGTACTTTCTTCTCTACAAATTTCTCTTTTCTCTCAAAAGGAAACTTCTCTTTATATTCTTAATTGAATTCTTCTTCTAAACCCTATTTTTATGCTTATATGTGTATCTACAATCTTAGGGTACTTTAGCTATTATATTACAACCATTAGATTCACTTTACAACTAAAGATAAATCTAATTCCCGCAACTTAATTATAATAGTCACACACATGCAATCAATTTCAATTAGCCTTAAGCGATTCGGTTCCTCCTTTCCGATCGATACCGGTCCATGGGTGGTCGACGTCGATTTGTCAAGCGACGCGTCGATTACTATGTATTACAAGTAAGTCTACAAAATCATACCGGTGAAGCGATTAATTTCCACAACTCAACATTTATGGTTTAGGGTTAAGGGCTCAAGGTTTACTGTTTAATATTTATGGTTTCAATTGTAGAATTTACATGCTAAAAGCTTTAGGTTGAATGCTGAAATCCTGAAAATTATCTATACACTGTGACTAGATTATACTATAAAAATTATCTCATAAAGCGTGACTCATGGAGTTTTGAGACTAATTCCATAAGGTGCAGAGTGACCCTAATTTCTTATATTTACAAAAATAAATTTAAAGTATAAGCAATAATAATAATTAGAAGCATGCCAAAAGTATATACAATGGTTATACTATAAAGAACATGTACATGTTATAATGCGTACACATTAGAATGTGTATGTGTCATAGTGCGACGCTGCGTTAGAGCGCGTATGAATTATAGTGTGTACATGTTAGAATGCATACGCATTCGTGTTTTCACTTTTTCAAGCCATGCCTCAAGGATTGGGATCTAGTTTGGATCCCCAAGCCTAAGGCATGGACTTGCACAAACACAACAAATAATGTGTTTTTACAAGAAAGTGTAAAAATTCTACTTCCTCCATGATAAATCAACATAAAACAACCAATTCGTTTAAAAAAATATACCATGACGTAGAGCAAAGTTTCTTATTTCTAAAAATATATTTTTCAAATTTTTGACTAATATAAGGTTTCCGTATTATTTAATTTCTAACTATGTCTTTTTATATCTATTTTTGAAGTTTAAATATGTCTATCTTTCATCGTATATATTTTTTGGCTCTCAAAATTGAAAACAAATTATACTAGCATAAACTCGGCCTAATTCTATACATATTCAAAAAAATCTAATTTTTGATATTTTTTGAGGTAGTTAGGGGGCACGGTCGGAGCTCGTTATTTTTCAAAACATAAAATTTCTATACTAGAAAAATAATAAATAAAAAAATACTTGCTAAAAAATCTAAAAAATCGCACAAACTAGATGTTCCTAGCTATCTTTCTACCAGAGGGTTTTCAAAACTACTAAATGGTGCTCAAAAAATGGTGGGTCCACAAAAGTCACTCTGTTATATTTTTTAACAAAAATAGGAGCACTTGTTGGTATTTTAGTTATTTGACCCACTTAAACTTATCAATTTTAAATCAAATTTAGTAGCTTAGAAACTAGAAAATGCTACGATTCATGTTTACACAACATCTTCTAATTTTGAGTGCAACTATTTCAAAAAAATTGTACAAGTTGATGTTTTTTTATTTTTCAAAAAAATGTGTCCACTTAAGACCCCCTTTTGGCCCCCAACTTGGTGCACTTACTCACCTCTATCTTCATTCCAAGAGTTAAAAGGAAGAAGCTTGATCCAACCTCTTACTCTTGTATTTTTTTGCTATGGTTGTCAAACTAAAAGATTGAGAGTTTATGATCCTTTCAAACATGACATTGTTGAAAACATAAATGTTCAAGTCTTAGAAAAGACATTTTGTGATGCTTCTCATGAACCCTCATCTACTACTCTTGAGATAGAGCTTGATAATACTTCTCCTAACATTATGGAAACAAAAGTTCAAGAGGTTGATTATCCTAATCTAGATATGATGGAGATTTAGGGGGTCATCTCAAAATGTCTTGCATCCTAAGATTCCTAAATGGGCTCAAAATCTGGTTAAGGAGTCTAATCTTGTTAGTCTTAGAAAGTTAACTCGTAGTCAGCATTATTATCATGCTTTGATGACCCTCTATGAGGTAGAACCATAGTCTTTTGAAGAATCATGTTAAGATGATAGATGGATTCAAGGCTATGAAAGATGAATATAATGATTTGATTAAAAATAACACTTGGGAACTTGTCCATCCTCCTTCTAAATGAAGCATTATATGATCTAGGTGGTTGTATAAGATCAAATATAACTCTGTAGGAGAAATAGATAAATTCAAGGCAAGGTTGGTAGCTCGTGGTTTCACTCAGAAACCTAGTCTTGACTATGTTGAGACCTTTTCTCCTGTAGCTAAGATGAGCACTGTTATAATTCTTCTTTCTTTGATTGCCCAATATGGTTAGGAGATTCACCAAATGGATGTTAAAAATATTTTTTTAATGGTGACTTAAAAGAAGAAATCTACATGCGTCATCCTAAAGTTTTGAAGAACCTGGTAAAGAACTTTATGTTTGTAATCTCAAAAATTTTGTATATGGTCTTAAACAAACTCTTAGAGCTTGGTATGCTAAAATTAACAATTTCTTTCATGATCTTGTCTTCTCTAACTATTTTTTGATAATGATCTATTTGTTAAGATTAAAAATAATCATATTATGATGATCTTTTGATTACTAGTAGTGATAGAAATTTAATTGTTAAGATCAAAGAAATGTTAAAACAACATTTTGAAATGATTAATTTAGTTTTAGTAAATCATTTTCTTGGCATGATTATATTTGAAGATCATAAGTCTATTGTTGCATCTCAATATCAGTGTGTTGTGAATTTCCTTAGAAGATTTAACATGATTGATTGTAAACTTGTTACCATTCCTATTGAAGTTGGTGTCAAATTAGATCTTAATCTTGTTTGTGCTAAATTTAATCATACTATGTATAGAAAGCTACTTGGTAGTCTATTTTATTTGACTATTACTAGACCTCGATATTTCTTATGTAGTGGGAGTTGTTTAAATATTTATGCAAGAACCTTATGAGGATTATTGGAAAAAAATTAAATATATTAAATGAATATTTAACTATGGTCTATTTTATTCCTTGTCTAATGATGCACAATTATTTAGCTATTGTGATTCTAATCATGTTGGTGATGTTGCAGATAGAAAGTCTACTTTTGGATATGTGTCCAGGTGTTTGGTCTTTGGTGTCATCACTTGGAGTAGCAAGAAACAACCAACAATGTTTATATCTTCTACTGAAGTAGAGTATAGAAGTGCTATGGAAGCTGTAAAAGAAGTTATGTGGCTGAAAAGACTGTTGGATGAGTTACATATGGGCATCAAAGGAAGTACTACTCTTCTATGTGACAACCAAAGTTACATTTCTCTTGCAAAAATCCATTTCAGCATCAAAGGACAAAGCATATAGAGTTCAATATGCACTTTATTAGAGAAAAAGTCATGGATGGTGATATTGACCTCAATTTCTATTCAAGTGAAGATCAAGTTGCAGATATATTCATAAATTTGTTATGTTACTGTTAAGTTATGTAAATTTTGTGCCTTGTTGGGCCTATCAGATTTTCCATTAAAGGGGTGTGTGCATGAAAATGCCACCTCTTAACGGTTGTTGTAAACTTCCAATACTTCTTGCATTCTGTAATAAGTAAATATGTCATAATATGTGAAGTAACTTGTAAATCCCAATGAAGCATTAGCTATAGGAATGCCTTGTTTTATAAAAGGCTCCATAATATGATATAAGTCTTCATATATAAAGCAATTGTCCTTATAACTTATTTTTTAAATGTTCCTTTGTATTGCAAATTTCATGGGATCCTTGGAACATTGTTTTGAACCATAGAAAAATAGTGTCTCGTAGTCTTGTTAAAATTTGCAATTCATTTTTCGTGATTTGTATAATTCCGCGGGATACTGCAGTAATGGACTACGGAGTTGAAAATAACAACCCACGGAACTCCATTGTAGTGCATCATGTAATTGCAAACCCATGGAACAATTTTTAGTGGCTTGTATAAGTTCTTGAGATACTACGGTAGTGTACTGCTGAGTTGAAAACCCGGTGAAACTCTTCTTTAGTGCACCGCGGAAATGCAAACCCGTGGAACAAGTGTTTTTGGTTTCCATCCTAAATCATGAGTTGATTTATGGATTGTAATTCCTTTTGTACTAAAAGGTGACTTGGCATAAGGAACAAATGTTAACATGTTTTTTCATGTTTTCCACTTAACATTAAGGGGGAGTGTTGGGGTGATAATGTCAAGTGGGATATCTACCACTGTTGTACACCCCACATTATCTTAAATTTTATGTATTAAACTTTATTATGATGGTCTTCCACATTTAAGTGGGGAACAAAGTGACTAACTAACAGAGCTACTGAATCACGAAAATCCCTCTTGGGATTGCTAATAAACCAACGTATACATTGGTATTGATACAAAATATTAGTTGGTTGGTAACCATTATTATTATTGCATTGTATAGAAATAAATCACTTAGCAGTTCTGTTCTAAGAGAGACCAAGGAGTGAAGTGGAAGTGTTGGGTAAAACTTGTATTTGAGATTCTTAATACAAATAGTTCTTTATTACAGTGGGGTTTTCTCCTTCGGGTTTCCCCACTTAAATCTGGTGTCTTCTATCTCTTTTATTTCCTGCTATTTTCTTTAGCTCTTGTTATTACATTTTGTATTCTGCACATTGTAATCTATAATCTTCGGAAACTTATATTATGGATTTATAATCAGTCTATTACTCATTCCTTATAAATCTCGACAAATCTTGACATCTTCCTTGATTGGATTTTTTGTCACCTTTACACCATATTCCTTCCTCTTGTAGTTGATAAACTTCATCCTACAATATCTTGTAATGTGGCCAACATTTTGACAATATAGCACACCACATCATTCCTACTCCTAGGCTGATGTGCACTAAGGTTCCAACCACAATATGTTTCCTTATGACCATATTCATAACATGAGTAGTACTCACCTTTGAAAAATCATTCTCCATTCCATGATTACTCATTCTTTGAGAATTTTGTTTTATAATCTCTAGCTCTATGACCAAATTCATGACAAGAATAACAATAACCATTGAAAGAAAGACCAAACCTCATAGAATTTGGTTATCTAACAGGGTTAGACCTCTTGGAATCATTATTCTTGGTCTCCTTCACGACCTCGTTGGTACTTAGACCAGCCTTGTTATCTTCACAATTCTCCATATGCTCTCCTTTGAATCCTAGACCTATTTTGTTACTACCAACCCTTTGATTGTCCAATATCCCATCTAGAACCTCATAAATATTCTCCAATATTTCACATCTTCAACCTCGTCATTAGATGTTTTTCCTAAATTTGTTTTCAAGGAACTCAACTTATCTTCATACTTGAGGCAAGATTTTTCTTTGACATTTAAGTCTTTTGTCATACTTTTAACTTAAGATTCTAACTCTTTGATTACTTGACCATGATCAATATCCATACAACTGATTTGTTCTTATAATCCATGAATCAAGGACTCTAAAATTTCATACTTCTTTCTTAAATCTACTTCAACATCAGATGATTTGCCCATTGCTTTGTGCTTCAAGGATCTCCTTCAAGTGATTAAAATTGCTTCTCAAGGACCTAGCTTTGATACCAATTGTTATAAGCACAATGGAATGAGAAGGAGGGGTGAATTAGTCCTTTAAAACATTAATTTCATTACATTTATAATTTATTATCATCCATGATTCATTTAACCATTATATATCATTCAATTAAAACATGTACAACATCCACATAAGCAAGATAACACAGTGAACACAAGATATAAAGTGGGAAACCCTCAAAGGGAAGAAAACCCATTGAACCTCTACTTATATTACATAAAAAAGGACTCTCATGAATATTACACATCACAATAGATTTCTTTAGTGAGACACCAATCCCACAAGGAGCACTAACTCTATAAGGAGCACCAACCCCTAATTTAGTGAGGCACCAACCCCACAAAGAGGATATAAACTTATAATATGACCAAGCACCAAATAATCTACCTAAATATTAATATCACTGAATATATTTTGCTTCCACAACTGATTTTGATCACAATTTCAACTCCTCTCACTCAAACCCCTCTCAAAACAAGTTCTTCTTCTTTTCTCAAATCTACTTCTTCTTCAATCTAATTTCTTCTTTTCCCTAGATCCCCATTACATGATATAAATTTTTATATTATAGAAACAAATTATCCTCCTCATGATGGTCACTAATACCTCCTTCAAGCTCCAAACTCTTCCCTCTAGGTCACACTTTTTCACCACACCGATAAATAACTCAAATGAAGTTTTGAACTTGTCTTTATACCTATTTCTTTTCCTCAAAACACCTAGGTCAGCCCTCATATATAAAAAAACTTTCCACATCATAATAAAATGATAAAAATATCATCCAAAGGACCAAGTAGGTTGCCACTATCACCAAGACTCACCAAAAGCTCTATTGGGACACAACAAGTCCTGAAACCTCAAAACAAGAAACTCGCCATAGAAGGAATAAATTAGACCAAAATTATGGAACACACTTATACATTTTTATAAGATCTCATAAAACTCCATCAAACATGAAACATGCTCAAACCAGGTATCACACCATGAAACTTGTTTGAGACCATGTTCAACCAAGCACCCTCAAAATTGACCTTCAAAGAATAGGTCATAACTTGCTCATAACTTAGAAAACTCAAGTTTGATATATCATTGGAAATATATTTGAGTTAGGATCATGAAAAAATTCAAACCAAGTCATAAAACCACCTTTAGAACTTTCAAAACTTTTCTCTTCCCTGATCGCTCAAAACTGCCCCAAAATTGCCTAAAAACTAGTCCTCATAAATAAGGCACACTTTCCACTTTAGAGACACAACTCGTTGAGTGTGGAGATTAAATTCTTCATAGAAATTTTTTTTTTACATGTTGCTGGTTTTGATAGTGACCAGAATTGGTTAGGATGTAATCGACATCGGGCATGGCATCATCACTGTCTGATAATGGTGATTTATTTTTGGCCAAGAATTAGAATAAATATTTTGATTTAAAGATGATTTCTTGATTGTAAAATAATAGTTAGTTTCCCAGAATATATATATATATATATATATATATATATATATATATGCATGTATGCATTGTATGAGGGTATGTGAGAAGAAAATAGCAATTGTTTGCATGTTAGTTTTCTTGGTGAGTAAGAAAGAGTAGTTGAGTGAGGGAAAAGCATTGAACATCTTGTGAGGTGTTGGAAGACAATGATTTTCATTGTATTTCCTTTGTAAAGCACTGAATAATAATAATTGTCTTTTTTTGGTGGACGTAGCCCACACTAGGTGAACCACGTTAAATCTGGTGTTATCTTTCTCTTGTTTATTTTATCTTTGTGTTTATTTCCGCATTCATTGCGTGTATGATTTATTTGATTTTAGATTTGTGCAACACTGTTATATGGTTAACCCCAATAATTGGTATCAGATCTTTATTTACAGGTTTTGTGTGTTGATAGGATTTACTCACAAAGGGTTTTTGATTGAATGGGAGCATAGCAATGGTAGAAGATAGTAAATACCAAGTAGAGAAATTTTAAGGTCGTAATTATCAACTATGGAAGATGCAAGTGGAGGATTATTTGTATCATAAGGATCTATACCTACCATTGAATGAGCATGCACACCAATCACGATGACTGATGAATAATGGAAGGTTCTTGATGGAAAGGCTTTGGGATCTATAAGATTGATCCTGGCAGCATCTGTGGCTTCACATTTTACAGATGCAATAACCACGGTAGAGTTGGTGAAATCAATAGAAAAATTGTATGAAACTCCTAGTTCTTCGAATAAGGTTTATTTGATGAAAAAAAAATTAATTCTAAGATGCAAGAAGGTGGATCTATATCTAATCATTTGAATGATTTCTAGTCTATTGTAAATCAATTAAAATTGGTAGAAATTCCATTTGATGATGAAGTGAAAGAACTTTTATTCTTATGCTCTTTGTCTAGATAGTTGGGATAACTTGGTAATGGTTGTTAGTAATACAATGTCTTCTTCTAAAGGTTTGAAATTTGATGATGTGGTTAGTGTAATCCTTAATGAGGAAATACACAAGAAAATCTTAGGATAAGTATCATCTGAAAACGCTTTAAATGTAGAAAGCAAGGGAAGATATAAGGAGAGATCATCAAAGAGAAAGAAGAATGGGAGATCAAAGTCAAGACATGGTAGATCTAGATTTAGGTATAGAGATTTACTTTGTTGGAATTGTGGAAAGAGACGACACGTAAAGGAGTGTTAGTCCTAGGGAAAAAAAGAGAATACATCAGACAAAGGTAAAGAAAAAGGTAAAGAGGAAAATGTTGCAAGTGAGTTAAAGCAAGATGCCCTTATTCTCTCCTTGGATAATAAATTAGAATCTTAGGTTTTAGATTCTGGAGCTTCTTTCTATGCTACCCCTAATAAGGTTTATTTCAAAAATTATGTTCAGGGTGATTTTAGACAAGTTTATTTAGGAGATGATGAGCAATGCAATATTACTAGTAAAGGTCATGTTCATCTAAAGCTGCAAAATGGAAATCCATGAGTATTGAAAGATGTGAGGCATGTACCAAGCCTCAAGAGAAATCTAATATCTGCAGGGAAACTAGGTGAATATGGATGTGTGGTTACATTCACAACCAATTCTTGGAAGGTTACCAAGGGATATCTTGTTGTGGCAAGAGGTAAGAAGGTAGGAACTTTATATTTGTCTACTGTGTTACTAATTCCTTTTCTGTGCTATCTACTACAAATTCAGATGCAACCATGTGGCATAATCAGCTAGGCCATATGAGTGAAAAAGGAATGCAGATCTTAAAGGCTAAGGGTAAGTTATCATATTTGAAACAATTAGATCTTGAATTTTGTGAGCATTACATATTTGGAAAGTAGAAGAGAGTGATATTTCTCAAGGTTGGGTCAACAAAGAAGGAGCAGAAATTGGAGCTTGTACACTCAGATGTGTGGGGACCAGCTCAGGTAGCTTCTATTGGAGGATCCCAATATTATGTGACTTTCATTGATGATGCCATAAGGAAGGTATGGATTTATTGTATTAAGCGTAAATCTGATGTTTTTGAGACTTTTAAAAGGTGGAAAGCCCTTGTGGAAAATGAAACAAACTTAAAATTAAAGTGCCTTAGATCTGACAATGGTGGTGAGTACTACAAGTAAGGCTTTCAATTATTATTGTTCAAAGAATGGAATACAAAGAGAAATAATGGTTCCTAGAACTCCACAAGAGAATGGAGTTGCATAGAGAAAGAATAGAAAAATCATGGAACGTGCTCTTTAGAATCATGAGTAGTGGATACAACAAGATACTTGATCAACCGTGGGCATTCAATAGCACTTTGGATGGTGTAATACCGAGAAGAAGCTTGGTATGAAAAATAGGTAGATTTTTCTTTTCTTATATTTTTGGCTCGTAAAATTTTGTGCATGTTGATAGGGAAAATAGGAAGAAGTTGGATGTTAAATCTAAGAGATTTACTTTCATTGGTTATGGCTCTAGTGATTTCAGATATCATTTTTGGGATTTAGAAGATTCTAATATTGTTAGGAGTTGTGAAGTTGATTGGAATTAAAAGAGAATGTACAGGGATCAAGTTTTGGTGCTTAAACATGAACATGTTGATAAGATTTTGGAGGAAAATAAACTTTCGGATCTCGAAACAAACATCCACATACACCGACGTCGGTTATATAAAAACCGATGTTGGTCAAAGCTAATCAAAGATCGGTAGACGAGATTAGGTTCGAGAGAGCGATGGGCCATCGGAACCAAAGACGCATCGGTACTCCTTGAACCGGTGGTGGTGAGGCAACCCATCGATCGGCCAGAGAGAGGATCCGCATTGGTTACTGAGTAACCGTGATTGGTATCACAAGACTAGTGTCACCATCGATAGAGATTGACATAAACATGAAATAGGCACATAATGAGCCCTAGACACCCCATATCTTAGTGAGAAGGTCACAAAGAGTAAGTAGACCTCCAGAGAGATTTTCACCTTTCTTTTCTTATTTATTATTGACTGATAATGGTGAACCAGAAATATTTGAAGAATTAATGCAGGTAAATACCCATGAGCAGTGGGAGCGTGGCATGGATGAGGAGATGGAATCCTTGGAACAAAATCAGACATGGGATTTGGTCAAGTTTCCAACAAATAAGAAATCACTACAAAATAAATGGGTTTACAGAATCAAGGAAGAAGAGGGTGGACTAAAAAGGTACAAGGTGAGGCTTGTAGTAAAGGGGTTTGAACAAAAAGTAGGTATTGACTTTGATGAGATTTTTTCTCCTATAGTTAATACGACTTCTATTCGTATTGTTCTAAATTTTGTTGTAACAAAATATTTGCATTTAGAATAGCTTGATGTTAAGATGGCTTTTCTTCATGGTGATTTGGAGGAAGATATCTATATGCAACAGCCGCTTGGTTACAAAGTCAAGAGTAAGGAGAAATTTGTGTGTAAATTGAAAAAGAGACTATATGGGCTCAAGAAAACTCCAAGGCAATGGTATTTGAGATTTGACAGTTTTATGCATGAGCATGGTTATATGATATTTTAATCTGACCATTGTGTTTATTTTAAGAAGCTTGAAAATGGGAGCTATGTTAGTTTTTAATGTATGTGGATGATATGTTGGTTGCAAGATCTAGTATGCAGGACATTAGTAAAATTAAAGAAAGGATAGCTCACATATTTTCAATGAAGGATTTGAGAGATGCAAAGAAAATCCTTGGCATGTAAATTCACCGAGATAGGAAAAACAAGAAGTTGTATTTGTCTCAAAAGGCTTATATTAATAAGGTGTTGGAAAGGTTTAACATGCAGAATTAAAAACCTATTAGTACACCTATGGCTGGACACTTAAAATTGAGAAAAGATCAGTGTCCTTCATCACACGAGGAGGTTGAGTACATGGCACATGTTCCCTATGCTTCAGCAAGCAGAGGAAGTCTTATGTATGTCATGGTTTGTACTAGACTAGACATTGCACAGCAAAGTGGGAGTTGTGAGCAGGTTTATGGATAATCCAGGTAAAGAACATTGGAAAGTAGTCCAATGGATTCTTAGGTATTTGAGAGGGACATCTAGCATGGAGTTATGCTATGGAGGGTCAGATACTTCTTTATGTGGCTATGTTGATTTAGATATGGCTGGAGATTTGGATGGTAGGAGGAGCACCATTGGATATGTTTTCATAGTAGGTGGAATGACAAGGTTAGCTAGATTTCAAGATTGCAAAAGGTTGTGGCTTTGTCTACTATAAAGGCAGAGTATGTTGCAGCTACAGAAGCTAAAAAGGAGATGATATGGATGATTAGGTTCGTGAAAGAGTTGGGAAAGGAGCAAGAGAATTTTAGATTATATAGTGATATTTGAGTGTGATCCATCGGCAAAGAACTCAAGCATTTCATTCAAGAACGAAACACATTTAGTTGAGGTATCACTTCATACGGCAGGTGTTGGAGGATGGGAAGCTAAAGTTAGAGAAAATCTATATGGATGAGAACCTTGCAGATATGCTAATGAAGCCATTGGTAAAGGAGAAGTTGGAGCTTCACTCCACTTCTGTTGGTCTTCGAGTTTGAGACTTGAAGAGGAAGAAACAGGCCAAGGAAAAGGAACCAAGGATGGTGATGTATACGGCAAAGGCAACAATTGATCTCCAAGTGGGATATTGTTGATTGTGGAGCTTAATTACTTCACAAAAATCTTTATTTTACATTTTTTGGTTTTGATAGTGTGACTTGACCAAGATTAAATTGGCATCGATTAGACAAGAATCGGCATCGATAAGGAGTGATTGGCATCTATCACCTATATGACGATGCTTTATTGTTTGGTCGACAATTAGAATAAATATTTTTTTAAAGATGATTTCTTGATTTTAAAATCATAAATAGTTTCCCTGAATATATATATATGCATGTATGTATTGTATGAGGGTATAGGAGAAGAAAATAGTAATTATTTTCATGTTAGTTTTCTTGGTGAGCAAGAAAGAGTAGTTGAGTGAGGGAAAAACATTGAACATCATGTGAGGTGTTGGAAGACAACAGATCTTCATTGTATTTCCTCTATAAATTACTAAATAATAATATTGGCCATTTCTTGGTGTACATAGACTATACTAGGTGAACCACGTTAAATCTGGTGTTATCTTTCTCTTATTTATTTTATCTTCTGGTTTATTTCTACATTCATTGCTTATATGCTTTATTTGAGTTTAGATATGTGCAACACTGTTATATGGTTAACCCTAATACAACCATGACTCGAAAGCTGTCATGTACATGTATTACAACTCTCATGCTTCAATAAATGGTGATTTAGTTGATAGGTTCAATGGATTATATTTTCACAAACTAAAAAACTCCATAAAGTTGTCTTTTTGAGTGGGGCCCACATACTCTCACAAGCTCTACATACCTCATTGGAAATATGAAATATTCCTCTACAACCTCAAATCATCAAATTTTCAAAACCAATCAATTTTGTCTCATTAAAATTAATTTCTTCCAAGTCACTCCAAAGTTAGGGTTTCATAAGGGTTAAAAAGAAATTTATCTTCTTAACAATTGTTCATAAAAATATGAAGATCAAACAACTTCATTCCACTTGTAAAATATTCATAACTGACCTAATTAACTATGCTAATTATCTTAGGTCCCCATGAAAATCATATAGTCCACAATGAGCATCAAAAATTCAACTTTTGGCTCTAAAACACACATTTAAAAACCTGGTTTTTACAAAAACCTCATAGCTTGAGAAAATATCATCATACTGACCTAAAACTATACATGAAGTACCATAAAAACATCCTCTAGCTATCCCAAGTCTCATTTTATTCTTCACACCTCACGAGACTTCTCAACCACTTATACTTGGCTATGTTTACATTCCTTGTTCTCAAGAAATTTTCTCTAAAGGACTATGAAACATCATAAAATCTCTAAATAATGACATGAAACTCCTTCCACACATCGTGTATAGTACAAAAACACATTTCCCATGATTTTCCTACTCCGAATATTATTCCACCATGTCAAACCACATGCACTAGGTCTAGGAATAGGCCTAGAATGACCTGACTCAACCATGACTTCTCATGAACAAAAAAAGATGAACTCTTACAAACTCATTAAAACCCTCGACATATCATAACCAATCCTTTTTGACCTGATGATAACCTTCAATAACCACTAGAAATCTCAAACCAACTTGACCATGTCCGAAACCATGCCTAGACATCATATAACTTCACCAAAACTAGACACTACCAAACCAACCTTTAGGCTCGACATTGGTTCACACCTCATGGAGAATCAAAAACAATCTTGAATCCATTTTCCATCAATGACCTTTGACATCAGTGACAACCTAAGACACAATTTTCAATATGATCTTGTACTACGTTAAGGTCATGGAGGCGAAGCTTCATGGATTTCCTCATCTAGAATGATACCGCAAAGGGAGATGCAGAGCGAAGAGAGTTCCACCTTGAATAGAAGGGACACCTATTCTCCATATGTAATTGAGAATGGGATTTCCTAATGGCTATACATAAATTGATTTATTATGCACATAATGTAGGGTATAGCTTTATGTTTCAATCTGTGTGTGATTCACGGATCATCTTTTGTAAGATTTTGTTGAGAATTTTGTTTATGGATTCAAATTGTTTGTTGCATTATGGATTATAAGGCGTTGAGAATCAATGCTTAATTTTGAATTTATCATATATTTTCTTCATTTATTTACATTTGAAACTCCCACCATTTCTAGATATGATGGTATGGGGAATTCTAATCCAACAGATGATTTGATTGAGGACGAATTTGGATGTAGTAAGACTAGACATGTTGGTGAGAGGCATGGATTCAACCCACTTAGTAAAGTACTTTGTGGCTATGATGATGAAGACATGACCATATTAGGATTAGGGTAGTTTTTTCATGTAATCCAATCCCTCGTATATTGAAGGGTCGGGAATAGCGATAGATCGGCTCACCCGAAAGGGAATGAATCAAATCATCATGAAATTGGAAAGGTCTACACTTCTTAGTGAAAGTATGAGTGTCAAATTCTAGTGTAGGCCAGTAGTAACCCATATGTAGGCACTTGCATGTAGTAACATGACCAATACAATGGTCACTACAAGTTCCCCCATTCGCTTCCTCTAAAACAAGGGGAACCTCATCTTTGTTAACGCATCGGAGTACCTTCAAATTTGTGATAGTATAAGATGTCATCTTTAAGAATGTTTTTAAGAGATGTTTTTCGTATTCATAGCCACATGTGGGAATAAGTATCTTCTCAGGTAAGTCTAGTATTGTATAAATTTGTAGACGTCAATATACCAAGGGTACTAATTAGGGTCATGTAACTCAACTTGACAGACATCCTGTATGTTTGGAGGAGGTGAAGTGATGGGATGTTGAAAATTTTGATAAGATCATCACCATGAGAATCAAAATATGACTAAAACCTGAGTGAAAGATGTGGCTAAAGATTCAACCAAGTAATTATGTTTGTGGGGGATATATTCAATGGTGAATGAGGTGAATTGTGTTGTTAATTCTTGGACTAAGCCATAATAGGATTTCAAGTTTTCACTATGACATTGGTATGTGCCACTAACTTATTGACACACCAGCTGAGAATCTCCCATGGTGTGGAGATAGGAGAAAACCTTAGCTAAGGTAGTCTATATACCTAGAATAAGAGCCTCATATTTCACCTTATTGTTAGTGATCTCAAATTCAAGTCGATAAAAAGAGCAAAGGCTCACCAGAGGAAACATTCGAGAACACAACCTGCCTCAAATCCTTGGAGGCCTTTCTCCATGTCAAGTACAATGTCAATGTATCCTCAAGGAGATCAATGGTGACCTCCACCTCAATGATTGTGGCCATTTGTTTCATTTTTGGTTAAGTAAGCACTTCAAATTTGGCATTGGAGGACTATGCCCGAGATCTCGCCATGAAGATATATTAATAGTAAATTTTATGGAGATAGAATTTTTATGCCCTTAATGAGGAGGATATCCTCATCGGGTAATGTTTCATGAATGGGCTAAGGTACGAGAGATGGGTGTGGCAGCCAATTGTTTTGATATGACTTGGCCTTTTACTACCTATTGCATGATGATATGAAGGTAAAATTTTATAAGAAGGACCATCCACTTCCCAATGTAATCCATGGGAAATATGGCATGTAAAAAGAAGTGACGAAAGGGTCTATATGGATTATTACATAGGTGCTTTAATATAGAATGTAGTGATGTAATTTTTCACCGTATAATATATGGTGAGACAAGTCCTTTCAATGGAAGTGTACCATTTTTCATAATCTAGTAAGGATCAACTAATATAGTAAACGGTATGTTCCTTTTCGTCTTCCTATTCTAGCATTTCCCTAACAAACACTAGAGTGGAAGAGGTGTATAGAAGCAGAGGTCGATCCGGTAAAGGATGTTGTAATGTAGGCAATGAGGATAGGGAGCGTTTCATATCGAAAAATTCTTACTTCGACAATATTTGGTCCATTCAAGCTTGGTTGATCTTTTAAGTAGGTTATTTATGGCATAAGTATGATAGGTAAACTCGGGAAAAATCGTTGGATTGCCCCAAGTTTCTGAGAAAAGTATGTATGTCTTCTATGGAGGACGAATGTGGGATTTCAAGGATAGATTTGATGCTTGTTGGGTTGAAATCAATACCTCGTGTCACCCCATGATATTTCCTCGTGTCACCCCAAATATGCACTTTTCAGGATTGAGGTGAACCTTATATTTTGTAGGAATCCTAAGGAAATGTCTAATTCATGTGTGTGATCATCAATGCATCGATACTTGACAAGTATATCATCAATATAGACTACGACAACTTTTGGTATGAGGTCATGAAATATGTGTGCCATAGAAATTTTATATGTAGAGCCGACATCTTTAAGTCCAAAGGGAAATTTTACATAACAATAGGTGCCCCAATCTCGGTGAAAGTATTTTTTGTTGATCCTCGAGGGAAATATGGATTTTATTATACCTCGAGAATCTGTCCATAAGAGATAACATCTCGTACCTTGGTGTGGCATCAATGATGGCATCGATGGAGGGTATAGGAAGTTATCTTTAGGACAAATGAGGTTGACATTCCTAAATTCAATACAAATTTGGATGGCTAAGGTAGATTTCTTCTAAACCGGGATGATATTAGACACCCATTCATAATAGTATACCACACAAATGAACTTGGCATCTAAAAGCTTAATAATTTCTTTGTGACATAGATCATTGATTTTGGAGGGAACTTCCTTATCTTTTTCCAAACCGGTGCACCATCCGGAGAAGTGATATTTTTTTGGGAGATAATTTTAGGATCAATGTCGTGCATATCAATATATATCCATGCAAATACCTCTTTATGATTTTGTAATATTTCTATGTGACCCTAACGTAAATTAGGAAAATAATCACCAAGCTTGACTATGTGCGTAGGATTATCGTCAATTTTTACACTAATGGTTAATTCAACATGGAATTGACATCTTGGAAATGATATAGGGCCTTAGGTAATTTAGCCACCTCATCCTAGCTAGAATCAATAGTAGTGGCGTAGTTGTAAAAGTGCATATTTTTCTTAGATAATTTTCCCAACTTATGATGATGTCAGGGTATTTTATCTTCTCAAGCATACATGAGTTCTAAAATAGCCTCGTTATTGTCCAAGGTAGGGAGAGTCCCATGATATTCTACATCAATTTCAAGGCATATGTACCGATTATCATATCTATTCTACCAAGAATTGGTTTTTCATACATGATACATCTAATACCCTGACATATAAGGTGACCTATTTAGGTCTAATATCAACAACGTCCATGCTTAGAGCACCGAGACTAGTGTTGGCTCTGAGAAGATGGCTCGGGAGTTATTACGTTTGGTGGAGTTATTGTGGGATCATGATGGGAAGTGTAGTTAAATATTTTTAAATGACCCAAGGGGTATCGAGAAGTGGTGGATTAGCGGGAGTAAATTAGGGAAGCATTTCTTCCTCATCCTCATTTTCACTGGTATCATAGATAGGAGGTTCATAATATGTGTCAATGGTGTTTGATTCAAGTCGAGAAGAACATATTTGGGCCAAGGCATGTTGTAGTGCAATACCTCCAAGTTCCTAGACTCAACTTGCGAGACAATATAATCTTCGTCAAAGGAAATCCCTTTTCCTTTAGGGTCAAGAACCTCCTCATTAGCCAAAAAACTGATGTTTCTAAAAGATTTCGGTGAAAGGGGAGGCTGATTAGAAAATATTTGTGCAACTCCTAGTTCATTACATTCTAATTGATTCAAGGTTGATTCATCACTTGTTAGCTCCTTCATATTAGTTTAAGGTGGAAACGAGTCATGAATTAAGAGGACCGGAGGTAAGCGATGCACAATTTCAATGGGTAACCTATTTTTACTATTCATATTTTTGAGATCGTTAGGCTCTTCATCATCCAAATCAACTAATGCGATTTTTACTTAGCACCTAGGATTAAATAATTTTGGGTAGGGAATTCTTTAGATATCGGGAGAAGTTGGTATTAGAAAAGGTTCATTAGGGAATGGTACTGGGATATCCTAAGGATTGGGATTAGCATCATGTTAAAAGCATTGGTTTTTATGGATGAATTTGATACATTGGTACCTAGATGATGCGACTATGCGCATGCGATGTATCCATGGTCATCCCAATAAAAGGTTTTAGGAGAGAGGACAATATAGAACCATAAGCTTGGTTCAGACCATTTTAGGTCTGATTGTTATGGGAAGACAAATGTATCTTATAGGATTTTGTTTAGTTTTTTTGAAGCCATAACCAGCCAAGCAAGTAGGCTCAAGGTCATCTATGGAATAGTCGATGTTTTTGATGAGAGAAAAATATGTTAAGTTAATTCATGATCCTTCGTCCACAAGGACCCTACGCACTTGTGCATCATGAATGATAACATTAATGATCAAGGGTGGGTCGTCTACATGAAATAGGACCTCTTCAATAAGCATGTCATCCTCCAAAAATTCCAATTCTAAGAAGATCATATGGGAGTGTTGTAAGGATGGTGTGATAGTCTTTTTGTCGTGGATTTCTAGATTTGGGGATGTGGTAGGAATCTTGGGAGCTACACAAGAAGGATCCTCAAGGATTTGAAATTTTGGAGGAGAAACATTTGATGCAAAGCTGAGGTATGTATGAGTTCCACGAAGGATATTTTGCATGTAAGGGAATTTATCTCATCTAAGAAGTTCTAACTAGGATTGGAATAGCTTCCATAGAGATATTGTGGTGTTGGCACAATGGAAGGTGCATCTAGAATAGATTGATTGGATCCATCTTGTCATAAAAAGGTGGGATAATATCCTTACTTAGTACTTCTTAGGACACCATAGGTGGAGGCTCAAATGTGGGAGTAGGCTCTATCAATGGTGGGTCCTATGAAGTATCAGGAAATGGTGGGTTATCATAATATTTATTTAGTTTCATGACAGGATATTTATGGGTAGGTCGATGCCTATATTTTACCTTTTCCACATTGATATATTGAGATTCTAGGATGTTTTGATCATATGAAGGCTCTATGGTTCCCACGACGTTGTTCATGGGGATTTTATGACATTTTTTTTACAGTTGGAATGGTAGTTTTCTAAGGAATGATACTTCTCATAGTGCTCTTGTATAATGAAAAAGTAATCAAAATAGGGGCCAAGCAATAATTCAAGGGTTCCCTTCCTAAGGTCCTTACAATCAATGTGAAAATGCCCTATAGTGGCATGCCACCGACACAATACATCACCCCTAAAGTTAAACAATTCCTATTTTGATGGGGGAACTATCCATGGAGTGGGAAGAATTTGAAGAATTTTGGTGCGAGATAAAGGACTATGAAGGGAGGTGCAATAATAATCCTGATGTACTCCTACTCCTTTCTCTCTAGAAGGATTTGAAGGGTTAATTGCATATGTTGTGATTTTAAGTTTAGGAGATGAGTTGTATGTGCATCCAAACTCACACATGAGATGATCTTGTTATTTATATTTCTCGAGGGCTTCTTCTAGTGTGCGTGGAGATAAGGACCTAACCTAATACTATATATTGTGCATAAGGTCCTTAAGGAAGATCGACATAATCTTGTTTTCAAGATTTTGGCTAGCTTGAATGGAAAGCATTTTCCATTTCTTAATAAAGCCTTGGGAAGATTCATGAGTTCCTTGCTTAAGGTTTATAAAATTTTGTAAGGTGTTTTTGAGAAGGTCTTGTTGCTAAAATTTTGCAATGAGAGATTTCACTAAGCCTTTTAGGTTAACTATTGAGCTAGGAGGAAGCTAGTTTTATCATCCTAGTGCTTCACCTACGAAAGTCCTTTCTAGAAGCTTAGCAGATTACATAGGTATTTTTTTGAATCCATTCTTTATAGATATTTCCAAAGGTCTTGAGATAGAGGGTTGGATCCACATAACCATCGTAGGAAATGGTAGGGACAGTCTCTCCTAAGTCCATGGAAGAAATGTAAGGAGCTAAGGGTTCATTTTGGATAGTTTGTAACATCTTGCTCCAAATTGGTGGAGGAGGAATAGGATTCCCATGTGTGCATCCACCAATGGAGGGGGTATAATAAGGCAAGCTATGCGCCACATTTTGAGATGTTATTTATTGTTATCTCAAAAAAGTAACATCCTAGGATTTGCTTATTACAGGTCCCTACTCTTTGCTAACATGGGACCATATCTCAAGTTATGGGACTTGCTACTTGAGATGGACCTCTAGAGAAGGTCAGCTTCCTCTACCTAATCTAATGTTAAAACTACTCCTAAATAAAGAAAATGCAACTAACTAATCCTAAACTAACCATTCCAAGGGACTAGGGAGAGAGAGAGAGGGTTAGAAATATGCATGAAAGTATTAAACTTCCTTTCGAAGGTGGTCAGTTCCCCTGCTAATATGAATTAACACAAATTCTAACAAAGAAGCTATTGCCAAATTACAATTTAATTGCCTTGTTAAAACAATAGAGGAAAGGGCTAGTTTTGGTTTTGAATCACAAAGATGACCGATGCCTGGCCATCGTCACGGCACTCGGTTTCTACTTCGATATCTGGTAGGGGCAGTGGTTTAGGGGCTTTTAGTGAAGGTTGGCAATAAGGTGGCTATGGTGTTTATAAGGTTGGTAAATGATTGGGGATAGGTAATGGGGTGATGGAGAAGACTCAGAGAGTATGGGGGCTGTTCTTGGGGGCAATGTAGGGGTAGAGGAATGACAGTTAGATGGAGGGTGTTACCGGGTAGTAGATCTAAGAATAGACTTGTAATTACTGTGATTCAGAAATCCAAGAAATGTTATTAAAAGAACGTGTAAGACACTACTTACTAGTTCCTGATGAAGATACAGGTTCAAGGACTGTGATAACGAAGGCAGGGCTCAGGTAGGATGATCAGACAATCAAAGATGAGCTATCTTCTCTCCCAATGCTGAGATGAGTGTCACTGGGCTCAAGTTACTGGGCCTGCAGCAGCCTTGGGCTTGATGTCCTCCTCTGCAAACTCTTCTCTTTCCTTCACTTGTCTCTGCTCGGCCAAGTGAATTCCCGATCCTTCCAATCAATTCCCCGGTTCCGATCAATGAAAATCCAACCCTTTGTTTTTGGTTGGGGGAGGTCATTTACAGGGAACCGATGGTGATTACGTAACCGACGACGCGGTGGCCGAGTAGAACGATATCGTTAAGTCAAAGTGGGCTATTTTTAGTAAAATAGCCAACTTTCCCTCCTTTTCTCCCGAGGAATTAGTGTGGGCTTGGTCAAGTCATTATTAGGTTGGTTTTTAAAAGGGTGAGGAGTAATTAGTCATGGTGTGGATGTAGACCAAGTTATAGGTCTTAATTAGGTTAGTTTAGGTTAGGACTAGGTCATGATGAGGTGGCGAAATGAGGTGGCAGTGTTTGAGATGTGGATTTATTAATTATAAGGTAATTAATAAATAATTGTGTAAGGTTTAGGTGATGAGGCTAGGTCACATAAATGAGATGCGGGGCGGGGGGTCGTAAGACACAAATTTGGTGTCTACATTAGCCCCTGTTGTCGTGTAGCTTGTCTCAAAAGCCGCACCGACAATAATAAGAAGTGGTTACCCGTTAAGGGTATAGGTAATCCCTCAAATCTATCACGATTGAGGTAGCGTGAAATCGTGGATAGGGTCGATAAAGGGTAAATGGTGTTGAGATGATGGTAAGATGGTGGGGTAGGTCCAAGGAAGCAGACGCACGTCAAATGCAAAAGAGTGTGACTGTGGTACATGATTCAAGAGCAAACAAGCAATTCATAGCAAAGGTCGATAGTTTATCCAAACAAGGGTGATATAATCCCGGTATCCAAGGCATAGGAAGTAGCTCCAGTGGGATATAATGGGTAAGGTACAGAACGTTTAGGCATGTTCGGCAAAGCACTCAAATGGTTGGTTTGGTCGAGATAAACGTCACGGTCTTGGTCTAGGCAAAGTTGGTCGACCGATCAAGTCAAGTACCCTAATCATGCTAAAACACGAACAGTGAGCTCGATCAACAAAAAGCTACATGATGGGTGGATAAAATTGTAATTTGTTGGTTTTGGGTGAGGTATTTAATTGGTGTGCGGCCTTGGGTCGGGGCCGATTGATTGGTGAGGGCCATGGGTCGGGGGCCAAATGATTGGGCCTCGGCCTTGGTCGGGCCAAATGGTTGGTCGTCGCCTCGGCCAAATGGCCTCCAAATGGTTGGTCGCGCCTGGGTCGGGCCAAATGGTTGGTCCTCGGGTCGGGGTTGGTTGGGCGGGCCTGCGCCTGGGCTCGATTGGTTGGGGTTGGCCTCTGGGTCGGGCCAAATGGTTGGTTGGCCTGGGTCGGCCAAATGGTTGGTCGTGGCCTGGTCGCCTGGGTCGCCGGGTCGGGCCAAATGGTTGGTCGGGCCTCGGGTCGGGCCAAATGGTTGGGTCGGGTCGGGCCAAATTGGTTGGTCGTGGCCTGGGTCGGGCAAATTGGTTGGTCGGCCTGGTCGGGCGGCTCGTTTGGTCAAATGGTGGTCGGCTCTGGGGGTCGGGCCAAATGGTGGTCGCGCCGTGAATGGGCCAATGAAGTCAAAAAAGGCTATTTAGCAAAGGAGGGTATAGGCGATGTGGTGAGAAAGGGAGATTAGTGAATAAGGGCAAAAATTGTGGTAAAATAGGGATTAAACCGATATCGATTAGCTATGACCGGTATCGGTTAGATGACCGATACCGGTTGTTTAGGGCATAATATAACCGATATCGGTTATAGGTCAAAACCTATAAAAAGAAAAATACGGCCTGTCATTGTCACATTGTCAATTTGAAAACCACATTTAGTTGTCTGAGGTGTTTTAGTGGTATTGTTGAGATTTTCGGCTGAGGTGGCATTATTTGAGTGGAGAAGTGAGTGGTTGGTAGACCCCAGTGAGTAGGAGGCAGAATTTGATTGGTGGAGGACCCAGCAGAGGAGATTTATAGCCATGGCACAGCCAGGAGGAGCAGGAGGTGCTGGACCAGCTGGACCACCACCACCTATCCCACCACGACGACGTGTAGTCGTACCGGTAGGTTCTAAACCTCTAATTATGTGAATTTAATGTTTTTAAGCTAGATTTGGGTTTTGGGTAGGAATCCAAGTTTTTAATAAAATAATGAATAAATTGAAGTTGTTTGAAAAATGGAGAGGGTAGGTGGGTTAGTTAGGCTAAAACGGTAGGGTGGGTAGGTTTTTAGGGTTTTTCAATGGGTAAAAGGGTAGAAATAGGCAAAAATGGGTTTTTGGGGGCCGCGTCGGGTTTGGCTGGCTCACATGGACAAATGACCGATGTCGGTCACACCAGGCGCGACCGCATCGGTCACAAAATTTTTCGGGCAAAGTGGGTTGTTGGTAGACCGGCATCGGTCGTATGTCGACCTGCGCCGGTGTATAGCATGTGTTGTAGGGGACCGGTGGCGTCAAGGGTGACCGGTACCGGTCATTAGTTAGGATTATTTATTTATTTTGTTTGGTTTTGTTGTTGTTTTGGGTTTTGTTTTTTTTGTTTTTTTGTTGTTTTGTTGTTGTTTTGGTTTTGTTTTGTTGTTGTTTGTTGTTTGTTGTGTTGTTTGGTGTGTTGTTGTTTTGTTGTTGTTTGTGTGTTGTGGGTTGTTGTTGTTGTTGTTGGTTGTTGTTTTATTGTTTGGTTGTTGTTTTGTTGTTTGGTTGTTGTTGTGGTGTGTTGTGTGGTGTGGTTGGGAGTGAAGAGGGAGGGGGTAGGGTTGATAGGAAAGGGGATATCGTAGATGTTTTAGGGTAAGATAGGTGGGTGTAGATGTGTGTTATAGAGTCGGGGTGTGGTCGGGTGGGTAAAAGGGGGTATAGAGGGTTAAAGTAGTTGTTTTTGTAAAGGGTAGGTCTAATGAAGTGGGTTGGTTTTGCAGGCACGTCAGCAGCTGACGATGCGGATCGGATGCCCCCGCTATTGAGACGGATGCGGCCACATGTGTCCGCAGCGCATTGGGCCATTATGCGCGAGGTGGGACTCGGTGGAGTCCAGCGGTATAGGGCTGTGGAGAGGGACCACAGCCTTATGGTTGCCCTCATCGAGAGATGGGATCCGCAACCAATGTTTTCCATCTCCCGACTGGAGAGATGACTATTACCCTGGAGGATGTGTATCGCATCCTGAGACTGCCGATCGTAGGGGAGGCAGTATTCCAGGTAGATGCGGAGATGGCTATGGACAACATTCTTCAGGTATTTGGGGATGCAGCCGCATTATTGACTTATCACAGCGCGAGCATTGCCTATGGGGACATGTATCGCGCCCACAGACATGAGACACGGCTTGCCGTGCTGATGATGATAGGTATCACCTGCTTCACCCTCCCGGACTCAGAGGGAGGCCGCTTCCCATGGGCTTTGATGGGAGTACTGCACGAGATGGTAGAGGAGCATACGTGCTATGCCTGGGCACCAGTATATCTGGTGCAGCTATACAGAGAGCTGTGGGGTTATCGCCGGATGAGGCGATTTGGGATTTGCTCCACATTTTTGTTACACTGCTGGGCATATGAGCACATCATATGTATACGACCAGTAGGGCTGCCCCAAAAACAGTGGTGGCCAAGTTATATAGATATGGCTTTCAGAGGTGGTTGGGGGTCATGGGCCAGCCACGAGTGGTGCTCGCAGGATGGGACGTAGCCTACTACCGACATATGTTAGAGGGCTTGACTGCGCTAGACATTGTATGGAGGCCCTACAGAGGCCATCAGCCCCGAGGAGGAGCCCGAGCACAGATGCGCTGGATCCAGTATACTTTCTGGATAGCTGGACGGAGGCCCTGAGAGAGTATGAGCGGATACCCCTAGAGAGGGTACGACGACAGTTGGGGCTGCGACAGGATGAGCCACCTCCCTTCCCACAGTACCGGAGGGATGATGTAGAGGCCCCACTAGCCTGCACCACAGCCCGTTGACCCAGATTGGGTAGCAGAGAGGCCAGCAGATGATACAGTGGATGACGCCGGGTGCACAGGTTCATTTTTGGTTTGGTGGGCAGGGCAGAGAGCAGCTAGATAAGCACAACCCCACACAACCAGATTTGGTCAGTTATAAAGAGAGAGGGACCGCCTCCCAGACAAGTGCAAATTAGTTATTACAGGGCAGCTTACTGCACACGCACAGCATAGCATGGGGTATTACAGGGTAGCTTAGCCAGCTTAGCAGCTCAGCATTAGCTGTGCAGCAAATGCCCACAGCACCAAATAGCACCACATATGCACACCACAGCACTGCACAAGTGCACAGCAGTAGTGCACAGTACAGCACACCACAGTGTGTGTACACAGCACAGGGGCCACCACAGTGCAGGTACAGGCAGGGCAGGTGCCACAGCATGGTGGTGTACCGACAGGCAGGGGCCACTATTATTAGGAGTCGGGGGACCAGCCCCAACAGCCATGGTGGCACGGGCCCGTTATATGGAGGTGAGAGTGAGGCCCGGTATTATCAGGATGTCCTTGATGGTACCGGGGCTGACTATCAGCCATATGCGCATGCACCGAGCCGAGACCTCTCGGAGCCAGAGATCCTAGGGGGGCGCAGCCACAGCCGGTGGGTGGGTCGGGTGACAGGAGGAGGGTGAGAGCCAAAGACAGGGACCAGCAGGGAGAGGGGCTGAGGGTGGTGGGGAGAGCTGAGATATCCCTGTAGAGCAGAGAGGGGTTTTTGGATTTTGGATATAGACACCGGTCTGCGAACCGGGTATGTATATAGAGGCCTGCGTGCCCACATATGATTCATTTATTCATTCTTGTTGTATATACCGGCCTGCGAGCCGAGTACAGGTTGTATAGTTGATACCGGCCTGCGAGCCGAGTATATTTTTGACATGAGAGACCGGCCTATGAGCCGAGTCGAGATTTTGACAGTGATTGCGGCCTGCATGTGCCGGCTTTGTATTATTTTGAGATCACAGAGGCCCCCATGCAGGGCAAGTTGTATATTTGAAATATTGATATATATAGAGATGATGATTTTGATCCACATGCTGTGTATAAAATGTTTTATGTGTTTTGTCGATGGTTTTTGAAATGGAATGTATGTAGATGATGAGTTAGATCCAAATGGTGTATATATTAAAATGTCGTATGTATTTTGTTTGATGGTTGTTTTATTGTAGGTAGATGATGTTGATGAAATTGTGATGAGATATTGATGTGATTTTGATGACAAATATTGATAATGGTGTTGTTATGTAGGAAAAAGAGGCGGGCGCTACAAAAATTTGCAAAAATAAAGAAAAGGCCCAGATTTAAGAAAAAGGAGGCATGTGACCGATATCGGTTAGCTAACCGACGCGTCAGAGAGATGGACCGATATCGTTATGTAACCGATACCGTTATGCCAAAACGAGCTTTTCTAAAAATAGAAAAGCTTGGGTGGCAACTTAAGGTCTTATTTTTAGAGTTCTTATTTTTAGAGTCATGCAACAAGTTAAATACATGAATGCGATGCTGTTTGACGACTGATACAGGTAATTGCATGAAAGAATTGAGTGATAAGGAGGAAAGAGACAGGTAAAGTGAGTGTGGGATGAGATTAAGAAGGTAGAAAGGCAAGTTATATTTGAAGAGGGTGATGAACATGGCTGGACGAGGAGAAACATCCAACAAGCAGGGACGAGAGGGAAGACAAGTTCCACCCCAAGCTGCTGCATCCCGAGAGGTAAACTGTTTGGTTGTATTTTAATTCTTGCATGTTTTGATGAATAGGCTGAGAGAAGGTAAGAGGGTAGAGATGAGAAAGAAAAGGTGATAGGCAAGGGTTTGGGATAGAGTGAATGTTATGGGGTAGGTAAGTAGGGTGTTCACGTATGTTTATAGGTATAGAGAGGAGTAAACGAGCAAAAATATTATCGTAGGTGGTGGTTTTAAGCAGGCTGTATAGGATTGACAGTGACCGATATCGTTTAGAGATAACCGGTATCGGTTAGTAAACCGGTATCGGTTATCTATAACCGATACGCAACATCGTAGGAATTTCGAATGTGAGAAAAAACACTGGGGATTTAATTTATCAATGGTTGTGTGTCATTTTGATGTATGCAGGCAGAGGCAGGGTTGAGGATGAATGATAGTGTGCCAGCTTTGTTGTCACGAATCCGAGCGGATGTAACACCAGCTGAATGGGCATTGATAAACCATGTGGGGTTAAGTGGGATCCGCTATTATTCATGAATCACACGCAATCATGCTATGTTGCAGCGTTGATTGAGAGGTGGAATCCGAAAAGAATACCTTCTATCCGCCAACAAGGAGAGATGAAGTGACGCTGGAAGATGTGTTTAGAATTTTGAGGCTCCCAATTACAGGAAGACCAGTGTATCAGGCGTTGCCTAGCATGGGGCGGGGAGCGATAACAACAGTATTTGGTTCAGCTGCACGAGATTTGACACAGCGAGGTTTGACATTCACTTATGGTACAATGTATGCAACACACCCTGAGGAAACAAGGTCAGTGGTATTAATGATAGCGGTGGGGTATTATGCATTACCGAGGGTGGAGGGGGGAAGATTTCCAAAAGCATTGATGAGTGTTATTTGGGAAATGATAGAAAGGAGCGTGACTTTCGCATGGGCACCCGCATATCCAAGTGGAGTTATACAGGGGTTTATGGGCCTTGCAGTGAAAACACAGGACGACACTGGATTGTTCATACTTATTACATTGTTGGGCCTATGAGCACATTGTTTGTGTGTGACCGATAGGCCGACCCATCCAGTCGGGAGAGACAGGAGTGCAGAGGTTGGGATTCAGACGATGGGTCCAGACAGAACAAGAGGCGAGATCCCAGGCCGTGATAGATGACATCGAGTATTATAGGTAGGTATGGGAGATGGTGACGATTGCGGATATTTTTTGGAGACCTTACGGGAACTATATGGTGATGGAGCACATAGCTGAGGAGTTGAGGGGTGTAGAGCGATTGAGGTGGATCGCAGGGCACAGGCCAGGTGAGTACGAGAGGATTCCTCTAGATCGCGTGTGGTGACAATTTGGATTTGTTCAGGATATACCTATGGCTTATAGACCATACATGAGGATCGACGCCGAGGCAAAGCATTCTCACCTCCCCGGCCAACACCTCCAGAAGGGCCAGAGGAGATAGCAGCCGATCGCAGGGTAATGGATGCAGGAGCGACAGAGGCCTATAGATTATGGTGGGTAGCAGAGCTGCGAGGTGTACGTGATCATCCTGACATAGCTGTGATTACAGTGGAGAGAGATCATCTAGCAGGTTTAGTTCATCAGCTCCAAACGCGGGTGAATGAGACAACGGGATTGTTAGCGGTTGCAGAGTCACGAGTGGAGAGACTAGAGGCAAGATTCCTCCACGCAAGAGGACGTATTCGTATGTTACAGGAGATGTTGGTGGATCAGTGGGAGGAACCAATAGCAGTGGCACCTTTGAGGATGGAGAGGCCAAGTGAGTGGCATCGACGATCACGATCACCACCTGATTCGGGAGGAGGCGCAAGGGTCTAAGTGAATTTCATAAGAGTATAAGAATAAATAAGGATGCCGACCCGCAGTCGATGATAGAGAAGATGTATTTGTTTAACATCTAAATAAAACTAAATATGTATGTTGATTTGAGTTATGATAATAATAAGAATGGTTGTGTTTTGAATGTTTTATGTTGTTTTGAAAAAAGGATAAAGATGAATGTTGTCAAAATAGAAATACACAAAAATATTTATATTTACAACACATGATAGGTTATGGTAGGGGATGGTCGAGCTAACCTTGGGAGACCCCATGTCTCCGAAGTGCTGCCTACATAGCCCATTGCACAAAGCAAGGAGGGGCCTCAGATCGATGTAGTTCTCCTTAGACCAGGAGAGGTGAATTGTGCAATTTGGTTATAGTTAGGCAATTGATTGGCTGGTAAAAATATTGATATTGGTGGGGTAACGTTGTTGGTGTTGGTAAGGGACTGGCGATGTTGGTGTAGGTATAGGTGAAACGAAAGTTAGCTTACCCAAGTAGTAGGGAATCGTGTCCTAATTAAGGTCAACACACAATCCTAGAGTCGAGTAAAAGAGGCAAAATTGTCCCGTAGTTGAGAAGAGCTAAACAAACCACATATTAACATAGGATGGGCTTGAATCCCTAGGTGCCTTGCAAAGTAGAAGTCGATAGGTGAAAAGAGTCGTATAATCACAATATATCGGATATACGTCACGTCCCTTGAGTGTTGTTGTTTTGACGAATGGTGAGGTGAGGTGGTTGATATAGGTCGGGGTGCAGAGAACTTGTTATAAGGTGATTATTTTGACGAAAGAGAACCAAACCTAAATAGACAAGTCCATGACTCAAAAGTGCTTTGAATACTGTTTTTTTTTTTTCTGGATATAGACTGATCAATGCGGGAAGTCCATAGGGGATATGTATTTTGTTGTTCTTGAGGTCTTCACGAAGCTGATCAATGCGAGAAGCTTCTGATAAAGGCTGACTTTGTATAGTTGTCCTTCAAGGGAGCAGTCTATTTATAGTAGCAGATGTGGTTTTTGTGTATAGCTGTCCTTCGAGGGAGCAGTCTATTTATAATAGTAGAAGTGGCTTTGCACATAGCTGTCCTTCGAGGGAGTAGTCTATGTATAACTTTAGAGGTCTAGATGTCCGTTTGGCATGAAGCATCTAGTTTTGTAGGAAGTTTGACTCAAGAATATCCCATAAGTGTACAATTGAGAACATGTTATTTTGATACTTTTAAGTCATGGACCAGACTAAAAAGGGGAAGGCATCTTTAAGAGGAGGTAATGACCAAACCACGTGAGCTTGATTCTATTTTGAGATGCATGGAACAAAAATGTATGAGGTGGTAAATGAGCTCAAGGGACGAGCGCAAGGTAGATAAGAAGTGATGTAACACTAAATTCAACAGTAGAATGGTCGGATATGCAAGGCATTAAGGGGTTCAGGCTCAGGTTTACCATTAAGCGAAGCTAAACGGTAAGTGCCTGATCCATAAGTATGAGTGATAATGTAGGGCCCAATCCAATTAGGAGCAAATTTTCCACGTTTGCTCTTTTCTAGTTTGGTTACATGTTGATTCTCTTTGAGGACAAGATCACCAACCTTAAAGGTACGCTCATGAAGTCATTTATCATAAGCACGCTTGATGTTTTTGATAGATTTGAAGGTGGTCAAGAGTTGTAAGACGACGCTCGTCAAGAAGCTCCAATTGGGCTAACCGCTCTTGGCGGAAATCATCATTGGTGAGAATATCCTGAAGAGATATTCTTAGGGAGGGTATTTGTATTTCGAGAGGCAAGACAAAGCCTCGGTACCATATACCAAAGAGAATGGGGTGGCATTAGTGGAGGTGTGAATGCTAGTCCGATAAGCCCAAAGGGCAAAGGGGATGTGATCAGGCCAATTGCTTCCATAATCGTTAACAACTTTCATGAGGATTTTGGTTAGGGTTTTATTAGAAGATTCGGCTTGACCATTTGCTTGTGGATAGTAAGGTGATGAGAAGCTAAGTTTGATACCAAAGTTGTCACAAAGGTCTTGTAACAACTTATTTTTGAAAGATTTTCCATTATCTGTTATCAAGCGATGAGGAACGCCAAAACGACAAATAATGTGATGGTTAATGAATTCGACGATTTTTTCTTTTTTGGTTGAAATGAGTGGAATGGCTTCCACCCATTTAGTGTAATATTTGGTTGTTGTGATTATCCAATGGTGACGTTGCGAAGAGGGTGGGTGAATCTCACCAATAAGGTCTAAACCCCATTGTGAGAAAGGCCAAAGATCTCGTGCGACCTGTAGCGGATGGCTAGGAGTATGTTGAAGGTTGGCATGTTGTTGACACATAACACAACGCTTAACATATTCAGTAGCAGTCGTTATTAAGAGTAGGCCAATAATAGCCTAGGTGAAGGATCCGTTTGGCCACGGCCAAGGCCACTAAAATGTCCACCACAAATACCGTCGTGGACTTGTTGGATGGTATAGGTGACCTCCGCACCGGTTAGACATCGAAGGAGGATGCCATCAAAGCCACGTTTATAGAGGAGTCCCCCCATGATGACATAACGAGAAACACTTTTAAGAAAAGCACGTTTGCCATTACTAGTAAGGTCAGGTGGGAGAACAGAGGTTGTAAGATAGTCGTGAAATTGGTGATACCATGTATCCTGCGAATTAGCAGACACATTATTTATCATACAAACAACCGGGGTTGAGTAAGATGGGGCAAAGAGTTGTTAGACCAAGATGAATATGTCGAGTCAGTTGGTGAGGCAGGAATTTGTGAAGCTAAGCAAGCCATAGTATCCGCAAATTTGTTAGTGGAGCGGGGAATGGTTTGGATAGAATAATGAGTAAATAAGGTCAAAAGTGAATCCACGTAATGTTTGTACTTTTGAAGTTCCTCATTTTTACATTGGTAAATGCCCATAACTTGATTGACTACTAATTGAGAGTCACCAAAAATATTGATAGATTTGACACCTAAGTGTAACGCAACCTGGAGACCCAAAACAAGGGCCTCGTATTCCGCTGTATTATTAGTGCAGGGGAAATCGAGCCAGAATGAAAGAGGCATAGGCTCAACATTCAAGAGGAATGAGAACAACGCCAGCCTCCTCCGCCGCACCGGCATTGGATCCATCAAGAAGAGGGTCATCGATACGACTCCTCACCGAGTGAAAGAGTGGCGATGAGTTCGTCTGGGAAATTAAAATTGGTAAATTCTCTCCCTGTAAAGGGGCTTCCGAGTTGGTCTCGCAATAGTTTGTCCTTTGATTGACTTTTGGTGTACAAATTCAAGGTCGAGGTCAGCGAGGAGCATAAGCCATCGGGTGATGCGTTGGTTTAGATGAGGTTTGGCATACATATAATGAATGGGGTCCGCGTTGGTGATGACAAAAGTTTTGTGATTCAGGAGGTAGTGTCGGAGTTTGGTGGCTACGAATGATAAGGCTAGGCACAACTTTTCTACATGTGTATACCTAGTCTCGTAATCCACGAGAGTACGACTTATGTAATAAATGGCTTGTTCTCGATGCTCAGAGTCACGATGTGCGAGCATGGCTCCTACAGCATGGTCGGTGGTAGAAAGGTAAAGGTAAAAAGGGCGATCGTCCTGAGGTGGGATAAGCACAGGTGGCTGCAAGAGATAGGCTTTAAGAGCCTCAAAGGCTTGGTGGCACTCTTCGCTCCATTGAAAGACAATGTCCTTTTTAAGGAGATGATGGAAAGGTTGACATCGATCCGAGAGTTGGGAGATGAAACGCCGGATAGATTGGAGTTTACCTTGCAAACTACGCAATTGTTTGAGGTTAGTAGGTGGGGGCATTTCTAGGATAGCTTTGACTTTAGATGGATCGACCTCGATGCCACGCAAAGAGACGATAAAACCAAGAAGTTTTCCTGAAAGGACACCAAAGACACATTTCTTTGGGTCAAGACGAACACAAATATGAATAACAAAGATCGAAAATAATGGTTAAAACATCGAGATGTCACCGCGATGTTTAGATTTCCAAGAAGATCATCGACATAATCCTCAAGGATAGTGTGCATAATGTCATGAAAATGTAAGTCATAGCCCACCGATAGGTCGCACCAAAGCATTCTTAAGGCCAAACGGCATGACACGATAATGAAAGGTTCCCAAGGAGTTATGAAGGTAGTTTTATGTTGATCGGCCGGGCTACCAAAATTTGATTGTATCCCGAGAAGCCATCCATGAGAGAAAGCATCTCATGGCCCGCAGTGAGATCAACAAGTTGATCAATACTGGGAGGGGGAAGTCATCCTTCGGGCAAGTGAGGTTAAGGTCCCGGAAATCCATACATATCCGAAGTCCCCCCATTGCTTTAGTGACAGGTACGATGTTAGAAATCCATTGAGGATAGTCAATAGGTAAGATGAAGGAAACAGAAAGGAGTCGTTGAAGCTCTTCTTTGACCAAGAGGGCAATGCGTGGATGCATTTTTCTTAGTTTCTATTTAACTGGTTTGGAATCGGGTTTCAGGGTAATGTTATGGACAGCAATGTCGTGGATCAATTCCCGGCATAATGTCAACAGTAGGACCAAGCGAAAGCTTGGTCATGGGCATGAGAAAGGTAGTAAAGGTGGCTTGTTCTGATGCGTTAAGAGATTGTCCGATCTTCACAATGTGAGGATCATCCTCTGTGTGGATGTTGATTTCTATAGTCGACTCATTCAACATGGTTTGAGTTTCAGATGGTAAGGCGTTGAATATAAGAGTCATCCGCACCAAGGTAAGTGAGGATGGAGTCGTCATCCTGGCACTCAACAACATTAATCAAGGTGAATCCTCTTCGATCATGTCCTGGATACGTAGGGGAAGAGAAGATGGGTCCTCATTATCACGTTGATAAGTGAGAGGACCCAGGAAGATAGCATTTATGAAAAAAAAAGTTAGGAGGGATAGATTCAGGGTCTATCGACTCTGTGGGTGACGATGGCAAAATGGGTGATGATGGTTCTAAGGGGTGACTTTGTCATCTTCCAGATACAACTGACATGAGGTTTCTTTGGTGTAAGTGTTTCAGGAAATCCAAGACCACTACGATCTTTGTGTTTGCGTGTAGTCATGGGAATGATTGTATGTCGGCCTTGTTCATAAAGACCAAAACCAAAACCTTTCCAAGCACAACGAGTCAAGAAGGTGAGAGTGAAACGACGATTTGTCAGGTATTGAAAATCAGATTGGAAGGGAACCACACCAAGGGGAGGTTCAGGGGTAACGGAGGATGCGTCGACACCCCCATACGTTAGGTTGGTGCGGCAATTAGGTGGTCCGTAGGAGATTACCTCCCCCACACGATGGTCGTAGGTAGGATGCGCATGTAACTGTCCGTACTCCTGTGGGGTATGGAAAGAGCTAACGTTATATAGGTGATACTCCCCCAGCGTAAGGCGTTGAAAAACATCTACTAAGGGGTCTGAGGTTGGGATGTTGTCCACGGGAAAGGAAGTGGTATTTTGATGATGGCGTTTTTTGGTCAAGGTGTAGGTGTGGTTGAGGTGGATGGTTGAGGTGTGGTCAAGTGGATGGTTGGGGATGAATGGGTGTCTGACCGGTACAAGCACATCATTAGGGCGATATAACATATCGCAGGTTTTCAAGGGGGAGGATCAGCTTTTACGGTGTAGGACTTCCCCTCGTACTCAAATTTTATGCATCTATGTAAGGTGGAGGGAACGCATCCCATAGCCCAGATCCAAGGGCGGCCTAACAACATGTTGTATTGGAATTCTCCCTCAAGGACATAGAAGAGTTTGGGTAAGGTACGTGGCCCTACATGAATGTTAAGGATCATGGTGCCTAAGGTAGAAGTAATAGCATCATTGAATGAACGCAACATGATGGGGTTGGCACACATGCAAGCTAGAAGGGATATTCATTTGTTGGAAGGCTTTTGAAGAGATGATGTTTAGGCTAGACCCCCATCAATCATAACACGATGCACCCGAATGTCCCGGATATAAGTTTGAGATGAAAAGAGTGGGGTCGTGGATCTTTCGCACCAAAGTCAACAATTTCATTTTTTGGGAGAAACCGACAAAGCAGTGGTTCATTGCGTGTACAGAGACAAGTGGTGGGGAGATAGTTGTTTGGTGAGAGAAGCAACAACATGGTGGGTGTTAAAATGGAGGTAATGGGAAAGGTTTCATTAGGTAAGACCTCTATCCTCAAGGATTTCAACGAGAGCTTGATGATGAGATTCAGAGGTCCGAATGAGATCATACAAAGTGTCATTTTTACAGTGTGGGTGAAGTCGTTTGATCATGGTTCGGTGGGAAACTCCATTAGAGATGGGGTAGCAGGTGTCCACGAATAACCACTTTAGGTGGTGGTGCGATCGGATGGTGGATGGAGAAAGAGAGGCCGCAGGTGTGCTTTCTTTAGCTTTCCCATTGTTTTTCTGCCCTCGAGTAGCAACACTAATCATGTTGATCTCGTGAAAACGAGAGGAGGAAGATGGTAGGGATAAGTCATGGTCTTCGAGAGGTGGGGTTGTAATAATGATAGATCTCTGGTGAGGAGGGGACATGTGTATAGAGAGGGATCAAGCTAAAGGTTTCTCTCTTCGTAAGTTGTCTTTCTTAACCTTTTTATCCGAGAGAGGTGACTGACGAAGTATGGCTTTCAAAGCTTTGCATCCCTCTACATCATGTCCTGGTGTGTGGTGGTAAGCACAGATTTTAGACTCATCATAACCTATAGGTCGAGGTTTAGATGGATCATAGGGTCTAAGTGGGGGTAGGGAAATGGTCGCATTCTCCACCAACATAGCAAGGATTTTGGCGTAAGACCCTTTGAGCGGGTCAAAGTCAGAGGAAGATGAGGCTATTGATTGGGTAGGTTTCGGTAATGACTGGGTATGGTTGATTTGTATGGGTGATGGCTTAGCCAAGGGGTTTTGATAATTGGATTTAACTAAACGTGACTTCTTCGGTGTAGAAGTTATGTTTAGTGGTCGATGATGAGGGCAGATGATGTGGTATCAGAAAACAACCACGGAGAAAGAGGAGTGACAAAAACAAATCCTTTGATGATGGAGTTTGTTTAGGGTTGATAGGTAGACAGGATACTTGGGGTGATGGTGTTGATATACCCTTGGATCTTTGTATGGGTGTAGAAGGGGTAGGTCATTTTAAAGAAAACGCAGGAGGTATGATGTATTGATGCAAGGTGGAGGGATGAGGTCCCAATATAGAAGGTAGGTGTGACGGTGAGGGTTTTAGTTGTGACAGAGGCATAGATTGGACTTGAGGAGATTGGGTCTGTCTCCTAAGTGGATGGACGGCTTTACTTTTGGATAAATCTAACCATTTAGGTGGGTGTGTTAGACTGGGTATTGGTGAGGTCCCAAGTGTAGGGGAAGGTTTGGTTAGGTCAATAGAGGTGGATGAGGTATTTGGTAGAGATGAGGGGGGTGAAGATGAGGACATAGGCATTTTAAGATTTTGTAAACACTTCGGGTATATGGTAGAGGCGTCTGGATCGGTCATCTGCATTTGAGTAGAATATGGTGTACTCAAACATTCCCATAGGACTCGTCTATCTTCTGAGGGATGACAATCCTCACGTGTAAATAGGAACTTTTGTATGGAAGAAAGGTGGGTTGTGATTCCGGTCCACTGTGGGTGTGATACAGGGGGTAAATGAGGCACTGTATCAATGGGCGTTAAGAGGTCAACCGGTCACTGAAAAGATTTAGGCGATGAAGAACTAATAGGTAGGAGGGCATGTTTGAGAGGATCCGTCATGATTAAAGAATTTGGTGATGTCGGTTCAAGGGGTTTCTCATCTAAGGATGACAAAAGAAGTGGTGAGCCTTCCTCTTGTACAACAAGAGTGGTAGAAGGAGATGTTTGGGAAATAGATAAGTTAGATAACATCCACTCACAGTCTTGCAAGGATGTGGTGTAAGAAGGCTCATCTGTGAGAAGAGAACTCTGGGTGGTTAATTCCTTTATGGGTAAAGGAATGGCAAGGATTTCATCTTGTCTTGATGGTGGTGAAGGGGGTTCGGGTTCCTGTGTTAGTGAAGAGGCTTGATTCAGAATTTCTCGATAGAGGCTTTTGGTTGGGAGTCGAAGACTGCATGGATTTCATGAACACTCTCCTCGGCTAAGATATCTTGGTTTATGTTACTGTTAGATGAGTGGTTTGGGAATGGTTTGTTGAAGATTTTCAAATTTTGGTTAGCAGGGCATTAGGATTATCGAGGGCTATATCCCCTGCATCAACCATTTCCTGCACTATGTTTTTCAACATCTTGCAGTTTTCATGACTGTGTCCCTTCACGCGGTGGAAGTTACAGAAGTCATTTTCTTTGTACCAAGAAGGTATAGCGGGTGGAATCAAACCCGGAGTGAGGTTTAACAGGAGGTAAGGTAATAGCTCCTGCCTTGAGCAATTTTTCCAATATCACACCATAAGTTTCTCCCAAGGGAGTGTAATTGATGGGCTCGGCTTTATACTTATAGGTGGTTTTTGGTGGGGTATTAGACGGTGGTTGGGATTTGACCATCACCGCATGGACAGCTCCTTTTGATTTCGAAGCAGTTGATGCGTGAGAATTGGTGGTGTTAGGTTTGTTGGTGGAGTCTTGGGTTCAGAAATTGGGGTTTTTGTTGCGCAACCACAATTTCTCTTCCTCTAAGGCTCGAATCTCTAGTTTTGAGCCATAGTAAAGGCCTCGTCAAATGTGTGGAAAGTTTGAATTTGGAGGGTAGGAGAAATGTGCTTAGCAGCAGCCCGCGTAAAGAGTTCGATAAGTTTGGCCTGAGGCAAGGCATAAGTAAGTTGGTTGATAAGGCCCCGCCATCGTCCAACGAAATCTGCGATAGATTCATCTTCAAATTGTCGGATGGCATAGAGGTCGGTGATAGATACTTTCTTAGCAATGTTAATGGAGAAATGATCCAAGAAAGATTGGGCTAATTGGTTAAAAGAGAAGATTGAGTGCTGGGTTAAAGCACTGTACCACTCCAAGGTGGGTCCTGATAAGGACATGGGAAAGGTGCGGAGTAGTAAGGCATCATCATGAGCAATCAAATAGCAGGCATGTCTAAATGATCGCAAGTGTTGTTGAGGATCCTCCTTACTATTAAAACGAGTGAATTTTGGTAATTCCCATTGAGGAGGATATGAATGAAGGGGGACAGAAGGGTGGATAGGCTCCCGAAAAACTTTCTCGTATGTCAGGGTGCTACGGCTTCCTGAAACAGAAGCCTCCAGATTTTGCATCTTGTCCATCATTTGTTTGATTAAATCAGTAGTTGGATGAGATGATGGTGGGTCATGGTAAACGGAGGGGGATTGGGCCAAGGGCCACCACTAGACAATGGTGGGGTTAAATGTTGATAAGGTATTGAGGATGAATATGTTGAGGTGACCGAATAGGGATGTCCTATATAAGATGTTGAAGTCACCGGATACGTGTGTGGAAATGAAAAGGTGGGCGGAGCTTGAGAAGGAAAGCTTGTGTGAATAGGTGGCAGAGAGCAAGTTATGAAAGGAGCAGTCTGTAAGAGAGACGAGGTAGGAGCAGTGGGTGTAATGATATGTTGGGTCCCAGATTAACCAAAGGAAAGCCAATCTGTGCCGTATGAACCCCCGAAGCCACTGAGTTGGGAGACGGGGCTAAGGATGAAGAAGGCAAGGTGGAGTTATCAGGTGGAGAAGGAGCTAAATGAGCAGCTATACTAATAGGCATGCCAACAAGGAGTTGACCATCGGGTGTACGGTCAGGGGCATGAGACAAATAGTATTGTACAATGCTAGGATTAGCATCCAAAAATTTCACAAATTCCTTATCTCCCACAGGGATTTTGGGAACCTCGCTGGTGTCCGTAGGATTCCCCACAGGATGTGAAGGGGGTGATTCAGGAAAAGGCACGGAGCAGGCATGTGAAACCATGGCTGCAGCTTGTTTCGAGTGATAACAACCATGGACAAGAGTACACAACAGGATGCAATCTATCAGGAACAGAAGCAACAACAAAATGTTGGAATTGGTGGGTTGCTGGTTTTGGGAACTGTGAAAGACAGTAACCGATATCGGTCAGGTAACCGATGTCGGTTAGACTATAGCCGACGTCGGTAGGTTAACCGATGTCGGTAGAATAGGACTGGTGTAAGAATCTGTAGGAAGTTGCTGATTTGGGGTTAACAGTGCTTAGTATGCCTACCAAACTGTTCTGAAGTGATCACAGAAAATAGTGTATGACAGAGAAACAGAACCAAAAACAAGCAAGATGCACAAGCAAATTAACAGACTAACCCTAGGATTAGTTTTAATCACTTTGGGCTTATGCCTTAGATGCAAGATGATGTCAATCCTAAACAAAAGACTTAGGGGAAATGTCAAGTTTGTTTTGGCTTATAAGGTTACCTCAATCGGGCGGAGGAATACCATGGAAAAGGGGGGATGTTTGAGCTGTTGTGTTAATTATGATGTGATTTGGTATGTGTTGTGCAGTGAAAGTAAGATTAATTTCTTGTCAATACCGTGGATATCACCCCCACGTGTATGACCTGTTACTTAATCTACGTTCACTAGAATTGAAAACAACAAGCAAGAATGTGATGCAAGTGTTTTAAACCCAAATCGAAAATGATATTCGATGAAGCAAAGAAGATGACTTTCACTAATGCAAAGATGTGAAAGCAAGACAAATTCTTTTACCAAAAGATAACAAAATATCTTGTGAATATTTTAGAAGAAGAAAATAGCAAGTGTGCTCCCTATATGAAAGCAAGCAAGAAAGAAAGAAACCCAAAATGGTCCCACCGGGCGTGCCAAAATGTTTCACATATAAATGCTTCCATTCCTGGAATAGAGTTGCTTCTATCCTTTCATTCCTTTGAGAAACAGATAAGGGTTAGGGCTAGGAGGAATACCTGTTGAATGTTGAGAGGGTGTGCACGTACCGTAGAGAGAGATCAGATCGATTGCAAAGAACTCCTTTTTGTCTGGGAAGGACTACCTGCAAGTAAGAATACAAGACCACCAGATTCTAATTAGACAATAAATGAGGGAACCGCCTTGGGCCCAGGAAGTATTAAACTTCCTTTCGAAGGTGGTCAGTTCCCCTGCTAATATGAATTAACACAAATTCTAACAAAGAAGCTATTGCCAAATTACAATTTAATTACCTTGTTAAAACAATAGAGGAAAGGGCTAGTTTTGGTTTTGAATCACAAAGTGATCGATGCCTTCACACGTCACCGTGATTTGGTTTCGCTAACCGATATCGGTAGGGGCAGTGGTTTAGGGGCTTTTAGTGAAGGTTGGCAATAAGGTGGCTATGGTGTTTATAAGGCTGGTAAATGATTGGGGATAGGTAATGGGGTGATGGAGAAGACTCAGAGAGTATGGGGGCTGTTCTTGGGGGCAATGTAGGGGTAGAGGAATGGTAGTTAGATGGAGGGTGTTACCGGGTAGTAGATCTGAGAATAGACTTGTAATTACTGTGATTCAGAAATCCAAGAAATGTTATTAAAAGAACATGTAAGACACTACTTACTAGTTCCTGATGAAGATACAGGTTCAAGGACTGTGATAACGAAGGCAGGGCTCAGGTAGGATGATCAGACAATCAAAGATGAGCTATCTTCTCTCCCAATGCTGAGATGAGTGTCACTGGGCTCTGGTTACTCAGTTGCAGTCTTGGGCTTGATGTCCTCCTCTGCAAACTCTTCTCTTTCCTTCACTTGTCTCTGCTCGGCCAAGTGAATTCCCGATCCTTCCAACCAATTCCCTGTTCCGATCAATGAAAATCCAACCCTTTGTTTTTGGTTGGGGGAGGTCATTTACAGGGAACCGATGGCGTTACGTAACCGACGGTGGTCGAGTAGGAACCGATATCGGTTAAGTCAAAGTGGGCTATTTTTAGTAAAATAGCCAACTTTCCCTCCTTTTCTCCCGAGGAAGAAATGAGGTGAAAAGGGCGAGGTTTGGAAGATTTATTGCAAGGTAATTAACAAGGGGTCGTTTAAGACACAAATTTGGTGTCTAAGACACAAAAGAAGTGCAGACAAGACGTACCATAAAATAGAATTTATTTCTTGAAATATGCCAGTACTATTATGTTCATGGTAGAAGGTCGAAATACATTGCATAGACCAAATCGAGGTCGAAACTTATGGGAATTCGCCACTATTTGGGAATAATGTTGTTACAACAAAGAGCCATCCTATACAAAACAAAATATTTTTACAATATATAAAACAAGGAAGAGAGAGAAGATGGGAAAAGATCAAATTTGATCTTTTCATTCATGAAGATTTGTTTATCCCTATAATATGGCATTTCAAGTGTGTTCCCCAAATATGTTTGGCTTGTAGACGAAGGAAGAGCCCCATACTTCATTAATCCGAGTGGTTGAGCCATCCGATTCTACATATTAGTGGACCTAACTTTTTGTGCATTTTCCCTCACAAAATGCATTTAAAACTTAAATATGATTGCATCAAATTTAAGGGATCGAGGAGACCTTTCGAATTATATACATTTTGCAATATTTGGAGCTCGAGTCAAAAGATGTGGTCATTTAAAATTCTACATGTCGAGCGTAGCACAGAATTTGACAAGTGACAGAGACTTTGATTGGCCTCATAGATTACCTCTTTCTACGTGTACATTATTTTGATTTTCCATGTGTCTACCTCTCATTGGCTCATAGGTCGTGGATTTTCTTCCTTTATTGCTTTTGGCTTCTACGGCCTTTAATAAAAGTGAGCCAATTAAACAATTTCATGCTTCTTTGCAATGTTAGGCGTGAAAGGTGGGATAATAGGAAGCCTCCACATAGCTTCGAACTTTGCAATTTTCATGCTCTCTTGGGACGAGACTTAAAAACTTTTGGATTTTAAAAAAATTAATGTGTCCTTTTTCATTGGTTGCAGGGGTCAGGCGGACCCAAAATTCTTTGAAATCTAGCTCATTCTAGGGACTTTACGTCCATAGAAGCCTATCGCCTAAAAGGTCACCCGAATGGTGACATGTGTCTACCTTAGACCGTTGCCTCTTCGCCACCTATTGACTTTGTGCTCCACCATGTTTCCTTTTACCTTCCTCGACCCAAGCCTAGACCTGACACCCTTTTATCAATTTCTGTTCATTCCACAAACTTTACGTCCGCGGGATTCCATATGCTCGAAGTGTGACGGAATGCCACCACATGTCCCCCTAATACTGTTGATCTCTCACCACTTGGATCCTTTTGATCATGACATTTGTCCGTTCTTTCATCCGTGTCTATTGACTCTACCTCGCACTTCCATCCAGACCTAAAATTATTTAAAATTTGGCTGATTCTGGGGGTTTGAAGTTAATCAGGCACATTTGCCTTAATGTTTGTCAAAATGGCTATGTGTGTCCACCGACGGTCATTGATTCTCTGCCATGTGGATGCCTCCAAATGTTGATGGGTTTTTTTTTACCTACGTTGACCCATAGCTCGGACCCGAAATATTATCCATTGTGGTTCATTCCGAGGACTTGAGGTCCGCAAAGCCTAGTCTCTTTGAATAATGCCAAAATGTCATCATTTTTTCCTGCCTAGACCGTTGATCTATCTCCATGTGTCCCCTATGATTCCCGGTGTTGAATTTGATGGCCAAATGAACGCCTATCGTGAATTTAAAGGAATCTTCCAATGAATAAGCCTTAGTCTTCCACGGGTTTTGATTACCAACACCCAACGCTTTTAGAAGGGGGAATTGTACAATTATAGGAACGTCCCAGACTTGTGAAAAATGGCTAAGTCCATTTTTAAGCTTGTTAGAGCCAAAAATAACCTGGGGGTGATTTTGGATAACAACTACAATATCTAATTTTGTATTTAAAGCATGTTATTTGTGGTGGTAGTTTGGGATAAAGCCATCGATCTAAGAGCTTAACTATTGCTATGTTAGGATCCATAGAGAAATATTGGCCTTTGTTTTTAGGTGATTTTCCATGATGGTCATGTTGATTGTTGTGGGGGTTTTGGGAGACTCATTCGAGATCAGTGCTATAGGGAGGAATCGATCGTCATGTGGCAATTCATGGTTAATACGAGGCATGGTCATTTCCATGGCATTAGTGGATATATTTCCAAAACCTCCATCTTTTCAAAGGTAAAATATTCATTGTTATTTATATTTTTAATGATGGATCTGGGATCTATAATTTCAATTTCAACCACATTACACTATACTGCATGACCCTGATTTGAGAGATTAGAGGGGGGTTAAGATAGCAGAGTTTCGCTAGGAATATTAGGGTAACTAGGAATGGTAGTACTTTAAGGATGAGAGATAGAAACCTTATGAGCATAAAGAGGATATTTTGGCATAAAGGAGTACCCCCTGGAGAAGTTTAGAGGGTTCAGGTTGTGCTAAAAATAGCCTTAGAGGTGACATCCTTGTAACTTCGAAGTTAAAAAATAAGTCTTTGGAAATCTGCATTGCAAACACAAAATCAGTCTGTAGAATGTTTACATAGGGGCCAATGGCATGAGGAGATAGATTCAGAGGGACAAACAGGATCTCCCTACCAAAGAGATCAAATTAGGGTAGATGGCATCTAGGATTTAGCAGATAGTAACAAAAAAATCAGCCATGCAATAGGGTCTACACAGGGTCGAAGGTGTCCTGAAACAAATGAGACAGGGATAGACAGAGCTTTCCCTGTGGATGATGGTGCCTGTTCGGAGTAGGGTTTTAGGGTTTTTAAGTTTTTAGATGCTTATATTATGTCAAAAATTAAAATAAAATATGGGTGCTTTAACGAGTTTTGCTTGATTAGAATATCGGTAGGATTCATTTCACATTCACTAGAGAATGTATGTGGATCAAAATATGTCTCAATAAAATTCACTCTTACTCATTCATTCAACTATGGTATTAACAAAAACAAGTAGGAAACACACAAGTATTGGCATACAACATGATAGACTTAAAGGGGATACAAGTGAGCATTAGGGTCACATATCTAGAGGGAATTAACCCTTACACTAGGTCAACCTAGGGTTTCTAAGGCCCATAGTCAAGATAGAGGAAGGAACCCTACTAGGATATTGGTGGTTGGGTGTGGACGAGTATGGATCAATAAAAGGGAAAGAAGCTTGCAATATTTGAGATGAAAGTAATTGAGGATCTGGTATTTGATAAGAGCATTAAGCTAGCTACAATCAACCATGTATAATACTAAACTAACATAGCACAATGAAGAAGAGGAACTAAAATAATCTATTAAAAGTGATAAGGAAATGTTAGAGCACTTACCTTATACATATAGGGTGGTTTTTGACAAATCTATCTCCCCTAAGAATCAGCCAAAGAAAGAGAGATTCATTATTAGGTAGAGTAGGGGAAGACCATTCTTTTCCTAAACTCACTATATGTTGACCTAATAGTGCAAGCAATCATCTAATAAGAGAGGTTCCCAATCCAATCCAAACAAGATATAAGATTAACCAAAAGTAGACAAGTGGATGCAAAGTTGGCACAAAAGGGAAGAGAAGGCATATATACGATGTCATTGCTTGAGGTTGATGGCATCGTCTATGAGAAAAATGACACGAAAAAAATCACCCATGGGTGATTGTGTCGGCCAAAGATGCAAAAATAAAGTGATGTGTCATGGAAAGTAAAAGTAATGTGTTGTGAATCATGAAAGAGGGTGGACAAGGTGCAAAATGATGGAATTCAAGCAATAAGTCATGAATATGATATGTATGAGACCTAGGAGGACAAGGATACCTAATGCAAACTAAGGCCAAGACCAAATAGTGACACTCTCTTTGTGTACTATCTCTAACCCATAATGGTTACATGAATAACCATTCCCCATTCCCAACAAGACCCTTAAGGCACCCACTTAGGAAATAGATGCATCAACAACCCTTATCGTAAAAGGATGATTGTTGATAACATATATGAAAGATGAAAAGTGAAAAGTGAAAAACTTGGTGTATGCACATGTGTTTTGAAAGTGTGATCCAGTATATTTTTAATGATGATCTACCTTTTCTAGAATGTGATCTCTAGTGGTAACTCATTTTTCAGATTTTGGGTCCGACCAATGCTATATTATTTGTTATATCTTTATGATAACTTCACATCTACAAAAATGGAAGATTTGAGGTCCTCTTTTAGATCAAATCTTGTTAAGAAACTTCTTCTTGAGTTAGATGCATTGCAGAGAGAAGAAAGAAGCAAGTTTATAAGCATGTAAGAGGTCAAGGCTCAAAAGGTAAATATATTCGAGTATTCTAATATTGGTAATTCATCTTTGATTGGAGATTATTATATTTCTTGATGATTCTAAACCAAATAGCCCTACATACCAACTTCAATCCTTGTTTCAATAAGGTTTTGTGCCTAAATCTGCTAAAATTTGCCCCGAGCACACCCATTTGCTTACAAGTGAGAATAAAACCTTTTCTTTTAAGGGTGCTCCTATGATAAATATTCTCAATATTGATCCTAATCCCTTGGCTCATAGACCACTTACTAAGGACCTAGTTGGTCATCCTTTTGGAAATCCAATTGATAACAACATGGATCATCCTCCTCCACATGCCCTTTACAGAGTCCAAGAATTCAAACCCATTAATTTTGGGGACATTCCTAGATATCCAAATGAGGTGCCTAATGAAATCAAGAATACGCTACCTAAATTTTAAGAAAATAATGTTATTATTGGTGATCATCATTTTAAGTTGTTCTGAAATATTATGGATGATTATGAGGTAGAATATGAAGATGTTTTCTTAAAATTATTTGTGCACACTTTAGAAGAATATGAAAGAGAATGGTTTAATTCCTTTCCTCATGGTTCAATTGATTCTTGGGATGAAATGATGAATGACTTTAGAATTCAATATGGTGATAGGATTTACCCTAGGCTCCTCTTATCCGAATTAGAAAAAAAAACATAAATAAAAATCCCAATGAATGTATACAAGATTTCAACATAAGGTTCAACAAGACCTTGATGAGATTACTATCTAACTTGAGGCCAAGTGATGAGACTTATTTGATTAAGCATTCTAATTCATTTGACAAAAATGTGGCTTATTACGTAAGATTCAATAACACCATCGGTTTGAGGCAAGCATTCATCATGGCCATTCAAATTGAAAACAATATCAAGTATGTTGGAAAACCACCAAAAAGGGAAGGGGTTAAACTTATCGATCTTGAAAAACAACAAGCAAGAAAGTCTACTGATTTGGAGGAAGTGGTTGAGACCTTGGAAGGAGAAGTTAAGGTAATATTCTAGAAGATGGAAAGAGTTAAGAAAGGGTTGTCTTCTAGCCCTCAAGTTCAAAATCAAAATCAAAATAGATTAAGAGGAGATTGAGAGCAGAGGCGATAGAGGAAAAATGCCTATAGTTCGAGAATGATAGGCAACATTCATTTAGACACAATAAGGCAGCTCTTGATCCATTAAGGGAAATAATTGTAGCTATTAAAGAATAACACATCATTAATTGGTGTGATAAATGCTTATTTCCTCATACTCCTTGTGAACAATCATCCTTGGAGTAAGATCTTATTATATTAGACTTTGATTATGCATGTGAGCTTGATCATCAAGTAAAATTTCAACAAGGTGCAACCTCTACTGACCTTTTATGTGCTAGAATTGTTGATGATTTTTGGGCAAGTGTAAACAAGGTATGATATCTTCCTCTTGAATTTGATGCTGAAATTGATATGGCTCAATCCTTTGAATTTCCCAATCATGATTTTGAGTACCTAATAGCTTTGATGACAAGAAAATATGATGGATAAGTCCCTTCCAAGGAGGATAGGAATTATTGATCAATGCAGTTGTTTCCCAAGAGAAGGAATACAATATAAGAAGTAGGCAAGTGACGATTCCTATCCCGACTTCAAAAGTTAAGATTCCAATCTTGACTAATGTTCCTAAAGGAACCCCAAGAGGAATATACCATGCAAAACCTTGTTGTTGAGCCAAATCCAAGTGTTCCTCCTGGTGTTTGTTTTGAAATAACATGTACCATCTAAGAAAGCAATCACTCTCCCTTCTAATACATCCATGCCCAAGTAAAATGTTTGTGATATGGCCCATATCTTAATCCAAATGAATATAATTATCCCTTTAGTAGAGTTACTTAGGATTCTTGAGCATAGAAATAGGGAATTTGAGTATTTGGGATTCAATGAGGGTACTATTGCAAACAAAGATACCCCTCCCCTTGTTCTTTGAGAATGTGGTTAGAGAATATCAAGAGGTCATTGACCCATCCCCTGAGGTATATTTGGGCACATCCTTGGTTGATATTCAATTGGATGTTGATTCTTTTTACACCACATTGATAGTTAATGATTGGCTCTTACACAATTAAATGTTTGATTCTAGTACATCCCGTAATATAATGTCATTGTTAGTCATGAATGAACTCGTATAAAGATAACAAGTGCCTATGGAATATGTTATGCCATGGATTCAAGAGAAGTACCTATTCTAGGTGTGTCGAGGGATTAGTTGTACAATTGGTGGCTCACCCTAGCAAGTACTTGACAATTAATGTTGTTTTTCATTGTTTATCCAAATGGGGAATATTATTGTCAATAAAATTGGCAACAAGTGTAGAAGGTAGTGTGTTGAGGGATTGGTTGTACAATTGGTGGCTCACCCTAGCAAGTACTTGACAATGAATGTTGTTTTTTATTGTTTATCTAGATGGGGAATATTATTGTCAAGAAAATTGGCAACAAGTGTAGGAGGTAGTGTGCAGATGGAACTTTCTTATGCTACCATTACTTTGGAAGGAAATTTGGTGAAGCTAAATAGAGAAGACAAGTTAATGCACTTGATAGAAGACCTTATGAATGCATAATATAAATTAATGTATATAGATGTGGATTTGGGGAGCTTTATGGTTAATGAAAACTTTCAAGATCATTTCTTTGACCTTGGAATTCAATTTGAATACCCCAATGCTCCTTCGACTATGTAATTTAAAGTGACATGTTCTAGCCTTAGAAATGAACAGTATAGTAGTGTTTTTTCCCCTAGCCAAGGATCCTTTAATTTTTATTTCAAGTTATGCTTTGAGTGCATAAATAACATTGTTGAATATGAGGCACTCATACTTGGTTTGAGGATTTCTTGGAGACATGGGATAAAGGACTTGATTGTAAAAGGTGACTCTGAATTGGTTGTTAGCCAAATCAAAAATATATATGCAACCAAAAGTCAGAGGTTGAAAAATATAGAAATGCAACATGGGATTTAATTGAGATGTTTGACTCCTTTAACATTGAATATTATGAAAGAGTTCAAAATGCACCAGTTGATAGGTTAGTAGTGTTGGCTTCTCAGTATGATAATGAAGTTGTATCCCCATATTGAAAGTTTGAAGTTGAGATGTTTGTTAGGCCCTTTATACCTAAAAACATTAAACATTGGAAAGTATTTGATGATGACTCTCACATCATGAAATTCCTTAGTTGCAAAGATGAGTTTGTTAATCAATTGATTGATCTTGAGCCTATGGTATAGGTGTGTAATGGGAAGGAGACCCTTTTTGGAAAGGATGTGATTCAGTTAAAAACTAACACAATCCAAGAGGGTTGGTTGGCCTTGAATCTACTTTTGATGGTGCTGATAGAGATATAAACAAGCCCACCCACACTCCAAGAGATGTAACTGAATGCAACCTAAGAACTTGCCAAGATCCAAGAAAATTTTGGTTGGGCAGCAATTTGTATGCAAATGAAAAACAATCTTATACCAAATTGTTAAGAAAATATTAAGACTATTGTGCTTGGTCCTATTCTAATTTAAAATCTATAGGAGGACTTATTTAAGCATGTGATACCCTTGGAGCCTCATACCAAGCCTTTTAGGAAAAAGAAAAGGCCAATCAACCCCATCCTTACAACTAAAATGTAAGAAGAGCTTAAGAAACTCAAGGATGGAGGCATCATTCATCCTACAAGATACTCTTCATGGGTTTCCAATCTAGTTCCAGTAAGAAATAAAAATGGGGACATTAGATTATGTGTTGACTTCAGAAATTTAAACAAAGCTTCATTGAAAGACAACTACCCTTTTCCAAACATGGATAACCTTTTGTAAAAGGTAACAGGTCATAAATGCTTTCAACATTAGACGATCTTTCATGGTATAATAAATTGGTAGTCAAGGAATCGAACAATATAAAACTACTTTTACCACTCCTTGGGGGACTCATGTTTATGTCAAAATGTCATTTGGATTGATGAATGTTGGAGCTAATTTCTAAAGAGTAATGGATGTTGCATTTTTTGGATTCATAAATGAGTTTATTATGGTTTATCAAGATGATATAACAGTCTTCTCCAAGAAGAGAGATGATCACTTAGAGAAACTTGAAAAAATCTTGATCAGTGTAGAGACTTCAGTATCTCATTAAATAATAGGAAATGTCATTTTGGTGTGAAAAAGGAAAAGTTTTTGGGGCACATTATGTCTCAATAAGGAGTTATGATTGACCCTGAGAGGGTAGAGGCAATTGATAAAGTACCCATTCCCAATCCAAGAAAGGTATACAATATTTATTTGGAAAAATTAACTTTGTAAGAAGGTTTATATCCAATTTTTCTGAGATCGATTTGCATATTACAAGCATGTTGAATAAAGATCAAATTATCAAATGTGGAGATGAGGCAATGCAAGCATTCAAAGGAGTGAAAGATGCATTGAAGATTTCCCCTATGTTGGCTATTCTAGATTAGAAAAGGGAGTTTCATATTTTCTCCTTTGCATATGAATTTACTATTGCCTTAGTTTTATTACAAAAGGATGATGAAGGCCATGAGAAACCAATTGCATTCTTAAGCAAGGCCTTACAAGGATCTAAATTGAAGTACAAAATCATGGAAAAGTGAGTTTTTTCCTTCATGAAAGACACTAAAAATTTAGAACTTACATCTTGAGCTCAAGGATTGTTGCCTATGTGTCACACACCATGGTCAAAGATATGTTGACACAAATGGAATTTTCAAGCAAGATATGTATGTGGGTAAACAAACTCCAAGAATATGACATGGACATTTAAACCACCAAGTTGGTAAGAGGCCTTGGTTTGGCAATATTGATGGCAGATGTAAATCTATGAGTTGTTGAAGTGAACAATAATGTTGTTGATCTAGGTGATCCCCATGAGAAGGTATGTGTTTTTATCTCGTACAAGGAAATTGTGTATTACCTAAAGAATTTGAATTGTCCTGTTTGGCCTAGACAATAATTAAAGGACATTGAAGTTAGTCTCCCAAAAATACATCTTGACAGACTTTGTTTTTTCTTGGAAGAGTCTAAAAGGGATCTTGTTAAGATGTATAATCAAGATGAAGTTCTGAACTAATTAATGAATTTCATGGAGGATTGTTTGGTGGCCATTATGCTTCTAAAGTAACTACTCATAATAGTTTGAGGCAGGGTATTGGTGGCCATATCTATTTTAAAATGTTGCTCAATGGGTGAGGAAATGTGAAGACTACAAACATTTCTCTAGGATGATCTTGCAATTTCATAACGTTCCTTGCCCATTCCTTGCTTTAATAATGATTTAAGGAGCTCTCAAGAGGCTAACTTGCATATTAGAGAAGTGTGGTGTGATTGTGTAGGTTTGGAGGTTGAATTAATGATTATTGTCAATTCATCTCATCGTTTATGCCCCTTGGTATCATGTTTAAACCTTACAACATGAGACTTAATGTACTTCCCATTTTTCTTTCAATTTCAAAGAAAAAAATGCACGATTGGAGCTCCCATGGTGGTCCCTAAAATTTCACATTATTATTAGAGTCCTGGAAGCAAAAATACCAATCTCAAAACACATAAGTATTTTTGCGTGGAATCTACTTTGTGTTTTTACGATTGTAATCTTGCAAATTTTGTGTCAATTCCCGACCCCAAAAAGGGAATATATGAGGTATCGGTGGAATAAGGGACCTTAAAGCGCTTTTACACTTTTCGTGAAACAAATTGCAAGTGAAATTCAAAACCGTATAAAAGGTATATTTAAGGAATATTCCATTACATGGGCACTTATGTGGAAAATTCAAAGTTACTGCAAAACTACAAGTTGCAATTTCATCCCCAAGGTCAAAAAGAGAATATTCCTGAATCTTGAATCCACGGAGGAGACATGCGGCTTTGCAAAGTTGTTACGATTTTCACTTCAGCGATTACTACATTTTGCAACCTATAATTTGATCCCCAAACTACAAAAAGGGACACATGGCATGATGTCATAAAGAACAATGAAGAAAGGTAATTTTGAAGTTTTGTATTTCGCAGCTTTATAGTTGCTTTATAAAACTATAAATTGTAAGTTCATCCCCACATCCCACAAAGGGACACATGTCACGATTTGACAATAGAGGATGAAGAAATAATATACATAGTTTTACATAGTGTAGCTTTGCAGTAGTTGTAATATTGCAAACTAGATTTCCACTCCCACAACCCGGTGAGTTGGACATGTGTCAGTGTCCGAGACTCTTAGAAAAAAGCAATCGGCAACTTATAATTTTGTAGTTTTTGTAAACCGCAAACTTTCTATGCATCCTCGACACCTAAAAAAGGTAACTAAGTGGCTCATCTGCCCACGTGTAAGGCCGAAATTCAAAATTGGAAATGAGAACCAACGGTTACAAATGAAGAATACATGGAGATAGATGATGTCATTAATGGAAGCATGTAGAGAGAAATATAGGGCTATAATTCATGAAAATTCATCACTTGCCTCCAAATTTCAAGTTTTAACAGTGTTATGAATCCCTAAAACGACAAAGGGACCAAATTTGTACATTTTAATCTATTGAATGGTGATTTTCGAGCTCAAAGATGATCCAGTTGTTGTTTTACATTGTGAAGAATAACAATGATGGAAATTACATGAGTAAGATCTTTTCTTGAGTCTGTATCATTTATAATCTCGTGGTGCCCTAGTAAACTGTGTTGGAAGGATCGAATGAGTATAAATAGTTGTAAAACTTTCCCGCTAGTTGTTTCTCCGGATTTTCCCTATAAAAATGAAGATCCAATTAGTTGGTGTCCACATCACTTCCCACCTCTTATCTAATTTGGATAAGATCACGGACACCAATCTAGTCAATGCAAACATACAACAAAGGTTACATGCCATCGACATAAATGAAACTATGGCAAAGATTAACTAGAATGGGCTTTCCTAGCAGTTGTATTTCCTCCTTTTGATTAATATCTAGAGATAGTGTATGTTTGTGTACAACATTATAACCCGACAACCAAGGAGGTTAGGGATGGAAGCAATGCCCTAGTTTTATCCTTTACAATTGAACCCTTCAAAGAACTATTAGGTCTCCTTGATGCAACTCATGTGGCAGATATTTCAATTGAAAGTGCAGAGGAGTACTAGAATGCCAACATTGTTAAGTGCTCCAAGATGTTGAACAACAATTGGCTTGACAAGCCAAGGATTGTTGCCACCAGGATTCCCAAAAAACTAAGCAGAGAAAATTTTGTGGAGGAGATTGGGGATATCATCACAATGTTGAAAAGAGTTATGGGGAAAGAATATGTCTATTATTACAGTGATTGGATGTTCAAGTTCATCCAAATTATACTCATTGGAAAAGTGCACATTCATTGGGGAGAGTTCATAAGTGATTGCATCCATGAATAAATGCTCAAATTGGTAGTTCAAATTGAAGAAGGCTCCACAAGAAAAATGGAGTTCTACATGACTTCCTATCTGGTGTACAACATTTCTCGGCATAGGACATTCCTTGGGTTGGATAGAATAAAAGACTTTGAAAATTACAGAGTATGATGTACAAAGTATGATGTATACCCTCAATTGAACCTAAGCAATTACATCAATTGTTTTAGGATGGTGCATGACACTTTCTTTGCTCCCATCATATGCCTATTTCAACCTGGATAGGAAAAAACATAATATCAACACAAGCAAAGAAGGTAATCACTAGATTTAGATGTTACTTCATCCAATTCCAAACCTTCACATATATCAAAGTAAGTGGCTTCCATGATGCTCCCTACATGTTGCCAAGATACCTAGATGATAAATGGGCACTTTTGGAAGTTTCAAGGTAGCTAGTGGAATTGCATAAGTTGATTACAGGAAAGAAAAAAATAAACATCAAGTTCCCAATCAACATTGGAAGGTACACTTTCCCTACTTTGCTAAAGGTGAGACTCTTGGAAGAAGAAATGGGTAGAGTTACTTTGTAGAAACTATCTCACATACCTAATTATGATATTAGATGGATACTCCAAGGAGCCTTGGGAAATTCATATGAACATGAGCCTCATTATGAGGATTATTGGATGGATTACATGGATGAGGAGGAGGTCGATTAAGAGATTACTCAAGGATGACCCTCACTCAGGTGGTGGATTATAAACTTGTTGTTCCTCAGGGGTTAGTAGGATGATATGAACCTGGTGAGAAAATATTATGTTGATAATAACATAACATCTCAGCCCATCCCAAGTGTAGATGGACAAGGAAAGAAAACACTTCCCTACATGACAAAACTATCCACATCATCAAGAGGGGATTTTTATGGTTGAGTAGTAAGGGGATTAACTTAAACCTGCAAACCAAAACAATCTTGAGGGAGTACATGGCAAGTGGAATCATTAAGGATGTGTTTCTCCCTTATAGGAAGGAAACTGCAGGTCTGGATCCCTTGAAAGGAAAGTCCCCAAAATTTCAATCAAAGGACCAACTTCAGGGGTTGTTGAAGAGCTAAGTGCAAACAACAGAAAAATAGGGACTCCAGTGTCAAAGTTGACACATATGGCAAAGAAAATATTGAGAGAAAACTATGTAGATGCCCCATTCATTGCAGATACACCTCTCCAAGCAGTCCCACATCCTACCTCAAGTCAAAAGGCACATATGGCAAAGGATACAACTCAAGTTAAATTGTCATTCACCTCCTCAAAAGGATCATCTATAAAAGGAAAGAGAATGATAGGAAGCATTGCCTCATGTTTTCCAAAGGTAGATCCAACATTAGAGACTATCCATGAAGAGGAAAAGAGGAGGAACCTATGACATTGCACTTTGTGAGGACCACAAAGGTGGTAACACCTACAATAGAAACAACCAAAAGTACAACATTTCAAGGGACAACTCCAATGGTCCAAACATTTGATGTTGCATATCAAATTACAGAGGTAGTACTCACTACCCCACCTCCTATGCTATATGAGGCATATGCTAATGTGCCCACACAAGAGGTACTTTCCAGTGTGCTCACTCAGGAAAATCAAGAGCAAGAAGCTCAAGGAGAGGAGAAAACAACACTGATTGACCCATCCATGGAGAAAACCTTCACTTTGAAATAATATATGGTTTAGACCAAGATGTTGGTGCCATGAAATCATACAAGATGTGTTAATTGGGAAGAGGGAGACCAAGCACACCAAGAAGCACCTACCACAGATAAATTTGAAGGTGGTGAGGTGAAGGAAAGTGTTGAAGAGAAGGTTGTTGCAAAAGAAGTTGGGCAAGCTTAGGTTGTAGAGGTCACACTTATTGAGAGTGAACAATCTAGTGTTGTGGAACCCACTCAACCATTTTGGAGACAATTGAGAAGGAATTTACAACTCATGAAGTTGCAAAACAAGAAACCCAACAACATGAGAAACCACAAACTAAGATAACAAAGGATTCTTATCCATGTAGAGAAAAAGATGTTTAGGACACAACAAATATTGATACAGATACTCAACCATCTTCAACTATGACAAAGGAAGAGGTGAAGGACTTGGGGAGAAAATAAGAGAGAGTTCAAGAACATCTTATTGAGTCTTTTGATCAACAAGAGGCATAAATCAAGGCTATAGTATTTATATCATTACACCCCAAGCACAAATGGTGATACCTAATGTTCCCCATTTGTAAGAAAAAAGGAGAAGGCAACACTCAAGCGAAGGTTGGTTGGTAGCATCCCTCCCAAGGAAGAAAAAGGTGAAGGTGCAAGTGGAAGAAGTTGACCTTCATAGCATCATCTCATTGAAGCCATCTAAACCACCAAAGAAAGCAAGATTTTTTTCAAGGACAATGGTGGGGCCTCAAGGAGAAAGGGTTATGGAGGTGGCTACCCCCAAAAGCGATGCTTTAGGGATAAATTTTATCCTCTCGATTATCAAATCGCTAAGATCCCACTTGGAAAGCCAACCACATAAGCCAAAGTATGATGTCACCTTATGGTGGGTGGACTCTTTCAAAAGATGGAAAAAGATAAAGAGACCAAGAAAGAGATGAAAGAAAAGGTTGATATCTTGTCAACCTATGTGCAAAAGTGGGTAAAACTTCCCTAGGTAGTGAAGAGATAACTACATCCCTCACTCTGAAATAATAAAAATGTTGATGACTTGAGGTGTAGGGGAGAAACAACTAAAAAGTGGGAGGAAGAACTTTTGAGCAAGGGCAACAAGGTGATCAAGGAAATTATAGACTTGCTACAATAAGAGTCTAAGAAAATAGAGGAAAATAAGACATTAATTGATAAACATCAGACAGAGGTTGAGTATTGGGATGGACTACTACCCAAGCTTGAAGCCATCACAATTTTGGATGATGAAGTGGTGGAGAAGGGATAGTTCCCTCATATTTGCAGAGGAAGACATCATGAATATAGGGAGCTGTCAATTTAAGAATAGAAACCTTATGGAATTGCATAAGAAAACTCCAAGACATGAGGGAGAAAGCAGGGAAGTATGTAGATGATATTGATTCAAAACTTGAAAGGATGCTTCCCCTCAAGGACACATATACCCCAGATCTGCAGATGCAAACAAGCTAATAGAAATTCTTCAACAGCATATTGCAAGGGATTTGGAGCCTTCAAAAGATTTTGATTATTCATAAATTCATTCATTTAGAGAGATATATTAATAAATTGGCCAAGAGGATCAAAAATAAAAGAATTATTTCCATTGAATTTGACAGTGTTCTATCCAAAATGGAAATAATCTTCCTCTACCATGCAGACCGGATGAAGACCCCATTTTGGGGATGTTTGAACATTTTGATGTATACAGGAATAAGTTGGGAGAGAAACAAAGACCGAGCAAATAGATCTCGACCCCTCTTAAGCATTTATTCTTTTCCCCTTCCCCATTCTTTATTCCTTTCTATTCATTATTCTTTCATAAAAGGAATAAAATGATTTGATTGTAATGAGTAACTCTTCCTGGAGCACACGTATGATAGTGACAATGCGTAAGAAGACAAAAAAAGTTTGTTTATAAAAGAAGGAATATTCTCCACTCCTCCATGGGTTTCATCATGATTCAAAACCATTCTAGCATGGCAAATCAAAATGGGATTTTTTTCAGTTGGGACAACTCTTACATTTAATTTGCAAATCAAAGATCACAACCCCACAATTTTCTTGCTTTTTGTTTCATGGGGTCTAAGTATTTCCCTATGGGAAATTTGTGTATAAAAGTGAAGGCATGTCTTCACTTTAGGTTATGGTTCTAACTTTTGGGTTCTAACTAGGGTGATTACGTATTGTATAGTAACTAGAATTAGCATATTTGCATGTCTCCTTGTTAAAATTGAAGTATACAGAACTGTTTTCCATGCTTCAATCAGAATTTTGGATTATAAATAAGAATATAGTTTAAGGAAGATGGTCTTTGATGTAATCTTATATTTGTTAAATCAATGACATACGAGAGGATTTCTTTTGGTTATTGCATAAGATTGGTTATTGAATGAATATTGTGTTGTAATGTTACTTTGCAATGTTTGTTTAGTTATAAAAGTCTTTTTCTGCAATATTACTTTGGAGGTGACTACTTACAACCCTTGAGTGTATTTTGGGTGTTATGGAATTGATGCAATAGATATTTTATTGAAGCTTTATGCACAAGTGTTTGTGTTAAGGATTCAAAGATTATGTGGTAGTGTTTGCATGAATTTGGTATCAATGAATGCAAATCCCCCTTTGAAGGTTATGTTGTCTTGATATTTGTTCTTCTACATTCTCGAAAGCAACAAATGAAGTGACGAGCACTAATGCTTCTCCCCATTAGATCCACCTCCCCTTTCATTTAACTAAGTACCATCTTATCCTACCCCTACAAATCACATTATCCTTGCTTATTTTACATGTGTTTTCCTGCAAATCACACATATCCCGCATATTTCAAGTGTATTTTCCATGATCTATAGAGTTTAACATCTCAACATCATCATACCCCAAGTTGTTAATAGTTTCTATAGAGATGATGTTTGTGATCATATTTCATCTATCTTTAGTGGCTTATGTTTGATGTATCAAGTGTTTGCAATGTTTGTGTGACCATTCTTTTGAATGAGCATTGCATTTTGTGGTTGCATTTGATCTCAAATTGAGGTTCCAACAAGTTTGAGGGTTTGAAATATAATATCTCCCTCTCTTTCAAGCCACCCCTCAGTCCTCTCACCTTGGTTAGGAAGAGCCATAAAGTAGCAAGATAACAACCACATCCTTAGTAGGGTGTTTCCTGTCATTCCCAAAGGCTTGGTCAAGTGAAAATGTTGATCTATCTCTGGCTACAAACAACAAAAAAGCATATCCATCTCTCCTCTTTGCCCTCTAGTTCATGTCATTTGCATTCAAGTGTTTTTGGGGGTGTTAGATTGGGAACCAACAATACCATCTTCAAGTGACACTCGATTTGCTATCAAACTTGAATCTTAATGAGTTATTGAAAGCTTTTAGAGTAAAAATAATTAGCATTTTTTGGAGTTTCTTGTTAATATTTTGGATGCATTGGTAAACTATGGGACCCTAGAATATGTGGAATGGTCAAAATCACAACAAAGCTTACAAACATGTTAGAGGAATGTATTTTGTAGCTATAAAAGAGCCTTCAATTAATCATGTACGGCTAATCTTGGTATTCTTCTTGAATGACAAAATAGATGACAAGTGGTAAATGGATGCTCTAGAGCATGACTTTGGCGTGAACCATTTGCACAAACTCATAAGTTTGACAAAATGAAGAAACAATGATTGGGGTAGATGTATATGACTTGGTATGGATTGGCTATGTCATGTTTTTATGCATCGTGGGTGTAACTTGGCTATGATATTTCAAAGGATATGACTAGCAAGTTGATTTGGATTAGAAAGGCCACTCTTGCTCGAATCCAATTGATCATTTACTTGCACCACACATGCGGTTAGTGCTTGAACAACTATATCAAAATTTGCACAAGACAAATGATTGTCACTAGTCTAGTATATCTCGTGCCTTGGGATAATGCATGTTTTACTACCGGAACAACTATATCAAAATTGCACAAGACAAATGATTGTCACTAGCCCAAAGATATCTCATGCCTTGGGATAATGTGTGCTTTTACTACTAGAAGGTAATAATCGTATTGTGGAGTGAGAGAGAAATGGATGCAAGTCAAAAGCCAAAGTCCTTGCACTAGAATTTGTGCACCTTTGAAGTCATGGGCATAGCTAAGATGTAACATTTTTCTCTTATAAAATGACTTAATATTTTAAGTCATGAGAACTCGATCAACTTGATTTAAAGTCATATGGTATAATATTAATTCATTTATTAATTGTTTAAAAAAATTAATGAGCAAATGTAACTCAAGTTGAGTTAACTTGAGGTTAGGTCATAGGTTTGGGTTACTTCAAGAAAGTAGTTATTTAACTTCTTGGATGCAAATCCCTATAAAAAGGTTTGCATATAATTGCAAAAAGGAGGATCTCTCTTTTTCTCTTTATTATAGAGAAAATTTGTTGCAACTTTGTGTATAAATACTCTTTAGTTTCATAGAGAATAAAATGCAAGCAAACTTGGAATGAGAATCGTTTGATCATGTTAATACTCCTCAATTATGAAAATGAGCTTTGTTGTTTACAATTGACGAATGTCATTAACACTACCATTCAACTATGTTGTATGAGGCACTTCGATATTATTGGCTTTGTAACGTATATCTTTGTGTGTGGACTTTGTGCCATATGCACACAATCTATGTGTGGTGAAGGCTTTGTGCTTCAAAGTGGTTCTTCTCCTCTATGCAACTACCGCTTGTATTCTTCTCTTTATGTGTGAGACAGTTCTATATTTGTACTTACCTCAAGTTATCCCGACAATTCTCTACATTCATTCTATTGTGGGTTTCTCTCTTCCTCCTTTGTTCTCCACTTTTTCCTTTCTTTCTCTTTTCCATTTATTGTTGCCTTTGTGCTTGCATGTTAAAAGCACCAAAAATACAAAACACCCCCATCATACAAGGAAACCGATCCTCTCAAACATAAAAGAAGATCGCCATGTCAATAGATGATCTCCCTATGTTGCAAAATTTATGCCACTTTTGTTGGGCTAGTCATTGAAATAACCAAAACACACACATCGACATAAATTCCTACCATCAAGTTGAAACCAATTTTGTATGCCTTACGGTAATCAAGGTGTCGAATGTTTGTCATCAATCAAACGATACTTTTCCTAAACCTAGGATAACCATCAAATGAACTTCGTATTTAAATGGATTCCCTCTCAATTTTAATATAATGTTAAGATCTCAATTGTGCAATGCCCCTCCTCCCAATGAGGCAACAATAGGGCCTCCTTTCATAACTCATTTTTATGCTTCAAAGACCTTGTAAATCATTTTTGAGATTGTGTTAACCATATGTTGTATAAATCTTTTATGGTTTACTTAGAAAGCTCGTGTATGTTAAAGGTAAATTGTAAATATCTTAGTGTAAGAGAAAATTGTGGGAAGAATACGACACTTGTCTACCCCTAAGATTAGTGAGATCATGAAGTTGGAAGAAAAGTCATTCTTATGTATAGTCGTGACCTATGAAAGTGTGAAGGTTTTGCCTCTCCGAGTGGTACACTTGTGGAAGAAAACCATTGTATGAGAAATTTGTAAAACCTTGTAAATTCCTTCTTTTATTAGTCTCAAGTGAAAGTAGCATAAAATTGGAAAGACCTCATTGATATTCCTCCAAACAACCTATTAAACCCAAATAACAATCGAAAGCTAAAACAAAGAAAAGAGACAACATTAGTTCCAAAATGGAAATTAAAGCAAACCAAGCAAATCCTAAATCTTATGGTGGAAGTAGAGTTAATCTTTGGATGTGGATTAAATCATATAAGCCCATTTGGGTGGGTCGATATTTCAAGTCAAAGCTTAAATTAAATAACACAATAAACTTCAATAAGAGTGGTAAAGTCCCTTAAGGTTTTAAAGGGCTTCATTTAATTAAAGTTCTATCACTAAGTAAACAAAATTATAATAGAGTCAAATAGGAGAGCATATTCTAATATAGTGTTTTATGGATCAATTAAATAAATTAGAGGATTTAATGACTAAGGTAGTATTGTTAAATAAAAATATTTGAAGTATTAGACTTAAAAGGAGAACTTTATAATTTTGCTTGTTAATTATTTTAGTGCAACTTAATATACTTCTTAAGTGAATTGATTAAGAGACTAATGCCTTTAATTCATGTCTTTATATTAATTCAGCAAAGTAACTTATTTGCCCCAGGTTAAATATTTAACGAGGAGGACTCGATTACAATTCAGTTTTAATATTACAATGAATGATTGAATGGAACTGAAGTTAGGCCTTTATTATTAATAATCTTAAGAAGGGTAAAATTGTAATACAATTGATCTAATGACCTAACTAATTAACTTGAATTCACTTGAGTTCGCCATAATATCTTGGTGCTTAGTTTTGTGTTAAATGTTCCTAGGAAAGTACCTAAAATCTAATGCAACAATGTGTGCATGTCAAGCTTACCTAACCTTTTAGATTTGGGATCCCATAACAACTTATGTGTGCATGCCAAACTTACCTAGAGCTTCGAAGAGTAAAGCTCTAATATGCATAAGATAACTAATAAACATACAAGAAGGTTGGTCGTAAGAAAATTCCCAATAATACACATGAAGTGGAGCTGCCTAATATTTTGAAATTTTAGCCAATTCTCAATATGTCGGACTTGTATGTAAATCATGGAAGGAAAAATCCTAGAACGCAAAACAACCAATTGGAGACCGAGCTTGAAAGGTGTGACAAAAAATTGCTGAGGCTCGATGAAAAAGTGGTCATAAAGACTAGAAGACATAGTTATGAGTGCCTGGTTTGATGGAGAGGCAAAGGTTCAAGAGAATCAACCTAGATTTCAGAATTTGAGTTCAACTGAGTGCGTTGATCCTCTTCAGTTTTGATTTTAGAGCTAGAATTGCGAGCATCATCCTCACAAGCTTTCTGTGAAGAAGGGTATGATCCAGGAGCATCTTTGACATGCTGGAGTTATCCTGCAGATTAACATGCAGATGGGAGTGTGATCTCCCTGCAAATATCAAATTAAATAAATACAACAGTTGTATATAATTTGTTTCTGTTTTCTGTGTGCGGGGATATGCAGAATCAATAGATTACATGGAATTAAATACAAAAGTTGGCTATATTAAAGTTAAATTGGTATTTGTGGCGAATGCAAAATTATCAAACATTGTGTACCCTGCATTAACGCCAAAACCATTTCACAAGAGGGAACCTTTCCTTCAAAGTTGATAGTCACACAAGGAACCATGAAACGATAGTAATATGCTTTTCCAAATGTGTTGACCCTTGATGCAAAAGATAACTCGCATTGGAAATATCATGCAATAACTTGAATATTAACAATGTATGAGATTAGTCTAGCTTTCAGAAATTTGTGTTCATAGAATCCTTCTCCCAAGTGCTAAGCAACTCGAAGAAAAATGATATAATAAGTTCCATCCAATGAAATGGCTGGATTCTTGTTAAGTCACGTGTCAATATTGCACATTCATATTGATTAATATCATTGCTTATTTAACTTTTCAACTTCAGAATCTATAAATCATATTATAAATTATAATCCCACTACATCTTTACAGCACCAATATGGACACGTCTTGTAACTGAAGCTACAACTCTGGGGAAAAAATTGATACTTTGTGATGCAAACTCGGAAAAGGTAGAAAATTTAACCTCGCCAATAAAAGAATAGACATTGCAGCCATGCCATAAAAGAATAATAATAGATTTTCATACTCAATTCAACTCTGAGAAGCTACAGTATAATGACTCCATGAAAACAAAGTTGGACGCCACCACCTGCCTTCAACCTGAGATGCAGAGTCCTGAGTATGCGCAGCAGGAGACTTTGAAGCAGAAAGGTCAATGTGTGTTGAAGCTGTATCTTCAGATGCAGAGCCCATGGGGTTGTCCTGGCGATTTGCCAAGCCTCCCTGGGTTTTCAGATACTTCAGAATTGCAAGATGCTGCTGAAGGGGCACTTTCAGGATCTCCGATACAAAAACTTGAATTGAATGGAAATCTTTGACAGGCGAGAGCACGAACTGAATTAGTTGATATAGGAGACACCCTGCATCTCCGATAATCTGTGTTGCAAAGAGCAGTCGATAATGAAGTAGGTTCAGCAACCTCTGTTGAACAGGCTGTGCATAGAGATAATGGCAGATTTAATCTTCCCAATTCCTTGATCGCAGATGTATGGGCAAGCTTAACAAAGGAAACAATACCGTGTCGACACATCGGACACGGTATGGAACCAGGAGGACCTGACACTGTAGTAGCAATATTATTTGTGGAACAAAGGTACAAGGCACACCATGTACAAAGCTCGTGACCACAACCTGTAAGAAAACCACTTCAAAACCTTATTGTTTAGGAACAAAGGTAATTTTGAAAGAAACAACCACGTCAAGCAGCAAGAAGAAAATCTAACTTTAAAAGAAGACTTAAATCATGCTTCCCAGATGACAAAGTTTCTGCATGCATCAGCAATAATAAGCCTTTCCCATCAATGGGTTGGCGAAGTTGTCATTTATGTTTGGATCTATTAAGATTATATATTATATTAAGGGGGGTAGCTCATCTCACTTGGAATCATGTATGGAATGACACATTGCAAGTCTAAACATCGACGCTTCAGAAGAAGCTCTGCCACTTAAGAAATATCAGATTTAATCTATTGCTTTTAAGTGGACAATTCAGAAGGAAACACTCACATATATGCATGACTATTCTTATCGGGTAGTTTTTGAATCATGTTGGTTGATGTTTGTCTGCTTGCTCCATTGATGATGATGGTTTTGTTTGGATGAGTGCACTTGTTAGTGTCCCTTGGTATTTCTGTTGTTGGTCTTGCTCTTTTCGTTGTTGTCCTTACCATACCTTTTTTTCCTTATCGCTGTTGGAAAGTGAAAGAGGACGCGTTAGACATGGACGTCATTGATTAAGTCTTGTTTGTATTATGGAGAGGAGAGAGAAAAACGGATTGGGAAAGAGACTCAATTTTTCCAGCTTGTTGGAGATTTTGAAGACAATAAGTTGGTTTGTGGTTCGAACCATGCCATTCCTAAAATAGTGGGAATCATTTGGACTTGAAAACATTCCCTTCCATTTTTTTATTTGATTATCATTCATCAATAAATACTAGGTAGGAACATTTCTGAAACTATTTTTAATGTTTATGTTTTGTTTCCGAGTGATATATGGATAATTATTGCAAGTTTCTGGATTAAACTGCGTGAAGTTTATTTATGTTTTTCCCCTCTTGTTGTTTTAGTTGGAGATGTTTTTTTTGAAACCATGATTGAGAGAAGATGCATTGGTGCTTCCTTGCTTGTTGGCTGTGTCTTCTTGTCAGAACTTGAATTACCTTGTTGCATACTTGCACTCCATGGTAAAGGGAAAAGGGGACTTGGGGTAAAGTAAAGAAATGCATCCATAATGATTTCAGATTTTACAAGAAAATGAGAATTGTGATTGTACATATATGAATTCTTGAATTTGGAGTTTTCCCTTCCTATAAATTCTCAGAATCTGTCATTATGTAGAAGCCCCATTTGTTTTGCATTCTCACAATTCATCATTTGTGTGGAAATCCACTTGTTTTAAATTCTCAGAATTCATCATTGTGGGGAAGCCACAATTGTTTTGCATTTACATTCTGTTTAGAGTAAGAGCTCCATCACCTTGTTATTTCAGATTTCTCCTATTGGGATATGAGCTAGACCAGATTTACATTGTTGGAGAAAAAGTTCCATTGCCTCTATTTTCAGCTTTGGCCCTTTCGTGATAAAAAGCCATTTATGTTTCGGATTTGGCCCTATTGTGATGGGGGCTAAGTGTTATTTTCAGATTTGATTCTATTGTGATAGGGAATGCATTTTAAATTTCAGACTTGGCCTTACTGTGATATGAGCCCACTGCTATTTTCAGATTCGCGCCTAGTGAAATAGAATCCCTTTGCTAACTTCAGATTTATCCCTATTGAAATTGGAGTCCACTTCTACTTTCTGGATTTCCCTTATAATGATGGGAGCCCCTACGAGTTTACACTTGGGAAACCTCCTTAAATTTTGGAATTCACATCTTTATGATCATGTTGGGTGTTTTTCCCATTCCATGCCAGTTGTCATCATTGCACATCGTGAGCCCATCCAAAACACAATTCTCAATGGCATGTTATGGTTAACAATTACAAATATATTGTGTATCTAAGTATCAAGTCCTTGTATATATATCATGGGCATAAAAGTATCTTGGACTATAATGTTTATATTTGCATTCAAAAACGTAAAGAAAGTAATATCAAAAAGGGGAGAGTGCATGTACAAATATTTTAGGTCACGATGTCAAAATGTAAAGCTAAAGATAGTACCTCCACGCTTGTGAAACCTCTTTGTGGGTTCTCGAGGACCTTTTCACTATAACTAACATTAAATATATATTGTTCAATATTTTGTATCCTAAGCCCCAAGTTATTAAGTTGCTACTTACCCTCGGTCCATTACGCCTATCAACCACATCAGACTAGGCAACCCAATGTGTAAGACAAGGTGTCATGTCACAAAGCAACTTAACCAGCAATAGAACCTCAACTATGAACTCCAGGACACAAACAACTCTTACAAAACAGTCCCAAAATATAGATAACTCGTCGTAGTATAGGGTAGAACCCGAAATGTATGTAAGCTAGTCTAACACATGGTGTTACATTGTCAATTTCCCTTTCTTCCACAACATACGCATTTTAATCCTTCAAATTGTTTAGTGTTTCTTCATGGGGCAAGAAGTCATCTGCTTTCCAGGACACCTCCGGCCATGTTGTGACCCCAGGGCACCTCTTACCAAAGAATTTCAATTTTGTCAATTGACTCCTCTCTCTTTCAAGTTAAAAATGAGGAAAATATCAAAAACAAAGTTAAAAAGACTTAGGAGGGAGCCGCCACTCTCAAACACGGAAAGAAATCTGTTCTGTTTTTCCATTGCTGTTGTTCTGGGATTTCAGTTCTATTCCATAGGGCAAAGAGTCAGTAATCAGAAAAAGGCCCCACTCAAGGCTAACAGTAAATGGTGACTACGCTGGGGAGCTGAACCAGATTAAAAATACATTTTTCCCCACTGGAAGAGTTGCCAATCTTTCTCCTTTTCGAGCATGTGTAGGACTTGCAGCAGCAAGATTGAAAGGCAATGTGCATGGAAAGAATTATTTCCAAATCCTTTTCATTTCTGTGATGCAGTTATGAGTTCCAAGTGAAGAAATCTCATGCAAAGAAAACTGTTGAGTTCCTCTATATTCTCTGTTCCTTAAAAAAATCTTTAAATCAAATATTTTGTCATTCAAGAGTTCATGCAGAAATGGTTGAAAAACCAAGGTTCTTGATGAGCTCAGCCAAGTGCTACTGAAATATTTTGAATCCTTGTAGCTCATGGAGTCCAGGAAAGATGTGAGCAACACAAAAATGCTAGCATGCTTAAGGAAACAGAGTTTCAGAGCCAATGCCATCCATAGAGAAAATGATGAGCTGGCCCATTGAGTACCAAGAAAATGACGGATGACACTCTTGCAGACATTTGTTGTCATTCAACTCTCACCAAGAAGTAACATTTGCCACAGTTTCTCAAGAGTTGTCTTTTTCAGATGAAGACAGATTTGAAGAATGGTTTCCCATAAATAAAATGGATGATCCAAGCAATTCTTGTAATATTGATGAAGCAGACAAAACCAGATGGAGCAGTACTTTTCCAGATAGATAGTCAAGCAGGTGCTATCTTGAAAGTGCAGGAAACTGAAACTTATTACCTGTATTTGGAGCCTCGTGTAATAAATTTGTCTAAGAATATAGCCCTTGAAAATATAAGGATTTTGTACAAGACAGAAATTTTGAATCTATTTGTCATAAGTCGGGCTGATTTTGGCTCAAACAATGCTGGAGAAGGGAATTGATAAAACAAGTTCTCATCAAGACATTGACCCCTGCCAGTTTGTGCAGGAAAGAGAAGAATTTGCCTCTGACTCTTCTCCTGTCAATTTTGAATAACACTCTGGGGTATGCCCGGGAGGGAGGAACATTCCAGCTTGTCTCTGATTTTGTCAAAGAGGAATCTTATAACATTCAAAAGGCTCACAATTCCCCAAAATAGAATGCTCACACCTGCCTAATGGAATTCTGGATGATCATTAAGTACATGTTGGATAATTAATATTTAATACGTCATAGATAGGAGATAAACTATTATTGTATGTTGTTAGTATCCCTATTGTTAGTTTGTTATTCGGCACATGTAACATTGATTGTAAATAACAACGCTTGTTATATTGTTTGTGTAACACTAGCACCTGGGGTGCAAGGGAATCACTGATAGGCAATTTTCCGGTAGAGATTTTCCGGTGGAGGTTTTCCAGCATAGGTTTTCCAACTTAAATTTTCTGAAAGATGTTGTTCGGCGGGCTTTTCTGCAATAGGTTTTCCAGCAGGGTGAAAGCGGTTTCCCGGTGCGAGATAATTTTTTCGCAGTTTACCGGCATGAGACAACTTATTGTATGCATTTTTATTGAACATTGAACCAAGGAATATAATTCTTATTCCAATTTGAGATGAGATCAATGAGAGGAAGAATTTGGGAGGAGCCTCTGTGCACTCTCAAGAATATCAATAAAGAAACCGTGCAAGCTTCATGGTGGCACATTTCCTCTTATTATTTTCCCTTGTGAAGATCAGGAGCATATAGAAAGATAGTATCATTGATTTTTGCATATCAAACACTTATAGAATCATACTTGCCACAGCAATTATGTTCCAATTTATTTTGGGTGGTTCATATTATTAAAGCACTAGTGTCGGGTTTGTAATCTTGTTTGAGTGCAGGATTTCGTAGCTTGAGTGGATGCGCTCTTTATTTTTATTTGCAGCTCCATCATGAAGTAGACTGATATCCGAAGCCTACAAAGCAAAGTAGCATTTGCTAAGGGAGGCACAGCTTTAAGCATTTAGCACGCCCTTCTACTGCTAAAAGCATGACAAAGGAGGGACAGCTCACATAAAAGAGGTGCATCAGAATAAATCCCAACAGCATTCTGGATTCCTGTCTGCAAAACCGACAATAAAAAAGCAGGCCATTCCTGAAAAAGAGTTGCAGCAAAGGGCAGCCAATGATCTCAAGCACCATCATCACACCAAAGCACGGCTCACATTCTCCAAATGTCAATTGTACGCTTGCTACAAGCAAACACTTTTATATTCTAAAGTTTTACTAAAGTATGATTTTATATATCAATTTATGGCAAAAACATATATTTTATATTTTATGAAGAATTAATTTTATAATAATTTTTAAAACTTTATAATTGAATTTTATTAATTTCCCTAAGTAAGCCTGGCACAAACCTAATTGCATAGCTCCTAAACCAGGACGACCTAGAGGTTGAAAATTTGTCTGGAGGTTTGTAATGCCATTATAAAACATACCACAGAAGCATTTATCTACAGCCATTACAGTCTGCAAGATTTAATTGTTTTCCGCAAAGTTTTCCTGGAATCAAACTAATTCAATATCTGGAGCTCTAGGTGGAATGTTTTGCCAAAACTTTGTGAGGTTGAAGATTTGTAGCCTATTTAATAGGGCACCTTGACCAAACTTGCAAACAATGTCGACCAACAACACAAGTTTCACAAGGCCAATCAGAAGGAGAAACTAATAACTGTGATCAGTGTTTCACATGAGATCATGTCTCATATCTGAGATTCAACAACCACCAAAGACAGATGGAACAAGTTGAGCAATGTGTATAAGGCGAAGAATCAGAACCAGATTCTACATCTACAGAGTTACTTGCGCTGCCTAAAAAGAAAACTGAAGATAAAATTGAGGCTTTTCTCCATCGGGTTGCTGAGTTGCAGGATTCGCTCCAAGCATTGGACAAAAAGGTGACAAATGACTCTTGTTTCCATTGTCTTGAGAGCACTACCCTCTGCATACAAATCATTTGTCGCCACATTGAAACATGCTACAACAGAAAGAGTCCATGCATGAAGAAGAAGACAAAGTAGAGGATCACGCCTTCATCACGCACTAGAAAGGCAAGAAGCCCATAAGGTCTACAAATCATCCTCCTAAGCAGCAGCAACACCAAGGAACAATTCTCAATCCCAAAAGACTTTTCTAATATGTGGAAAGAATGGGCATGAGCTGAAAGACTGTCAGTACAATGAATTCATGAATGGTTCATCCAACCACAAGAAGCTGACATCACAACAATTAACACAAGGATCGAAGAAGAAGCCATGACACTTGATGCAGGGGCATCACTACAAGGGCATGTAAGGGCAATTTTTGGTTTGTATAAGTCTTTAGTGAGGTCTAGGAGTCAGTCTTGTTGTCCTTTTAGGCTCTAGGGGTTCAAATTTTGAATTAGGAGGTTTCCCTCCATTTTGCTCAATTTGAAAATTTGAACTTAGTAGGGCCAATTTTGGCTTGCTTGCATATGTAATTGTTCTAGTGGGTCATAAAGGGGTCTTAAAGTGTTTTATTTGAGTCTTGTGTGATCATTGGAGTCTCTTTTGAGGGTCATTTTGACTTGTAACCTTTAAACTTGCTTTTGAGCCCTCTTGGCATACAACCTCCTATTAAAATCTTGCTTTCATAACCAAGAATCAGTTATAGAGGAGCTCGAGCAAGGGGAATATAAAAACTTGCATTGTAATTGTTTTGAACTATTGATCAATCGAGGTAGGCAGGGTTGGAGCTCCAAGACATGTTTAGAGTTAGTTAAATGCATGCATACAGTATTAGGTGTGTATATCTACTGTGCAAGATTGTGTTATGAAATTCCTTATTAATGGAAGCAATCATCTATGTTCTTGTGTTTTCTATATCCTTTGTGTTTAAATGAACAATTAGTGGTATGTCTAGTTAATCACAGCGAGCACAGACAGAGCACAGTGTAAAATAGCAAGAAGCACAAGTTGCAGTTGAGTTGAAGGACTGTTCAAAGGGAATGGAGAGTTTAGGAAGCTTCAGCTAAGTGTGGGCATTGTTATAAAGTTTGTAGATTCGAAGGAGGCTGTTTATTGAGCGAGTAATTCTCCAAAACCATCGGGCCATTACAGTCGCCAATACCCTGCAACTAGGGTTTTTGAGAGGAAAAATCATCAATCTCGAATTTGAACCTGCCAACAATTCCAAAATTCGAAAGAAACCTCTGTAGAGAGGTCGTGAGAGGGTTGCAAAAGGACCTAATCCATTTCCTTTCAAAGAGAGAGATTTCGTTGACAGATTTGTATGACAGTCGCGTAAGTTGAAAGAAAAGCAGTGGCCTGTGAAAGAAAAGTCCTTTTTCATTGATTTTCAAACTTGGAGAACCTCAACACAGTTGAAAGGGGTAATGGTAGGGAGGCAGAACCTCTTGGATGGTTGAAGCAAGGTTTGCAAACTAAGTTGTTCTTTACAGAACACCAAGCACCAGGTTGTAAGCCTGTGACAGTGTAGCAGAATAACCAGAGCAGTTTAGGCTATTCAAGGAACTTGATAGTTTGATAAGACACTAATCTCTTCTGGAAGAACCTTCAAGGGGAGGGTTTAAGCCATGTTTCCATCCAACATTAGCTGAACAATTATCTAGCATCTCTGAAACCTGAGTTACAGTTCCGAAAGGGGAGAACCAATTTGATTCATAGGGCAGAGTGAACTAACACAAAGGTGTGAAGGTTTGTATGAAAACCCAGGGACAACGAATAATTGCTGATGTAACCAAAAAGGTCAAATACCCAATGTACTAGCTCCTAAGAGGACAATCTCTTAAGAAGGAAGATGCCAAAATGAAGTCTTGATAGGAAGCTGTGAACTAGCATACAGTTATTGGGTTTAGAGGTTCTAGAATTCAAAAAAAAATTAAGGACAATGAAGGGGCAGTCTCCCAACAAAGTGGTTGTCTGATAGGGATTTAGTTAGCACATGTTCAGGCTTGACCAATAAGTTGTTAGGGTGATGTACAGGCAGAGTTGAGGTTAATTGTAGCTAACAGTGCAGTAAATGAATGAAGTAGCCTCTTGGCTCTGCATCAACACTGATGTTGGAAGAAGAAGCTTTCCACACACCAACTACATGGCAATATTGCCGAGGACAAATAATCTTCAAATGAAGATTATGTCTATGCTGCATAGGCAGATGAGGAGATCCCTCGTCAGGATTTCAATATGGTACGTGGACTTCAGAGCTACACAACATATGACTAGACAAAAAGACCGGTTCACCGATTTGATTTGTAAATCTAAATGTGGCCAAGTTTCTCTAGGTGATGATACATTCTATAGCTTCCAAGGCTTGGGTGATATATTTTGCCACTTGGAGAGTACTCATGTAAAATTACAGAAGTCCGTTATGTTGTAGGTTTAACAAAGAACTTATTATCCGACATCCTATTACTTTATCACAACCTTATGGTTGAGTTTGACCACGAACGTGATGAAAAGATGTGTCTCATTCGAGACAAATCCAAAAGCTCAAATGTTGTTACACGTACTTTTGTAGTCAGAAAAATGTTGTTACACGTACTTTTGTAGTCGAAAAATGTTTGAGCTTTGATGTTGTTCACAAATAAAATCAATTTTTGGCATTCAAGTATTGTTGGCTAGATTTTCTGCATAGCATCAAACCTAGGCAGTCATGAGATAAATCTCCCTCATTTAACCGGTGAGGCTCCCATGTCAGATTTGTCAATAAAAATGTGTTATTATCTATCAGGGGTTTTACTTTAACCACTTAGTTCATGAACCATAACTAAGAAGTTCTGTAGCAAGTAAGTAGTTGTTTAAGAAAGGAAAGTTATAGAAGAAAGAAGTAAAGGAAATACAGAGAAGAAATGGGGAAGATGTGCATCCCAATTAGTAGATAGCAGAGCTAATTGCATGCACATAGAAGAAACTTAATAGATATGAACACACAAAATTATAAAACAAAGGCAGCTCTAGATCCAGATCTATAATAACACAAAGTTTACTTAAGAGATCTAAGATTTAAAAGCAAGAAACACAGTACACCGTGACACAAAGTTCTCCGGAAACCTGCTCCTTTGTATTCCTTTGCTCCAAGTTGCTCTCAAGGGTTCAACACAAAGTCTAGAACACAGGATTGCTGCTTACAAATTCTGATCCCTTAACCCGAAGGTTCTTCCTCTACTTATAGAATGTAGAGGGGCAATTACAAGTTGGAAGCTTTAGTTGAACTGGCACATGTGGAAGTCGGAGAAGAAACAACTGGCAATCTCCCTCCTGGAATTCCTCTTTGCATGACATGTATGATTTGCAACTGAAAATAGAACTTTCTATTTTGCACGTCTCGCCACCTATCTCCAATCTCCAAGTAGTTGACTTCTTCAAGTAATGGCTTTTAAACCAATCACGTTAAGTTGTATAATTTAATTGATCGCTCAATTACTTTGTCGGAGGAAAGAAGAAGGAAGAGGAAAGCTGACTTTGTCCTTTTCACGTCTCGCATGCCGCGATTCAAGCTGGATCTGAAGCAGTGGTCTGGAAAACAAGTGGAATTGCAAGCAATTGGAATTGGAAGCAAGTTGAAATTTTGCCTTCGCATTGTCTTCTCTTTTATCCTTGAAGCTTTTGCAGTTCTTTTGCTGTACATGCATCAATGCAAGGTTGGTCGTAGATAACTCATCATCCTTATTTTTAATTGCATATGAGCAATTAAAAATTCTGGAAAGCACTCAGGGTGAATGAAAATTCAATGAAGGCTTCAACTGGAAGATGAGAGCACATGCACAGGATCTTGGAAGGAATTTTCCACGCACTGACTTCTTCACGGGCTGCATTTGAAACAAGAGGATGAAGCCTTTGTGCTGGAAGCTTTTGCAACTATGAGATCTGGATCTAGATCTACATATGGATTTGCATCTGCATCTATATTTGCATCTGGATATGGATCTGCACCTGCATAAAAATTCTCGGCAACTGAGTTGTGGATGGAAAAGCTGCAGCTTGAATAATTCCACTGCTTTTTATCTGCACGCATGAGTGAAGTCTTTCCTGCATGCATGAGTGGAGTCTTTCTATCAATTCAGCAAGAGGTTCCGAGCCTAGATCCGTGGAGATTCGTTGTGCTTTCTTTTTCATCTTTCTTCGCCATAGCTTTGTCTATCTTTGTCTGAACAATTCTTTTTCTTCTTATTTAACTGGAATTCTTCAAATCAAAAGTGCAGAGATCTGGACAATTCTTCGATTTGGAGAATATATGCAATGTATTGGACATTGATAAAAGCTCATTTTCTTTTGTAAAGCACCTGTAATGAATTCCTGAGCTCCTGTAACACCTGTGCAAACAATTATGCAGACAAAGATCAACCTTCTTCAAAGCATGCGCCAAATCTGGAAGCTTTTAGCCTTGTTGCCACCTTGCCTGAGCAAAATCCTTCTTCAAATGGGGCGCACTTTTCCTCTTGGCTGCAATTCTTTACCTGTGAATTAAATAATTCACCCATATGGCTGCCCATGCTTATATAACCTTCACAATTCTATAATTAATAATTGCCCTAACAATTAAAGGCAAATAATTAATTAAAAATCATGCTCTTCTTTTTTAAAAATAGCATGTTTAAGGACAGCCATCCAATAAATTAAATTAATCCCATTTAATCCTCCACACATCACTTCACTTAAGCTTCACAGTGTGCTTTGACCATAGCCACTGAAAATAGGAACTAATATAATCATTTAATACTTTAAAACTATTAATTCCTTCTCAAAAGGGGCTGCATCAAATAAATTAAATTTATTTAATTTTGGAATTCTATTTTTAAATTTCTTATGTCCACTTCCCTTTGTTGACTTTTCCACAAGCTCCGGGTGCAAAATTGGGTGAATAAATATTAACAAATATTTATTTAATGCATTATTATTCACCCAAGGTGGGTCGCACTTTTTGCACATATAATTCTATTTTTAAGAATTTTCTCATAATGGGATTCTTTACCCTGCAAGGCAGGCACTAAAATCCCATGATCCACTTAAGTCACTTTTCTTTTATTTCACCATGGGAATTTTTACCCTGCAAGGCAGGCAATAAATTCCCGCCTGCCTGCAGCCTCTAACTTTCCCACTGCAGCTTAAGTGAACTTTATATCACGGGAAAAATTACCCGCAAGGCGGGCAATAAATTCCCCGCCTGCCTGCAGCCTCTAACTTTCCCACTGCAGCTTAAGTGAACTTTATATCACGGGAAAAATTACCCTGTAAGGCAGACAATAAATTCCCGCCTGCCTGCAACCTCTAACTTTCCCACTGCAGCTTAAGTGAACTTTATATCACGGAAAAAGTACCTCTACAAGCGCAGCAATAAAATCCCACCACTCGCCGCTTCTATTTTTCCCACTGCAGCTTAAGTGAATTTTATAACACGGGAAAAAGTACCCTGCCAGGCAGGTACAAAATTCCCACCCTGCCTGCGGCTTCTATTTTTCCCATTGCAGCTTAAATCCTTTGTTTTCCAAAAATGTGCCCATCCCCGCAGGGGCTTTTCCGTGCACGACTTCGCTTTTTTCCCAGTGATCCAGACCTCTAATGGTGACTTCCTCCGGGCATAATGTGCGTATATGTTTTCCAGCTACTCCAGGCCAAAAATCGGGCTTACCCGGCAAAGGAATTGTTCTAGAGAAATTTCACAGAAAACGAAACGGGACAACACAAAAACACGAAAAATTGCCAAAAGTTACAAATAAAGCCCAAAACTTATTCCTAGTTAAAATCCTTCTGGTACAAGGTAATAATGATATGTTCGATCATAACAGAGTTAAAACGGAGCGCAAATAGCCTCAAACGGGGCTCAAAATAATTAAATACAAATTTCCCGCAGACAAATCCCGACGACAGAATATAACAATTTTGGGCATCTGGGTATTTGGCGAAAAAGGCTAATATGGCTCTTTGGGAATATCTTGACGCAATACAAGAACTTTTAGGCAATAAAAACACAAAACGACCCATTATTTTAAAAGTACGAAATTTTTTCGGATAGGGTAGTCACAGATTTCAGGATGAAATCTGGGTACACCAAGTATGAAGACTCGACCAATCTTTGGCATCAAAGATATGGCCATTTGAGCATTGGAGATTTGCTTACACTCAAGTACACATGATATGTTGAGATGCCTACCCTCACTAAAGAAGGCCACCGATTTGTGCTCTAGGTGTTTAGCTATAAAACAACATATAGCCCGTTTTGATTCTAGTAAATATAGAGCAATTGGTCCATTCAACTGGTGCACACAATGCGTGCAGACACATGACTCCTAGAATCGGTGGATTCAAATATTTCAGCTATTTGTTGATGATTATTCATTAAAAATGCGGGTATACTACTTGAAGTCCGAGGATCAAGCCTTTAAAGTTTTTAAAGAGTTCAAAGCTCATGTGGAACGACAATCTAGTTGTCACATTCTGTCCTCCACTCGATCGTGGGGAGCAATACACCAATGCGAGTTCTCCACATTTTTGTAGGCATAAGGCATTTTCCGATAGTTGGTTGCTCCTTACATGCCACAACAAAATAGTGTTGTAAAGAGACGGAATTGTACCATTTTGGATCTAGTGCACGCTATGTTGAAGGATTCAAACTTGGATCGTCCATATTGGGCAGCAGTTGTTCACACAGCAGTTTACTTGTTGGACCGTACACCCACCAAAACTCTGTTGTATCAGACTACCCAAAAGAAGCATGGTCAAGGTATAAGCCTTCTAATTTTCATCTTCATTTTTTTGTTGCAAAGCTGTTCCAAAGAAGAGGAAAATTTCTGATAAGAAATCCTTTAAATCTGTTGGGAATAGTGAAAATTCGAAAGCTTGCTGACTCATGGATCTTGACATCAAGAAGCCATACATCAACAGAGATGTAGTATTTGATGAGAAGGGTGAGTGCAATCCACCTTACACACCAGCACATGTTCCGGGCATTTCTCTTGTCACTCTTTTTGATGATGATGTAGACATTATTGATGATGATGGTAGTGATGATGAGGACGATGTTGGTGATGATGGTCAGCTAGGTCCTCCAACTCCAGCATCCGTGATGTATCCATAATAATTTCATGGGGAAGTAAGAAACAAAGCATTGTTTCTCAATCTTTGACATATTGTGTTGCAGGAGTTACGTGAAGCAATACGGTTACATAATATACTAGTAGAATTAGGAGTGCCATAGAAACAATCATCAATCTTGTACTAAGACAATCAGGATGTTATATAACTTGTTCATAAGCGCACAAAACACATTGAGTTTGGTACTATTTTATACGCAAACATGTTCAGCAACATGATGTTCAGCTTCAGTTTTTCCCCACTTAGGATCAACATGCAAACATCTTTCACAAAATCACTTGCACGTGTGAAGTTTGAGAAATTTTGAAATTATCTCTCTTGCACTCTTAAGGAAGATGTACGAAGGGGTAGAATTTAGATAATATATAATACATCATAGATAGTTAGATTATTAATATTTAACACATCATAGATAGGAGATAATAAACTTTTATTATAGGTTGTTAGTATCCCTATTGTTAGTTTGTTATCCTACACACATAACATTGATTGTAGATAACAACTCTTGTTATATGGTTAAGCGTAATCATACTAGAATTGTATAAATATTGTATGCATTCTTACTTGAACATTAAATCAATGAAATCCATTTTCAATACCATTTTTAGAGTCAATGGTATAGAAGTGTGAAGTTATTGATCATCTCTAGCTTTGCATTTGCCAAAATCTTCTTTAGCTAGAATATAAATCAACTTTAATGCTTATTTATGAGGTCAATATAACCAAGATAGGAGAAACGTTCGTTCTTTGCTATCAAGAAGTCTTTCGAGATGCCTCCGGAGTGACAACGAGATTGATTATAAGGCATGATCATGGGTGGTACTTGTTATCACCAAAAAACAGCACCCTCTGATTTGTCATGAATGAATGGATGAACAATCAGTGTTTTTGGGTAACATGGGACTGTCTCTCAAGTTGTGGGACTTGCTACTTGAGACAGACCTCCAAAGAAGGTCGGTTCCTCTACATATTCCTAACGCTAAACTACTCCTACAATTGGAAATGCAACTACTTAATCCTATTCTAACGATCCCGAGGACCAAGGTTAGAAGGAGAAAGGGTTAGAAGGATGCGTGGAAATGAAATCCTAAGCTAACAAGTGGTGATAACACCAAGAAAAGGGTGGAGGCACTCTAATGAGGGAGAAGGGAGAAGGAAAATGGAGAAGGTAGAGGTCAGACATGAGTGACATAGACACAAAACAGCATTTTACCCTCTATTCTCACATGAGCCACAAGAAATGAGCTCCGCAAAGGAGAAATACATGCACAAAATACAACAACAAGAATGGAGAGGCAAGGAAATGCAACAAAACATAAGCCAGGGTTGAGAAACACCACAAAACCAGATTTTATTGCTTTCAAAGTATGCACAGACCATTACATGTGAAGAAGAAGGCACAAGAACACATTGCCAAGCTCATGGAGGTTTGCAACTCACGATTCTTTGAGGGACCATTTTGACATGGTGCCTTTGCATTTTAGAACATCCTCCTTTTACAAATGAGAGATTTTACATTATATAGAGAATGGGAGAAAGAGAGGAGGGAAAAGAGACGGAAACCCGAATTTCGCCTTGACCACCAACATCATGCATTGAATGTCTAAAAATAGGCATGGGCACCTTGCCAAGAACGGTTCCCCATGACACTTTGCTTGTAGGAGAAAGAATGGGCATCATACCTCATCATATGTGGTGGTTGAGCTACCTGGAACTGATCTTTTAATGCTAGGACTATATTTCCCCTTTTTCACCTAACTAACCTCACCAAACTCAAATTTCTTGTTTTCATGGTGAAGTACAAGATGAGACCTTTCTAACGAGTCCAAGTTTTTGAAATTTGGAGTTACAGGGCGAAATTTATGGTCGTTTGAAGTCCAAGATCTCGGGAGGGTCGTCACGAGTTCCTCGCGGGTACTGTAACAAGTCGCTTTAATCATTTGTGTGCACTAGGCATGTGAATCAGCTGGTCGGAGAATCTTTGGAGGAAGGGTGGAAATGTTCCTAGTGTGCCACTTGGGCCCAACTAACCCAATTTGTCTTCTCCGCTCCGTCCTCGCTCTGTTTAGTCGGCCATGTCGGCGGCGGCGAACCAACGGAACATGGGAGTGTTCCGTTTGTTCCCACCATGCCCACTTTGTCCGCAGCACCGCCACCATTCTGTCCTACTTCACCCAACTCAGCTGAGTCGTTATGCGAAGAACAAGAGGCCTTGAGGAACTATTCCATCGGTTCCCAAAAGACCCGACTTATCCAATTTCAAGTCCCAAACCCCCGCAGAGATGATGCAAAAATGCGGAGAACAAGAGGAACAAAGGAACAATTCCTCTTGTTCCTCCAAAGTCCAATTTGGCCGATTCTGCCCCAAATGATCCAATTTTTTTGATTTTTAACTAAGCGTTGGGTAGTAGGGCCTCTTGCAATGGGGAAGGAGTGCCTCGAACCATCTGCAACCTGTCCAAAACATAATTTTTCCCATGTCTGATCAATTTATACTGCCCAAGTCCAAATGAAAGTGCAAGTTATCAAAATAGTCTAGGAGGGAATATTTTGGATAACAATATTGCTATAGTTTTTCTGCCCAAAAGTGATATCTACCTGACAAAAGCTGATAAGAAATATAATTATGACCTAAGAGTTGAAGTCATACCCATATGACAGTGAGAGAACATATTATCTTGGAAGTTTCTTGATTTCTTATAGTTGTATGCCTGTGATGCATACTTTTCTTCTTCAGCTCATCTTCACCATGCTGTCAATGAGGCTATGAGCGTTGTAAGCTATGATGACATTTGAATCAGCTAATAATAGTACACATGATTTCTATCTCCTTGTACTCTTTCAAATCTAAGAAGTGGAGGCATAAAGATCTCATGTTTGTTACGGCCACATGATTGAGAGTCAGCAACATCACGGTAAGCAATTTGAACTCTTTGATGTCCTTGATTGAAGATGTAACATTCTTTGTGAGTATAGCATACATATGGCACCTTACGCTAATGAAGAGGCTCCAGTTATGTTTGGGTGTATATGTTTTTATATTTTCATACTAAGTCACAAGATTTGGATTCGAGTTCATGTTCGACAAGGATAAAGTTTGGTTCAAGTTTGCCAATTGATTAAATTTGAAAACAAAAACTCTTCAAACAAAAGAATTTTTTTATCATTTGAATTTTTTAATAGTCATAAATATGTTAGAGGAACAAAGTAGAGAGAGCATCCTGTTCTCTGTTTTCACGTGGTATATGTATATAATATATATACACATTTATAAAATAGTACAAAATCGTGTCAAAACTTCCCAGCTTGAAGTAATGGATAAAAATCAAGAAAATGTTCGATGGGGTTAATGTTTGGTGAGGTTTGAACATTTTCCATAAAATTCGGCATACCTTTTGACAGGAAGTGATGCATGCCATAGGAGATAGGATTCTTGACCGAGGTTCTTTTTCAACATTAATCATCAGTTTTAATTGATATGCATTAAATGTGTTGTAGCCATCATGTTGTGGAATGACGTCTAGTGGATGTGACATAGTGGAGGTCTAATACTTACTAGTTTCAGATTTGTAGTGTCTTGAGCTGAGATTTGTTGGTTGGGAGAACAGCACTTATGCCTTGTTAAATAGCTTGTAATTTATAAAGTAAACAATGTTAAATTTTAGCTGAGTTCCGAGTTTTCTTTCCATTGAAAGAACATTTGACATGCTTGTGCTTGCTTACTTTAGTTTCTGCAACCATGTGATCCTAAGAGAATTTAATTGGGATCTTGAATTTTGGCTTGTAGCCTTCTCGTTTAGGTAATACGTACATATATATATATATATATATATATATATATATATATTGTGAGATCCAACACCTCACTCTTGTTGGAGTTTACACTTGCTTTTGGAGTTCTCAACTGTTCTGTTAGAGTTGTCCTATGTTGCTGTCCCTTGACATATGTCTCTTGTAGGTTCATGAATGTCTTTTACCCTTATTTTCACTTGGACTGAAAAAGAGTCATCCCAAGCACTATACGATGTGGGTTATTTGGTTGATTCTTCTAGGGATCAGGGTAGACTGATCTGACCATCCAGGCAGCAAGTTCCCTTAGATTCGCTTCTTTTTACATGTTTTTGAATTTCCCTTGACACGAACTTCGCAGACACCCCTCTAAACTGTTAGATATAACTCATACACCAAGCGTCTGTTTCCCAAGCTTTTGTATCGATTTTCATAGTCTTAACCCTCCTAGATGCAGAGTTATTGCAGTTTTCTACTGCATGATATTTAATCCTACTAGACTATGGAAGCTCCTTTATCTTAGTTTCCACGTATGTCAGAAAGCTTATGAAAACTGTTGGCTTCTGAGTTTCCAAATTTTGTCTTTTAACTAAATCCCATGAATTAATGATGGCACTTCTTTTCTAGGATGCGCCAAGAGGAATAACTTTCATTCCAGATGTCTGTTTTGGATAAGCTGACCAGTAACTCCTAGCACTTTGAGCACAGATCCATCACTGAATTCCCATTGGGTTGTAGGGCTACCGATTTTGACCTTGTAGTTGAAGTGGATCTCTTGGAAAACTTGGAATTGCCAATAGGTAATAACAAAAGCGAAATATTCAGTCAAAAATTGAAGAGTGCTTGTTAACGATAGAAAACAATGTTATGATTCAGAAAAAAGGTGCTTTTATGATAGTATGTGTGGTTTATAATTGGTAGCATAGAGAGAACGCTTCAACTGTGTACAAATATGTTAGAGAAAGTGTTTTGGTATCTTCTGTTGGTTAAGAAAAACTTCATGAAGTTAAATCAGGTAAGGTATATGCATATTGAAGCACAATTTATTTTCTTTCAAAGAAATATTCAGTGATAAATAAAAGAGCATATATTGACTTTAGGGATTGGTGATCCAGGAAACAAGGTGTTTTTATGGCAGTTTGTGTGGTTTATAGCAGTAGCATAGATAGAGCACTACACCAGCACACTAATATGTTAGCAAATTTTCATTCATACTCCTTTGACTTCAAGGACAACTTTATGGAGTCTCCTCTAAAAAAGAATAAGAAAGAAAGACAAATCAAATAAGATATATGCAGACTGAAGCAAGATTTATTTTGGGAGATTATGAATTGAAAAATAGCCAGATTATGAGAGGATTGTTGGCAAGAACTTACCACATGAATTCAATATACTCAATGACACCTCAATACCTTTTAGTCAGAGAGATATATCCCAAGGAATGATTATACTGAAAATTACCATGATATCAAAACCAAATGAATCTTATTGTGGCAAGGTGTGGAAATGGAAACCCCTTCAATCTACAGATTCAATGAATTTGTGAGATCCTATAAATCCTCTTCTATAAGAATTAGGTTATTGCAGACTATTATTCACTGAAGTTGGATATTACAAACAGTAAAATGTCGAAAGGGTAAATTTTTGGTGAAAGCTATCTAAATATATTTTATCACCATGAGTAGCATGTTGAATTTAAAATATGGTCGCATACATGGGGATTGTCCGTTTGGCCAAAACCAAAAGTTTAATTGTTTAGCAATTCAAACCATAGTAGGAAAACTCGCCAAATCCAAATACTCCCGGACCCCAAAAAAAAAACTCAGCAAAAACTCGCCAATATTCGGCCAATACTCGGCAACTTAAAAAATACTCAAATTTCTTTAAAAAACATAAATTTTAAGCAACACATAGCTACAAAATGTATCAAATGAGCCCATAAAATGTTGGAGAAGTGTTTTCTATTAGATTTGAATACAAATACAATACAAAATCGCATCATCATGCGAATACGACAACCGGCTGATAAGTAATATGAATTTATGATGATTGACATTGAAAAATATCATCATAAATTTCATATCTATGCAAGTTACAATATACAATAAATTACATTTTCCTCTTCCCCAATCTAGAGAAAATTGGGGAGAGGGTCTAGTGCCTCTACTAGTCCCCACACTCGGCTGCGTCTCCACGCTCCTCCTAGAAGGTTGCGAATCTGGCTCGATCATGGAACTAGATGGTGGTGTTGGTGGCTCCTCTGCTGCATGTTGGAGATCACCTCCAAAGATGTCATCCAATCCAATATCTCCTTAGAGTCCTGCTAGTGCTTCTCCCTCCATAGCCTCCCTCTCAAAAGAAGCAATCTCGTCCGTTGTGAATGCGCAGGTTTTCCTCTTCTTGCCCAGTCCACTCACTATATGGATCTATCTCATCCAAATCAATGAGTTCCTCTGATGTGGCCTTAACATTTTTTGTGCGAAGCCTTTTTGAGATCAGATTGTATTGCACAAAAACCAAGTCATTGAGCCTTTTTTGAGTGAACTTGTTACGCTTCTTCGTGTGAATGGCCTCAAACAAACTCCAGTTGCATTCACATCCAGAAGCGCTACAAGGTTGAGATAGAATTCTGAGGGCTAACTTTTGAAGATTTGGGGTATTCCCTCCCCAATCCTCCCACCAAGAACCTACAAACAAGATAATCAAAAATTTATAATTAATTAATAAAATCAAATATGTAACTAATAAGTAACTTGGTAAACATTCTAATTTTTATTACTGGTGACTGTGTGGTTCTCCCTCGAATAGCTAGCACCGAAGAAAAGAGTCTCCCCCTACCATGTTTGTAACTCTGCAGCTCTAAAATGACGAGGTCCCTCATCTCAACATCCGGTATCATCCTCTCAATACATGTTGAAAGGCCCTCCATAACCTCTCCGTTCACATCTGTGAAGCTGTCGGAGTAGAAATACTTGGGGTTGAGGTAGTACCCACTTTGCTGCATGAATAGGTTGGTGGAGTTGATTGTTCCACCTCCAATCAATAATCTCCCAAAAGGGACCATATCTGACAATATCCCCCTGTAATAGTTTTGGATAGATTCTTTGGCCCTATCCATGGCCTCATATACAAACCCCATCAACCAAATGCAAAACTCTCACCAACGGCTTTGACACCTACACACAAATTAAAATGTAAGATTGCAAACTTACAAGTTACAATACATATTAGAAATGAAATAAAAAAGTGAAAAGTAGAACAATATATTTAATATTTATAATTTAACAAATTATAAAGGAATGAAATATAAATCGAAGTTTGAAATTACCTTGATGATCTCTATAGCTCTCTTTGCAAAGATATCATCAAAAATTATCTTTGCAACCCTCTTTACGTCAGCTTTCTTTGAATATTGTGAGTCTAGCCATGCTTGACTCACAAACATTTGTTTCAAAGGTGTCAACAAACTAGAAATACTTTGCAACGTCAAGAAGTTAGTTGCAAACCTTGTGACACCGGCTCAAACAAGTTCTTTCCCCTTTGTGTGTACTCTCATCAAGCTCAGAACCCAAGGGTGATTGTATATGTACTTCGTTATAGATCTTGCATCTTCTACAACCGGCCTCACCCAATCAATTTTGCTATGTCCTCCAAAAGAAGGTCAATGCAATGAGCTGCACAAGGAGTCCAAAAGAGTGATGGATGTCTCTCCTATAGTAGTCTCCCAGCCGCCACATATTTGCCTATCTGCATTGTCTATGACAACTTACACAACATTCTGTACACCAACCTCTAATACAACTGTCTCTAACATAACACTCAAATTCTCTGCATTTTTTATTATGTTAGAAGCATCAATAGATTTTAAAAACACCATCTCACCATTTGAATCGCTAAAAAATTAACAAGGGTGCGGTTCCTTCCATCCGTCCACCCATCTGAAAGAATGGTGCATCCGAATTTTTCCATTGTTTCTTGTGCTCTTCTAGCATGGTAGTGGCATCTGCAATTGCACCCTCAAGTAATTTCCCACTCAAATCTTTTGGAGAGGGTGCCTTGTACCCTTTCCCTGCAACTATCAATGTTGTCACCAAGTACTCCCAGTATGGGCTCTTTGCCACATTGAACGGCAGGTTGTTGTAGTACCAAAAATTTGCACAAGCTTTATCCACTTCCTCGTGCATATCTTTGTTCCAGATTGTACCTTCCAATGAAGGTTGTGCTCTAGGTGTGTTCCTTGCCACAAAAAAACTCGGTATGCCTTTGCTCGAACTCGATGAAGATGTGCCTCTTCCGGCTCTTCCTCTTCGTATGCGTGGACCACGAGTAGAGCCCACAATTGTTGCCGCATCATCGTCTAAATCCTCTTCCATTGCAGCCCCAGGTCTAATAGCTTGTGCTATGGCTGCCTTCAGCCTTGCCTTCTCTAGTTTCTTCTCCTCTAACTCTGCCAGCTCTGCTCTAATCTCTCGCTTTGCCTCTTCCGACACGTTGGGGCAAACCGTAACATCTCGGCAAACAATAGTTGAAAGGTGATATTTCAAACGATTGATGCCTCCATTCATTTTCTTGTTACAGAAAGTGCAAAAATTTCGCCCGCACAAGTTCCACGTACAACATACTTCCATGCTATGGAACGGGCATTCGGAGGAACGGTCCTGCTAGTGATTCAGATGCCGAACCTGATGCCGAGCCTAATGCCATTGTTAAGCTCTAATCTGCAACACAATGCACATTTAAAAAATTAGAAAACGTAAACTTAATTTAATTTTAAAAACAAAACGTGCCTGAATAACAAATTTGCGTAAATAAAAAAATACATTACAAGCATTCAATTTTACATTACATGTATTTAGAATTACACAACAAATCGATTACAATACACATACATAAAATTTAACTAATTTACAATGAATTTGCGTAAAAAAAAATACATACCTCTGGTCAGTTAAATGAGTAAAAACAATTACAAGCATTCGATTTTACATTACATGTATTTAGAATTACACAACGAATCGATTACAATACACATACATAAAATTTAACTAATTTACAATGAATTTGTGTTTTAAAAAAATAAAATACATACCTCTGGCTACAAATGAGTATAAAAAAATTACAAGCATTCGATTTTACATTACATGTATTTAGAATCACAATAGGAATCTATAAAACCTAAATAATATACACAAAATTTGGAAAAACTTCAAAGAATTTTTTTAAAAAAACCTACCTCCAAATGCAAATCTCCAAATTCTCTCCTCGAATTCGCTCCAAAATCCACTCAACACAAGCAATGCAAGCTCAAATGGTTGTGTGAGTGACAATGAGGGAGTAGAGGGCCTTTTAAAGAGCCAAAACCATGTAAAAACAACTTTTGCGTGTGAAAAGCGTGTATACGCGTGAAAGCAGCGTATGGCGAGTATTTAGCACGAACTCACCGAGTTTTGGCGAGTTTTCTTTTTCCGAAAATGGCGAGTTTTTAGGCGATTAAACCGTTTTGACTGTTTTTTGGCGAGTTTTTAAAACTCGGCGAGTTTTTGGCGAGTTTTCCATCTATGATTCAAACAAAGCCTTAATCTCATCTTGTTGTTCATTTTGTGATAATGAGTCATGACCTCAACCCAACTATTTGTTTCATGTCAATTCTCATAGCAAATATGGATTGAAGCTTTTATTGGAAGGATGTTGATGATTTCACTTCAAAATGCTATATTTCTCAATCGCATGCCCAACCGTATTCATCTAATCTTCTTCATCGAGTATGGAAATTGGAAACGATACAAGTATCACTCTTCTAGACTCTTGGGATCAAGAAAACTCCAAAGTTTTTCAACTTGGAGAGAGGCGCCTAATTTTGTGCTCAATATATTAATGATTAAGCTGCATCAAGTGATTGAAAAAGTTAATTTAAAAGATTCTCCAATTTCATCTAATCACAGGGAAAGTTCTATTAGATCAAAAATCATCAAAATTATTATATGTCCATACATGCATGGCTGTCACCCATTAGCACGTGCACAAATTAAACATGGATGGCATGCCAAAATCAAATCCTAGAAATGCTAGAATGGGAGTAAGTCTATGTAATTCTCGGGGTGAAGTCATATTTATGTATAAACTATAATATCAGCTTGGGATCCAATGCAGCTGAATTTGAAGCCCTCTTGACACACATGAAGTCGTGACTTTAGAATGGTCCGAGGAATATTAATTTGAGGGTATATCAATAATTATAATCCTCCTTTAGAATGAATAACTATCCAACCTACATTCAGAATTACAACAGCTTCTTGGTGAAGAAAAAATATTGTGAAGTCACTTTAATTGAACCTAATTTAATCCATCAAAGGGGTGGCTTTACTAACCTTGGAGTCCAATTACAGCAAGGAGGCTGCATTGTCAACAAGACACTTCATTTACCACAATTTGCCAAGTCTCATCTAATCATCATACATACAAGCATTTCCAAAATGAAAACGGGTATGGATATGCCTTTAAACGAATCCAAAACTTTGTCATGTCCTCGGGTTTGTTCCAGATACGGCTCTGCCATTTTTTACCATTTCCGGTATGAAACAGGATGTTTCGACGGCATATGTCACTAGAAAAGAAAAAAACAAATAGTCAAAGAAGCCTAAGGATTTGATATTTGTGCATTCCAATTTGTGTCTTTTGTCACACAAGACTAAGGACCATACTAGAGGTCCTAACACACTTTAGGATATTCATCCAAAGACGACTACTCTCACCCAACTTTCACTACTTGGTATCGATGATGATAATCAAAGGAGTTCTACAAGGGGTGAAAAGGGGAGCTAGTTGGAGTGGGATTCATGGAGCTGCTGATTTTGAGAAAAATCAAGATGATTTATTCTAGATTCTAGATTATAATAATATACATGTCAAATTTTAAGCATGTTGAATGTTTTTAACTTTCATGAATACAAAATATTTCAAGTGTTTTATCTTTTATGGACTAAAAAAGAGTATTAAGCATTTTTATAAGAGTTGCATGGATACGGTGTAATGTCCCCAAATTAGGGCAATTCAATATTCACCCAAATTCAATGAAACCCTTATGCAAATTATCCTGAAGTATTCCAATGTCTACTATTCCTAACCCGGAGTGGGATTAGAACTAGCGGAGGTAAGTGGAATAAATCGGAAAATAGCTAGAGCGCACTAAATTAGCACCAATCTGATTATACACAGCTGAATGTAATTAAATAATCAAACCCCAGACTGTTGCAATCTTCTAAAATTAATTCCCGCTCAACCAACCATGCAAAATACTTCAAACTTTGGATATTGGGGTTATAAAATATGAAGTTTATGAATGTAAAATCAGAATTAACCCAGCTTTCACCAAAAGTGCAGAAATGGCCCTCCTACTATTTTGCCCAGCACAATTAGGGTTGGTTATGCATGCAACAACACCCCACTGATCACCAAACCTTGTGCACAAGCTCATAAAAATATATAGAATCAGATCTGAATCTTTTATGCAAGTTTTATGCACCCAATATGCTGAAAATACACCCTTACCCAGTCGCCTAGGGCACAAAAATACAACAGCAACTTAAAGCATCAAATCAATACCAAGACAAGTGAGATCCAGCTCGCTAGGGCATAAACGCATTACCAAAATTACCACCAAGCAATTCGCCACCAAAGAAGGATAAGATCAATGCACAATATTCAGATTTCACATTCACATCAAGTCGTTAGGGCACAAGAGAAAAACAGACCAGCAATCATGCATGAATGGATCCTTCAACAACTTGCTTGGGTCTTCAATTTGCCAATAACAAGGTGGTGTTGTAAAACACCTTTAGTAGAACATCAATGGGCATGCATCCCTTTTCTTCAAGCATGAAGAAATAACAATAATCATAATCAGCATACCCCCACAATGGAAGAGGTGATGTGACTTTATATTCCTCCCTCCAAGAGTGGCACTCCAAATGGGCCCTTTCTTTGCCCAATGCTCCCTTAGAATGGCGACTCACTTTAAGGGTAAGTGACCATTAAAAAGGGGGTCTTCATCATGTAGAACATATCTCCTGTTTTTAATATTTAATTCACCTTTTTTAACTTAATGATTAAAATCACAAAAAGGTAAATTTAATTATTTTATTCTAAGTTGCCAAACGTTTTGGATACGGGAGCGGAGCGGAGTATCCGATACGTGAAACAAACAAATTTTTTTGACCCCGGATACGGCGTAGGATACGGCAAGACAAAAACTATATAAAATTAAAAATATCTAAATTTCAGCCTTCTAAATAAGAATTAACCACATGTTATGCATACGAAAAACAAAACAAGCTAAATAGCCACAACAAACTACTCATACATTCATAATTTCAATTGTCCCTTTCATATCTAGTTGAGGTGTTTATTACATTTATGATTTATCTCATACGTGCTATTTTTATCCATGTTTATGATGGCTTGTACTTGGTACCTTACATAGAATAATGGTGCTGCGAAAACTGTAATTTCTGCTGTAATGATATTTTAAAATTTAAAATATACCTTCTGTAGAATAATGGTGTTGTGAAAACTGTAATTTCTGCTGTAATGATATATTAAATTTAAAAATACCTTCTGTAGAATAATGGTGCTGTGAAAACTATAATTTCTGCTGTAATGATATATTAAATTTAAACTATACCTTCTCTAGAATAATGGTGCTGTGAAAACTGTAATTTCTGCTGTAATGATATATTAAATTTAAACCAGATTAAAAAAGAACAAAAATTAAAAAAAAATAAAAAAATAAAAAATAAAAATACAGTTTTGGGCCAGGAAACGGCTGGGTACGGCTGCAGAAGTATCCAGCCATATCCGGACCTGCCTGGCCGCTCCCGCTCCCGAAACGTGTCGTACCCGCTCCAGGGGGTCTAGGGGTGCCGTTTCGGCTACTTAGCTTGTATTTAATGAGCTCAAAGGAGTTAACAAATTAGTGGTGAAAACCACTTTTACAATAGTTTCCCTAAATTTATCCTTTAGCCCTTGGGGAAAGAATAGACTAAAGGTCTTAAGTACTGTTTAGAAATGTCCCGAGAAAAGGGGACATTACATACGGATACATTATCGAATTAGATATATCGAAATAGATGCAACTAATTTTTACATTTTGATATCAATAGAGTTGGATACGACATATATATAATGTATGCATATAATATTTATAATATTATAATAATCTATATTATACATTAAATAACTATCAATTTTATATTATAAACAAATTTTTACTTTAGATTAAAATTACACACAAACTACATATTCCCAACCCACAAGAAAGGTAGGAAGTTAGGTTTTCAAAGGATAAAAACAAATTGTTCGGGACAAAGGAAAATAGATGAAATGAAAGAAAATAAGCCGAGTATGCCAAAGTAAATAAAGGAAAAGAATTGTAGGTTTTAGAGAGCTAATGTGAAAGTTTGAGGTAAAAGATCGAATCAACACTCTCACTTTCATGTCCTCAATTGTTGCTACTAAAATGCAATATGGAAGGTCACTTGCAATTTCTTAGCATCAGTTTTTCCTTTTGAAGGATTTATTTTGTTATTTTTTTAACTTTTAAATTAGATACGGCCATGGTGTCCCCAAGATTTCACCCTGAAATCTAGGACTACCCCTTTTAAAAAAATTGTTCTTTTCAAAGTAACGGGTCGTTTTGTGTTTGTTTTGCCTACAGTTGTTTGCATTGCTCTAAGATATCCCCAGAGAGTCATAAAAGCCAAATTCGCCAAATACCCACATGCTAAAACTCACTCTATCCCTTCGGTTTTGTCTGAGAGAATTTTATTTATTTATTTATTAAATAAATAAAGTTCTTTTAAAAATAGATTGAGCTAAAATTGGAGGATTTAGGTTATATAAAGCACTTCACCCCATCATTATTACCACAGAACATTCATCCGAGGGGAAGAATTTTTGCAAATCAACTAATTGGAGAAATTTTTCGAGCAATTGCCCAGCAACTGTTTTTGTTTTGTTTTATTTCTTTTTGTCTGTGTTTTGGTTTGTTTTCTCCGGCAATTCTCGTAGCCTATTCATCCTTCTTGCAGATCTTTCCCAGGCCTAGGGTTTTGAAAAGCTATCCAAGTATTTTTAATTACTAATTTGTCTACAGGCGATCAGAGCTCAAGATTCTTTTAGAAGATTGCAAGAAGTCACTTGGTCCAAAAAGGTGCAAAAACGGATTTTATGAAAATAAGAAAAATATTGCCATCAATGCGTAGAGCTCAAGAAAATATGCACTTTTAGAAAAAAATGACACCTAAAACGGAGCCACAGAATGAAAGTTATGGCACATGCAAGTTTTGTTGCTACATCTTCCAGGACCCTTTCCAAAAATGGCAAATTTTATTCTATGCTTGTGTTTTCTTCACCAAAATCCAAAAAAGGAAAGAAATGCAGTCTTCATGCCAGTCGCAGTTTTCAAAGTTGCCTTCCGCGTCCAATTTCCACGCTGCCTTCAATGACAAATTTTCACACAATTTTAAAGGCAGAAGTCACAATGCAAGTCACACTTTTTGGGATAAATAGATCTAAGTTGCAATGGGAATTTCTGCAGTGGCAGGAAGATGGGAATTTCTTGCCTGCATAGCAAGTTACTTTTTCCCATCAAGTCAAAGTCACTTAAGTTGCAATGGGAATTTCAGAGGAGGCTGGAAGATGGGAATTTCTTACCTGCAACGCAGGTGAAAATTCTCATTATAAAGAAAAATCACTTAAAGCACCGATGGGAATTTCTTGCCTGCCTAGCAGGCTAACTTTTCCCATCAAAGAGTTTTTATTCACCCATGCAAGTCGCACTTTTTCAAAAGAGGTTGTTTTCCATACAAGTCGCACTTTTTGGGAAATGACTTAAGTTGTTAATGGGAATTTCCACAGTGGCAGGAAGATGGGAATTTCTTACCTGCAACACAGGGTGAAAATTCCCATGATGAAGGACAAGTCACTTAAGTGGAAGAGGGGATTTTTGGAGCTGCAATGCAAGGTGGAAATTCCCATCAAGTTGACTTCTTATTTTTAGCACTCACCCTTGCCAAAAAGTGCGACCCATTCTGGCATAGCTAAGTGCCTAAAAGCTGACTTTTTTATTAATTAACGGGATGGAGAAGCTTTCTTTTTATTATTCAGAGCATTTGCATGTTGATGTGAGTGCACAAGTGAATAAAATAATATTTTTAGCTTGCTTGGCATGCAAGCAAAGTCTAAAAATAGAGGGCAACAGGCTTTATAAGCAGATTTTGGTGATGAAAATTGAGTATTCATGCCATGGACTCCATATTTGTCTGAATCAATTGCAAGTATTCATCACAGGTGCTCATGTTGGTGAAGAAAGTAGAAGTCAATGTCAGATACATTGAATATATCTTCGAATCAGAAGAAATTGCCAGATCTACACAAATTGATCCAATTACAAAGGATTCTGGCATAATTAAAAGGAAAAGAGCTTAGACAAAGATTATTCCAGGCATAATGAAAGAGAAGGGTCAATAGAATCGTGCATTGCTTCCAGATATGCTGAAATCAATGATACAGACATAGGCCCTGAACCTATCACCGATTTAATTGACAGATCCAGAGCTGGAAGGACATCTCTTATGCGGGCAATTAAAAGTAGCGGGATCATTCAAGCCTCAGTGTTCCAGTCACAACTCAATTGCCTAAATTTGTTATGGAATGTGTCAAGTCTTATCATCCTCTTTCCAGAACAATTTGAGATGTTGCAGGGAAGACAATAATCAGGTTGGATGCACAATTTATTAATTATTGCCTTAAGCTTCCGGCACGGCCAGTGGTGATTGCAATTAGCATGCAGGATGCCAACAACAAATGGGAAAACACTGAGTCACATGTTCGACAAGTATATTCAGTTTCAGAACAAAGAAAAAGCGTAGAGTATGACGGTTGGCATATTTTCTTTCTTCCCTTCCCTTATTCTTATTTCTCGGACAAAATTGTAAAACTAAAGTCATTGGTTAAAAGCCATTTCTTCTAGTTATCTGAAAAGGTCCTCAATTGAGAATAGGTGGCAGACATGCAAAACTTTGATTTAGTCTTCAAATGCATGTCATGAGGAGAGAAATTTCAGGGAAAGATTGTTGGTTGTTTTCTTTATAGCTTCTACATGTGTCAGTTCAGTTATTGTTTTCCTATTTGTAATTCCCTCTATACACTATAAATAGAGGAAGAACCTACGGGTTAAAGGATCAGAATTTGTAATCAACATTCTTGTGTTCCAGACTTTGAGTTGAAACCCTTGATAGCTTTCTGAAAGTTGAGGAATAGAGAGGAGGCAGATTTCCGGAGAACTTTGTGTCAACGGTGCATTTGTTTCTTATTTCTTTTTAGATCTTTGCATAAACTTTGTGTTATCTTAGATCTGGATCTAAAACTTTCATTTGCTTTGAATTCTGCATTTCAAGATATATTTGTTTTGTCTATGTGCATGTGACCAACTCTGTCAACTATTGGTTAGGTTGCACATCTCCTTTCCTTCTCGTATTTAATTATTTCCCTTTCCTGCACATATTGCTTACAGTTGCTTACTTGCTGCAAAATTGCCTAGCTATGGTTCATGAGCTACATAGTTAAAGTAAAACCAACAGATAAATATTAGGAAATATAATTGACAAAATCTTACACATGAGCCTCACCAAGTAAATGAGGGAGATTTATCTCATGACTGCCTAGGTTTTCGGTTGTGCAGAAAATCTAGCCAACGAGCCATAGTCGGCCCTACATACCGTATCTGGTTGTATCTCGATACAACCCAATTACAAGTTCGTATCGGATTCGGCTAGGTACGATATCCAAACCGTATCTCGAGTTGCATCATATTTGTATCCGGCACAAATATGTACGCCCTGCAGAGCGGTGTTGTATTCAACGATCATAATATATATACACTTATTCTTTTAATAATATATTATACTGACGTTTACGTGTCGTTTCGTACCCAAGGGTGTTTTGAAAATCAGTGTTGCTGCATTTTTGTCCCATACCTATTTTTTGTTTCTCTGCCAACATAGGATTTTGGAGATCACCTTCATTTAGAGGGAAATATTTAACTACCACATCAATGGAAATTGTAAAAATTATAGTTGTACACAATTGTTTAACACAAAATAAACTTGATATTTTCAAATCATACGGGACATAATACATTAGAGAGAGATTACATATAGAGAGCAATGTAGCTCCTATTAACATGGAGTTTGCTCCAACTCCTAATCCCACAAATCTCTCCAAGATCTCCTTTAATCTCTCACTCATCCCAAATATCTCTCAACACACTTATCTCCTAAAATCTCTCACAATAATAATCTATGACAGTTGTGTAACAACTCACATTATTCAATTAACTCGCATATTAACATCTCACTCACTCACATTACTATAGTATATTATCCCTAGATAATATACTTTCACATATGCACATAATATTCTAATGTTGACACTAACCTTTCCTAACATCCCCCCCTTAGTGTGAACATGGAGAGTAAGCGCATCACAAGATCTAGAAACATAAATGCGTGTCCATGGGATGTAAGTTTTAGGGCTGCAGTTTTGCTATTTTGGATATTTGTTGCACATGATCACCTACATACGAGAGCTCAACAGTCTCGTTTTCACTCCAATGAATTGTTCACCGACCGACCACACTTCCATCAATGTATCAAGATTGACAGTCAAAATATCTTTGTAGTCATTGCTCTCCTATTCATCATTTACAATGTTTATGATTTTTGTGTTTTCTTTTCAATCTCGAAGGGGATAAATTACAATGTTATATTTTTAGCAAACCGCACACAAGTAGAAAATGAAGAAAGCGAGGACATGGGTCCTCACTATCGCATATGCAACTACTGCACACGATCACTGCCACTTGATCACGTACAATATAGAAGATCCCCGCTACCACTAAGAACTATCATTGGCTTTAGCCGCTTTGATGTTGATTTGCCACTAATGCAAATGTGTGGCCTCGTCGCAAGCGATTGATGAGAGGTCGTTCATTGACTTCCTCCAATTCCTCCAGACTCCATTATCTTGGCTTATTTACTCGCAAATGGGAATTTGAAGCTTAGTTTGACTGCATGTAAGAAACCCCCTATAAGTTTGACTCGAGGCATTGGTTTCAACCGAAAATGCATCCGATTACAATTGAGGCAAAAAAAAATATTTTTGACGATTTTAACACTTGACTACAAACCTTGACAATACTAACGCAAATATACTCTTGATTTAAAAACCACTAGAGACACTAATTTGTTTGACAATAAAAATAAAAAGAGACTTTATAACACTATTGACAAAATGACAACAATAACACATAGATGCACTGACATTGACAATGACTGTATGACAATAGAGTGTTTAATCAAGACTATGTTTATTGACTAGACACAACTTTTTAATAAACTAAAAACAACATATTCTAAATAGAAAATATTAAAAAGACAGCTTTATAGCTTTCACATGAAAAAAATTGTATTTTTTAAAAGTAAAACCTACTCAACCACGTAATCTCTATGGCTCACTACAAAACAAAAAATAACTTTTTGACACTTAAAAAAGACATTCAAACACATACCTAACCGAGCTTGAAGGCTGTTTGGTAGATTGGCTTCCGGAAAGCTACAATGAGAGTCGGATCAAATCAAATGAAATAATATCAATGTTGAATACTCGCAGGCAGGAAGAGTTGGGCAATATCTCGAACATGAACGAAAAAAACATCTATTCTTTTACTGGAAGTTTCTTTATGCTTATGTTACATGCAGAATTTGTTTTAACAAAACATGTCTTTTGCACAACAATTTTGTCACATCTGCAGGCCGTATGAAGACAATGTAATGTTGTGCACCTCTTTCTTATCTTTCCAGCAAAAAAAGAATCGCCTCAATCTGATGTCTTATGAAGAAGATACGTTTGTTTTACTAAAATGTATCTGCTGGAATTTTTCTGACGTGATTCTTTTAACCTCCTTTGTTGCACTTGCACAAGCTTCTGATTCTACACCACTCAAAAATATAATATATTTACACTTCTATTGCTGCAAATTCATACAAAATTACACTAAACATTCTTCATCAAAAAATTAACTCATAAAGTTGGGGCAACAATGCAAACTATGGAGATGTCCCTTTAAAAATTGTTATGCTTCCATTGGAGAGAATACTTGCTCTGATACCAAATGTAAAAATTGGTAGAGTTGTACACAATTGTTTAACACAAAACAAACTTGAGATTTTCAACTCATACAGAACATAATACATTAGAGAGAGATTACATATATAGAGCAATGTAGCTCCTATTAACAAGGAGTTTGCTCCAACTTCTAATCCCACAAATCTCTCCAAGATCCCCTTTATTCTCTCACTCATCTCAAATATCTCTCACCACAATTATCTCCTAAAATCTCTCACAATCTTAATCTATGTGAGTTCTGTAAACAACTCACATTATTCAATTAACTCACATGTTAATATCTTACTCGTTCACATTACAATATTATCTTATCCTAGATAATATAATTTCACACACACACGTGCAATATTCTAATGCTCACACTAACATTTCCTGATAGAAATCAAGCATTAACAAAATCCCTTAAAAACTTCAAATTATCTTAAAATATTTGGGCCGAAGCACAAGTGCTTCAAATTACACTAAAATGTCACAGAGCAATTGCACGTCTAAAATCCAAAAGGAATTCAAACATTAATGGTTGCAAGATCTATCACAAAGAGGAAAAAACAACCCTCTACCTCGTTCTTCCACAAATTTATAGGCTTCAACCTCTCAAGAAATGCCACCTGCCATCTGTATTGTTGCATTTCCTTTGAATACTAAGAGAAATTAAGGTCAAAAAAATATTTATAATGCCTTACCTTCCAATAACCAAGAAGGCTAGTAGAAACGTTGATGCTGGCATATTAAAAGTGTAAGGATTAAGTAAACCAAATCAGTAAGGGAAAGGAATTGTGCAGACTATTTAAAGTGAGGATAAGCATCATCGTAAATAAACAATTGAATGAGAGCAAAGACAACCACATATAAGGATGCCTTCACTGCAAACACTGAGATTACAAAGAAATAAAACAATGCATATGGAAACAACTCCTCCATGAATTGAAAATTAAGAAAAAAATATCATAAGCATTATATTTGGCCACATACATTTTCATCAACAATTCAACACCCAAGCCATGCTAAGATGTAACAGACTGTGTTGGCATTACAAGACTTCTAACCTTCTATATGAGTGGTTTTCATACAAAGCCTGGCAGGTTCATCTCTGTCCATTATTTAATTGATTGTTTGCATTTGTAAGAGAGAACCATATTAGCATAGAAGAATGAGAAAACACACTTGATGAATTTTCTTCAAATCATACAGTAAATTTAGTGTACTTGTTAATTATGATTAAATATACATTCACAACTACAATGAGAACTTATTATAGCCACAAGACGCTATATATTTTATGTATTTGTTAATTGTGATAACATATACATTCACAACTACAATTTTACTTAGAAATGGAGAGCTTATTATAGCCACAAGACTCTACAACAATTGTAAGTAGAATTGAAGGATCGTTTATTTTTTAGATAGAAGAGCATTTATCAAATCTAAGAAAAAGAAAAACATATCTAACTAACACTATATCTTGACCTGTAAGAAGAATGAAACTGCAGATCATACTCCCATTATAGTTCAGAAAACAATAACTACTAAGTAGTAAAAGCAGAATGCTATCATACCAAAAATATTTAGAAAAAGAATATTCTAGCAAGAATTGACATTCTAGGGAATCCTATAGAGAATAAATTTCACTTTACTCTCAAGGCCACATCTTATAAATAGGGCAGACATACTATGTTCCACATTCAAAAATAAGATTTGACAAATTATACTTATTAACAACTGTATGTTCTCATAAGATTTTCATAATGCCCTCAGATTCAAAGAGTCAATATGCTGGCATAGTCTGAACATATTGGACTTTTTCTACCAACATTAGCTGTTTTTATGTTTTTCAAGCATCCAGATTCCCAAGATCCAATTGGAATTGTGACTTCCATTATTTAAGACAACTTTGATGGCTATTACTATCATATGGTGAGAATAGGATTACAATTGACCAAACCTAATATTTCTGCTTTTAGAATCCCAAAATAACAGTAAAGAACCAATGCATGAAGTTCACAATAATTTGGTAGATGCATACCTTCAGCAGCAACTGTGCACCTCCGTTCTAAACAAACAGCACATGGCTCAACTCCTACTGGCACAGGCCCTAAATTTCTCCATCCACATTCTCTGTAAAATATTGAATAACATATTCCAATGAGAACAAGGATCAAAGTGTGCAAAATATAGGAAATCAATAAGTCATAAATTGGAATTCGAATATCAGTAAATAGAATGACAGATTATTCACAAAAACAAATGAAGGCTAAATAAAACTGTTGTCGCTATCTTTTCCTTTGAGTCTACTCAATTAAAACTAATAATGAAGACATATAACTGAGCAGATACAGAAACGTTGACGTCGCTCCTGGTTCTGCTGTCAAATATCAGGCAACATTTTGTTCCTGCCAACAGTGCAGAATGATGACATCTGAGGATCAATTTGTGCAAGAATGTGATGCCAAAAAAACATATAACCATTTACCTATGGTTAAAGATGTCTAGCACTAAACTTAGTTAAGAAAATTATCTGCCCATTGTTCAACAAATTTCTGATAGTTATAATTAGCCAACTACCCATCAGTTTGCCCCAAATAAGGGAGATATTATATAAAAGATCAACATCTAGCAACAGCATTCAGCCTACCAGCATCATCGGCCACATGGGTTGAGGATTCCCTTGGCCAGCTCTGAGCGTGCTCTCAGCAATTGCGAGATGAGATCAATGACCATATTCCATAGGGCAATAGGATCTCCATCTCTGCCCTCTCTAGAAAGTGGAAACTGAGGAACAATTTATTTTCAGGTTTCCTATCTACTTTGAGTTCCAGGAGAGATACTACTGTGTGTGCAATTATGTTTTCCTGACTGTTGTTATTTTTCCTGATGAATGTTTTTGGGGCACTTAGGAATTAATTGTTGTTCATAATTTTGATAACATTGGTCTGAAATAGTATATTTGGAGGATGGACCATAATGAACTAATACCTTTATGCATCCAATGCCTAAGTTTACAGGATTTTCAGTTGAGTTGTAAGGAAATCAAGTCTCAAATGTCTCGCATATATATTGTAGTCTAATGAAAATAATATTTAAATGCCATGATTCCATGCCCAATATAAGCACCAGGATAAGCTTTCATTCCTTAAAAAAGCAAATGAAAAGACCTTGTGATTAAAACCAATAATAAAATTTCAAATCAACTCAGAATTGGTAACATATTCATTCAACAAAAGGCATGGGATAGAAAAAACAACCTTGTATATTAACATATTATTTTATTTTATTTTATTTTTTGGCTAAATTTAATTAGGAGAGAGCCCTGGCCCATATTAACAAATAATTTTAAATGATGTATACAAATTGCCATTTCAACTAACACGTCCATGAAAAAGAAATTCTTAAATTTTCCATTTTTTATGCATGCAAAACCAATGACAAATATTGCAAGGTATGAATTGAGCAGCTTACTTCATAAAGGCGCTAACTATTTCTTACGGGTGGAAAAGCACCCTTGAATAAATGTGCATACCTCGCAATTTTCACTATGCTCATGAGAGGTAGGGCCAAATATCTTGACGGAGGGAAACATGGTAGAACAGCTTGTGAGCTAGGGGCTAGCAGACCTTCAAGCCAATGTCTACACCAAAGGCGAGCCACTTCCAATGGTGTCCACCTTTACCAATTAAAACATGCAATTGAGACAATAATTCCATTAGCGCTTTTCAAAGATTGTTCTACTCACACAATTGCAGGTTACAAAGATATCATAAATTACTTATATAGAAGTCCACATCAATCTAGTACAGTGAAACAAATTTAAAAACACCTAATTTGGCTCCTTCAAAAGCCAGTCCAGAAAATCACTGAGAGAGTTATTTATTATTACAAAAATCTCAATTTGCATCAATCTACATCTTTAAGAAACATGCACTAAAGGTCTCTTCAAGTTCTAAACAGACTTTTTCTCTTTATGGTAATTTAGGATTTTCCTAAATTAAGCATTCTACTCGCTATTAGCAGAAACACTTGTGAAAACATGGAAGTTCCAAAAGTTAATTAAATTTACTAGAAAAGAATTCACATTATAGCCGATGCTTCCAACTCCAAGATGAGAATGCCAATGGTAGACATTGGATTTGATATTGAAATTATGTAATGTATGTTCATCAAAGTCTAAATTTGGCCCATAGGGATGGCATGCCATTAAGTATGGCGAAATGGAGCATACTATCGTAACCCTGAGAGAACAATACAACCACAGATATAGTTATATATTGATGTGCTACCATGCCACATCTCCATGATTACACTTTGTTTTCCTTGACCCAACAATAGTGGCAGTGTGATATGACTTTCTTCATAATTTATCATCACCCAGAATTAAACAAGCCTGTGTCAAATCTATGATAGAAAGTGTCAAACATTGAGTACAATTTTTCTGAGTCCCAAATCTAGAGGGACGTCAAGGAAAGTCTTGCAAAGGCTATGACAACGAGTATGTTTCATAGTCTTCTTCTTGCATCAAATGATAGTTACAAAGCATGCCATAAATTCGTGTTAGCCAACTTCAACTAGGCTAAAGCACAATATATGATTATCAATTCACTCACATAACATTCTTGCACATGTAAGATCATAAAGATTTTCTTACCATAGAGGGAGCATGCTTGATATCTGTCTGAATGATCATCAAGGACTTGGTAACCAAGGAGAAAATAGCATTCAGCTAGAGATCATTCCAAATTTGAGCACAAATGTGATGTAGCAAGGGTTCGAAGATCGATGGCATCTTTGCCACTCATTATATATGTAACAGGAGAACCAACTGCAAAGATGCTTTTGAAGGTTCCCATATAAAATCAAGGGTTCGAAGATTGATGACATCTATGCCTCTCATTATATATGTAACAGGAGAACCAACTGCAAAGATGCTTTTGAAGGTTCCAACATAAAATCAGACTATCGTTCAAAACAAAGTCTTGATTTTTTCATTAGCAGATTAATATATAATTTTAAGAAGTATCCAGCCTGATACAAAATCTGCACTCGTTGTTTGGGCCTTGGGCCTAAGCTTAAGGAGAGTGTCAGAAGGCTGACCAATAAAACCATAAGAGCAAGACAAACCAAAGTATAAATAACAAAGAGGACTCAGAGTGTATTGAATGATACATTATGATAATGCTTAGTCAACATTAAAAACGGTTAACAGACATTACAACAGTGTAGACATTATCAAAGTTATTTCGACTTTGTTGAAACTTGAGAGGCTTTGTCGCTTTGTGCTGCTGACCTTTGGATAGCAATATTTGGGTGTGTGCACGAAAATAAAAAAATGATGATAGCATGGTGTATTGAATGTTGATCAAAAAGTGAGTAGATTTGATTCCAAGAACTGGTGTAGAATGATTAGTCAATTGGTTTAAAGATATATCTTGAGACAGTCATGGACCAAGATGTTATTTTGACTTTTAAATTTGTATGGCTCTTCAATCAAAGTGATTCTAAACAAGGTTAATTAGTTTTGTAGGATAATAAAGATCCTATAACTAAAGATTATCAGCAAGACACATCAATCACGTGGACAAAGAAATAGGATTGTAGTGGATGAGGTTGAGGCCACTACCTACCAATATTGGTTTTGATCATCATATGGACTATATGACCCTCTTTGACATTTCAATGAGATTAAAAAGGATATGTTTTCATTGTGTGCAAGACCTATTTAGCACGTGGCTGAATTGAGATTGTTGGCAACTTAGTGACTGTTGGCTACCTATCATTCACTGAAAGATCCCTTCCTATGCTGCCCTTAATTGTGTTTAACTCGGGCTTGGATCCTTGCTCACACGTTAGATAACAACAATGATATGCAAAACAGATTTTTTCTATGGCTCAAAACAGACTTGGAAATGAAATACAAGACCATGTAAAGATCAGTTTGACTGCTGCAATAAATCTTCAAAATGACGACTATAATTTTGTTGGAAGACCTCCACAAACATAACTCAAGTAACCTTTATTTTTTAGTCGAAACTGAGATCAGACTTTCCCAGTCATATACAATAAATACTGATTTTCTAACAGCAAAAGAAGAGCTGGAAATTACTCAGAAATCTGCCCTCTGAATGTGACTGAAAATACACTTAAAACCCTTCTAAAAATTCTGATATTAATTTCTTTTGAGCCCAAAATGACAGTACAACAAGTAGCACACAAATCAGATCTGAAAATACCTCTTAAACAACATAGAACATCCAAAACGTGAGTCGCCCCACACTGGAAAATATGATAACTGCTGCTGCAATTTTATTCTCCAAACACACTGCTGGAAATGACTGACAAACTCGCTGCAAGTTCTATGGAATTTCCTGGGTGGAAATTCCTCTCTATCCCTTGGGGTTTTCGTCCACAAGAGGTATAAACTAAGGGTTTTCGTCCTTAGAATATTTAGGCAAAAAGCTCAAAGCTCAAATGCAAGAGAAATTCTCATATGAAAATCTGGAATGCCTTCTTCAAGCAAATCTCATTGCTTAAATAGAAGAATTGGGCCTAATGGCCACCTCCACTGAACCAATCAGATTTTCCTCTTTATAAATGCCTAACCCACTTTCAATATTAAATTTAAGTGGTCACTACAACTATTAAATTAAAGTGACCACTAGTCCAAGTGGTGGGTGCACTTTATTAAATTAAAGTGTCCACCTCTATCATGGCACACTTATTCTATTTTAATATTAAGCTTTACTAATTTATTATGTGTGCATTTTATAATGTTTTATTTTAACACTTGCACAAAATAATAAAACTAATACAACTTAGTCACCACAAAGGTCATTTGGAAAGGTGGGACATTACATTCACATGCTAAGGGACCAAAACGCAAAATTAATTAATGATGTGGGAATATAATTAATGCTCATAACTATTTATTACCTTTCATGCATTAAATATACCTCCATTGTGCTTGCAATGTATCCACACCTTTTGTAATAGGTGTTATCTATATAGGGAGCTCCTACTTGTAATATAATCATTCATCCTAATGAAGGGCCACAAAGTGAAGATAGGAAGATCGATCCGAATTTCTCTTCTATGAAATTTATTTTGAAAAAGGTGCTTTTTAAACATTATGAATTGTGGATGCTTGATGTCTCAAAAAAATTGATAGTTATAGAACGGTTTGTCGAATTCTAGGAACATTGCAAGTATTATTGAAAATGCTCAAGTATAGGAGAAGTTTGCAGACTTATTATGGAATACTATTAGACGAGGCAAAATAGTGATGATCTAGTCTGATAATGCACTTTGAGACCTTGCCAAATTAGTGGCAAGACACGTGCAATGTAAATAGTTTGTTGTCTATTAGATGAATATGACAAAATGACGTCAAAGAGACAAAATTGGATATGTTATTAAGTATTTATTTAGATGGAACTAAATCTTCAATGTCACATAGAACGGTTCACGAGTCTGCTGCTGATGTGAAATATTAGGGCAAGGAAATCTGAGAAAATGTCCTACTAAATATGTAGTCTGTCACTGTTATCAAATTAAATAATTGATTTTGTTACCAACTTAGCTATGTTATTAATCATTGTATTATTGGCTTTGATAGTGTATAAATCACTCTTTAGTTATAAATTGTTGGGTTCACGTTTGTGTCTTATCTGTTTGGTCTCATAAATAGTAAGTCAAAGTTCAGGGAAAGAGAGCTGATGTGGATAGGCCATTCATGTACAAAGCATTGTACTATGCACTAACTTGTGCAATAAAACTATTGTTCTCTTATATTCTTCTATGTTGCATTCATGGTACGTGCTTCTATTTCTGCCAATAGTGTTATTTGGTAGTGTAACATTTTTCTATAAACAAGTCTAGTAACATTACCTTTGCAAAGTTGGGTCGGGCTGAAGTTGAGTGGAAGTAGAATTTGGTCAACAATAACTATTGACGATGACACATTACGAAGATGATCAATCCAAGATCAAGTCGAGACCAAGAAACAAAGAGAAAAACTAGCTCCATATTTTTGAGTAGTTGTTGGATCTCTCAGTACAGGAACACATCAAAGAAGAATCTAAGAAAAACCAAGTGCCACATATCCTATAAGAGGCAACTTTTCCATAACTAAAGAATTTGATTGACTATTGGATAATTTTTCCAGGCTCCTCGCGAGGCACTACATTATCTTGCAAGATCCTCATGCCAAACATAACCATGAAACACAACAACAAAATATTTTATAAGGGCATGAGGAGATGTTTTGTCAACAAGAAGATAGATAAGATAAGATAAGATAAGATAATATTATTAATGTCCGACAAATGACCACAAAAGTAGGTCAATGAGAATGCAGGGTACAGAGCAAAAGAACCCAGCGAAAGGACCCAAACAGTCGCCCGAAATACAAATAGAAATGGAGAAGAGGAGAAGGAAGCAACAATTGTAGAAAACCCAGAAGGGGAGAAGAGGATAACGGTGTGGGGGTGAGCGGAAGAGGGAGCAACACCCCCAACACCATCACCAAACAAGCAAGGCTAGCTTAAAGTAACATGCAAAGTCCCAATGTCAAGTAACTAAGAGTCTGAGTAACCCACTGCATCCAGTAAGAGACCAGGCTAGGACCAGTAAGACTTGTTTTCCAATCCAATATGACATGGAAAATCCCCTGATACGACGCCACGCCTAATGGGACCGTCAATTGGGCCCGGGAGCCCAACCAGGAGGAAAAGTGTCTCGAATCACTGGTCTGAGGTTTCGAATCACCGCCCATTTACCCGCTTTCCTGGCTGCCATGACTACCTCCCGAGACTGTTTGAGTTCAGCCACTGGTCTCTAGTGAGATCTTCATCAAGGAAGATTTTATCCGGGAGTGAGAATAGTCTCCGTTTAGCCCTAAGAGCCCGAAGCCTGTCATCTGCTGATTTGAAGCGAAGGAAGAGGGTAGAATCAAGACCAAGCCATGCTCTATCAATTTGCACTTCCGGCAGCCCCAACTTATTTGTGATGAAATCAGAAGCGATGGCGAAAGGATCAGAAGGAGGAGGTGTGGGCAGCCCTCTTACCTTGAGATTGAGCTCTCTTGCTCGTCTGTTTCTTTCTTCCACAAGTTTTGCATGCACAACTTCCTCCACAACGGTAAGAGGAGAGGTGTTTTGGTCTCTACCTTTCACTATTTGTGCCCATGAATCCGATTATTTCTTGAGGTTTTCATGTTGGGTTTGAATCTCTTCCTGTTTGTGCTTCAAGTCTGAAATTTTTGTATGTAGTTGATTGTGGGTACCTATAGGAATGGCCTTGAATACGACACCAAATGGAGAGGAATTAATGTCATTGGGCCCAAACAAAGGTGGTAGAAAAAGACAATTTGGTCGGGAGAGTGGACCAAGAAATTAGCGACCTACTAGATTGGTGGAACAAGAAAGATGACAGGTTGCAAGAGGTGCTCAAATTTTGAAATCGATCATGAAAAATTTGGAGTAGAAGTGAAATTTGAAGTTGAAGCCAAAGCCAAAGGAAAAGGGGAGGCCAAAGGAAAAGTGAGGCCAAAGCATCAATAGTAGCCAAGTTCAAAACCAAAACCAAGGAGAGGTTCAATCTGGAACCAAAGAACCTAACACCACTCATGAATGAGGAGCGGATAGAGGTTGCAAGATTTGTTAGAATATGTGGGGAGAGAGAATAAAGAAATAATAGAATGTACAAAAACAAATGAAGAGTAACCGGAATGCACACATTATCATTGTATGTTTGTCATTTTATTATGTGAGAGATGGTTTCTTGTTGTCCAAAATAACTCCCTAGGCTATTTTGACAACTCTCAAAAATCAATTTTGGACTCGTAAGAAATTTTGTTGAAAAAAACTGCGTAACACTATGTCTTAGTGCACCGCGGACTGGTGGAACTTAGTGTTCGTGGATTCGAAAACCCACGAAACAAAGGAATCGAGAATTTGGGACTTGTGCGAAAATTTTGAAATCTAGTGCTTGGCGGCCAAATCAAAAACATGGGTTTTGTTCCTTGGATGTTGCAATGCAATGCGATGCAAATTTGCAGAAGTTGGTACAGCCCTTAGCAAAAGCTAGAGTTATTGACTAAAACTCTAAATATAATGGTTGAAACTTTGGGCATAATGTTATTGGCGGTTGAAAAAGGAAAGCCGAAACATCTAGTTATAAGGAACCCTGTCAATGGGGCAATCGTACATTACCATCTTTTAGCCCTCTCATTCCCCCTTTTCAACCTGCACCTACTCAACCAAAATATCATATACCTAGCTTTCTTAAGGACCCTCCTATTATCCCTTCTCCTCCACAACAAAATTTTGCACCTCCTTCATCATTTGAACCTCTTCAAGATAAGCCTAAATCTCGAGCCTTCCTCACTTCATGAACCCAAATTCTTATGTGCCTAAGCCTCACGAAAAATCATAATAAAACCATGAAGAATTGCAGACCAGCCAACAATCTATATGGCCAATCAGTTGGTTATCCCATTGCCCAAGACTTTCTAAATATGAAGCTGAACTTTTGTTGGCAAGTGGGAATGTTCTTCATTCTTCTGGGCAAGAATATGCACAAGCAGCCTTTGAGAGGCAGTCCAATGAGGAGCCATACAGAGGAGATCAAATGCAAGACATGAAGGATTGGAGCTCAAAGTTTGAATCCAAGCAAATCCCATAGCTGGTCAAACCTGCACCAAAGGCTTGAGAAAAACGCGGGGACATTGAGTTTGCAGAAGAACAAACAGAGGAAGATGATAAACAATCTCTTTGTTCTGAATGTAGTGTGCATGTTGGCACCATGTTCCTAGAGGTTGATGATCTGTCACAGCTTACAAATTTAGCATTGGAGGAAGAAAAATCAATTTCAGAAGGCTTGGATGCAGAAGAAATCACTGAGAGCTTCTTGCCCTCAATTGAAAATAAATATATTGATCAATCTTTGCCTAAATCTAATGAATTAGAGGAGGAGCACAAGGAAGTTGAGATCCAAAGGGAGTGTTCTACATAGTTAAACCATGAAGAGACTGAAGTTTTATCAGATTTGGAAGATTGCATTAGTGAGGAAGAACCTATTGAACTCACTAATTTTGCATTCTCATCATCTATCTTCCACCACAAAGAGCCTCTTGCTACTAAACTCTTCCCTGGACCTGAGAAAAAGCAAGAAATGCTAATGAATACAAATTTTTCCTTGCTTCTTTCCACCAAATCAGCTTTGGAGGAAAATCATGAAGAAGAGCATGCAAAAGAAGAGATCATCCCAGCTGAGCAAATTGAGCTTCATGATGTTTTTGGGTTTGAGTTTGACATGTCAAACCTTGTGCTTGAGGATGAGGAAAAGCATGATGACCCCATTGCCAAATCAGAAGTCGTCATGGAAGAGAATGAGTGGTTTGCAAAAGAAGCATAATTGAGTTCGGATCATCTTGCAAACATCCACTATCCTAGTAGCTCCCTTCTTGGAGTTACATGCAAAGAAGATGGGCAAACCATAAGGACCATTCCATGCCCAATCAGATACTTGGCTAGTTTAGAGCCACACAAGAAGTTGCACTGGTCATGCTCACTTCAAAGCATGAGGGAGACCATCAAAGTACCGAAGGTCAGCTACCACACCTCCGAAAACCAAATGCAAAACGATTAGAGTATTTATTTATTTTTTCAGGTAATACTTTGAGCATTGGGGAGGGAAATCAATTTCAAGGTAGTTTTCCACTCTCATTAAAGACCATGTTTATTGCCAAATTAATCACATGGTCTCATTTTGTAAGGAAAGGAAGCTATTTCTCCCAGCTTGTATTAGGTTTTGTTTAGCTCCCTTTGCTTTTGGTTAGAGTAGGAGTAGATTAGGTTTGTTTATTGCAAAACAAGTGATTGTGCACACTCTACATGTTTCCTCTTGGAACATGTATGATTTTTCATTTTGTACATAGCAATTTGTTGGCCTTTGTTGTTGTTGCACATCCATTCCAGAGCAGGTTCCATGGCTGATTCAAGTGTTTTGGTCCAGTTCAAGACAGTTTTCTACTCTCATTAAGGACCAAATGCTTAAGATTCTTCAACCTTGGCAAGATCAAATTTTGTGTTAGTCTTAAAGTACATTCATTCAACCCCGTGATCAGTTACAAATCAAGTTCCCCATGGTCCTTGATCAAAAATCAGGTTTTTGGGACAGTTTACAAGTTTTATCAAAATCCCAAGAAATCAGCTTCAAGAGCATTCAAAGGCAGTTCAGATCAATGTTAAGTCCATGCAATGCTTCATGTTGATTTGGGGGTAAGAACTTAAAGTTTTGATCAACGTTTTCAAGTTTGACTCCATGCCTAATGGATGCTCAAAAGGCCACTGATCTTTATATCTAAAGAAGCAGATAATCTCGTTGAGTCACCAAAAATGTTGTCCAAAATAACCCCCAGGCTATTTTGACAACTTCCAAAATCAATTTTGAACTTAACAAAAAATTGTTGAAAAAAGTTGTGCAACACTGTCTTAGTGTACTTAACCTGGTGGAACTTAGTGTTTCGCGGATTCCAAAAACCCGCGGAATAAAGGAATTGAGATTTTGTGACTCGGATGAAAAATCTAAAATCTAGTGCTTGGCGGCCAAATCAAAAACATGGGTTTTGTTCCTTGGATGTCGCAATGCAAGTTTGTAGAAGGTGAAAAGTCACAAGGAGGCCCAAAAGTGAAGTTTGGAAGCGACTAAGGATAGAATCCCTGGAAACTATCTTAGTGTTTTGCAGGTTTTTTAATCATACAGTGTTCCGAGGAAGTCTAATATGCGGAACAAAGGAGATCGAGTTCGGGTCTAAGGCGGAAAATTGGCTAAAGCGAAGGCCGCAGAAAATTGATTGCAAGGATAGTGTTTCGCGGATTTGAGATGTAAAACCCGAGGAATAAAGGAAATAGTCTCCGCGGCATTCGAGAAAATGGATAGTGCTTCGCGGCAAAAGGCAAAACACGGTTTTTCCTTCAGTAGAAGTCGTGATGCACGATGGACAAGCTGCCAAGAGCCGCGCACAAGGAGCAAAAAGATTAAGTGCAGTCAAGTTCGAAAGTCCGCGGAACACTAAGTGTTCCGCGAACTCTCTAAGTCCGCACAAAGGAAAGTGGTCACAAGTCAAAATGCCACATATCAAAGGATTTAGACTTCGCGGACTTCTCAAAGGATAAATGTTTCGAACTCAAGTCCGGGAACAAAGGATTTGGCCACAGGTGTTTTCGAAGCCGCACAACAAAGGAATAGAGCTTTGTTGCATGCAATAGGGTCTAAGTCCGCAAGTAACTTCATAATGCCGCCAAACATTTAGAAAGCAGTGCAACAAAGGGTTAGTGTTCACAGATGTTAAACACTCCAAAGGCCGCCAAACAAAGGGAAATCCATGGAACATTAAAAAATGGGTCAAAGGAAAGTCACAGAACAAGCAAAAATGATTTCATGACCATAATTTTCGATCCGGCACTCAAAATTTGAAAAAATTGGTGTTGGAAAGGTCTCTCCAAGGGCTTCATTTTGTCATCAATAAATTCAAGATTTGATAAGTTTTGGGGTTCAAAAGTGCAAACACGGGTTCGGGGAGGAAAAAGGGTAGTTTTGCTTGTAAACAACATTCAACCACCTCCACCAACCAAATTAATGATGAATGGCGCCCATACCTTCTTGCAAGCGCAATGGCGTGGAGGAATGGCCTTGCCAAAGTGGCCCACATGCTTTCACTGGTGTTTGAATGCATCTTATCGATGGTTGGCGTGGAATTTGGCATGTCCAAATCTCTTTTCCTTCCTCTTTCTCTTCCCCATTAGATATATATTGTAAAATCTTTCATTTGTTAAAAAGGAGGGAAATATCTCATTCTCAGTAAAGGCACCGTGCCAAAATGGTTCAGGAGAGCGAGATATGAGTTACAAACCTCCATTTTGGGCTTCTGCAATGTGTTCTTGTGCCTTCCACCTTCATTATAATGGACTATGCATACTTTTATGGCAATAAAATCATGTTTTGTGGTTATTTCTCTACCCTAACTTGTTTTTCATTGCATTCTTTCATCTCTAGTGTTGTTGTGGTGTGTTGTGCATCTCTTTCTCACTTGCACGATCCATTTTGTTGTGTTTGTGTGAAAAGGAAGTTGAATGCAGTTCTGGGTCTGTGACACATTTGTCTTCCCTCTCCCTCTTCATCTCCTTCCCATTTTTCCCTCATAGAGAGTGTCTACACCCCTTTTCTTGGTGTTATCACCTCTTTTAGCTTAGGATTTCCCTTCCATGCATCTCTCTCTAACCTGGTCCCTTGGATGTTTAGATTAGGTTTAGATAGTTTTGCTTTCAGTGTAGGAGTAGTTTTAGCATTAGGATAGGTAGAGGAACCAGCCTTCTCTGGAGGTTGATCTCAGTTTGCAAAACCCACATTGCAAAGATCATCCCATGTTGCCTCAAAATTCTTGATCTTTCATGATCATATCCAGGGTGCAATTTTGAGCTCCAACAGATTACAAAATGGTTGAAGTGGTTAAAAATGTTTATTAGTTAAAACTTAATTAATATTAACTAAACACTAATTATAAGCCTTATATTCTAATACCCCCTCTTAAGACTTACACTATAGAACATATTGACAGGAGATTAAGGTAGTAGAATGTGATGTCCCCAAATGGACAATTTTTTACCCTCACACAGATTATCCACAAAACCCAACCAAAAATGCACGTCATAGAAAATGTATAAAAAAATGAAAGATCCCCAAATGGATCTATATTGTTCTCCAATAATTTTTAAATCAAGCAAAACAGCAAATACAGATTTACGTATGTTATGGCAATTTCCCTAGGACAGATTTGAATTTATGGAAGAAGTGTGACTAGGGTTTTGAATAGAAACTAGCCTAAAACTGAACCCGAACTAATTTGAAGACTGTGCAACAATAAATATAGCAGTTTCAGCTGTATTCTAGCAATGGCGACTAGTTTGGTATATAAAATTCCCCACAACAGCAATCAAACCAAATAAAATCTGACCTGTGCGTATTGGCAGCTTAATATACATATAAAATCTGACTTTTCTGAGTTAATATTAATCTGAAATTTATATCAGAAATCTGCAGATTTAAAGAGGCTGAAACAGTAATATAAATCCATCCATAATATTGAAAATACCTTCTCCTGAGCTGTAAAAATGAATACAACAGATAGCAGCAAGGATCAGACCTTAGAATGACTTCAAAACATCACATAACAGCCAGGATGAGTCGCTCCATTAGAGAAAATCAGTACAGCACTGCTGCAACACTGATCTTCAATTCTTTATTGCAAAAACTCCTCAACTACTGCTGGAAAATACTGAAATTCTGTGTAAGCTCTATGGAAAATCCTATGTAGAAATTCCTCCTAATCTCCAAGAGGGTTTTCGTCCTCTAGAGGCAATATACTAAGGGTTTCCGTCCTTAGAATATTTTAATACAAAAGCACCTGGCTTAAGATCAGATTCAAAAATGATAAAATGATTACATGATGCTCTACCCAAGCCGCCCCTCTCCTTTTTATAGGAAAAATATTACAAAATGACCTTTTCATCTTCCAATGAGAGAAGAGTGCCAAAATACCCTAAAAGTAGGCCCAAACCAAGTCGCACTTCCTCCTAGGACAAATAAACATTAAATAATGGCCCTCCATGCCAAGTCGCACTTTCCTTGGGAAGAGTAATAATTTTTATCTTTTCTAAATTCCACTTTCCCTCCTTTGTCCAAGTCGCATTTTGCCTAGGGATGACACAAAAATAGCATGGGTCTCTTTCTACTCTCCCTAGAAAGGATACAACATAATATTAGACCCAATGCACCTATTTAGAGATTACAAATTTATTATTAAGTCAAATAAATTAATACAAGTGCTTTATTAATATTTTTTTGCACTTTGTAATAACTCATTGTGACTTAAGTCACCCTTATATTTTCCTTTGGCCGTCGGGCCAAAGGTCTTCGATGGGTAAAGGGGACATTACAAAAATTCTAAAAATGCAGATCTGAATTTATACCAGAAAATGCGACTTGGTGGGAGAATGGAACTCTATCCAAAATTGAAGTAAAATTAGGATATTGCTACAAAAAACAGACCAGCTGATTTTATTATTGCAAGTACATGAGAAAAATACCATATTAGACCTAAAATGAAGGCTGAATTATTTATTAAAAATCTGCAGTTTGCTCCTTCAAACACACAGCTGGAAACACCAATTCCTTGGGCCAAAAATCACACAAAATGGCTGATTTGATATCTAAAAATCAGAAGTAGGAACAACAATACAGATCTGCTCCAGAACAGCTCTAAAACACCACAAATCAGCTTCCTATATGGGTCACTCCACCTTGAATAAGCTGGAAATGAAAAGGAATCACAACAACCTTCTTCTTCAAACACTTTCCCAGATCTGAAAATTACAGCCCTCGAACACTGCTGGAAAACACAAATAATTCTTTGATCCTCAATGGAAACCCCAGTGGAGAATCCTCTCAAGAGAAAGAAGAGTTTTCATTCTCTCTCTAATCCTCAAGAGGGTTTTCGTCCTCTAGAGATGACTTCAAGGGGTTTTCGTCCTTTGAAGTTGATTTGCAAAGCTTACAAAGCTCACACAAAATTCAGAATTTTTATAAAATAAAAGAGATACTCTTCTAAGCAATTCGACTTGCTTTTATAAGCAATCTTGGCTTAGTAGCCACCCACAACCACCAATCATCTTCCTTTTCCCCATTTAATTCTTTTTGGCTTTGTACCCTCTCCCGGATGGGTCGCATTTCCTCTAGGAGGAAATTTAAAATTATGAAGTGACTTCCCTTTTTTATTTAGTCATTAATAAATTAATATAAGTGTTTTTGATAAAATTTCTTTTTATGCACTTTATAATTAATTTACTAAGACTAAGTTTCCTTTTATTCACCCCTTAGCCATCGGGAAACAAAATTGGGCTAAGGGTCTTCGACTTGTTATTTTAGAGAAAGGGGCATTTCATAGAACCAAATAAGATCACGCGTTCTTCAGGAGCTTCCTCGTGCTTTGACAGGTAGAACTCCATCAAGCTGCCTCCCTGACCCTCGTAAAGGTGTAGTTCCCGAGCTAAATTCTCGAGTTCTCGGATTCCACCTCCCGAACTCCCGAATTATAGAATCTCCCGAATTGTTGGACAACCATCCATACTAAGCTATTCCCACAGTGCTCCATCAAGTTGTCTCATGACCCTTATAAGGGTAAATTCCCGAGATCCACAAACTCCCGAACTATCTGGGCAGCCATCCATGCCGAGTTTTACCTACACTAGATCCCTTATTGTCTTCAAAGTGTGAGGCTTCTTTTAAAATACGTATTCTCTATCAGTGAGTTCATCACTTTCAACATCCGGTGGATTTTCAACAATGGCTACATTAACTTCATTTGATTTGTCTTTCATTTGGATTTTTACTTTCCAAGTATGAAAGTTGAGGCCAAAATATTTGTCTAATGGAATTTCCATTCTCAGACAAAATACCTCAAAAAATAACCCTTTCCCAAAATATAGAATGACCGCAAATTAATGTAGCAAGATTTTAAAAACTGGTTATAATTTTTTTGAAGCAAAGAAAGGAAACTATACCAAGCATATTTAAGCTTTAGACATTGGTTGTCACCGAAAATTGACAAGCGTGAGCCCTAAGAATAATGGCCCTTGACAAATTTCAAATCTGGAAATGCATAATTGTATTTTCTTTGTTTTGCACTAGCTACCTTCAAAAATCACGTTGTTTTCCTCTTCCTTGTGATTTTGGATTGTGTTTTCTGCAAAAAAACATACCCTGAATCACGTTTTTCTTTGCTGCATTTTGTTTGTCATGCTTTGCTCTAAAAATGTCTTATTTTTGGTGCCCTAACTGCACAAACAACACCCAAAAATCTTCAAAAAGGAAAATTCCTATTTTTGTGCCCTAGCACTTCAAAATGCCCTAAAATTTGTTTGAAAACATAACCAAAATTGTGCCCTCGAATGTTTTTTTGCACCTTTGCAATGGCGTCAATTGTATTTTGTGGTTATGTTTGCTATCAATGCCCTCGAACTAAAACTAAGTCGTTTTCCGCCATTTTTTATGACATTTTTTTGCCCTGTGATATTGCTCTTGCGTCTAGCATTCGAACTGGTCTTTTTCTCTTTCGTGCCCTAACGGGACTGGTTTGAACTTCTTCCCTTCTCTTTCTCCTTGCTTGCCCCGCTCTGATATCAATGTTAGAATATGTAGAGAGAGAATAAAAAAGTCAAAGTACAAAGAACGAATGAAGAGTAACCGTAATGTACACATTATCATTGGGTGTTCATCATTTTATTATGTGAGTGATGGTTACAAAATGGTTGTAACAATTCTACAACCGTTTATTACTTAACACTAAACTAGTATTAACTAAAAGATAATTATAAGCCTTAATATCTAATAAAGACGACAACCCCTTCCAGAGGAAGTGTGTGCGGACCTTTCCAACTTGATTGGGTTGAAAGTGTTGTAGAAGTATCAAAGGAAGAGTCGACGGAGATCCCTTGTTCATAGGGAAAGCTTTGTCTTGAGACAAAGTCAAACGACATCCTCATGGAAGAAGAACGAACCACGCAGAAAGAAACATTCTACATGTTGAAAATTTACTAATTGATGACATCAACCCAAAGACACTAGTGCAAGCCAAAAATCACAAAAACTAGCAAAAATCATGATACAAGTACTAAACAATTTATCTTTGCATAAATCCCATTAAGATAAATGTGGATTAATCGCGATTTTGCCAAGTAATCACTCTCATTACACAAAAAAATCACCGATTAATCGGCATCGAGTCACAATAAACAAGGAAAAAATCCCAAGCAAATATAAAGGCCCTTAATGTAAGAAAACAATTTTTAATGCTGTTTTGCAGCATTTAACTCTGCATTTTTCCCACGAATAACACACGAGTTGTGGTTGTTTTTGTATCCATGCTCTTATTCCAAAGAAATCTATAGTTCTATGTTTATTTGTCAACTTGTCTCTCGCTTGATAAACCATTTGGACCATCCTTTAAGGTCTGCACTTCATTCATTAATATTGTAGATAAAAGTGTTAATCAAGCAGAGGTTCTATTAGAACTAAAGAACATTAGACCACTCATGAATAAGGAGTGGGTAGAGGTTGCAAGACAACTTTTCCTTCCATAGGAAGTGCGTACAGACCTTGTCAACTTGGTTGGGTTGGAAGGTGTTGTAGAAGAATCAAAGGAAGATTCGACCAAGATCCCTTGTTCACATGGAAATCTGTCTTGAAACAAAGTCAAACGACTTCCTCATGTAAGAAGAAAGAACTGTGTAGAAAAGAAACATTCGGCACATTGAATACATACTAATTGATGACGTCAACTCAAGAACACTATTGCAAACCAAAAATCACCAAAAACTACTAAGAAATCGCAACAGGTTCTAAACAATTTATCTTTGCATAAATCACGAGAAGATAAATGCCGATTAATTGCCAATTTTTTTCCAAGTAGCCATTGTCATTATTCGGGAAAATCGCCAATTAATCGGCATTGACACACCATTAATGAGAAAAAGCCCAATCATTTATAAAAGCCCTTAACGCATAAAAAACAACTTTTTCATGTTTTTTTCTGCAGTGTTCAACTCTGTGTTTTTCCCCACAAATAGCTCAGCAAGTTGTGGTTGTTTTTGAACCCGTGCTCTTACTCCAAAGAAAATCTATAGTTTTGTGTTTATTTGCCGGCTTATCTCTGCCTTATAAACCATTTGGACTGTCCTTTAAGGTCTTCAACTCATTCATTAATATTGTAGATAAAAGTGTTCATCAACAAGCAAGCTGCAGATTGGTGAATATCCCGCCTTTTCTTATTGTTAATCCAAATAATTGATTTTAAAATATTTCTACTATGTAATCCATTCAATCTTTCAAGAGTACAACAATACATATTGATTCAGTGATTCCTACCACTTTTCAATACATACTCCATTTTCAAACCTCAAGGAAAACACTTATGCATTCTCTACATTAATTTCTCATGTCATTTAACAATGTTTTACATTTTATTTAATCTTTTTTGTGAATTTATATGTTCTATTAAGTAGCAATAAATTTGTCGAGTAATTGCTGATAAACTCCTCAGCCCTGAGTAACAAGTGAAAATTTTGGCTGCCAAGTAATCTCCAAGTACGAAATTTCGAACTATAGATGGGACAAATTGAAGTGAGCAACAAAAGAGAGACACCTAACAACAAGCAAACCAGAAATGGATCGTCTTGGTCAAAGGAATGGTCAGGGACCAAGACATGTCCAATAGTGCTAAAAAAGAAAAGGAATGTCCAAGACAGTGATTACTAAGGAGAAGGATCGTGCGGAAGAGCCACATCAAGCCCACAACAAAGGCACACAATGCCAATAATCATGGGCACTCCACCAAGTCTAAATTCAAAGAGAAAAGCTTCCAAATGTTATTGGTGACAGATCTACAGCCCCGGTCCAGCACTGTAAAGCATGTCTCACCATCTCGATTGCAAATGGGAATATAAATGACCACCATTAGTTGCATTGTTCCAAACCATGCTTGGACGGATGGTTATTGACTAGTTTATGTACACACCGATAAATGAAAACCTTTGGGGACAAACTGCATTCAGCCTTTGAAAAAACATCCCAGCTCCACAAGATAACGATGGAATTGTCATGGAGATGTACAACATCAGGCAAGGAAAACAAGAAATTATAAGAGCCTATGATAAAAGCCTTAAAGAATTGTTGGGAAAACTTGATAAGGAACAAGTCGAAAATCTATTAAAGTGATGGTTCAATGAGGAACTCGTACCCTCATTGCAGAGGAAAATGAAGGTGGTTCCACCTTTGTCTTACGAAGATGCATATAATAAAGTGATGGATATTGACAATGAGAATAAAACATCCACACAATCAGAAAGAGGAGCAAAGATGCATATAATAAATTGATTGATATAGAGAGCGAGAATAAAACATCCACACCCACAAGATAGAGGAGCGAAGATGATGACTTAGAGTCCAATAATGATAGTGAAGCAGGATCATTGCAAGATCTTAAAAGAGATGCTCCAAATGATAAAAGAGCTAAAGGAAGATGCAAAGAAAGAAGGCAAGCATCTATGGACACACCGACTACAAGACAAATTCACACCATGGCTAATTGCCCGAAGAAAAGTTCTGTGAAATTTGTCAAGTCACGGGCATTCCACAAATACCACCTGCACAACCTAAGAAAAAAATACCAAAGTACTCTTCACATAAGGGAAGCAATCAAGAACAATCATTAAACTAGCAAATCCAGAATAATCAAAACAATAAGCAAATGCCTCGTAGCAGTTTTGGAATCAAAGAAATAACAATTGACATCAAAATAATAGGGGCGGGGGTGGTAGTTGGATTTTGTACGACTCCTAAGGTCAACCAATTGTGCCATGTCAAAAGTGTAACAATGGTGACATTTCGCAAAAGATTGTCCCGCAAACCAAAACAATATTGGATTTCTCTGTAGAAGGGGCGGATCAAGGGATCATAATGAGGCCAACTATCTAAGGAAAGCATCTAGAGTGAGGGTCAACATGATTGGCGCAGCTAAGGATGAAAAAGTAATTGCAATCACTAGAGCACAAACGAAGAAAACTGAGCATTATGACCCAAGAATGGAGAAGGAAAGACTTATTAAAGCAAGGGCAGAAGTTGAGAAGGCCATAGTCAAAGAATGAAAGAAATTCCATTAGCAAACATGTACAATGACAAGTCGACTTGAATCAGATAAGGCAATTGCAATATAATTCTTGGAAACTACAGTACTTGTAAAGGTAGCAGATCTATTGCAAAGCATTCCAAAACTAGAGAATTACATGACCACTACCATATCTATTCCCAGCAATGGCCCTGACAGGGAGCAAGCGATGGCACACTAAATTCCAAATAGTGGGGAGAAAAAGAGCCACAAGATCGAACCTATAGTTGATCCCCTCTTGTTAGGAAACTAAGTGATCAATCCTATGATCCTAACAATGAATCTAGCCTAAAGGGGTAGTAGAGCACATGGATATATTTGGGAGAAGTCTAACAAGCATGCCCTTCCCTTTCAAGAAAACATTGCCCTCAAGACTTAGCAACTCAAGATGCTTTTGCATGAACTATCTGTCTTCCCATGTTGCATCTTTAACTGGCACATTCATCCACTTGATAAGAAATTCATAAATGGCTCAATTTCGAAAATTCTTCACTCGTTTCTCAATGATGACCTCAATTTCCGTAATGAACTTCCCTCCATCATCTAGCTCGAGAAATTCTGACTAGATTGGAATCTTGGCACAAATTACTTTCTTCAAGCATGAAGAATAAATATAGGATGACTTTTGGAAGAGGGTGGAAGTTATAACTAATAAGCAACATTGTCGATCCGGTTGAGAACCCGATAGAGGCCATAAAATTGGGGTGCTAGCTTGGTGTTCTTATGTTGTTTAAGTGACCTTTGTTTGTAGGGTTGCAATCGGAGGAACATCCAATCTCCTTCCTCAAAATGCCTCTCATTTCGATGCTAATCTGCTTGTTGTATCATCCTATTTTGAGCCACGACCAAATTCTCCTTAAGGACTTGAAGCATTTCTTGTTGGTGTTGAATATGATCCTCTATTGCATGAGATTTGGGATGACCCTACAAATACATAGTAGTCGAAGGCAGGGAGTAGCCATTATGAGCCTCAAATGGAGTCATCTTTGTTGATGTATGAGATGACGTGCTATACCACCAATCATCCCGAAAAAGCCATTTAGATAAATTTTCTTTTATTTAGGCAAAGCAACGTAGATATCCTTCCAAACATTTATTCACAATTTCTGTTTGGCCATCTAATTGCAGATGATAAGATGAATTGTGTGCTAGTTTTGTGCCCCACACTGCAAATAGTTCAGTCCAAAATATGCTAGTGAAGATAGGGTCACGATCACTCACAATGATTTTGGGAATGCCATGGAGTTTTTGTACCTTTTCCATGAATACTTCTGCCACTATACTCGCTTGAAATGGATGAGAAAATCCACAAAAATGTGCATACTTAGTGATTCTATCCACAACCACCAATATCATATCTAGGTTATCCGACTTAGGCAACATTGTAATGAAGTCCATCAATATTTCCTCCCAACGTTGTGTTGGAATGGTTAATGGTTAAAAGAGACCTGGAGTTTTAACCATTTCTCCTTTATTTTGTTGACATACCAAACATTCTGCCACAAATTTCTGGACAACCCCCTTACAACCTTTCCCAAAAATCCTTCTTCATATGGTGATGTTTTTAGAAACGTTGAATTTCCTCCTATTAGTGACTTGTGCATTTGAGTCAAGATGCTAGCTTTCAACTCAAAAATTTGGCACAAAAAGAGCATGTCTTCATACCATAAGGAAACTCCTTTCCGAACATACTTATCTAAAGCAAATGGGTCTTGTTTAAGTTGTTGACTGAGTCTCCTTGTTGGAGTGCCTTGTTGCCACTATACTACTACTACTCATCCAGAATGCAATAAAGAAATAGCATAAATTGTTGCTTCCTTTCAAGAAAAAACATCAGCCGCAGTATTTTACTTTCCTTTTTTGTAAATAATTTCAAAGTCATACCCTAGCATCTAGCTGACCCATATTTGTTGCTCCTCCAAAGACAATCATTGCTCAAGAAAACTATTTAGACTCTTGATTTTTCATCACTTTGAAATGCCTTCCCATGAGATATTGTCGCCACTATTTGACTATATAAATGATAGCTAACATTTCTCTATCATATTTGGCCCTTACCAAGTTTTTTCCTTCGAGTCATTGACTCTCAAATGCCAAGGGATGTCCTTCTTGCATCATTACTTCCCAACTTCCATATTCGGAAGCATCACATTCTACCACAAATGTCTTAGAGAAGTTTGGGGTGGCTAGCACAGGGGTGGAAGAAAGAGCTGCTTTCGTCTGATGAAATGCTTGGGTGGTTGTCTCTAACCATAAATAAAAATCCTTCCTCAACAATGTTGCTATGGGTGCCACTACGCGAGCATAGTTTGGAACACATCTTTCTGTATTAGCCTGTTAGACCCAAGAATCCTCTTAAACCTTTGATATTTTTAGGTGTTGGCCACTCTTTGACAGCTACAATCTTCTTAGGGTCCACTTTAACACCTTCATGTGACACCACATGTCCTAAGTATTCCACTTCCTTCACCCCAAAGGCACATTTGGATTTTTTTGCATAAAGTTGATTATCTTCCAATACTTGTAATATCTTCTCTACATGTTGCAAATGTTCTTCCCATGTTTTATTGTAGATTAAGATGTCATCAAAGAACACCAACACAAATTTCCAAAGAAATGGGCAGAAAATTGAATTCATGAGGCTCTGAAAAGTAGATGGAGCATTAGTGAGACCAAATGGCATAACTAAGAATTCATAATGAATCTTGTGTCCTAAATGCAGTATATATATATATATATATATATATATATATATATATATCCTCCTTTGTTACTCTAGTTTGATGATACCTTGAATGCAAATCTAGCTTCATAAAGAAAACAACACCATTCAATTCATCTAATAATTCATCAATGACAGGAAAAGGACAGTTTTCTTAGAGAGTGAGTTTACTAAGTTCCCTGTAATCCAAGCTCATTGTCCATGACTAGTCTTTTTTTAAACCATAACCACTGAAGATGAATATGCACTTTTGCTTGGATGAACAATTCCTGAGTCCAGAATTTCCTTGACCAATTGTTTGATTTTTACTTTTGTTCATAGGGATAGTGATAAGGTTTAATGTTAGGACTCGTGAGGAATACTTTCTAGAATCAATTCAATGGCATGATTATAATCTCTGCCTTGAGGTAGGCCCTTTGGTTCCTGAAAGACTACTTGATGGTGTTGAATGATCTCTTGAAGCTCTAGTGGATCCTAATTTTCCACATCATTGCTTCTAAAGAAAGTAGTTGTGCTGCTATGGCGTAAGATCCTTTCTTGAGTAATTTCTCCATCCTATGAGAGCTGATAATTTAGCTTAATAGTGATTCCATCCTGACAAATTTGTCATTTTTCAATTTTGTACTGAACACCATGAATAACTCCTAAACATTGAAAGACCTTGTTCCCAATTGTTTAAGCCATTGTACTCCCAAAAGTAAATCTGCCCCCCCATTTGGGGTGGCAAACATTTCTGAATCAAGTTAACAGTCCCCCATTGGGAGTTTGATACGATGACATTTGCTACCACCAGAAAGTTGCTTCCCATCAGCTAGCGTGACTTGAAATTTAGAGATTGGATACACAGAGTAGTTGAGCTCATTAGCTAATTTTCTATCAATGAAGTAAAGGGTACTGCCAGTATCAACCAAAACTGTCACCTTCTACTTCTTAATATAGCCAACCACTTTGAGTGTTTGTGGTGTGCTTATCCCATTTAATGCATGTAGTGAGATTGTAGGGCTTTCTTCCTCCTCAAAATCTGCATGCTTATGTTCTACTACTGGTTCCTCCGTAGCTACTTCTTCCTCATCCAAAACCTCATTCTCAATAATCATTAGTATTTTCTTGCTGCTGGCACACTTATGACCTCTAGACCATTTACTATCACAATGCCAACATAGGCCTTTTTCTCTTTTCTCCGCCTCTTGTTGAGGAGAATGACTAGTAATTTTCCTTGGGTTAAAAGAGTTGGCCACATTTCTATCAACATCTTGTTAGTCACGTATCTATCTCTCCATCTAGTAGTTTGACCTTGCATGAATATCCTAGTGGCAACATTTTGTTGCTCAATGTGCAGTGCTTTCTGCATAGATTTACTACCTATATGAGGTTCCAACAACCGAACATCAAGCTTAATTCAGCTTTAAGTCCATTGATGTAGAATTATAGCCTCTAATAAGGTGTTGCATCAAGAGTACAGATTGACAATCTCATAAGCTCAATATTATATTCGGCTACAGATCCTATTTGTTTCAGATTTGTCAATTGGGTGAAATAACTCCCGTTTCATGATTGCTCATAGTAGGCTTCTAAGATGTTAGTAAACTCTTTCCAACTAAGTACCTTCCCTTGCTTGTCAACTCATCATCCACTGGTACCATTGATAAGGTTCAGATTCTAGATGTAGTGAGTTTATGTCAACCATTGCATTCTTTGGTTATTGTGAAGCTTAAAATACTATTCCATGAGACTTATCTAGGAAGTTATATCCATACCATCAAACTTGTGGATGTCTATTTCAGATTGGTTCAATTTTGGGCCTTGGAAATGTCTTCATATCTCTTGGTTTGGTTTGCTTGGGTTGTGCCCTCCAATGTAGTTTGGTTGTGTATGAGTGGTTGGCATTGGCCCAGTTACCTAAGGCTGATTACTTTGGGACTTCAATTTGGACAATAGTTCTTGTTTAAACCTATTTAAACCCTCATGTCAGGATGTACGCCTTATTAATTCACCTATGCCTTCATATCTAGACTGGGACAAAGAATTCCACATGCATGTAGATGCACTCAATTATGCAATCGGCAGTACTATGGTACGAGTAGATCATGGGTTGGACCACCTATGTTTTCTCCACTGACTGACTACTATCAAATGTAAAAAATAATTATAGAACCACTAAATGGAAATATCTTGTTATGGTGTACATTGTTTAAAAATTCTGACATTACTTGTTGGCAACCCTTTTCACATTTTGCGTGGATCATCAAGGTCTGTTGTTCTAGGTTAACAAGCCAAGTATACACAAATGAGTAAGCAAGAACAAAACATCCATACACACTGACTTCTACTTCCGATCATCTGTCTACAAGTCTTCTTTTATCTCCATAATTTCAATGAAATTGCAATCCACCTACCCATGGACCATAGTATTGTGGGGGTTTCTCTCATTTCCCAATCGCTATTAAAACTCCAAGATGGTTGGCGTTCTTCAAGATTTCATGTTCAGGATCATTGCCATGGTGGGTAAGAGTCATGTGGTAGTTGACCAACTCTCAAGAATCAAGTCGTGGGAACCACCCAACAGTGTGAACAACGATTTTCCCAATTCTCGTTAATTCTGAATTGTCATGGTACCATCATGGTACGAGAATATCACTGATTATTTTTCTATGGTGTCCTTCTCGGAAGACATGGAACTAGTCAAACACAAAATACTGGCATTGAAAGCCATCACATTTTAGTTGGTAAATAGGTTAGTATACAAGATGGGACCTGATCAACCGTTTTGGTGATGTGTAATGAGAGAGGAAATCTTATATGTACTTCAAGTGATGCATAGGGTCCAGCTGGAGGCCACATATGACCCAATGCGACAACAAGGAAAGTACTTATGGTCAGGTTGTGATGGTTGACACTACAAAACGATGCAAAAGAATGGGTGTTAGGTTGTGACATCTACCAGAAGATTAGGAAGCCATTAACAAAGAACATTATGCTCATATGACATATGGCAATCTTAATCTCGTAAATCTTGGAAAGATGGGGATTGAATTTTATAGGTTCACTATACAATAGCAATATGTATTGGTGCAAGTACATAGTAATGGCCAGGGCAGAGGTTAGAGTGTTACCTAACAACAGTTCCCAAAGTATGCCTTGATTTGTTTTTGGAAAAATGCATCATATATTACTCTAAGGAGCAGAATAAGCATAATGCTAACAAGAAGAGTCGCTCCCTACATAGGCAACGAAAGAAAGCACCTGAGTCTATGCCACAAGGGGCAAAGAGTTCACATCTCTGCAAAACCACTCAAACTTAGCTTGTACAATCAAAGCCAACTCTTGTCTGAAGAGTTTCAACTTCCCCATACTAAGGGGGAGGTATCCTCCTGAAAGATGGCTTGGCATCTTGTCCTCCAAAGGAAGCTGATTGCTGCCAACCTAGTTGTATGCCATAAACCCTTGCAGTTGTCCCTAACCATCCAAGAATCTCCTAAAAGAGGCCCTTTCCAAGAGAGAGGAGAAATAAAAGGAAATTGAATTCAGCTTGCAGCCATCCCCAAAAACCTCTTGTTGTTGGGCATTTCAAAAGATATGATCAACTGTTTCTTCTTTCCCACACACAATGCAGAATGCATCCGCTAAACCAGTCTTGCTCAATCGTACTTTGACAGCTAGACCTTAATGTATTACTAACCATCCCAGCACCTTGTGTTTGAAGGATGTTCTTGTTTTCCAAATAATTTATTAATGTTGTTGTCATCGCACTTCAGGGTCCTTGACCCACCATTGCTTGTTCAATCGGGGGCCAGTAGAATTGCAGTGGCACACTTGATAATACAAGTCCTTTGATTTAAAGTTGAGGAGAGTTTTTCCAATGTTCCACTTCTAATCCCTCCAATAGGGGCCTACAATCTGAAAATGCAAATGTTGACAAGACAAGTTTTAGGAACATATTACAAAGCTCTTGGAAAGCAGTTTTGTCTGTTGGTGACAAAACTTGAGCCATGTTTTAAGTCTCACCAAGATTTCCATTGTTGCCTCCCATTATTCCAAAGGTCTCCCCAACAGAACAAACCCTTCCGTGTCAACCTTTTGCCTGCAAAGAAAGGTTGAAGCCCTATTTGTCCATGTTGCAAGTTGAAGGTTCAAATAAGACAAGCAAATAGATCCCAGGCATCCCGTGGGCCCTCAAACTGCCAATGAAGAAAACCCGAGAATAGCTACCAAGCAGCCCAAACTCTCTTAAAAGGTGTTGATTCAACAATTATAAATGCACTAGGGTTACCAATTACGTCACAAATTTGGAAGGGCCCTAGATTTATGGACATGGTGTGCATTAAGAATTCTATGACAAATAAGGAACTGCTAAGCTGTGTCACTGTCACCTTCTACTGCCCTTACAACCCACTTCTCTAAAAGGTCTATTCCTTGTGCTCTTATGTCTGGAATCCCCAATCCCTCTTGCTCTCTTGGAAGAGTACAAACATCCCAAGGAACAAGGGGCAGCTCTTTTCTCCCTCCTTGTTTGCCCCATTAAAAACTTCTAAGAATCCTCTCAAGTACTTTAAAAGTTCCTTGGGAAGGAAACAAACAAGAAGAGTAGAACATATGTCCTGCTGCAAGAATTTTGTCAACAATCATAGCCATCCCAGCAATAGGATGGTCAATTTTTTTAACACCCGAGCAGCTTCTTTTCAATTTTTTCTAAGATCCATCACCATTGATCAGCTATAGTGAGATGCATACCAAACGGAATACCCAAATAATGAACTATTTCTCCTAGTTTTATGAGCTTCCATCATTGGTTCAGCCAAGGTGGAGGGTCATCTTGCCCGATAAGCAAGACTTCTATTTTCTTTCACTTACAACTGCACCAGCAGCCTCAGAAAAAGTATCAAAACAAAACATTATATCTTCAACGGGAGTAAGCTCAAGGGTTAGAGCCGAACCATCAGCAAAGTGAACATTAAGTAGCTGGATGCCATTTTTAAATATATACCTCTAATTTGACCCTGGATTATCCCTGCTTCCAGTGATTATCCAAGAGCATCAGCAGCAATGAAATAGAGATAGGGGGCTAAAGGAAATCCTTGTCCAATGGATCTCTGCAATTGAATAGGCTTAGAGGGGATGCCATTCACACTAACCCTTGCAAAAGCATTTGAAAATAGAGTCCCCGCGGCCCTTATGGAAAAAGGAGCCAAAACCCAACCAATCCAGCATGTTTAAAATAAAATCCCACTCTATCCGATCATAAGCTTTATCAAAGTCGATCTTCAAGAAAATATATTTTTGCCCAGATTATTTTTCCCATTCCATACCCTCCCATGCAGTAATAAGGTTATTCAACATAAACTGCCTTTTATAAAACTAGTCTACTCTTTTCAAAATATTTGTGCCACCAATAGCTTAATCCTTCTAGCAAGGGTTTTTGCTAAAATTTTATAAGAAACATTGAGGGTAATAGGCTGCCAACCACTTACCCACTCCCTTTTGGAGCCCTTTGGAATGAGTTTGATCAATTCTCCATTGACTAACTCCCCATTGATGAATGCCTGACACATTTTTAAATCAGTTGGTCCAACAATAGGCCACGTATTCTTATAGAAGTCTAGTGGGAGACCATCAGTTCCCGAAGATTTGTCATTCTTGATATCTTTTATTACTACCTCTAGTATTACTACCTCTAGTTCTCGAGATAGAAAAAGCTTCAAGTAGCTTTCCACCTTTCTAGGGACAACTTGCTTGACAAGATCCATGCAAGTATTGCGTAAAGGATCAGTACCCAAAGACATTAAAAGCTTCTAAGGTGGCCTTGAAAAATGTCTCAGATTTGAACTTTGTCCTCCCATAGATTATCATTAAGAGTCTCGCATCACAAGAATTATTTCCGCATTATGCTTTCGTTTTAGATATCAGAAGTAAAATTTGAAGGGCATATAGCATTCTGCAATCCAAGGAAAGAACCCCTAACTCTTGTTCCTCGTGCCATAACAGGAGCAAGTACGCCCTAATTTCTGTATGAGAAAGTATTCACTAGATCCCACATTCTAATACAAACTACTAACATAAGTGGAGATTTTGCCCACCATGTTATTAAGTTGACAACATCAAAATTCAAGATTTTCCATCCTCTTTCCAATTCGCACTACCCTCAAGCGAATGGCCAAGCTAAGGGCACTAATAAAGTATTGATCCTTATAATTTAGAAGTCATGTGGGATCGAGGTGCAAATTGGGAATAAGTTAGAACACCTACATACAATTCTACAGGATTTTCGTATGGCTTCCATGATGAATGTGGGGCCATACATCCTTCCCACTAATATACAGCCATGAGGCAGTAGTACCAATGGAGTGTCTTGCATCTAGTCTAAGTATTGTTCTTGGGAAGCAGAGACTTGGGGATGAAGCAAATTTGAAAGAGAGGTTCATGAAATTGAATAACTTGCACAAACAACAAATAGTAGCAAAATGAGAAATAGAAGTCATGCAGAGGAGGAAGTACTAACATGACAAACAACTCTAGTGAATAAATTTTAAAACTAGAGCACTAGATTGAAAATATAAGCCTAAAAATTTTTAAGTATTGTGGCTCTAACCATTTGAGATAAAAGAATTTTAGAGAATGGAGACATAAGGTTGAAAAACTTGAACACAACACCTTGCAAAGACATGGTGAATGATGTAATATCCCCATTCCTATGGGAAGCTTAGGAGGCTTAACTCAATCTTAGCCTTGGTCATACCCAAGAGGCTAGAGACGTTGGAGGCTATTGGGTATTGGTTTTCGTCACCATCTTCACCTTATGTTATATTTCGTCATTGACTTAGGTGATGGGTGAATATGTGGTACTTTATGTTATATTTCATTGTTGGGATAACTTAAGTCATTTTTTTTAACATGTGCACAATAAAGTCACTTAAGTTATAATTTTTGCACATGGGAAATTCCCAAAAGGGGCGTTAGGGCTTCTTTGGCCTTTTTGGAGTTAATAAAGGCTTCTTTTATGGTGAGCATTGGATTTTCCCTAATTTGGATCAGATCTACGGTGGAGATTATAACATCTTTTTGGAAGATGATTATATATTTCCCCTTGAGGTTGTTTGAGGGGAATCATCTACTTCTATTTTCAGATTTTGCTTGTGCAAACCCTAGAGCTGCATGTTTTGGGAGTTCTCTTGCTTGTGGAGGTCAGATTCTGCAGGATCCCTAGCTTCGGTGGTGAGAGATCCATTCCTAGCTGGTAGAGCATTCTTTGGTGAGGGTTTCAGATCCATATCCCTAGCTTGTTGTCCATATTTGGGGATATTTCATATTTCCAGCCTTCTACATTCAGATTTTCAGTTCAGATTTGGAACTATTTTCTAGGGTTTTGTCTACTCAATTCCAAATTTGAGGAGCAGTTTCGGGTGCCTTCCACCCATTGGAAAATTGTGCTTGAATATGCATTGGATAGATATTGGATTTATCTATCTTTTGAGCTATCATTTGTAATCAGATTCCAAGTATTTCTAGAGTTATTAATTTTGTAAGTTTTAGCTATATTTTCATCATTAAAAATTCAATTATCAGAATTTCGGAAATCTGATTGGATATTCTTTTCATATATATTTTTAGCCATCTTAGGTATTAATTTCATCAAATTTGAGTAAATTGGTAGTGATAGATCTCAATTTTTCCCTAAGTGTTGGGTTTTGGGCGTTTTCAAATTTTATTCACTATTGTCATAAAATCCGAATTTCAGTCTACAACTTTTTTATGATTTATCCGAAAAGGGGATATTTCAGTGGTATCAAAGCCACCTTTCCTAAAGCCAAGAGGAATACACCTCAAAAAGAAGGTCAAAATATGGCAGATCAAGAAGAGAATGTGGAAGAGCTCAATGAGGATTTTATGAAGAAAATGTTCATCAACATGGTGAAACAACAAGAGACAACCAACCTCTACTTGAGCCAACTCACACAGAACATGAATCAAATCAGATCTGGGAATAATAAGGAAAAAGGTGAGAACAGTAATTCAGGCAGCAATCCCCCATTCTTCTAACAAGCCTTTGAGTCTTCATGAGCCCTCTTTCTTGAAAGATTGAAGCATCACATGTGGGGGAGCCAACAGATGCGCTTGATGAGGATTCTTGTTGGAGGAAATACCAATCTTTGAGCGAGGGTTTCAGAGATAATATGTCATTTCCAGATTATTGCAGGATGAAGATTGGTAGCAAGCCCAAGAGAGATCATCATATGTCGGTACTTGAATTACAAAGGCGTTTTGGGGCAGATTTCTATTCCACACTTTGATGGCTCTAAGAAGTGTACCACACGGTCATGGGTACCATAGTCACCAGGTTCGGCCGGATTGCAGATGAAATCCGGTTCGAACCGTACTTTTGAAGCAATGAATAAATCCGGTTCGGTTCGGCCTTGTTTTTGGAGATGAAAAAAAAATTTCCTTTTTTGGCATATTTTTTTGTTTTGGTGAAAAAATCGCAAGTATGGAAAAAAATTTGCCATTTTGGAAAGGGTTAGAGGAAGATGTAGGCAAGAAACTTGCATGTGCCATAACTTTTATTACGTGGCTCCGTTTTAGGTGTCGTCTTCTCTAAAAGTATATATTTTCTCTTAAATGGTTCAGCTCTACGCATTGATGGCAATATTTTTCTTATTTTCATAAAATCCATTTTTGTACCATTTTGGAGATTTCAAAGCAACTTTAAATCTTTGAAAGAATCATTATGATGATGATGATTATGGTAGATGGATGCCTTTTTGTATGATTTGTCTATATATAATGATATAAGTATACAACAATATAAATTTATAATAATATATGTATATATATTCAACCGGATTTTTCCGGATTTTTTGGATTTTTTCACTCCGATTTTCGGGAGATTTCCGAACTGTAACTATGATGGGTACAAATGAAGACCTATTTATGCGTGAGGAGGATGCTAATATATTAAGTTTCCAATCCTACATCTTGAGGGAGATGACATGATTGGTGGCATCATGGACTAGTGACTGAAAGATCCCCAATAAATATTTTGCCTAAATATGTGATTTTCCCACTTTATAAAATAATAAAATATACTTTTGGGCACCTATGGGAGATAAACTAGGGCAACCGGGATTAATTTATGCAAAAGTGATTAGGGTTTTATATGAAAACACACCCAAAATCAGCATACTGATAATTATTTTTACTCCCAAACCCTTGGAACAACCCTAGAGAATTTATGGAAAAAATCAGATTCTACAACACAAGACTAGAAAATAATTTAAATCAAACCCTAACTACTGCAATCTTCAAGATATCATAACTTTCTCTACACAACTCCGATCTAGGCAAATGACATATCCCGAACTTGGAATAATACAAGGAACAAGATGATGTAAACCAAATTATAATAAAGAACTACCAAACATGTAGATCAGGCCCTTCTACTATTTCGGCCCACACATTTAGGGCATCAAATGAGCTCCAAAAAATTATTTTCTCTATCCCGGATGCTTGCTTATATTTTTAGGAACTCATTCATATAAAAATCAGAATTTTCGAATGCCAAATCAACTCATAAATCAGATCTGAAATCTTATTATAAAACTAGCAAATAACCCTCTGAAGAATTATAAAACTTGGGTATTTTCTTTCACATAAATTATGAGATATTAGACAATGATTTGCAGATCTAAATACCTCAATAATAATGCCCAAACAATCCCAAAGTGAGTCGATCCAATAGAGAAAACACTGCTGCAATTTTATTCACCAAAATACTTGAAAGTCTTCAATAACACTGCTGGAAAAAGCCTAAAATAGACTAAAAATCTGATTACAATCAATGGGAATTTCTGAGTGAAAAACCCTCTCAAACTCTTGGGGTTTTCATCCACAAGAGGTTTAATTCACAAGGGGTTTCGTCCTTAGAATTTTTAATGCAAAAGCTGAAGCTCTATGCAAGAGAAAATATCATATAAAAATATGGATTGTCATAAAATATTTCTGGATTATGGAAGAGGCAAGTCGACTTCCCTTTTAAAGGAAAAGGGCCAACAACCAACCTCCAAACCAGCCAATGAGCTCACATGATTTTCCCTATGCAAACATTTAATATTTTCCCATATTAAATGTTTTTCCCAACAACATTTCCCTCCTAGTGCAAGTCACATTTCTCTAGGGGAAATACATAAATTAATTATGATTTTATCTTTCCTAGGCTTCATTACTTCCCTTTGGCCCAAGTCATCATTATCCTTTCTAGGAGGAATAAAATATAATAAATCCATTTACAATGACTTTTGCCCCTTAAGGCAAATCGTATTTTCCATAGGGATTACAATTTATTTTTATTAAGCTAAATAAATTAATATAAGTGCTTTAATAATTTTATTTTATTTTTTATAGCACTTTATAATAATTTATTATAACTTAAGTCACCCTTATATTTTTCCTTTGGCCGTCGGGTTGACAAAATAGGCCAAAGGTCTTCGATTGGAAAGGGGACATTACGGTGACACAAGGGCACATGCACATTACTACATATACAAAGTTCACACGAGAGGTTAGAGGACAGATTTGATAGGAGAGATCCTGATAGATTCTTCAGGAGTTGACTCACTTGAGACAAACAAGTTCCTTGGATGTCTACATTGCAGATTTTCAGAGACTTTCAGTGATGGTTCCTGATATTTCCGAGATGAGGTTGATTTCATTATTCATAGCAGGGTTGACAGATGCTTTGGCTGGATTTGTGAAGGCATTTGAACCTCCTTCATTACATGAGGCCATTAGGAGAGCTCGAGATTTGGAGTTGTCTACTCCAAAATCTAGATTTACACCCAGAGTTCAGCAGAAAGTGCCTCCACCTAGACAAGATGACTGGAGACAGGACTCGGCTAGGAAGCCATCATTTCACTAGAGCTTAGGGAGGAATTGAGGCAAAAGAAACTATGTTTCGAGTGTGTCAACCATGGACACGTGGACATAATTGCTCTGGGAAGGGCAAGGCCCAATATATTGAGGTCTATGAGGACAGTGATGACGAGGGAGATGAGGTATTAGAACCTCATGAGCTTGATGATGGTGATGCATTGGATAGTGTTGATGTTGAGACTGCAGAGGAGACTTTTCCCACTGAGACCATAGCTACATTGTCTAGTACCCCCAGGTACAAGGCATTCAAGGTTCGAGGAGTCATGCAGGACAACGTGTGGTAGTGCTTATTGATAGTGGGGCCACCCACAATTTCATTGATGCCACTTTGGTGGAGAGACGAGGTCTACAGACAGAAGATTTTGAGGGCTTCAACATTGTTGTGGCCAATGGTGAGTCCATGAGATGTACACAGAGGGTCCCACAGTTGAGCATCACTATGGGTAACTATACAACTACCGAGGATTTCTATATTGTTGGTATTGGTGAGACCAACATAGTGCTTGGAGTACAAAGTGGCTTCACTCACTTGGTGAGTTTCGGACTAACTTTCAGACGATGGAGCTGAAGTTTAAGTCCGATAGGTAGGAATGTGGTCTTGAGAGGATTATCTTCAGATGCACCCAGAGTTGTCACGGCCAAACAAATGGAGAGGATATTCAAGCACAATGATGTGGATTGGGCAGTTCAGTGCTTGGTTTCGACCAAGAATTCAAACGAGGATAGACCAGAGTATCATGTTGATGTCCAGGCCCTACTGGACAAGCACAATGCAGTTTTCAGCGATATACCTCTAGGTGTACCTCCAGATAGAGGGTTCGAGCATGTGATCGAGCTTGAGGACAAGCAAGCCCGTGGTCACAAATCCTTACCGTCACCCCAAATGGTTTAAGGATGAGATTGAGAGGACCATACATGAGCTCCTAGATATGGGACATATCAGGCCCAATTCCAATCCCTTTGCTTCTTCGGTTGTTTTGGTAAAGAAGGATGGAACCATGTGTATGTGCATAGATTACCGTGCCTTGAATACGAAAACCATTAAGAATAAGTATCTTGTGCCTCGTATTGATGAGTTGTTGGATGAGCTACATGGTGCAATCTATTTTTCTAAAATAGATTTGCGATCAAGATACCATCAGATCAAGGTCAGAGAGGGGGATGTGCAGAAGACAACTTTCAGATGCCACTACACACTTTGAGTTTCTTGTGATGCCGTTTGGTTTGTCTAATGCACCTAGCTACATTTTAGTCTTGATGAACCATGTGTTCAACTACCACCTGCGGAAGTTCGTGTTGATATTCTTTGATGACATTTTGGTCTATAGCAGGACATGGGAGGATCACATGAGACATCTTGATGAGGTATTGAGTATCTTGGAGGCTAGTTCGCTATACGCGAAGGCTTCTAAGTGCGAGTTTGGCATGACAAAGCTATTATACTTGGGCTATGTGATTAGAGGAGGTGGAGTCAAGGTTGACAGGCAAAGAATTCAAGCGATATTGGATTGGCCACCGCCGAGGACTTTGACACATTTGAGAGGGTTCTTAGGTTTATGTACTTACTACAGGAGGTTTGTGAAGGGCTTCTCTCGCTTGACTGCACCATTGACAGACTTGACCAAGAAGGGGCTTTTGCTTGGTCAAATTCAACACAACAGGTTTTTGATCACCTTAAGAAGGTGATGAGCTCATGTCCAGTCCTTACACTACTAGATTTCACTCGGCCATTTGTACTCTAAGTTGATGCATCAGGTGAGGGCATTGGAGTGGTACTTATGCAGGATAGGCATCCCATTGCCTATGAGAGTCGAGAAGTTGAGTATTGTGGAGAGGGGGTACTCAATTTACGACAAGGAGATGTTGGCCATTATGCATGCATTGGTCAAATTCAGGCAGTATCTTGTGAACATATTTGTGGTTCATACAGATCACAACAGTTTGAGGTTTTTCTTGGGGCAGAAGGATCTCAATGACCGCCAGCAGAGATGGGTGAACAAGGTACAGGCTTATGACTTTGACATAGAGTACACAAAAGGTAAGAATAATGTGGTAGTTGATGCTTTATCTAGGAGACCTTACCTTGATTCTATGATTAGTTCTATGTCAGAGATTTCAGCTGATTGGAAGGCTCACATACTTGTTGAGTATTCCAAGAGTCAGTTTGCATGTGAGATCATGGATGGCATTATCCAAGATGATAGATACAAAGTCTTGAATGACCTCATATACTACAAGGATAGGATTTTCCTTGTACTAGAGTCCAAGATGAAGGAGAAGATCCTTCGAGAAGTGCATGATACACCTTTAGCAGGACATCTTGGGTATTTTAAGACCTACAGATACATCAGAGAGAGGTTCGCATGGAAAGGGTTAAAGGACGATGTCCTTAACCATATTAGGGAGTGTTTGGTTTGTCAACAAACCAAGGCTGAGCATACTTTTCCAGCAGGACTTCTACAACCTCTTCCTATCCTTGAGCGAAATGGGAGAGCATATCTATGGATTTTATTACAGGCCTTCCCTCAGACATGGGCACGATTGCATCTATGTGGTGGTCAATCGATTGACCAAGTATGCCCATTTCTTTTCTATGCCTTTTGGGCATAAGGCACCACAGGTAGCACAGACATTCTTCACAGGTGTTTTTAGGCTTCATGGCTTGCCTAAGAACATTGTCAGTGACAGGGATGGCCGTTACATGAGCACATTTTGGCAGGAGATTTTCCGACTTGCAGGTACGAAGTTGACTCCTAGTACTAGTTATCATCCACAAACAGATGGGCAGCAAAGATAGTCAATAAGTGGATAGAGGGCTATTTGTGTAACTATGTAGCAGGACATCAGCGTGCATGGGTTAGATGGCTACACTTGGGTGAGTATTGTTACAATACCACCTATCAGATGAGTATTGGCATGGCTCCCTTTCGCGCATTGTATGGATATAATGCTTCATCATTTGTGGACTTGGTACTGTCAGATAGCCGAGCTCCCAAAGCTTGCGATTGGTTACAGGAGAACCAGGATATTCTGAAGGCCCTCAAGGAGAATCTGTAGAAAGCACAAAATCAGCAGAAGATTTATGCAGATAGACACAAGGTTGAGAGGTCTTTTGAGGTAGGAGATTTGGTCTTTCTACAATGATGCAACCCTACAGGCAATCCTCACTTAAAAAGAGTGGTGTTGAGAAGTTGAAACCACGATTCTATGGGCCATACAGGATAGTACAGAGGATTGGGGTAGTTGCATATGAGTTGGAGCTTCCAGAACAGAGCAGGATCCACAATGTCTTCCATGTTTCGTGCCTCAAAAGGGCACTTGGACAACATATTGTACCTTCTACAGACTTGCCACCTTTGGATGAGGAGGGAAAGTTGGTTTTAGAACCAGAGACTATTATTGAGGTGAGGCAAAGGAAGCTCAGAAACAGGGTTATTACAGAATATCTAGTGCGGTGGAAGGATTTTCCACTTGAGGATGCTACTTGGGAGGGAGAGCAGATTTTACAGCATCCTAGTTTGCATTTGCTTGTGGGCAAGCAAATTTCGGGAAGGGAGGATTGTAATGTCCCCATTCCTACGCAGGAGGCTTAGGAGGCTTAACTCAGTCTTAGCCTTGGTCATACCCAAGAGGCTAGAGACGTTGGAGGCTATTGGGTATGGGTTTTCGTCACCATCTTCACCTTATGTTATATTTCGTCATTGACTTAGGTGATGGGTGAATATGTGGTACTTTATGTTATATTTCATCATTGGGATAACTTAAGTCATTTTTTTAACATGTGCACAATAAAGTCACTTAAGTTATAATTTTTGCACATGGGAAATTCCCAAAAGGGGGCGCTAGGGCTTCTTTGGCCTTTTTGGAGTTAATAAAGGCTTCTTTTAAGGTGTAGTGTCCCCAGATTTCACTCTGAAATTTGAGACTACCCCATGTTAAAAAAAATCATACTTTTAAAATAATGGGTCGTTTTGTGTTTTATTGCCAAAAATGTCTGTATTGTGTCAAGATATTCCCAGAGAGTCATATAAGCCAATTTCGCCAAATACCCAGATGCCCAAACTCGTTATATTCTGTCGTTGGGGTTTGCCTGCGGGAAATTTTTATTTAATTATTTTAAGCCCCGTTTGAGGTAAATTGTGCTCCGGTTTAACCTTGTTGAGGTTTTACATGTCAATATTCCCATATACCAGTAGGGTTTCCACCAGGAATGAATCCTGGGCTTTATCTGTGACTTTTGGCAACGTTTTGCGTTTTTGGTATTTTTCTCGTTTTGTTTTCTGTGAAATTTCCTAGGTCAATTCCTTTGTTGGTTCAATTTGTTTTCTTGCCTGGAGTATCTGGAGATCATCTACGGACGTCATGCCAGAAGGAATTTGCCACAGGAGGTCTGGTTCTCTCTAAAAAGATGAATTCATGCACAAAAAGGCCTCTTCTAGGCAGGTCGCATTTTTGGGAAAGGAAGGTTTTAAGCTACAATGGGATTTTGGTAAGCAGCAGTGTGGGAATTTTGTACACACTGGCACAGGCACTTTTCCCATGGAAGTAAAGTCACTTAAGTCATGATGGGAAAATTAGAGGCAGCAGGCAGACGGGAATTTCTTACCTGCCTTGCAGGGTGAAAATTCCCATTGTGAAATAAAAGAAAATCACTTAAGGCATTGATGGGAATTTCTTACCTACCTTGCAGGGTAAAAAATCCCATTATGAAAGTCAAACACTTAAGTGGATCATGGGATTTTTGGAGCTACGGTGCAGGGTGAATAATCCCATTAGAAATTGACTTTTAAAAATAGAAATCAGCTATGGCAAAAAGTGCGACCCACCTAGAGGAGGAATAATACTTTTTAAAGTATTTATTGATGGAATTAATTCCTATTTTTGGCGCATGAGGTCAAAGCATAGTGTGAAGTCAAAGTAGACTGAAGTAGAAAGCTAAAATTAAATAAATTTAATTTATTTAATGGCAGCCATGAGCATGCACAAAATAGGCGCCCAAATTGAAGAGAAAAACATGATTTTTAATTAATTAATTGCCGAAAATAGGAAGGGCAATTATTAATTATAGAATGATCAAGGTTATATAAGCATGGGCTGCCATATTAATGGAGTTATTAATTCTTTAGCAAAGGAGTGCAGCCCAGGCAATTTTGGCGCCCAAAGAAGGAGGAATTTTGCTCAGAAAAAGGTGTTTTCACTGCCGGAAAGCTTCAAAGTTTGGCACCTAGGTTTGAAGGAGCTTGATTTAAGTCTGATTAATTGTCTGCATATAGTGGGTGCTTAGGTGAAGTTAAATTTTAGGGCAGCAGGCTTTATATGCAGATTTTTATGATAAAAATCAAGTATTCATGCTCCGGATTTCATCTTTGTCTAAATTAATTCACAGTGCTTATATAATTGAAAGGGAGCTTAAATCAATGTCCAATACATTGAATATATCTTCCGAATCTGAAGAAATTCCCAGATCTGCACCAATTGCAAAGAATTCCGGCATAATTAAAAGAAAAAGAATTGCTCAGACAAAGATTGCTCCGCCATGGCAAAGCATGATGAAAGAAAAGGATCAGCAGAATCATGCATAGATCCAGATCCAAATCCATAATTGCAAAGGCTTCATCCTCTTGTTTCTAATGCAGCCCGTGTAGAAGTCAGTGCATGAAAAATTCCTTCCAGGATCTTGTGCATGTGCTCCCAATCTTCCAGTTGAAGCCTTCATTGAAGTTGCATTCACCCGGAGTGCTTTCCAAAATTTTTAATTGCTCATATGCAATTAAAAATAAAAAAGATGAGTTATTTACGGCAAACATTGCACTGATGCATGTACTAGGAGAAGAACTACAAAAGCTTCAAGGATAAGAGGGAAGACAAGGCAAAGGCAACACCCGTAAGAAAAATTCCAGATCTAGCCGCTTCTAGATTCAGTTTGGTGAGAATCAAAGGCAAAAGAATCAATTGCATGCAAAATGTGAAAAAGGACAAGACTGCAGCTTTCCTCTTTCTTCTTCTTTCTCTTATTCCCTCCGATTAAAGTAATTGAGCAATCAATTAAATTATAAAACTTAAGTGATTGGTTTAAAAGCCATTACTATAAGAAGTCAATTACTTGAAATAGGTGGCAAACATGCAAAATAGAAGGTTCTATTTTCAGGTTATAAATTATGCATGTCATACAAAAAGCAATTCGAGGAGGAAGATAGCCACTGCTACCCTTTTTATAGCTTATGCATGCGAGAATTCATTTAAAGCTTCCTATTTGTAATTGTCCTTTATACACTATGAATAGAGGAAGAACCTACGGGTTAAAGAATCGAAGAAGCAGCATTCTTGTGTTCCGGACTTTGTGCTGAAACCCATGATAGCTATTTCAAGCAAAGGAATGGAAAGGAGCAGATTTCCGAAGAACTTTGTGTCAACAAAGTGCATTTTGTTTCTAACTTTTTGTCTTAGATCTACTTATAAACTGTGTTATTCTAGATCTAGATCTAAAAGCTACCTTTGCTTATAATTATGTGTGTTAATATCTATTGGTTGTCTATGTGCATGCAATCAACTCGTAATCTATTGATTGAGTTGCACATCTTCCCTCTTTCTATCCCCGTGTTTTTATTATTTTCTTCTTCATCGATATTTCCTTTCTTTAACACAATGACTTCATATAAAACTATACAAGCCTATGGTTCATGAGTCGCATGATTAAAGTAATACCCACAAATAGATACTAGCATATTTAATTGACAAATCTTACACGGAGCCTCACCGGTAAATGAGGGAGATTTATTCATGATCGCCAGGTTTTCAGCTATGCATAAAATCTAGCCAACAAGGTGAGAGTTGGATTTGCCATAATTTGGATCAAATCTACGGTGGAGATTATAACATCTTTTTGGAAGATGATTATATATTTCCCCTTGAGGTTGTTTGAGGGGAATCATCTACTTCTATTTTCAGATTTTGCTTGTGCAAACCCTAGAGTTGCATGTTCTGGGAGTTCTCTTGCTTGTGGAGGTCAGATTCTACAAGATCCCTAGCTTCGGTGGTGAGAGATCCATTCCTAGCTGGTAGAGCATTCTTCGGTGAGGGTTTTAGATCCATATCCCTAGCTTGTTGTCCGTATTTGGGGATATTTCATATTTCCGGCCTTCTACATTCAGATTTTCAATTCAAATTTGGAACAGTTATTTTCTAGGGTTTTGTCTACTCATTTCCATATTTGAGGAGCAGTTTCGGGTGCCTTCCACCCATTGGAAAATTGTGCTTGAATATGCATTGGATAGATATTGGATTTATCTATCTTTTGAGCTATCATTTGTAATCAAATTCCAAGTATTTCCAAAGTTATTAATTTTGTAAGTTTCAGCTATATTTTCATCATTAAAAATTCAATTATCAAAATTTGAAAATCTGATTGGATATTCTTTTTATATATATTTTTAGCCATCTTGGGTATTAATTTCGTCAAATTTGAGTAGCTGGAAGTGATAGATCTCAATTTTGCCCTAGGCGTTGGGGTTTGGGTGTTTTCAAATTTTGTTCACTGTTGTCATAAAAATCAGAATTTCAGTCTGCAGCTATTTTTAGGATTTATCCCGAAAAGGGGATATTTCAAATGATTTCAAATTGATATTATATTGACTACATACTAAAAGTGTATATGTGATTAATTTGAAATTCACAATGTCGTACAAAAATATTCATGTCATCCATAAAGTGACCCACATGCAAAGACGATAACAAGAAGAACATCACTAATAATGAAGTGTTGGATTTCGGAAATTTAAAAAATAAAAATAAAAGCTCCAACGTTTGATTGGAAAATTATAAAAGTAGAATCCACCACATGGAATAAAGAGATTTAATTAAAAATTTATAAGCATATTGCCCTAATAAATGCTTTCAAGGTCCCTTTGATGGTTGTGTGGAAGCACAAAACAAATGATTTGACCTTATAAACATGTTTCCCTAACAAATGCTTGAAGGGACCTTTGATGGTTATGTGGAAGCACACAACAAATGGTTTGACATTTAGTCTTCAACAAAAACCTCTTTTTCTTAAGAAAAATAGTCCGAATCCCAAGGATCACCATTCATATGCCCCTGTTGTGCCATATGTTCATTTTTCTATCTTTTGACCATTTTGCATCCAATCTTCTTCCTTGAAGTTGTATACCCATTTTGTTGTGCTACCATACGGCCATCCTAATGCTTCTATATCAAAAGTACATTCTCCTATTTTATCGTATGGTCAATCACTCTGTCATGTAATCAATTGTTGACGCTCCTCCACCATTGTCGTATGCTCAATCTTCCTTCTTGTCATATGGTCACTTTTCCTTTTCGTATTTCCATTCTTCCTCTCCCTTATTGTACACCAAAACGACGTATTTTGACCAGTCCATTTTCGGCATTGTTATCGCATACATCATTATTGAGTCGTATTGTCATTCTGCTGCGTACACTTCAGTAACATACACTAGTGTCGTTCAATTGTACACTTATGTAGAGGATTTTCATTCCATGACTGTGAGACCAATTTTGTCATATGGCTCTACTAGAAAGTGTCATAAAAACAAGATATGGAATAAGCATGACAATTTTTACAAAACTGTATAATTTTCCAAGAGAGCAAATAAACATAGAGAAAGTACAAGATTTTTATTTTCAAAAGTTGGATTTAGAGGCTAGCAGATAAAGGCGTCGAAGGTGATAAAACCCCTTCTTTATGAATTTTGGATAACCTCAGTAGTTCAGGGCCAAAACCCATTTCTTAGAATTTACTAAAAAGAGGGCTTTAGTAATTTTTTTGTGATATAAAAGTCTGGTTTGCAGCTGCAATCATGTCATAAAAGAAAAAGAAAAACTTAGGCTATAGGGACACCGTCTTCGAAGGTTGAAGGCATGGAAAACGGCACTGAATAAATCTTTTGAGAAATATGGCACTACTCGCGAGGGAAAATTAATTCAACAAGAAATAAAAGTAACCCCTAAAACGATACCCATGCAAATTGGAAAATGCTTGCTCATAGTGTCATAGCCCATGGAAAAACTAGCAATAAAATGAAATAAAAATCAAACATTGGGCAAGCAATTGAAAAGGAATCCTAAAGAGAAAAAATTGCAAACACCACAAATCCTCACACGGGAAGGTTTACCAACGCAGATAACCACAAATTGAAGGTAGCATTGTGGTTGATGTATATAAACTTTGCAAATGTCATACTTATGTGCGGAAATTTTGAACCTTATTTGGTTCAAATGGTATCCAATTACAATAGGAGCAGATGACAATCATTCATATGGTATATGGCTAAGGAAATACATATAACATACAAGCAAGAAGAGTTTATCAAGGTATTTGGTGTAGATACCCTCCAAAGTGCATAGTAAGTATCAAGCCATTAAGCAATAAACGTGTTACACAAGCCCAAAAGATTATGTTGTAGAAACCTTGTGCGGAAATAATTCATAAGATTTGCAACACATGCGGGCCAACAAAAACAGAGGTATCCAAAAAATAATTCTTGGCTACCAAAAATGGCATTATCTCCTAGATGTACTCCATTGTCGATTGGATGGAGCCACCGAGGCTTTGAACTTCGCAGTTTGGTGGTAGACTATCCGACAAGTCTAAATAGAAAGGTTTACGGTTGGCAAAAGTTGTTGAGTGAGATCCATGAATTCTTCCCTCTCAAGCATATAGGCTTCTATATGATGTGACATGAAATTGGGTTGCTCCTTGATGCACCGTACACTTAGGCTAGTTTGGAAATGATTGGAGTGTGGGCACCAACTATGACCAAGTATGGCCATTTGTATTTCGACGGAAACACTTGGGTATAGTGTTGCATGAAGCAAAAGGCCAAGATGATGAATCGAAAGAATGTAGGACAACCCCTAAGAAGAAGCAAGTAGTTGTGGATGAGAAACCACTTTGGATAATGAGTATGAAGTGCAAACAAAGTTGTACAAAGTAGAGGTGAGCAAATTATCCTTCGAGGTCTGATATTGAAAGTAAATACTCATGAGTAATGTGACAATATCATTCAATGGATCAAGGATGTATCGGTGTCATTATTTTAACTTAATTTCAGCTTCTTTCAATTTGTTTTAGTTTATAACATTATTTGATATTTAATTTTCATATATTATTTTTATATGTTTGAATAGCCATCCCCAAAATCTGGGATTTTTTTCCCGTCCCCAGAAACACATCTCCCCGTCTCGTCCTCCCCAAAACTAACAAGACCAGCAGAACCCACTAGATTCATCTTCTTCCCATTCTCCATGATATTGGATTTGGGTTATGTCGAAAGGGACTCGACTAGTTTAAAAGGGGGTTAATGTAGTCCAACAATGTTATCAAATCAAATTAATGTTTTTACCGACTTGTTAGTTATTGTATTGTCTACTTTGATAGTGCATTAATCACTCTTTAGTTATGAACAGTTAGGTCAAAGGCTGTCTTAACCAACAACTATTTGATCTCATAAATAGTAAGTTGAATGTCAGGGAGAGGGCATTGATGTACCAAGCATTGTACCGTACACTAGTGCAATAAAGCTATTGTTCTCTTATATTCTTCTAAGTTAAATTCATGGTATGAAATTCATGGTATGTGATTCTATTTATATAAGTAGTTTTATTTGGTAGTGTTATAAATATTTTGAGAAATAACCTTATGAGTGTTTTGTTCAGCAACCTTTGTAAGAAATTTAGAGTTGTTGACAGCAATCACTAATTAAAGCAGGAAGTGATGATGGCACCCGAGTTTTTCCCAAAACAGCACAATTTCCCCCAAAAGTGTATTAAGAAAATAATAAAATATACATGAAAGATCATGATAATTACAATATGATATGGTTGGTTACAAAAGCCCAATTATGTAGGTAGCCTAAACTAGAGTCAAAGGATCTAAGGAGGCATCATTAATCCCTAAAGATAGGTATGATGACATTAAGAAGTTCAGATCATTTATGTGGTTCTCGATGATTACTGATCACCTGATCATGACCTCATTGCTTGAACACTATAATCTAGAGTACAAAGGATAAGGAAGCCATAAATTCCCCTTGAAGATGTGCTCATGTTATTCAACAACTTTAGTCAGCCTGCCTAAGTGGAAACTTTGCACAAGTTTTCTCAATGAATGGATATTCTTCGCAGGGTGAGTTTATGCTATCAAAAATATTCTCCAAGAGTTAAAAGGCCATAAGAGTGCATAATCTCACCCAAAAACATTGCTCCCCATAAGAGTGCATAATCTCCCCGAAACATCGCTCCCTATGGGTAGGCCAAACACCTAAGGGGCCTAAACCAATTGATTGGTACGTGAATGGGGAAGCTAACTAAAGATGACCATTGATTGATAACCAATTAGTTTGTCCACTATTCTCCAGACATGGAGTATTAGCTAGATCCCGCTCAATTTATGTCAAATAAATGGAGGGAATTATTTATAAATCAGGTCAGCAATCATATGTACCTTCAGGCCTCACCAAGATGGAGATAGGTGAGGATTTAGGCTGGGTAAAGATGGACTAGAGAAAAGTTCTCATCATTCAAATGTTTACTTACACAGAGGATAAGAACATTGGAGATTGAGGATTGAATCAGCTTTGAATTTATCTTCCTAGATTGTTGGAGCTGAAAGATTTGAAATTTTAAATGACCATAGGTAGCACAATAAAAGTTGAAAATATATCAATCTGTCAATTTTGCGTGCACCATACCAATTTACATACTAGTTCCAATATTATATGATTTCAATGTCTTTAATGCAAAAGGTATGCTTTATGTTGGTTGGTTTTTTATTTGTTGTTATATTTTGGTTCTAGTTGCATATTCGGCTTGCATGCTTCAGCTTACAATTAAGGCTTAAGGCAGAAAGGATGCGTTTAAATCCTTTTGGAGGTTATCTTGTATATCATGCCTATGAATTTTATTGCCCTGGATATAGCCCTTGAACATGTGTTTACACCATTTTATATGTGAATTGCTATAATTAATGATTTGTAAACATGCTTTGCTCTGTAATCGACTTGACTATTCCATTGCACGAGTCTCCAACACAGATTTCCATTTTTTTTGTATGTTGTTCCCAAGTTCTATGCTATTGAAGCAACACTTATACGATACAATTTGATGCTTTCCGGCACTATGGCTGCCTTCTATATCATACATTTCATTATGCAACTATGCACATGCTTGCATGCTCCAACCATGCCACTACCAGAACATGCGACTCTTATCAAATTCAAAAAACAGTAGTGCACAAAGAATACAGTGTCCTTAAACTTCATGTGTGAATGAATTCAACTCCTAGTTGCTGGTAGGAACAAGTCCTATGCTTGTGCCCATACACTCAGATAATTTCTTCAGCCTTCTTTACTGTTTGAGATAGTGAATTGGTTGTAAGAAATAGAAGTAAGAAATGAATGAATGAAATATGCATGGAAAGGAAAGATAGAAACAATAAATTACCCTAGCAAACACTGTGTGAAAAATTACGAAGAGTGAAGCCGTGCTTTCTCGTCTCCACTATCTTCTTGCAGTTCTTCATGAGGCGTTCAAGATGTCAACGTCATTCAACAATAGCCCAATTGCTACGTGACTAAATCCCCATGGAAATATTTTAGCAAATAAAAAGGATTAAAACTTTTAAAAGTTACCCAAGTGTGGGTAAGTGAAGAATAAAGATAATTAAAGTGAGACATAAAAGATATTCTCGAAAAGATAAAGGGGTGTTAAAGCATTATGCTGGAAATAATCAAGTATTATGTTGTATTAAAATCAAAAGGTGTGAATGGAAAGATATGTCCATTGTGAAAAACCACCTTCTCAACCCTACAAAAAGGGAGTAAAGCTATTCGAATATGTGTGTGTGTGTGTGTGTGGAAATCACACGAATATAATATGATTTATATGATTAGGTAAAGGGTTGGAGATCTGTAACACTATGAATAGCAACGAGACAGTATCCACATAGTCGGTCCAAGGGGTGCGGCCATCTCAGTGTCCTGGCCAGGGCTAAGTGAATGTTGTTTTTGCATTGTGACATGAGGCCACATCTGGTTTCTCGTTGTTTAGTGTGGTCTCATTGTTGGCTTACCTAGACTAATTGGCTATTGAAGAATTTTATCTTCAGATATGTATTTTAAACCTGAAACTATTAACAATAAGTTTACAGTATTGATCTGTGTTGAATTGATTTATAAGTCTTATCAAATTCAGTGTTTATACTGTGTATTTCAAAGTAAATTTGTTATGTTTAATCTGTTTATTTCTATAAATGTTAACTAAAGATCTGGAAAATAAGCACATCACACTAACACTTGCAAATGCCCTCTACAACAACTATGGATCACTTGCTTCTTGAGCAAACTTGACTATCATCCCCAACCCTCTCAGATGTGTAGTCTTCCTCTATCTCTCAACTCACTCAAGAGTGATTCTATACATTCTCCATGAATTGAATTCTGCGTTCCTAACCCTTCAAGGTTTAGTTCACACAGTCATGACATATCTTAAGCTCAAATAAGAAGCCCAAAAGTTAGGAAACTGAAGAGAAACTATCTCCCTTTGTTTACTCTTCTCATATGTTCCATCCGTGTGAAACCGCCGCTGAAAATGGGCAGAAACCGCCTTCACAATTGCGAAACCACCACTTAAGAAACCTATGGTTACAAAACCGCCACTGCATAAACCGGCAGTTATGTAACCGCCACGACTATGTGTGTGACCACGACTTAACTACTCAAAAAGTGTTACAACTTGCAGAGACCGTAACTTTTGCATACGGACTCGAATTCAAGGGTCATTTTTTCAAGTATAACTTTCAAAGAGAAATCAAAATATGGAATCAAAATCCACTTACCTCTGTGTTGTTTTGGCCTCACGAATCAAACCTGCATTTATGAGGTCGGAGCATGTCTTAAAACCTTGTTGAGTGTCATAAATTTAAAAGTACAATTGAGTAACTCAACCAATCCAAATTTGATGATGTTCATGATGAAAATTTCAGATCATGCTTAGCATCTTGAGCTATAGAGAGAACTTAAAGCTACCTGCAATCGACTATTTATGAGAGATCAATATTTTAAAGGGATACACAATGGTTGATTGGGCCCTATTGTCATTGTGATTTAAACTTCCTATATATTTACATAGGTCATTGTGTGGTCATGATACCCATGAATCTACACAACTATACTAAATGTCACATATGAAAACTTCCAATCAGGTGATGAGAATCCTAATGCACCATCACATATTGGATTGTATATGACCTGAACACTTTATAATTGATATTTTATTTTGTCTCCCATTACCAGATTTCGTTAAGCAACAACATTCTTATTGTTGTTGTGTAAATGTGCAACAGGAAATTGACAATTTCCAAGCATGACAACGATACCCTTGTAGCAAAATTTTCATGTTTTACCATTCCGAGGCACCCCGGGTCTGCCCAGTCAGTCCAGTAACCTCCCAATTGGTGTTAATTCATCCCCTAGGTGAATTAGGAAAGTCAAGTCAATCCCCTAGGTGATTTTAGGAGTTCTCGAAAAATGCTATCTCTGGGCAATGTTGGGAAGGGCTATCACTGGCCTTCCCAGGACTGGAGCAACCCCTTGGAGCAAAACGGAGGAGCCAAATCCAACATGGAGGTGAATTGAAGGCCTAGAAACATCATGGAAGTGATTTTGGAAGATTCAGGAAGATTTGGGAGTTTGGAGCAGTTTGATCAAAATCAGGGTTTACAGGCCTAAGCAATGCATAAGCCAAAAAAACTATTGAGCTTCGGAAGGGGATTAGGAAGCTCAGGAGTAGAGTTAGGAGCAAAACAAAACATCATCGGAAAGGGAATTCCAAGCTCTACAAGATGGTGAAATTAGTTTTTTCACAAAACTTTGGCGCAATGGTTTTCAAGCAGTTTTTCTCATACACAGGTGGAGTACAGATCAAAAATCCACTTTTCAGGGATCAAATGGATGAATCAAACCGAGACCCCACCATTGGATTCAGAAGGCCATTTCCAGTCAAGATCATATAAAATTTCATCAAAAAGTCCATCGGGAGCTCAAGATATTCGTCACGCAAGTTGTCCTCAAGGTTCAGGAGTTAGTCAAATTTTCAGCTCCAGGAGCTTGGCGGGATTTTGTGTCCCTGATGTCCCTCAAGGTCAAGGACATCAAGGTTGGGAAAATGCGCCCACCCCTTGAAGCCCTCTAAACCCACATATGACCTCCAGGATCGCAGTTCAGCCCCAAGTGCTTGCGGGAGCTTAAAACCTTCACCGTCGGATCTCCGCCACGTGTCATCACCTGGAGCGTCGTGGAATTTGATGTCCCTCACATGTCAAGGACATCAAACCTTGAAAAATGTGCCCACCCCTAAGGAGACTCCTAGTCACTCATGTGACCTCTTCAAGAGCGATTTCCAGCCCCCAAGTGCTTGTCAAGCCTTCATTCCCTGTCGTCGGATCTCCGCCATGTGTCATCACCTTGATCACCGTGGAAATTGATGTCCCTCACGTCCCTTTGAGGTGAGGGACGTTAGGACATAAAAATGCACCCAGCCCCTTCTGTGCATTTTTTGAATAATTTAAATCCGGCACTTAGCCGTTATTTCCCCCCATTTCTTCTTCATAGTTCACCCCATTGCTTTCAGAACTTGTCCACCATTACTTCTCACCACCACTCCACCATTGCCAAAGCTCAAACCAGCTCTACCAAAACAAATAAACACTCAAATACATGAAAATACATAGGTCTTAGGGGAAGGATTGATCAAAAGTGTTGAAGAAACGAAGAACGAGGAGAAAATGAAGATTTTTTGCCAGATAACCATGAAGTCACCCAATCAAAAATCTTCATATCTTGCAAGATACAAGCTAGATTGAGGTGTCGTCTTTTGCAGACTTCCACATTTTTCAAGACAATCAAGATGCAACAAACGGGAGGTCGAATGGTGCCCTAAAACATTTGTTCCAACAAAATCCCCATTTTGTGCACCGGCTCACATTTGTCGGATTTCCCATCACAATGGAAACAAGCTAAAAACTTGCACACGGACTCCAAATGAAAAACCTATCACAATGGAGTTGTTTTCATCACGAAACAGAGACAAAAACCAGACCTGCAAATTTCAAGCTCCATTAATGGTCGCCATGGCAGCTCCGTGCTTGAAGCCACTGCTAGGTGAAATTTTAAATTTTATTTCCAGGCATTCTAGTGGGCAAAATTATGTGAAATTCGAGAGGATGTGATCGCGATGACGAGACGAGTCCAAAAAATATGTTCCGTCGCAAACCGAGCACTGGAAATCCACTTTCTAAAAATAGTAAGTTTTCCTATACAAACTTGCTATGTTTGGAAAGTCATCATCAAAAACAGTTGTGGCAAAAGCAGTGTGTACCGAAGGTCACCAGGAAGTCGAATGAGTGTTCAGAGCAGAAAACAGTGAAAATGACCACTTACTAAAAATAGTAAGTTCCCTATATGGGTGCTTACTAAAAATAGTAAGTCAACCCAAGAAGCGGCCGAGGCAAAGGTAGTGTGCATAGGATTGAATGAAGAATTTCACCACATCAAGATGGTCAAGAAGAAACAAGAATCACCTCTTACTATAAATAGTAAGTCTCCCATGTGGGTACTCGCTATTAATGGTAAGTCATACTCAAGGGGCAATTTTGGAACAATGGGACATAGAGGGATGATCATTCAGGTCCACACCATCATTCGGGATCATCCATGGGCATTGCTCATAGGGAATTCGAGACTCATCTCAGAGAATTCAATAGTGTCTCCCAACACTCACTTCATGGCTCAAGTCACAAGTATATCATACACAAGTTGGAAGTTGTGGTCATTGGCGGAATAGTTCATTCAACTTGGCAAGCGTTCATGAGTTAATTTGAAGGATTTTCTCGAGTGCAAAGGGTTTGGAGATGTAGAGTTCACTACAGTGGTGCACTTCATTGGATCATCTGACAAGGATCTAAGGAACTCCTTAGTTATTTCTCTCCCCTTCTTCTCTCTTCTCTTCCCCCACTTTCTCTCTCCCCATTCTAATTCTTCGTTGGGGTTGCACTTTTTCATAATGCCTTTAATTAATTTAAAATGACTTTTTTTAATGTAACAAAGTCACCCTTAAGTCATAAAAGGGGACTTGATCTTTTCCTAAGAATGTAAAAGGTCATAAGTTGTAATAAGGCATATGAAAAGGCATTGGGGGGTAGATGATGAGTCACCTCTCATTCTATAAATTGTAAAGCCATTCCCATTTCAAAGGGTTGGTGATTGATTTTGTAAACTCAAGAGTGTATTGTACTTTGAGAGAACAAAGGAGATAGCCATTTTCTTCCATTTTCCCCCTCACTAGTTTTCCTCCATTCCCACACTATGTACAACTTTTGTTTAAGCAATCAATACAAGGAGTTTCTAGCTTTCTTTGACTAAGGGGTTTCTTGATACTTTGTGATCAATAAATTCTATTTGGTCTTGTTGTTATTTGCAAAGTTGTTTCTTCTCATAAATGCATGTGTTGAAATTTCTAACTAGTGTGTGCAGGAATCTAATTTTCTACCTACAACGTTAGTTCTTCCATATCATTTCTCACTCCTCTTTCCCTCTCTTCAGACAAAGTCTTCCCTAGCAAGAGATTGTTAGCTTTGCCAGCAGGTCAGTGGAGTGCCCCTGTTGGATCCCCAACTATAAGGCCACCCGGAGAAAACTCACTTTCACTCGCACATGCATATACAGCAGCTACACCGGTTAAGTAGAGGGACTTACACTCCTAGAGCGTTAGCAAGATAACCACCAATTTGACCCCTGACAAATTTTCTCGCTAACACTTATGTACCTAAATTGTTGAGAGAGGGCTTCTAGCATAAATAATACCTGCACCTAGTATCGCATGCAGTGCGGGGAGAAAGTTGTGTTTGAGAAAGAAAGAAAGATATTATATTAATGTCCAGGAATGACCAAAAATTATATTAATGTCCAGGAATGACCAAAAGTAGGTCAATGGGACTCCAGAATATATTATTGCTCATTTGGACAAAGGTGGTAGTAGTATGACCATATAGCAGCAACCGCTAGAGAAGGAATTCTAAGAAGTTTGTCAGGCTATATGGCATGTTCTTGCAGGCAGTGTCTTCTATATGACAAATTTTGATATATGTTTTATGCTCACAATCCCCTAATGGTCAACTAATCTCGCATACATACGAACTCCATAACAACTCTTGTTGTTGTGCTCTACATTATAGTTGTGCAAGAACATGTAGGTATTAAGAGGATAGTATTCTGAAAAGTAAAAAGAGTACACTCTCTGCACTTTTTCCAAAAACAGTAACTCTTACCACCTGAGTATTTCTTATTTGGCATGAACTTCAATGGCTGTGAAACTTTACAACCATCCATGAACTTCCATACTTCACAATGCTCAATCTGATAACAGAGCTTAGCAGTAGATCAGGTATAGAACACATACCCGTTGGCATTTTCTGCACTACGACTTGCTCCGTGTGCAATTAACATCTGCATTTCAGAAAATATATCTTCAATGTATTCCTGAATGCATTCTATGCGAATTTTTTAACCTGAGAAAGCTTGATAGCTAGAAACTTTATCAGGATCTGGACAAAAGCAACTTTACCTGGCAACATTGAACATTTCCTCCACAAGCAGCATAATGAAGAGGTGTACTACTTGCACCTGTCAAAAAACAGAAAAACAAAATGCTGAAATCTCTGCCATAAGAAAATGTTTTGTTTTAAATTAATATTTCAAGTAATAAGTACAAATATGTCTGGCCTCCTAGTAAACTCTTCTGCAAATGTTTATTTGATATGAAATCAGTAAAGCTAAGAGAAAAATTGGATGGCAGAGTAAAGAACTTTAAATTTGAGACTCTAAATAACCTATAAGCTCGATTGTTGATCCATCTTGAACAGTCGTAGATGATTCATTGGCCCCCAGATCAAGTAGTAATCGTACACACTCCGCATGACCATTAAGTGCTGCCATGTGAATTGCAGTAATGCCTCCATCTGCTGGTTTGTTTACAATCCTAGAGCAAGGACTGAAACAAAACCCCATGGAAGTCAAAAGCAGTTGTCATGTCAGCTATTCAAATTGGAATCAGCAAATCAAAATGCTACTTGCCTTGGATCAAAGTCAACTAGTGAACCTTCCTGCACTGCAGCCGTCCTTGTACCATTCCAGAAATTGGGTACACTAGGCACAGCATCAGCAAAAAGAAGTCTCACACATCGATAATGACCATTTGCTGCTGCAAAATGAAGAGCAGTTCGACCATTAAGATAATCAGCTCTGTTTACCTGCAAAGACAGGTGAAGCTTGAACTGTCACTTACATGATAACTTCCCTTAATATTGCTGATGTTTTGTCCCACAATAAAACACAGTAGAAGACACTCAAAACATAATTGAGATTATCTTACATTTGCCTTATACAGCACAAGTGTCTGAACCACCTCCCAGTGACCATATCTACAAGATTGCATCAATGCTGTCTGTAGTATTTCAAACGGATGAAAATATTAAGCAAGCCACAAAATGTGTTGAATTTCAAAACGGATGTTTCATGCTTTAAAGCTGAACCAGGATATTGAAATTACTACTAACTTGAAAATTTCCGTCAGATTAAACCATACAATTAAATCTATAGCCGAGTGAAAATTTGTATTGACACAAAACTCTCCTATTCCCGGCTACACATTAAACAAGGTCCAGCTCTCAATTATATTTTGACCGTGATTTTAATATCATGGTGTGTGCGCTGCCAAAACCCCATAGAATTTGACATTTGCAATTCACGAACCATGAAACAGAACACACTTCCTTTGAATTAAAAGATTATGTGTGATGGATCAAATCAATAAAAATGACCAGGAAAACAATGTGCAAAATCTTTATCCCCTACCTGACCACAGTAGTTCCTGATATTTACTTCTACGCCAGATTCAAGCAAAAGAGAGACAATCTGCAGGTAACAATTTTATTAAGGCTTATTCAAATTTCAATATTAACTGTAGTATATTGGCACTGTCTTTAATACAGCTAAATGAATTGTATCCTACCTCATTGTGTCCTTGAGCAGCTGCATAATGTAAAGGAGAATTGCGAACTCCAAAGGTTGAATACTTTGCAAGACGTGGATTACACTCCAACAGTGCCTTGGCTTCCTGCAAATCTCCTCCCTAGCGGCAGAAACCAGACGTTCTCCAGAAGCAGAACATCCGAAGGAATTGCCCATGAAATTCAATATTCGCATTTTGATTACCAATGTCTCTCAGAAGTTGCTTAATTGGACGGTTCCCAAAACTCCAATCTACAAAACAAGATATGTAATATTAGAGATCTAATATTTTCACATACTACAAAGATAAAGAGACGAGAGCTTCTGGGAAAAACTATTCACGCGATTAGGAGAAGAATATATGTACTTACGCCCACGATGACCCTGTCGGGTGGATCTACGGGACTAAGTTATTATAGAATTTACACAACATTTCTGCAGCTAAAATGTCATTTGCATAATTGCAAGTATCTTAACTTACATTTACAACAAATCTATATCTCTCTCTCTCTCTCAACATCGACATATATGTAAACTATCAGTACTCATTTTTGATGCCCTAAAACATTTTCCAAATATCACCTCAAAGAGATATACTCATCAAATTATTGATTACGCTTTTCTTCAAATTAAAACATCTAAAATTTGCAAGAAAAACAAAGAGAATTGAAAATCCTTGCTTTACATTCATATCTTTTGTGCAATGACCAAACGTAATAAAGTAAAATTCCATGTATACAGTCTCGATCTTTAAGCCTCTGTCCCGTGGCCTTTTGTGTAAGAGGCTGATCAACATCTGATAGGCTTTCAATGCTGATCAGCCAAGATGTTGAGCTAAAGCATACTACCAAATCAATCAATCATTTTGTCAAACTGCGGAATTTCCTCAAGCTTTCCATTTGGTAGAATTTTGGACAAATTCCAAAGAAATATAACATCAGAGAAATATAAAGTGAAAAATATTTATCATGTTTAGTTTTAATCTAAAGAATCTATCACACCAAAACACAAAATTCGTTTCTTTTCAATAAAAGCAATGCGTCAAACTGCAAGTTTTGCATCTTTAACTCACCTCAATTCTTATCGAATCCGCGGAACAGTGACATGAACTTTATCCGTGTACGACAAACTTTCTCGGATCTGTGAAAAACCTGTAATTCAAGAAAAATAGGTTCCTCAATAGTCATAATCTTGCTTTTTCGCCAGAATAATCGCCATTTCTTCGTCCTTAATAAAATTGATCATTACTCTTGTATTTATGTTTGGCATATAGCTGCATTCTTTTTTGGCTAATCCCATTACAAACTCGTTCTTGCACAAATATATCGATAGGATTGTTTTATCCTCAATTCTAACCATTTGTTTCTAATTGCCCAGCACAAATAAATAGGTAGGCTTGTTTTTTCCCTCAATTCTAACGATTTGCTTCTAGTTGCCTAAATTTCTTCTAGTTGCCTAAATTTAGACATCGCTATCGTTTGATGATAACTTACGGTTGAATTATTGGCTCAAATTTTATCGTCCACGGTTTCCTCTTCAAAGTTCGACAGAAAACCGACATATTCAATGTTATACCACTCAGTCTAGCTGTAAATAAAATTCCTACTCGTTTACATTTAAATTCTTCTCAAATTTCATCAAAGAGCTTGAAATTTCCGAAGTCTGCAATCTTCAGCCAGTAAATCCTTAAATTTTTGTTATTTAATACACTCAAGGGTTAGAACAGCTTATACACGACATCCTGCATAAAAAAAAGCCGAATTCTTTTCTGCACAAGGTTTAATTCAGAACTCGGTACTCAACAGCAACTTCCGCAACACATCTTCACCCCAGTTTGCTGCACAATTTCAGACTCGCTTATTAAGATTTTTTTGTTTTTTTTGTTTGACATAAATTGCTTCATTTCCACTCCGAACTCGACCAGGCCCATTTTGCACTCATTGACTTACCAAATCTACGTCATTTGAAGTCCTTTTAAGCTTTAAATACAATCAACAATATCTCTTAAAATAATACATAGCATCATTTATTATTTTCCATTAAAAAACAAAATTACCTGCTCTGCAAATATCTTTGCAGCGATCGGATTCGATCCTCGGACTTTTTCTACTCGATTTCTACGTCCAAACATACCGGACTTGCTTCTATTTCACTTTTATTTCACATGGCCGCGAGCTGCGGGGATTTGAACGCTTTTTGCTTTTTGAGGAGCAACTTCTTCTCCGAGGATTTGATTTGTTGGAGGGTTAAAGCATTAGCAATGGCGGTGGTGTCATGGGTTAAGTCAAGTCTCATTGTTTGCAATTGTATATATTTAGCGGTGGGTGTAGGCTCAATAGCTATCCGATGTTGTTTGTGTTCAATTCGGTTGAAATGAAATGTGTACTAGGGCGAGCCCTCGCCTTTTGTTAGAGTTTTACTCTTATTCTTTGAGTTCTTAACTTCGAATGTTAAGAAGATTTCCCTATTCATATACCTTCTTAATATGTGTTGCCACAACAATTACATCTTATATAAGGTGAATCCCTATGTTATAAGTCAATTATTGGCCTAAATCAAATCGTCGACATTCGGACTATAAAAATATAACATCCCGAATTTAATATATTTATAACATCATTATAACACAACTAGGTATTGGGGTGGTTGGTTAATCAAGATACAATGACACTCTCGAAGGCAAGGTAATTGCAACTAAGTGACAAGTATGTATGTATGTATGTATAAACATATATATTTTATGATTTGAAGGTTTTGTTTATTCAAGGACCGCCTTTTGGTTTGTATTGTTATAAGGTATTGGTTTGTTTGAGCTCCACTATTGTTAGCATTGTTTAAGGTTGATTGGCACTTTGTTTAAGGTAAATAGTATGTGGTATGGTTGGGGGACCGTCGTTTAACATTTGATTAAATACTTGGTCATAAACCACTCGGCATTTAAATTGTGTAATGGATTAAAGTTGGTCATCGACCACTTAGCATTTAACAATGATTAATGTTTGGTTTATAATATTTAATGGGTATTGGTCATAGACCATATGGCATAAAACCATGGATAGAAGATATTTGTGGATATATATATATATATATATAGACCACTTATGAAGGATATTGTTTGTTGTTTGAAAGATGGTCATCGACCACGTAACATTTAACAATGATTAATGTTTGGTTTATAATATTTAATGGGCATTGGTCATAAACCATATGGCATAAAACTTTGGATAGATGATATTTGTGGCATGCAAGTTATTAAGTTTTTAAAACAGTTATTTTGGGAGGGAGATAGCCACGACATGGCACTAATAGTTTTGATGGCAATTAATGAATTTGGTTCCTTGGGAACCGGTAGCTTCCTTAAGAAGCTAAAACATGCAAACCTCCTCCATTCGCATCATTTTGCATTGCAATTGGGTTTTTGGTTTTTTTGAGTGAGCATGGAGATTTTGGAGAAGATAATTTTGGAAATCTATTTTTGGGTCTGTGCATGCAATTTTAAAGTTATTTTTGATGGTGTATTTGTATTTAAAGCTCTTTCTAGGATATTTTGTGGAGTTTTTGTGAGCATTCGAATTACAGTGATTTCGAGGAAGAGTAAGGAAAACAAAGGTAAATTCGGGCAAGGGCTCTCTTTCTCTCGTTTTTGTTGT